>CM040929.1:25634964-26374964 GCA_023029165.1 Gobiocypris rarus | reverse complement strand
TTGTGCTTTGAAGCTTTCATTGATAAAACCATTCAAGAAACAAAAGAGGGGAGAAGAAGAGTGAAAAGGGGTTGAAGATTGGTTTGACAGATTTAAGGCTGATGGGAAATCCAATCTACAGTCATAACGTCCTCAAGGGGACACACAACTACTAGAGGACATCAGTGTCCACAATCAGAGATATCCAAGCTCATGCAATCTGTGTGAAATAACCCAGCCCCCCAGAAAGATCAGCTTCGTTTTAAGATTTCTAGAAGAATGTCAACAAAAAAAAAAATCGGTGAATATAAAAATATGTCGTTACACTCCGTAGAACATGTACAAGTGGAAGGGAAATTGATTTAATTATGCAATGTCTGTTGGGAAAAAGACCATCAGCAGTTCATTAACATCACATTTTTTCAAATTTCTTTCAATTCATCAAAAGCCATCATTTATAATCACACATTTTTAAGCCTCGCTGCTTCAAACTATTTAGAAAGCATTCAAATCTGTTCATGTCTCCAATCCAGGAGTTATTTGTTGGATGGATGGATGGTTAATATTACACCTACTTGTAATATGAATCACTGTGACCTGGATTATTTTTGGTACACAGAATATGTTGCCTACCTAGATATAATATTTACAGTGACATGATGTAAAGGCCAATCCAGGTTAATTTGGATATTTCTGTCCTAATATAATGGAACATTTTTTGTATTATTGACAAAATACAATATAACAATTTTGGGATAATATTATATATAAATATATATATATATATATATATATATATATATATATATATATATATATATATATATATATATATATATATATATATATATATATATATATATATATATATATATATATATATATATTTATTTATTTGAAAGACTTTTTCCAACAAATCAGAGTCATGTGGTGCAACCAACATGCAAAAAATGGATGGATGGATGGATTTATTTGTATATTTTAATTTATATATATAGTTATATTTTTTCTTTGGGGCATAAAGAAATATTATGGTGGTGTAACTTTTCTACTATCATAATGAAAAAAACAAAAAATGTATTTATTGAAAAAATATAGTATAACCATTTTATGATAATATTATATTATTATTATTATTATAATATTTTAAAGCCTTTTGTCCACCAAATTAGAGTCATATGGTGCAACCAATATGTTTGTTGGTTGATTGTTTGGTTGGACTGATGGATGGATGGATGGATGGATGGATGGATGGATGGATGGATGGATGGATGGATGGATGGATGGATGGATGGATAGATGGATGGATGGATGGATGGACGGTGGGTTTGTTGTTTTTTTGTTTGTTTGTTTGTTTGGTTGGTTGGTTGGTTGGATGGATGTATGGATGGATGGATGGACTGTGGGATTATTGGTTGGTTGGTTGGCTGAATGGAGGGATGGATAGACGGTGGGTTTGCTGGTTGGTTGGTTGTTTGGTTGGTTGGATGGATGGATGGATGGATGGATGGATGGATAGACGGTGGGTTTGTTGGTTGTTGGTTGGTTGGTTGGTTGATTGATTGATTGATTGGTTGGTTGGTTGGTTGGTTGGATGGATGGATAGATGGTGGGTTTGTTGGTTGGTTGGATGGATGGACTGTGGGTTTATTGGTTGGTTGGTTGGTTGGTTGGTTGGTTGGATGGACAGTGGGTTTGTTGGTTTGTTGGTTAGTTTGGATGGATGGACTGTGGGTTTATTGGTTGGTTGGTTGGATGGAAAAACGTATTAAATTATTGAAATAATATAAAATAGTATAAAATCAAATTAGTTTCCAATATTATAAATATTTGGAAGACTTTTGTTCACCAAATCAGTGTCATGTGGTGCAAAATGCTAAAAAATAAATTAATAAATAAATAAATACAGGCATGTCAAATCATATCAGATTATTTTAATTAGATTTTAGAGTGATCCCAATTCTAATCAAACACACCTACTTGTAAGAGTAATCATCAACATTGTAAGATTTTGGAAACTAAAAAAAAATTGGGTTAAAAAAGATGGCAACCCAAAACTAGGGTTTGGAAGAGAGCTATAATCTATTGTTGTATGTGCTGCATGTATTGTGAATGTCAAATACACAAGGATGTCCTGAACTGTTTCCCAGCAGGGTCAATGACGCGATGACTGTAAGCTCTTCTGGCAGAGAAGTGCACGGACTGCAATTCGCAAGGAAAGATTAAGTTGTGCTCAGGGGTTGTTGAGTAATAGGACAGTGGGGTGAGACAGTGATCCTGAGCAACATTCATAGGGCATGAATTCAGGATTCAGGACAGAAGCAAAAGCTCCATGCCCAAAGTCATTTTGTTCATTAGCATAGATTTTCCACACAGACATTTGCTTCTGTTTGATCTGAGAACATGGCTAATGTTTATGTTAATTAACTGATTTTAGAACGGCAAAACCTGAGAAATGAGTCACTGCTTTAAATGAGAAGCAGCCAATCAGAGCTATGTCTGTAACCCACACTGTAATTGTGTATCCATTATATATAAGTCTTCTTTTCCTTAAGCCTTGATGTATTGTGATGTATTCATTTGTGTGTTGTTGTAATGATGTCATACTACATGAGTATTTTTGTATCTGTATTTAATATAAATACATTTTAAGAAGCATTTCTAAAAGCCTTTCATATAAACTACATGTCTTTAAATATTCACACATTTCAGCTGAGGCCAAAAAACACATAATGCTGAATATGACTGCGCTGTGTAAATCACAGCTGGAGTGGGAGAGAGAAAATTGCTTTTATTGCCTTTCCAAATTATGCAAACGATTAGTTGGATAAAATAATTGTGAGGCCCAGCAAACTGGCGAACAGACACTTGGCTGTCGCGCGGCAGAGGAAATAACATCAGGAGGGAAACACAAGCTGAAATATTAATATAATTTAAAGCTAGAACTGACTGAGAGAAACAAAACAGCCCTAAATATGGCAATATGTTCACATGATGCCAGCAAACTAATATAGATAAAACAGGAAATAGAATACATTTTTCTATATAACATTTATTCTATGCCTGTATTATTATGATATATATTATTATAATTTGTTATATATATATATATGTTTTATAACTGGCTATTAAAGTTAACATTTAAAAATCTAAAATTGTTGCTTGAAAGAAAATAAACGTTAACTGAAATTAAATTAAACATATAAACATACAAATTACCAAAAACTATATAGAATTTGAAAACTTTTTTTTTTTAAATAACAAAATTACACAAAAACTCAAAATCTTTAACCCTTAAAAGCATGAATGTTTCGCCAATCATTATTACATATTCGGGTCTTTAGCGACCCGGATCTATATCAAACACGGATGGATCTCTACCTGTCGTGATAATATAAAACTCCCTGATATTAGAGTAACAATTACAGAAGAATCAAAGAAAACATATTTTTTTCCTTTTTGGAGCTTGGAAGGGTTCAGTTTGAGCAGATGTTTTATACCATCATCACTGTCCTCGTCAGAGCTAATTTCCCAGTACATTCAGCATTCGCCTCATATTCACCATCTCAAACATATTCTCAAAACTTTCAAAAATCAATATTTTGATCTCTGACAGCTTCTTCACCAGATCCGCCATCAAGTGACAGTGACAGTAATGTCTGATAGCGTTCAGTTGCTCTGCAGTAAATCACTGAGCCATTTCAAGTTTTGCTGATGATTCTTCCTATTCTTTTGTTTTCCGCCTGCGGTGACTATGAGTGAAACGTCACTTCATCATTGTGTATCAGACACTGCAACCTTGTGGAGTAAAGGTGAACTGCACTTATTCAGTCATCAAAGATTCAATTATTGTTGTGCAGAAAAAATAAACTTACACTGTTACACACCTCGGGTCGTTTGCAAACCTATACAATCTTTACTAAAAATGAATGGGAAAAACAGGAATTCTTTTGTAATTGTATTTTTCTTCACTCAAAAAATTATTTTATGATGCTGTTCACTTTTTTAAGCAATTCATTGATTTAACACAATTATATCAGGTTTCTGGTTCAAATGTAATTGATTCATGTTAAACTGACATAAAACCGTTACTATTTGACATAACTTTTTCTTTTTGAAATAACATGTTTTAATTAAGTAACCGAATCAAACAGGACTTTCATTTACCATCATGCTTTGCAAAGGGGCTGAGTAAATGTTTAAATAAAGTGCTATTTGATACATTTTTAACATGATGAAAAAATGGAGAGACTTTTTAATGCTTAATGTTTTGTTATGTTGGTTTTTAAAAGTTTGTGTTATGTTAGTGTTTTTGTAGGTTACCATTGTGGTGAAGTGTTAAGCATGTGCTTGGGGTGAGGACCTGCTGATAACAATTAAAGGTGTGTAAATAATAATAAACAACTACTTTGGGCATGCAACAAAACCATCTTCTGGCTATCCAATAAGATCTTGTGAAAGGTTCTGTAAATGTTGTAAAAAATTGCATTTCACTAAATAAAAATAGTTTTGGACAAAATTAAGAATGTTAACCTGATTTAACTAAATGGCATTGAATTAACCTTTAAAAAAATTGCATTTAATGAAATAAACAATATTAAAAGGTACACTATGCAACTTTTCCGTCCGCTAGAGGGCGCCTGTTCAAAACAAAGGCGTAGTTTGACGTCAAGTTTAAGCGCAGAATCTCGGGACATGTGGTCTTCACCTCACAGCCGGTGGAAAAGAATCGGGATAGGACTCGGGCAGAAATCATGTTCATGGATGCGCATGGATGGATCTTCTAAATTAAGGTCTTCTTATTAACATTACTGTAGTGTGAAGCAGAGCAGGGGCGAGTGCTGTGGAGCTGAGCAAGGCCGTCGGAGCGATTGTTACGCAACGCACGGCTCGCGAGCAACGGGACTTTTATTATGACGGGACACAGTCGCCGGCGCAATCTCCACTTTTCCGGTAATGAGGTAACGCAGCTCTGTGTATTATATTCGATACATTTAAGTGTGTTTAAAATGATGTTATGCCGTTACTCTGTGCGTTCACTTGGCGGCTGCTGTGACACTTGTTAACACTCCAGTGAGAGTAAAACTTTTCTGCAAAATAAAACCGGAAACCGAGGGTAACACAGATATGACGTCACTGACAGGAGACTCACTCACACGTCCGGTTCATTGGTAAAATAGCGATTTTCTCACAATTTACAAATAGCTGGAAACATTTGAGATACTGTGAGTACTCATTTGAACAAAATATATAACACTGGCCGGGTGGTTTTTGGATATTTGACTGCAAAAATCCTACATAGTGTACCTTTAATTAAATTCAACATAACCCAATTACGTGTAACCTGTTGACATAAAAAATTTAAGCAAATCCAACGTATTATTTGAGTGTTGTTATATTGCATTTAATATAACAAGATGCTTGGTATAGCATTTAAGGGTTAACTACAATTGAAATTTAAATAAAATCAAAATATTCATAAAAACTATAATGGTATCTAAATGATACTAAGGGTATCGGCAACGATGAAAAGTTTTTCCTTCACATTTTCTATGTACAGACCACAACGTTGTCAAAACGATCCCGTTCACATGGATCCGCAAAAACAACTAAAAATGCTGTATTATTCATGCCAGGCCAGTAGGTGGCGATGTCACTTTGTAAATAAACACCCATAAACTAAACACATATGCACATGAAGTCACCATTTTCACAAATTCAGTTTGCATTTTCAGTCCCCCAAAATGCTGTTGCAGTGTAAATGAACGGCCGAAACGCACAGTTTCGTTTTCCATTTTTGTTGAAAACGGTGTTGTGTAAATGGCCCCTAAAACAACAGCTATTTTATATGAATATAGTTTTGATATTATTTTTTCTATTTTTTTTTTTAAATCATGACTGGTTACGGGAGTCAGTATGAATTTATGAAACAGTATGAATTTAAATGCAACAGGGTACGTAAAAAAACAGGCCAAACATACAAACTGATAAAACTGGATGTATGAAGGTGGAACAGAAATTTCACACTTGGCGAATGAGCAGATACATTTTTATCTCACAATGAGCCGGCGAATAATCAGCTTGTTTTAGCATCCCTAAAAAAAAAAAGACGAAAGAAAAATCAACCATGCAAGACAGGCTTGCCTGAAGCATCCGTTTTAAACAGAGACAAAGTCTGTAATTGAGTCAGAAAGCTGCGTTTTAAAAGGTCAAACATGTTTTAAACACAGATCAGCCTGAAGAAAGAATCCCAGGCGCATCCTACTGTTTGAACAGGGATAAACCCATATTTAAACTGTACGTTAAGCTCATTAAATAAATTATGACGTAATATCACTGACATCACATTCATATTAAATGCAGTCACTTAAACACTCAGAACGGTTGAGATTTAACGGCTTCTCAACTCCTAGACAGCGATTCGAAAAATGTGAGACTTGACAACAAACACCGAAAGCTGACAACAGTCATATTTAGCTGTCCATTTCTCACAGCAGATAGATCTTATCCTTCCTTCTCATGTCTGATAAAGTGACACATTGTTGTGGAATTGTATTGAAATTATGAGATGACTGTCAATTTAATGCTCCAGGCAGATAAGCGTACCGTCAGCATGACTCTCCCACTATCAGTAGACGGCAGCTGTTCGCCGCTGCCCAAAGAAAAGCAGCTTTCCTTTATTTTTCACTCTGCCTTCTTGAAATTTCATTAACACCTGATAGTGAGAGTGCTTTATCTTTGTTGAGTTGCTGCATTGAATGTTTGCTTTTAAAACCAAACTTGTCTGTTTTTTAATGCGCTTTTGTAGATAAATGCATTGTTACTCTCAACTTCAAAATGTATGGAAACCTCTCGGATTTCATCAAAAATATCTTCATTTGTGTTCTGAAGATGAACGAAGGTCTTACGGGTTTGGAACGACATGAGGGTGAGAAATTAATGACAGAATTTTCCTTTTTGGGTGAACTAATATAGAACTGATATATATTTTTTTCAGTTGAGTTCTTACAATATCCCAAATGTTTCCAACTATTTGTAAATCGTGAGAAATTGCTATTTTAACCAAGGGAAATTTTTGGCAGAAACGCTTTCCTCTTAGCAGTGTGCAACAAGTGTCACAGCAGCCATGAACATGATTTCTGCCCGAGTCCTATCCCGATTCTTCCCCCCCCTCGGCTGTGAGGTGAAGACCACATGTCCCGAGATTCTGCGCTCAAACTTGACGTCATCAAACTACGCCTTTGTTTTGAACAGGCCTTCTAGCGGACAGAAACATTACATAGTGCACCTTTAAACATTACGTTTTCTATAATTTGTTTATGTGTTTAGTGTGTACATTATATTTCATTGTGTCATATATTTAAAATGTTTATTATATTTAATTATGTAATTCATGTCTAGTCCGAGCCAACAGAAGGTCTACAGTGGCACAAGTCAAAAACATTTGAGGGATGGTTGTGGGAGGAATGTGTCACAACACACATCATACACACTCGCATAGGACTGCGAAGAGTGTGTATGATGACCCCTGTTCACCATCAAAAGTGAGCGAGTGTCGGAACTGGATCTTGGAGGAGGGGAAGAAGGTCACCTGGTCTGATGAGTCCCCTTTTCTTCTACATCAGGTGCATGGCCGTGTGCATGTGCACTGTTTATCTGGGGAAGTGATGCACTAGAACACACTGTGGGGTGACGACAAACCAATGGAGGGAGGGTGATGCTCTGGACAATGATCTGCTGGGAATCGGCTGGGTCCAGCCATTCATCTGGTCGTAAATTAGACAGGTGCCACCTACCTAAACATTGGCCCTGTTTACACCTGGTATTAAGATGCGTTTTGGTCGATCGGATCACAAGTAGACAACGGGGACACATTCCTGTTTACACCTTGTGTTTTAATCCATTTTAATTTAATTGTCCAGGGTCTATGGGTTGATAAATGTGTGTTTTTTTCAGATCTTTCGATCTAATGGACAAAATAAGCCCATGCAATTTACATATGAACTCGACGGGAGACGACGGAAAAACACACGGAGAGCATCGGCTTTCGTTTCTGCTCTGACAGCCACAAGACAACACCAAACGCTGTGAGTGTGTGTTAGAAATCAGGAATGGTGAGAGAACTTTGTGCTTAGTACGTTTTTCATCTTCAAACCAAACTTGGGTCTGCAGCCGATAAAGTTTAAATCCCGTCTGGCTAGCGTGCTTTCCATAATGTTTACCTATTAGGTCAGTAGGCGTCTTTTTTGACAGTTTGAACACATTCAACAACATGCGCATTTACACTATGAAAGGAACCCGGTCGAATGTGTTTTCGACTAACTCTGGAAGTGGTCGAAATTGGACAAGCTCAAAATGGTTTAGACTCGGTTTACACCTGTATTTACCGCCGTCCACTTGTGATCCGATTCACCAAAATGCATCTTAATACCAGGTGTAAACAGGGCTATTATTGAGGACCATGTACACCTCTTCATGACAGTGGTGTTCCCTGGTGGAAGTGAACTCTTTCGGCAGGAATGGTTTGAGGAACATGATGATGAGTTCAAGGTGTTGCTCTGGCTTTAACTCATTCCCCGCAATTTTCCGGATTTCCGTGTTTTCACTTTTAGATGCTAGGGGACGTGATTACGCTTCTTCTGAATGAGTACTGAATCTCCTGATCAAAACACATGCGAGGAAGACGCAGTAAAACAAGCGATCGCATATAAGCAGATGCATATGTTAAATAACGTGATCGTCAACATTAAACATCATATAAATCAAAACTATCTAAAGTTACTGAACGAAATGTCGACCGAGGACGAGCTACAGGACTGTGAAAGCATTAGGGATGTTGATGAACTCGATCTCCTCCATCTGTGTTTGATCATCGCTCTGAATCTGATCTGGATGCAGTTTTTGACAAAAACGTGATTTTCTCAGCTTTTTGCTCAAAATGTTGCTTTTTTATGAAACTTACCCATATTCAGGTGTTGATAAAAAAGGAATGCATAAAGCTAGAATACAACTTATTTTTGTTTAAAAGAAGAGGGTCAGCTATATTGCATGCTCAGATATTCATAAAAGAAAATATTATATGGATTATTACATTTTTGTGAAAAATGGTCAAAAACCCTGGCGGGGGCTGGGAACTTTTTTTTTTAAATGCTGACGGGGAAAAAAATCCCCAGATCTAAATCCAGTTGAGCATCTGTAGGATGTGCTGGACCAACAAGTTTGATCCACGGAGGCCCCACCTCGCAACATATAGGACTCAAAAGATCTGCTGCTAACATCTTGGTGCCAGATACCGCAGAACACCTTCAGGGATCGAGTGGAGTCCATGCTGGCGGGTCAGTGCTGATGGATGGATGGATGGATGGTAGTTAAGTAGGAAGGTAGGTAGGTAGGTAGGTAGATAGATAGATAGATAGATAGATAGATAGATAGATAGATAGATAGATAGATAGATAGATAGATAGATAGATAGATAGATAGATAGATAGATAGATAGATAGATAGATAGATAGATAGATAGATAGATAGATAGATAGATAGATAGATAGATAGATAGATAGACTCAATTAGCTCAAAGACTGAAAGTCTCAGACATCTGTGCTGGATTCTGTTCCAGTCAGTGACAGTAATGCACAGGCTCTGTGAAAGGAGTGCATCAAGTTGCCCATCAGACCTGGAGGCAGGGCTTAATTTGTGTTGGAACAAGCCAAATCCAGATCTGGCACCTCTGGAAATAGATGAGAAACCCTTTTTAGATACCCTGCTTAATTCACCATAAAAATAGAAATTAATGCTATAATTTGTACATATTCTTTTTCAAGTATAATGACATCAAGAGGTCATCACTCTTACTTGAGCACATAATCCTCATACAGGTATTAGGCTTATATTTATATATTTTTTTCCAGGAGAAATAAATGAATGTTGTCTATGACATGCAATTTCAATGTAAAAACAAAAACTGTGTAAAAATAATGTCAGTGCACTAGTTAAACACATTTATTCAAAAACACTTTCCTTGTCCTTCCCTTTCTATAATCAACTTGACAGATCCGTCATTACTTCTTCCGCAACCTCGTAATTTACAAATGAAGCAGTGACTGGAAGAGCAGACGGATGAGGAGGCGGATCTCTGAAGGTCCGATTTAACACGCTATAGTTGTGACTGTCAGTGGCCTGAATAGTTCCCCGGCGTCAGTCATGCGTGTTTGCACAGCTGGGCGCCAGAGGGGTCGACATGGGCACCAATGGCTGAAGGTACCACAGGGATGAATGAGAATAATGCCAATCAGGTCTGGTCCCAACGGCAGGATGGTGGTAAATCACTGTACATACTGACCTCATTTTATTGACTTCGGCAGGTAGGCTAAATTTTGTGCGCACAGGCATTTCTTGAAACATATTAATTTATACCTAGATTCAAATTATTAATGAAATATTACTACTAATAATCATTAGTGCTGACAAATCGATTAATCATATCTAACAGAAGTTTGTAAACTGATCAGGACTGACATTATGACCAATGAAGTGATTAATACTGATTATCTCTTCATTATCTCTTCATATTAGGCAGCAAGTGAACATTTTGTCCTCAAAGTTGATGTGTTAGAAGCAGGAAAAATGTGCAAGTGTGATTTGATGGCTAGACAATATCTCCAAAACTGCAGCTCTTGTGGGGTGTTCCCGGTCTGCAGTGGTCAGTATCTATCAAAAGTGCTCCAAGGAAGGAACAGTGGTGAACTGGCGACATGGTCATGGGCGGCTAAGGCTCATTGATGCACGTAGGGAGAGAAGGCTGACCCGTGTGATCCGATCAAACAGGCGAGCTACTGTAGCTCAAAGTGCTCAAGAAGTTAATGCTGGTTCTGATAGAAAGGCGTCAGAATACACAGTGCATCGCAGTTTGTTGTGTATAGTAGTCAGGGTGCCCACACTGACCAACACAATATTAGGAAGGTGGTCATATGCCTGGTCGATGTATATACACACACACACACACACACACTGCCCCTGCCCCTGCCCCTGCACCTACCCATCACAGGAAACATTCTGCATTTTTACTTTCTCAAAAAAACTCATCCTGTGTGATTTATAAGCCTTTTGAAAAGTGGAGGTGATCTCAGGTTTTACTATCCTTATGGGGACATTTGGTCCCTACAATGTAATATAAACAAGGATATATATCAATATGTCCTCCTATTTAGGTCGTTTGTCACTTCCTTGAAATACGACCCAAAGGAGTGTTTACTAATGCTGTGCCCTTATCGACAACAGGACACTTTCATTTTAATTCATGAAACACGACTCATAGGAGCATTTTCTAAAGTTGTCCTACTGTTGACAACAGGACACTTTCATTTTAAAGCATTTTATCTTTTATCATTTATCAAAGGGGTAGCATTTTACCCATTTTATCTGCGTAACACTTCATGTTTTGCATAGCCCAATTGGTAAAGCATTGCAATATACGACATGTAATCATGTGATCATGTAATCATGGGTTCGATCCCAGGGAACATGTGCTCATAAAGTGTGTATGCACTATAAATCACAGGGTAGGTTTAGGGATGGGATGGGTGTAGTTGTAAATAAAACAAATATATTTTTGCTAAATGGAAATATGACAAATGGTGGTAAAAAAGTCCACACGTTTTATTAAAATGAACACGCATTTTGATTGGTTACAGACGTAACACGACACTGTCATTATTTTTACGCCAGCTAGAGGGAGCATGACTTTAAAGCGTAAATAAAGGTCGTAATAAGGTGCTTGAAAAACGACCTATAGAGTCTTGTTTGTTTTTTTGGAGGACAGTCTGTTTAGATAAGCAAATAATCTGTTATATTAAAAAATATGGGTAACACTTTATTTTACAGTGTCCTTGTTACACGTGACATGTTCTTACCGTAGTAATTGCATGCAACTAACCCTCAATCAAATCCTAATCCTACCCTAACCCTAAGTACATGTACCAAAATAATATTAATCAGTATTTAAATATATAATAACACTGCAACAATGACACCCTAAAATAAAGTGTAATGTTACTGTAATGTAAAATATACTGTAAAACAACAGCAACAGTTCTACCAAGAGCCGAATGCAGTGACCCACTGTGGAAAGTTTTCCCAGCGAGGTGTTTATTGGTTTGTTCATGCTGGGTGAGGATATCGTTACTGAAGGGGTGGGAGACAAAAGCAACAAAAGGCATGAAGGCCAAGTTCCTCACAGCTAAGCCCTGAAGAGATAGTCAAGTAGCTTTTGTTGAAAAAAAGGAAGGTATTAAATAAAAAAGGCAAAAAGAACAGACATAAAAGGAATATATTTCATGAAAGGCTCAAGTAAAAGCCAATCCTTTTGTTTTGTGGTTATTCTCTAACCAAGGGAAACATTTCTGCTGGGGAAAAAATGAGACGAGAGCTTTAGAGTATGATCGATGTCACGGTAAATAGTTTCTTCAGGCAGGCACCATTGATCACATAATGAGCTGAATGTTTCAGAGCAATCATCTGTCATCTTCTGTAGGTCTAATATGGCACTGCTGAGAAACCTTTGGAATCATGGAAATTATAGAAGGGATACTGTGTCTATATATATATATATATATAATATGACAAATAAAACAGGATAGTATGCAAGAAAACATGAGAGTGGGCATTTTATATTATTTTCACAAATTGATTGGATCATGAAAAGTGGGTGGATGGGTGTCAATTTTAATTAGACTAGTATTGTTAACTAAAACTAAAACTGATTGAAATAAACATAAAATAAAATACATTTATTCAATTTAATAGATACAAAAATAGAAATGTTTTTAGATCAAAAAATGTAATATAAGTTCAATAAGTTGAAGTATTAAAGTTAAACTTAAAATTAATCAATTAAAGTTAAATATAAAAAATAAAAGTTAAAAAATAATAAAACTGACAAAAACATATAACTGTCACGGTTATCATAGTTTGTTTGTGTCTGGTACGTTTACACAATAACGATGATTAAAATAGATTTTTTTTTCTTTGAGTTCCCTTTTTAGGGAACTCACACTGCGTCAGGCAGCGAATTTGAGATGCTCCTAAGCATCAGCGAATCTGAAGTCTGAATGAACACTAGTCCAATCCGATTGGCGTGCGTGATGACGTCACTGTGACGGCATATATGTTTTGCTAAATAGGTGGCAAATTAGTGTGAATGTGTACAATCTAATTTGTACGTTTTCCTACAGACAAGGTTTAGGGGTGAAGGTTCGTGCTTACTTTTCTATTACACATTGTACGAATTCACAATTCGGAAAGCAACACCAAATGAAAATGAGCTTGTGTAGCAAGAAGCTTTGCGTTTATGTACTGGAACATTGGCAAAACGTCTTGGAAGAACATATTTTTTGTTTGTTGGGAATGATATCAAAAGACAACCATGAGTTGTGGCTTTGATAACAGATACTTTTATTTCTTATTCTGAAAAAACAAGGCAGACAGATGGCCATTAAGCAGGCCATTATTATGTACAGAGTGTGTTAACTGTTCTATGCTAGCTAAAAGCTAATTTACTAGCACTTATGAATTGTGCATATTGGACTGCAGCAAACCAAAATCTGTAATCATGCTAAAAACATGTTTTTCTATCCCTAAATGCGCTATATTCTTTCTCAAAAGTATGTTGAAGCCTACCGGTGCATTTCAGCTTGGATAAGAAAGCCACATAGCCAGAAAAATGCTTTTGCTGCAGTTTCTGGCCTCCTGCCAGTTTCACAGAACAGTGAATGGGGTTAGACACTTGCCGTCTCAACACAAGCTTTCATCTTGGATTATATTCTTCATCTAGAGTGGAGAGTCTGCTACTCCTGCCCTAGAGCTCTCTTTAACGTCCGCCCACCATCGCGCAAAAAAACTGAAAAGCTCCCCACAGACATCTCTTTTGAACATCATCACACCGATAATTCAGATTTCTCATGTTCCACTTGTGTGGCGTAAGGGCAAATCAGGAAGCTGTGAGTGCTCACATGAGACAGATCTGCCAGTTTGAGTCAAAGGTTGAGAGGGAAAAGATCCTTTTGCACTCCACTGGGCCGCATGGAAGCGCTGCACCGATCATGAACTGTTAAAATCACGAGCGCAATGATGTATTACTGTGGTCGTTTGGAAACACACCTGCTTGGCTGCTAAATCAGAAATCACGACATGATCTCATTTTGTGATTAATAATATTACTTACACAACATAGGTGTGTAACGGATTAACCACAACCAAAAAGTACCATGGTTTTACCTTTTTTTGGGACGATATATTTAGCTGTTTAACTTAACAGTTTTGCTCTCAAGCAGAATTAGCTATGTTAGATCTGGTTTCTTAGATATGATACCATGGTAAAATAATAATTTTGTTTGGTACTGTACTATGGAAACACCATGCATTTTTGGAAATCTAGAAAAATAGTGCAATGGTTTCTTGGACACGGTACCATGGTAATAACCATGATTTTTACTACTACTACCACAGTATTTTGAAAATGTAGAATGGTAGAATCATGGTATTCTTGGAAGTATCATATGAGACCCATGGTACATCAATTTTAGTATAATTTTATATTTTAAAGTACCATAGTATTACCATCTATGGTACTTTTTTTTACAGTAAAAGAAGGATTTTTGCACATCCACCATGGTGGTACACTAGATTTTTGTACATGTATATATATATATGGTATGGATATATATGTGGTATCTGGCATCTTTTTCTTTTTCTTTTAAATGTACCATGGTATTACCAACATTTTTGGATATCTACCATGATAGTATTGTTGGGAGTTTTCGACCATGTACTATAGTGTTTTTGGACATCTACTACGTAAGTACTATAGTCATTTAAAGGTATTTCTTGAGGTATCTTGAATTACTGTATAAATACCATTCCATATTCTGTATAAATGGTGCCATCATGCCGAATAAAATGGACTGATAACCCTGTATTGTGTCAAAACCCAAAATTTCCAAGTCTTGCCAAATATTAATGCACAATTTGTTTTAAAATATTTTAATTATGCACTTTTCAGTAATGCAAAATAAATATTAATTCCAATAATTCTGCATATATTTTGGGGGTATATTAAACTGTATTATACTGTATATTGTAGCATTTTGCTAGGAGATTGTATTAGTTTGAACATCTGAGACATTAGGTAACTTTGAGCAATATATAATAAAAGAGGACTTACACACACAACATATTTGAGGGGCAGGTGAAAGACTTTGACTGTATGAAAACTGAAGGTTTGTGCTGAAGAGATGAGAATAGGTTGAATGTTCTTTTAAATGACACACAGACCTTAAACTCAAAGCGACAGACCCCTGCAGCCAGAATGACAGAGTGCATTGTGGTTCCCCTTCTTGATATCGTATCTTGGAGCCACAAAGCAAGTCATCTAGAAAGGCAGAATTACACTGAATAATGACCATTATGTAGGAAGTAAACAGCTAAAAAGACACAATAATGAGTGCTAAACGCAAACTACTGCATTGAAAACAGAGGTTAACGTCAAAAGCAATTTGAATCAGGTTCACAGAAATATGCCTCTTAAAAAACTAAGTTCTGTGGGTTTTAGTCTATTTTTGTTAGATTTGAGGCAGTAAATATTCTAGTGTATTTAAAAGGTAGTTGACTGATATTTTCAGGTGATTTTCCAAAAATCTGGAACTTTCTGGAAGCTTTGCGAACCTAAAAGTAGCCTATTCAGATGTGTTGTGGAACCACTAACACTGCTTTAAGTTCCTGTTTTAAAAGAAAATACACCAAAACAAATTTTTTTGTTTGTCAAGTTATTTAATTGGGGATTTTATAGTCAGACAGTGTGTGTCCAATCAGCACACCACATTTTCTTAGTGATTGTACGATTGTCTTCAAGCACTTGATTGACCAATTCAAGTCAACAGAAGCAAATCAGCTTATTAAGAAGCCTGTTTATAGGCTAACAGACAATGCTAACAATAATAGGTTACATAAAACATCTGTTAACAGACTGCAAAAACGCTTTGATACCAAATGACTGCAATAAAGATGTAATTAGCAGCCATAGTCACAAGCTTTAGCAAAACTAAAAACACTGCTAAGTGCTAAAGACATAGTCATGTAGTTTTGTCCTGCTTAATGGCCATCTGCCTGCCTTGTTTTTCAGAATAAGAAACAAAAGTATCTGTGTTATCAAAGCCACAACTCATGGTTGTCTTTAGATATCATTCCCAACAAACAAAAATGTGTTCCTCTAAGATGTGTTGCTATTGTATGACAATTCTGAAGGTTAAATAGACTAATGTTGAAAAAGATATAAAACAATTTGTTATATATATTAATAAGATACGTTTATATTAAACAAAACTGATGTATTTAACTCAAATGCATATCTTGGGTCTTTAGTGACCCGGGACGTCATTCCCTACCCTCCTCCTCATTATTTTTTTTAAGTTAGACATCAACGTTCTTAGTATTCCTCAATTAATTCCTTATAAACAATATAACAAGAAAATAATAATAATATTCATAAAAGAATGCCTGTTTTCCCATTCATTTTCTGTAAAGATTGTATAGGGTCTTTAATGACCCGAGGTGTATATTTGTTCTGCACAACACTAATTGAATCTTTGATGACTGAATAAGTGCAGTTCACCTTTACTCCACAAGGTGGCAGTGTCTGATACACAATGATGAAGTGACGCTTCACTCATAGTCACCGCAGGCAGAAAACAAAAGAATAGGAAGAATTATCAGCAAAACTTGAAATAGCTCAGTGATTTACTGCAGAGCAACTGAACGCTATCAAATATTACTGTCACTGTCACTTGATGATGAATCTGGTCAAGAAGTTCAAAATATAGAATTTTTGATAGTTTTGAGAATATGTTTGAGATGGTGAATATGAGGCAGATGCTGAATGTTCTGGGAAATTAGCTCTGACGAGGAGAGTGATGATGGTATAAAACATCTGCTCAAACTGAACCCTTCCAACCTCCAAAAGGTAACAAAATATGCTTTTTTTTAATCTTTTGTAATTGTTACTCTAATATCAGGAGAGTTTTATATTTTCGCAAACAGGTATAGATCCATCTTTGTTAGATATAAAGACCCAAATATGTAATATTGATTGGCGAAACATTCATGCATTTAAAAGTTAAATAAATGCATATACAATATCAGCCTGTTTTTACATATAAACATACCAAAGTAATGAACCAAACTATTTTGCCATGCATCACTCATGCAGTAACAATTAGCATCCTGTCATTGTGACAATGGAAAATTCTGTCCAGTCTGTCCTCTTTGCATCTCCTTGTTAACACAATTACACACTTTGCTTCCTGATTAAGTGTGTTCATTTATAGCATCCTCTTTATCTTCATCCTTTACTTAAACCCTCATAAATAGCATGGCAAACCCTAGGTGAACGATAGTGTTAAACTTAATTTATTATTTACGTGAACAAAACTAAAATAGCATGGCAGAGCGTGGGTCGAGATGGGAAGATGAGCACGGCGAATCATGGCAACAACAAAAAAACGATAAACTTTTAAAATTAAATTGTTAAAATAACAATAGAGTAGCTTAGCCAAACTAACAGGAAAGTAATATTGTTATACAGTAACAGTTCAATTAGTTGCCTACAGTCCCTGACAAAAGTCGTGTCGCTTATCTATTTTGTAGAAACACCTGCTATTAACCTGATTTTTAATTCATCAATTGGTGTTAGAAATAGCTCATATGAAAAGCTAAAACCCTCCCAAATGACGTTTAATGCACTGAAATAAATTAGTTTCACTGAAAAAAGATTTATCATTTAATCAAGACAGAAAGCTCAAATTTTGGCAAGACAAAAGTTTTGTCGCCTATACAGAAATTGAACAAATTTACTGCAAATACAAAAATATGTCAGCAAATTAAGTAATGGTGCTGTGAGATCCAAATTTAATATCTTGTATGACTTCCATGAGCTTGAAGGACTGCATCCATGCAGTTTGGCAAGGATTCATACAATTTATTGATGAAGTCATGAATAGCAAAGAAAGCAGTCTTGCATGCCTCCCAGAGTTCATCAATATTCTTTGGTTTCGTCTTCCATGCTTCCTCTTTCCTCCTACCCCACATATGCTCAATGATGTTCATGTCTGGTGACTGGGCTGGCCAATCCTGGAGCATCTTGATCTTCTTCGCCTTGAGGAACTTGGACGTTGAGATGGAAGAATGTGATGGAGCACCATCCTGCTGCAGAATTTGGCCTCTTTTATGGTTGGGAATAAAAGATTTCTTGGTATTTTAGACTATTGAAGTTGCCTTCCACCCTGCAGATCTCTCGCACACCCCCATACTGGATGTAACCCAAGACCATGATTTTTCCCCCACCAAACTTCACTGTTTTCTGGGTGAATCTCGGATCCATGCGGGCTCCAGTAGTTCTCCTGCAATATTTGCGGTGACTGTGGTGTAATTCAACAGAAGATTCATCTGAAAAATCCACCTTCTGCCACTTTTCCACTGTCCATCCTTTTAGCAGGCTGTGGGCTTTGGCAAATGCCACACGGTTTTTCAATAGTCTTTTGTTTAGTGCTGGCTTCTGGGCACTGATTCGACCATGGAGGCCATTTCGAGACAGAATCCGACAAACTGTTCTGGTTGACACAGGGACTTCAGGTGAACAGGTCTCGTAAAGCTCTGCTAAAGGGGAAAATGGGCTGGCCTTGGATTTTCGAGCCAACAAACGGTCCTCTTGAGCAGTTGTCTTGCAGGGTCTGCCTGACCTGGGTTTGTCATAAACGTCTCCAGTCTCTTCAAATCTTTTTTTTATCCTCTGTACTTGACGCTGTGACACTTTGAAGGTGTCTGCCACATCAGCAGTGGATCTGGTCTTCAGCCTCTTGATAATCAAAACTTTAGTCTCAGGGTGAATCTTAGGCATGTTTGCAGAGGTCTAGTTGCAGTTGATGTGAAGGTCTAGTGTACTGGGGTTCTTTTTATACACACCTGAGATCTAAATGATCCATTATTAATCACAGGTGAAGCTTATATGACAAGACGACAACACTTAAGTCTTTGCAAAAATTGACTCAATGGGCTTTACCAAGCTGTGAATATTGGAACATTTTTTGACAGTTTCATTTTGCACTGAAACATTATTACAAAAGCTGTTGGGATTAAAATGAGCCATTTCTTGTAAAAAAATCTTGATAAGAAATATATTTCAGCGGCACTTCAGGTCAATTTGTACACAAGCGACAAGACTTTTGTCAGGGACTGTATATTACTGAGTAACTTTCATTTTAGACACAAATTTGGCAGTTACACTGTAAGTTTTGCTCCGCCAACAAAAATAGTTCTAAACAAAGCCACAGCATCTCTGAGCCACACATTTAATTCTTGAATGAATCAGCGTTTTTAAACGAATCGGTCAGTTCAGTGAATGATTGATCTGAAATCAGTCACCTAGCTTCATCCATGAAAACATCAGTGTTTTCTAAACAAATCAGTTCAAGAATCGTTTAAAGATTGTTTGAATAAATCAATGAATTATTCAATAAGTCGCAGTCATTTATCGCCACCACTGGTATAACAAACTGATGTATATGACATAAGAAATAATGCTGTTGTTCCAAATATCAGTTGTGATTACTGTTATTACATTGCAGAAAGTTACATGGCATAACTTTGAATCAGAAAGCTAAAAACTGAAGTTTTCCAAAAATGTGGAGGTTGTTGGTAATAACTAAGCTCAATAAGTATAGACTCAGGAAAGATAAAGAGCTATACAGCGAGTGGAAGTTAGAGGAGATATAGCCAGTCCATAAATTTAGTTTTGGAGGCATTTATTGTCTGTGCCTAACATTGGTTTTGGTCATTGCAGACACTTTATCTCTAGAGATAAATGAACTGAGGGCAAATGTATTGAGCCATAGGAAGTGTCAAGCGTTAGTATCTGTGTCGACTATCGAACTGTTTCTGGTAATTAAAGATTGTGTAACTGCAAGTGATTTGTGTGTGTGTGTGTGTGTGTGTGTGTGTGTGTGTGTGTGTGTGTGTGTGTGTGTGTGTGTGTGTGTGTGTGTGTGTGTGTGTCTGTGTGTGTGTGTCTGTGTGTGTGTGTCTGTGTGTGTGTCTGTGTGTGTGTGTGGACTGGTAATCCTACGGTATGGGGACAAAATGTCCCCACAAAGATGGCAATATCCAAAATCCTTGTCCTTGTGGGGACATTTTTGGACCCCATGAGGAAAACATCTTATAAATCACACTAAGTGATGTTTTTGAAAATGTAAAAATGCAGCATGTCTCCTGTGATGGGTAGGTTTAGGGGCAGGGGCAGTGTAGGGGGATAGAAAATACGGTTTGTACAGTATAAAATGCATTACGCCTATGGAATGTCCCCATAAAACATGGAAACACAACGTGTGTGTGTGTGTGTGTGTGTGTGTGTGTGTGTGTGTGTGTGTGTGTGTGTGTGTGTGTGTGTGTGTGGGCATGTTTTTGTGAAATATCAGGACACAAATGTGTATAATGACATGGGTATGACATAGGTATTACAAAAGAGGGTGAAATATGAGGACGTCCCCATGTCCTCACTTTTCAAAATGCTTATAAATCACACAGGATGAGGTTTTTCACAGAAAGTAAACTGAGCAGTCTCCTGTGATGGGTAGGTTTAGGGGCAGGGGCAGTGTAGGGGATAGAAAATACGGTTTGTACAGTATAAAATGCATTACGCCTATGGAATGTCCCCATAAAACATGGAAACACAACATGTGTGTGTGTGTGTGTGTGTGTGTGTGTGTGTGTGTGTGTGTGTGTGTGTGTGTGTGTGTGTGTGTGTGTGTGTGTGTGTGTGTGTGTGTGTGTGTGTGTGTGTGTGTGTGTGTGTGTGTGTGTGTGTGTGTGTGTGTGTGTGTGTGTGTGTGTGTGTGCGAGTGGATGGGGAATTTGGAGTTGGAAAAGCATTGCTACTTGTACTTTAAGGCAAGGAGATTGAGATGGAACTCAAACTAATGTGATAAAGTAACATTAATTATATTTCCTAACGCTTTCCCTCAACTGAGATTAGCAAGCATCTATAACATAAGCCCATAAAAATATGACAAAAAAAAAATGTTGTCCAGTATATAATATCATAATGTAGCCTACTACTACCTGACAGATATCACTAAAATTGGTGCCTTGAGAAATCATAACTGACAGCTCTGGCTCCTATAAACAGCAAAACAGCATTTTTTAGCCAAATCAGACAACCAGAGTTGACATTGAGCTTCATGACATGGGGAGCAAGGTTTTGGAGAAGGGTGGTTGACATTAGCAAAATGATGAAAGTTAGCATTGGCTGAAATTGCTTACTAAACCTTGTTGCTCTGTTGTGTCACATCTGCTTAGTTGTATAATACCTGAAGAGAGCCGTTAGCATTCTTATAGATCTCAAAAGGCAGTTAGCCTAGCCCTAGATGTGGAGTTAAAGGATTAGTTCACTTTAAAGTGAATGAACACGGTTCCTTACATGTTGTGGCATGTACGATTCCATATCGTAAAAGTCTGTTTGCAAAGCCTGCGCGAAATTGCGAATGATTTACCAAAGAATCCACAATGAAATGTAGAAAACAAATAATTAATGCTCAACTGAGACATTTAGATTGTTGAAAATAAACATATATATAACCACATTCCTAGCATTAGGATCCTTTGGAAGGTAATGTTGTTTTTAGTGCCTGTTTTGCTCTTATATCCTCGTCATCTCACTAACACTCCAGTAGGCGGAGCCAAAGTTGCAATGATGAAGTAGCCGTTAATGTTCTTCTACAGAGGCGGTCTTTCACCTATCTGGTCTTGGTTGCAATAAAAGCTGTTTTTGGACTAAAATGGAAGTTTTCCAATCTAAATCTTACAGGATTTTCTTATAGTATGATGACCTCTTAAATGCCAAAAGCTCAAGAAAATTTCATGACCCCTTTAATGTTTGCAAAACCAAGAAAAAACATTTCATGAAGAGAACAATGGGAATATTAGCAAAACATTCTTAAAACATTTTAGTAGCTGGTTAATTGATACAGAATTTTCATTTTTGGGGTGAACTAACCCTTTAAAATTAAGGACAATTAAGTATTTTCATGAATTTAAAAGGATAGTTCAAAGCAGATAGAGCTGACTACCATAGTAGGGGGGAAATACTATGGTAGTCAATGGTAGCTCTATTTGCTTTGTTACAAACATTATTCAAAATGTCTTATTGTTCAGCAGAACAAAGAAACTCATACAGGTCTGGAACAACAGGGAGAGTAAATTTTCATTTTTGGGTGAACTATCCCTTTAAGACTTTCAGAAATTGAATTGTGCACTCTGCTAATATAATGAAACACTGAAACCATGTTGAAAAAAAAACAGCACATGGTCCTGAGCTAGAGCTAGTTTCTTAGGACCAGCCCTTGACCATCTTAAACCAGTTCATAACCAGCTAAGGACCAGCTTAAACCAGTTCATGACCAGCTAAGGACCAGCTTAAACCATCTTAAACCAGTTCAAACCAGCTGCCAAGCTTCAAAACATACCTAACCAGCATATATTGTTTCAACAGGGAAATGTTTTTTGAAGCGTGTAGTTACGACAGCAGGCGCTAATCTGGCTATGCTTACCTCAACCCTATGTTTACGAAATGGTGTTTTTCTGCATGGCTTCAACAAAATAAACCAATAAATGTGCAGTAGGGTCAAGAAAGATGTTATTTTCATTTACAAAAAAAGTCTAGCAGAAAAAAAAAACATTTTGTTTCTGAACAAAATACAAGCAACAAATCATCTGTGAGAACGTTTTAAAGGTTAAACGCTGAAGGTCATCATAAAACTCTGCAGATGTCACAGCAAAAGAGCACCGGCGTATGTTTGTGAACTAGTGAACCCCACAACTCTGACTAAGTGATGAACGGCGAACTGTCTTTCACGGGAGCTGCCCTTCCTGTGGTCGTCTGCATTTACAGGCCACTGCCTCTCAGAGCAATAAGGCCCCGGCAAGCTTTACTGCAAAATCAAGCAAGCCAGATAGCGTGTGTATGAGGGGACTGTAGATCAGCCATCAGTGTCGCTCATCACAATGTCAAGTCCGAGCGGCGTGAGTCACGGTGACCAACATTCACTGTCTCAAAACACTCACAGTACAACACCAAACCACTCATGGGAAAGAAACACAATCTTGACAGGAAATTCCCCAGTGTTTTATGTTATACTTCACAATGGCATCGCGGATTGAAAACGAAGCTGTTTTTTTCTGCTTGGGTGAATCAAATCACATTACCCACAATTCCAATGAGTGACCTAGATGAAGATTAGCTAATGCTGCTTGCATGCATGTCACTTAACGCAGCATCACAGCAAACCGCATTCAACACAGTCTGTTTTGAGGTTTGGAGTCGTATATCCCGCCCATCTACCCATCCCATCCCATGATGCTCTAAAATGGAAATAAGTATGAACATATGACAAAAGGAAGCCACATTAATGGTTGTGAATCATATTTGTTTGATGATCCCGACTGTTATATGCTTGATAAGCACACAAGCCTGTGGGACAATCTGGCAAAATGTCGGGCTCAGGAAAAACCAGCCAAGCAAATTAATTAAGCACTTTGCCACATGCTGAAACAAACCCATGATTAGGACGAATCTGGCCAGCATCAATGTGAATGTGGTAATTATGAAAAAAATTATCAGAGAAAAAAAGGTCAGGCTATTCCATCTTCATGAAAAAATTACTAATATAACATAATTATAATTCAGGGTCCAAAAAATAAAAGCTTAGTTCTGCCAAAAATGAATATTCCGATCATTTACTAACCCTTACGTTGTTCCAAAAAAAATTTTTTATATGAATTTTATATGAATATAGATTTTATATGAATAATAATAGTTTTTTCCATATAGCTTCAACAGACTTAGCGCAAGTCAAGTATAGAGCAAGGCATGTGGACTAAGATTATGATTTGAGAAGGTCATACAGGATTTAGAAGGGTACATGGGGTAAAACGGTGTGTATACATTATAATATATACACACTCACCTAAAGGATTATTAGGAACACCTGATCAATTTCTCATTAATGCAATTATCTAATCAACCAATCACATGGCAGTTGCTTCAATGCATTTAGGGGTGTGGTCCTGGTCAAGACAATCTCCTGAACTCCAAACTGAATGTCAGAATGGGAAAGAAAGGTGATTTAAGCAATTTTGAGCGTGGCATGGTTGTTGGTGCCAGGCCGGTCTGAGTATTTCACAATCTGCTCAGTTACTGGGATTTTCACGCACAATCTTCAACTGTACAAAATTGCTTAAATCACCTTTCTTTCCCATTCTGACATTCAGTTTGGAGATTGTCTTGACCAGGACCACACCCCTAAATGCATTGAAGTAACTGCCATGTGATTGGTTGATTAGATAATTGCATTAATTAGAAATTGAACCAGTGTTCCTAATAATCCTTTAGGTGTGTGTGTGTGTGTGTGTGTGTGTGTGTGTGTGTGTGTGTGTGTGGGGCATGTTTTTGTGAAATATCAGGACACAAATGTGTATAATGACATGTGTATGTCATAGGTATTACAAAGGAGGGTGAAATATGAGGACGTTCCCCATGTCCTCACTTTTCAAAATGCTTATAAATCACACAGGATGAGGTTTTTCACAGAAAGTAAACTGTGCAGTCTCCTGTGATGGGTAGGTTTAGGGGCAGTGTGTGTGTGTGTGTGTGTGTGTGTGTGTGTGTGTGTGTGTGTGTGTGTGTGTGTGTGTGTGTGTGTGTGTGTGTGTGTGTGTGTGGGCATGTTTTGTGAAATATCAGGACACAAATGTGTATAATGACATGGGTATGACATAGGTATTACAAAAGAGGGTGAAATATGAGGACGTTCCCCATGTCCTCACTTTTCAAAATGCTTATAAATCACACAGGATGAGGTTTTTTCACAGAAAGTAAACTGCACAGTCTCCTGTGATGGGTAGGTTTAGGGGCAGGGGCAGTGTAGGGGATAGAAAATACGGTTTGTGCGGTATAAAAACCATTACGCCTATGGAATGTCCCCACATTTCACAAAAACAAACATGTGTGTGTGTGTGTGTGTGTGTGTGTGTGTGTTTGTGCGTGTGCATATACACACCGATCCTAATCCTAATATTGTGTTGGTCCCACTTTTGCTGGGGCCAAGTCCACACCTCAAACTCGTTGATGTGCTCCTTAAACCATTCCTGATCCACTTTTGCTTTGTGGCAGGAGGCATTATCCTGCTGAAAGAGGCCACAGCCACCAGGGAATACCGTTTCCATGAAAGGGTGTACATGGTCTGGAACAATGCTTAGGTAGGTGGTACGTGTCAAAGTAACATCCACATGGATGGCAAGACCCAAGGTTTCCCAGCAGAACATTTGCCAAAGCATCGCACGGCCTCCACCGGCTTGCCTTCTTCCCATAGTGCATCCTGGTGCCATGTGTTCCCCAGGTAAGCGACACACCCGGCCATCCACGTGATGTAAAAGAAAACGAACTGCGATGCACTGTGTATTCTGACACCTTTCTATCAGAACCAGCATTAACTTCTTGAGCAATTTGAGCTACAGTAGCTCGCCTGTTTGGTCGGATCACACCAGCCAGATCACAATATGTATAGTTTCCATTGCTTATATGCATGAAGAGATTTCATTCCATATAATGAATATGAGATATTACACCATGAATAGAAAATTAACCATAAACATTTATTAGTTCAGCCAAACTGATTGTGAACCACATCAAATTTTGATTCAAGAAAAACTGTAGAGCTTATTGATAGTATGTCTAATTAAAAAACAGAACTAAACCAGCATCCTCAGACTTTTATATTATTTATACAACAAATATCAAGAATGAGGGTTAAGTATTCCTTCAGTTTTTCTTTCTGCTTATAGCTACTAACCACTTACATAGTCTATTACAGAAGATGTGTTATGAGACATTAACAACTCTTCTGTACATGATAAAACGTCTTTGGGGGGTGTTTTATCACGCTATCGCTCATTGCATTTAGTCCTAATTTCCATTCATAAGATAGCGCCGACACACTCTTCATTACCGCTTCTGCTCATCCCAGCGAGCTCAGAATATACAGTATTTATAATGGAACATCAAGCGCTTCTGAGGATGAGAGTTGAAGAGGCGTTGTGGGTTTGTCGTGCCGGGCATGAGGGCAGATTTACTAAGAGGGCGAATTATGCGAGGAATGTGTACTGCCGCTGAGGACCTGCGAGGGGACGTACACGTTTTCAGGTTGAGCACAGACGCTAATGTGATGAAGGCCTGATGCCACTTGTGTCGTTTGTAAAACCAGCAAATTGCGAGGAGCGATATGTTAGCCAGAGGGATTTGTAAAGTGTGGCACCAAAGTAGATTATGCAAATTGGACACGTTATCATGATCGCTTCTGAAAATAGATGGGAAGCACTGAAAAATGGAGAACTTAAATGAACTTGAGTGAAGTTAGGGGTTTGTAGTGAGTCGATGGCCTAAGTCTTTGATACTTTCGACTTTAAATGGCTCATTTGATTCACATGGAGCCATATTTACACATAGATCAACAGTTTTGCAGATATATGCTGCTGACTGCAAAGCCAGTGGGCAAGCTTGATGTCTCTCTCTGGGCTTAATGGGTGGAACTTGAAGGTCCACCACACCCTAACCCTACCCAATAACCCTATCCCTAAACATGACTAGGTCAAGCTGAACCCATTAGGTCCTTAGCCTCAAGAGGCAGTGACACTGCACTTTTCGTTCCATTGACGTCCATTCAAAAGAATGTGAATGTGTCAGACCGGAAAAGCAAGCTTGTGCAAAAAGTTTCGCATTTCACTGTGTTCCAAAGTTCAAGCTTGGGCTGAATCCGAAATCGGTATAGGGGGGATTTCGGATTCAACCTTGGTGAACTCTGAGTTGCGAATTTGCATCACGTGATGATGTGTGACCAGTACAAGATCGATATATAACGGCGTGACCTCTTGGCTGAATTAAAATAAATATATTTTTTGCAGTCAAGTCGAGTAGATTGCATAGCTATTTTTTACATTTTGAGTGTAGTACTATTTGTAAAATTTTGAATTCATGTTTATAAAAAAGACGCTTTAGGAAGTGACATCATATCACGACTAAATTTGCGAATACATTTTGCATGCTCAAAGTCTAGTGTGACCACGGCTTTAGACATCACACACACTGGCCACTGGCTGAATGTCCAAATGCATAATGCACACTTAACTGGAAACACTTCAGGAGATTCAAAGTTGTCATCTGATTGGTTGATTTCTACAAGATGTCAGGGAGACACGCGCGTCACGTTCTTTAACGGTCCGCCTGGAAACAAAGCCGACGTGAGGGCAAACCCCCTCGTGAAGAAGAACTCCGTCGTGTTTACAACTGTGACAATGAGCGCTCAACTAAGATCAACTAAATGTTGGATTTTCAAAAGTATGTCAAGCATGTCAAGTTTCTGGCATAGATTGTTTAAAATACATCCAAGAGTTTTAAACACTGGTCTGTTATTATAGGGACATACATTTTCACATCCCTAAACATGACGTAGAACACAACGAACTGTGATTGGCTGTTTTACATGTCAGTCAAACATCCTCTGGGGCGGTCCTTGGCCAATGAAAGCAAGGTTTCTGCAGGTTTTATGTAGGTACATTTTCAATTAAAGAAAATTTAAGGAATAAATTGAAGGGAACATAACACGTCAATATGTTCTCTAAATGTAAATGTCTAAGCACAAAATGAGTTATATTAGTGACACTTCAACGTTTGGTCTCCATTACTTTTTAATACATTTTTACAAAAAATTAAAAAAGCTTAAAATTTGAGAAAAAATCAACTTCAAATGTAAGTAACTTTCATACCTAATGAAAGATGTTTGTTCTTGTTTGAAGCATACAATCAATTAATTTTGTTCAATAACTCAGAAAACAAGACTCAATTTGTTCATTTTGCATATAATTAAATGTATCTCGATCTAAGGATGTTTTTAATTTGTACTGGAAAACATAAATCCTGAGGAAGAACATCATTTTTTTTTGCAGCGCACGCAACTTAATTTTGCAATTCAATTTAGGACCCTATGATATCTGTTTTATTTTATTTGTTTTATAGTTTATTCTGTTTTAATTGTTTTGTAAATTCCATTTTTATGAATGGATTCTGCAATTCCGTCCACATTTTCTGCGTCGTAGAAATCATAGTGCCCTAATTGAATGCCATGATATTCAATTTAAGACATTTTTAAGCCCTTAAATTGTGGAAGGTCTTTTTAAGACCCCCAACATCCCTGTGAGGCGATGGAGTCCAGACCTTCTGCCGTGAGTCTGAAGGTATGGCTAAGCGAGACTAGAGATGGAGATGGAGATGTAGCTGGGATAAATCCAGGGACACACCAAGCCGGCGGTCGGCCTTCGGGCCACGCCGGGCCGTTTTTGAGCATTGGCCAGCTTAGGTTTTTCTGTGTGATCCACAGCTCCAGTCGGATGCCGTTGTTTTTGGGGGGGCGATTCAACAGAATCAGTGTTGGTAAGAGAGAGAACTCTGATTGGCTGTTCAGCTTAGCGAAC
Source organism: Gobiocypris rarus (assembly GCA_023029165.1). Taxonomy (NCBI): domain Eukaryota; kingdom Metazoa; phylum Chordata; class Actinopteri; order Cypriniformes; family Gobionidae; genus Gobiocypris; species Gobiocypris rarus. Next base: position 26,346,365 of record CM040929.1, on the reverse strand, counting down.
AAGTCAGTGCACGTGAATAAGAGCATAAGTGATTGAAGCGAGTAAGTCAAAACTGAACAGACAGAAGGCTGTTATAACTTTGCGACATCTTACTGGAGCAACACTGCGTGAATATTTTCATAATAACATGAGCCGAGTGGAATAAAGAACGCGATTAACGTGACTGATATTCAAAGCGGTAAGCAAGCGCTGCTTTGTTTATGGTTTTTACCTTTGTTTATACCTGCAGCCTTTCGCTTTCCCTTTTTGATTTAGGAATATAGATGTGTATATTTGTTTAAATAGACAGTTACCTCCTTTACACGAAGACGCAGAACGCACATGCTAGTTGACAGTCGCCTGTAGTCCTTTTGGTGTGTTCAGGTGCTGTTTTTTTCTCCGACGCGAGGCGATGACACAGTAGGCTTTCATCAGTGCTAGTTCTTTGGTGGCAGTTTGTTCAGAGACTCATATCCCATTTCCTTTACAAGCCAATTGTGCTCACACCATCGCGGATTCGCTATTTACATGAAGGAATATAGACATCCTCAACCTGATGAGTCAGTTTAATTACATCTGTGTGTTGCCACGATTGGTTAAATAAGTAGCCAAATCCATTCGTCATTACTGCAAATAGGCAATTCTGATATATGCAATGACTATCCATTATGACATGTAGGCATTTTTAACTTTATGTACACAATAATAATCTTTTACATTGTAATCCTTTTATTTGTAATATTTGAAATGCTTGTGTGCTCCTGCGCATCCCTGTGTGTGTAATAAGCAGAGTGTACGTGTACGTGTGTTGTGTACCCGCCTATAGGCGCATATTACTATCTCGCCCTTTAAATAACACATAAAATACTGCGCTATTGACTTTAGACCAGGTTTTTGTTGGTCAATGGCGCAGTCGTTTTCAGTTCCTCAAAATAGCAACTCACCAACAATGCGTCTGAACACACCTGGTTTTCAGACCAGCACGCCCATGGGTGAACAGATGGGCTCGAGTGCATTTACTATTTAAACAACGTGGAGCTGGACGTGAAAATGAAAACTGCGTCGGGCTGAAACTAACAAAAAACACTTGCGTCGCACCTGGCGTCGCATTGGGCCAGGTGTATGATAGGGCCCAAAAGTGAAATAATTAAGCCTCAGGCTGAAGGAAATGCAAAGTCATGCCTGTACAGTAGAGGGCGTTAATCAAATAAACATTTTTGATTTTCAAAAGAATAGTTTTTGCTTATTTGTAATGGTTGAATTTGATTATTGAAGTTCAGCAGCAAAGACATTGGTAAATAAAGTGAGATTAAATACATAAAGTATATTTGTGTAATTCAAAGTTTAGTTTTTGCAGTTTTTGTAATATTTTGATTTTGCATTCTACTGTTTTATTCGTTTTGAGGAATGCTGAATCTGTTTTTGTGCCAGTGAGATGAGTGAACGCCTGCTCACATTTAGTCTAGAACTACAGTAATCACCATTTTACTCTCGTACCGCCGATTTCTCTAAACATGGGGACAGGAGAGATCAGTCAATAGACATGGGAAAACGAAGTACACTGTAAAAAAAAAAAGCTGAGAAAACTTAAAAGTTTAAGGCAACCAGCTGCACAACTTTTTTCATGTTAAATAGTAGAATAAACTTTAAAAGCTGAATTTGAAAACATGTTGTTTGCATTACTTATTTGAAAAACAGTAACAGATACATTCTTGTACATTTGAAAGTAATGCGTTACTTTACTAGTTACCTCAAAAAAGTAATCTGATTACAAACTCAAGTTACTTGTAATGCATTACCCCAACACTGGATATTTCTGCTCGTTTCATATACGAGGCTTGCCGTGTTCAAAAGAAAACATATGCATTCCGACAAATATACAGTCCCTGACAAAAGTCTTGTCGCTTGTGTACAAATTGACCTGAAGTGCCGCTGAAATATATTTCTTATTAAGATTTTTTTACAAGAAATGGCTCATTTTAATCCCAACAGCTTTTGTAATAATGTTTCAGTGCAAAATGAAACTGTCAAAAAATATTCTAATATTCACAGCTTGGTAAAGCCCATTGAGTCAATTTTTGCAAAGACATAAGTGTTGTCGCCTTGTCATATGAGCTTCACCTGTGACTAATAATGGATCAATTAGATTTCAGGTATGTACAAAAACAACCCCAGTGCACTAGACTTTCACATCAACTGCAATTAGACCTCTGCAAACATGCCTAAGATTCACCCTGAGACTAAAGTTTTGATTATCAAGAGGCTGAAGACCAGATCCACTGCTGATGTGGCAGACACCTTCAAAGTGTCACAGCGTCAAGTACAGAGGATAAAATAAAGATTTGAAGAGACTGGAGATGTTTATGACAAACCCAGGTCAGGCAGACCCTGCAAGACAACTGCTCGAGAAGACCGTTTGTTGGCTCGAAAATCCAAGGCCAGCCCATTTTCCACTGCAGGTGACCAGGTCTCGTGGAGCTCTGCTGAAGTCCCTGTGTCAACCAGAACAGTTTGTCGGATTCTGTCTCGAAATGGCCTCCATGGTCGAATCAGTGCCCAGAAGCTAGCACTTAACAAAAGACAATTGAAAAACCGTGTGGCATTTGCCACTATTAAATAATTGAAAATTAGTTCAAAACCCATAACCACAATTACATATTACTTAATCAATTAGTTAATAGTCATGTGCCTCAACAAGTAAAGTCATAACATAATGATACTTTTATAAATCATTAACTAATGATTAATTAACGCAGACAACTGGAAGTTGAAATACATGGCTTTGACCCGTTGTTGTAATTAACACATTAATTTACATTATTAGTTCATAAAATATGTTATTAAGGAATTAATGCATTATGACACATTTAACTAATAACCATTTAATGATTACTTAATCTATTAATCATGTCGAATCTTCATTAGTTGCTGATGCAGTTATCATTAATAAATGGGTTAGTTAACCATTAGTAACACATTAACTCATTATTATCTGTGCATTAGTTAAGCATGAATTAATGCATATTAGTGCACCCGTATTGTAAAGTGTTACACATTTAAAAATTGAAATACCACTGTTAAATTGTAGGTTACATTATTGCATATATTTAGTCATTTCAGGGGAACCCCGCAGATTTGACAATTCGAGGGTCAGGTGGTTGTGACTTCATCTCAACTCTGTGGCTGGATTTGCAGTCTTATTTCAACTTCAGTCTGGTGTCCTGGGAGCCGGCATCTTTTGCACACTTAACAGGTAACATGCTTTACTTGACTAAAATTGTTTCGTAAAAAGGTTATTTGGTTTTATTACTGGTACATTTAAATGTGTGTTCTGTGTGTTAAATGTTTAGAAAAATGAAAATTCTGTCAATAATTCCTCTCCCACATGTCGTTCCAAACATGTAAGACTTTCGTTCGTCTTCAGAACAACAATTAAGATATTTTTGATTAAATGTGAGATCTTTCTGTCCCAAAATTGACAGCTACACAACTATCCCTTTCAAACCTCAGAAAGGTAGTAAAGACCTCATTCAAGTATCCATGTGACTTCAGTGGTTAAACCTCCATTTTATGAAGCGATGCAAGTGCTTTGTTTGCGCAAAAAAAACCCCAACATAATTTACCCCTTTAAATTCATGTAACAACGTCCACTCTCATGTCAACACAACACACATGCGTAATAATGCTCTCGTGAGCATGCGTTGGAGAATAATATTTTTTAAGGAAAGATATTTTTTATTTTCTTATTTCATTTTTGCTCAAACAGAGCACTCGATTCACTTAATAAAATTGAGGCTAAACCACTGGAGTCATGGATTACTTTAAAGATGTCCTTACTATCTTTCTGGGCCTAGAAAGTGGTAGTTGCGTAGACTGTCAGTGGAGGAGTCAGAGAGCTCTCAGATTTCATCAAAACCATCTTCATTTGTGTTCTGAAGATGAATGAAAGACTTATGGGTTTGGAGCAACATGATGGTGAGTAAATTACAGAATTTTCATTTTTGGGTGAACTAACCATTTAACAGTACTTTATACATTAGTAGTGCAACAAATGCTGATTGTATTGTATAAGTGGCATTTGATTTTGAGCTAGTTTTATTCAATTTTGAGAATTTTTCCAAAGTTTCTGCTTATATTTTTGTGCAGATGTTTTGTTGGAATCACATCACTGAGTGGAGCCAAGACAACAAGCGCAGACTGAGGCAAAACAAGTGGAAAGGTCTCAGAAAAGGAACATGCCAACCCTCATGTGTTTGCTCATCTCAGTGAGTGTGTATATGTTAAGTTGTCTTTTGATGAAACAGTCTTAGTTTAGTAGATAAACTCAAACAACAGAATTTGTGGAATAATGTTGATTTTAGCATTTTATTTCAATGCTTTTCTTTTTATTAAAAAAAAAGTGAGTTTCAATAGGAGTGCAGTGAGTTTCAATAGGAGCCAAAATGCCACAAATTCTGTTGATTGACTTACATTTTTATTGAAAGTTAATGTTCTACTCAGAATATTTCTTAAAATGGCTTTTTTTAAGTTATTTGTGGTTATTTTGTAACACTATGTAATTTTTTATAATAAGATTTTAACAGTTGGAAGACTGAAAATGTTACCTTGTAATGTTTTAATAAATGCAATGTCTTGCTGCTAGTTTTAATAAATATTTACTTGCAACTCCCTTGACTTTGGTTTTATTCATTTGTAAATGAATTCAGATAGTGTTCATTCTGCATTTAAATCAGTAATTTACAGTTTTACGGTTAAAGTTATTCTTTTCAGCATTTCTAATGTTAAACTATTACAAACATAATCTTGGATTATGGGGGTATTTACAGGATTTTATTGGCAACTTTAGTTGCCAGGTAAATACTGTATTTTAGTGAAATTACTAAAAAAAATGCTGTAAAACATATTTACAGGATATTATTGGCAACTTGATTGCCAGGTAAATACTGTACTTAAGTGACATGACAAAATATTGCTGTAAAACACATTTACAGGATTTTATTGGCAACTTTATTGCCAGGTAAATACTGTACTTAAGTGAAATTACAAAATATTGCTGTAAAATAAAATGCAAGTTTAATTCAATGTTACTGTAAAAACACTGTAAATTACTGTATTTCACATACAATAATTAACTGTAAATTGATTTGCAGTATTATACTGTAATCAATTTTACAGCAATGAACAACATTTTTACAGGATTTTATTGGCAACTTTTTTGCCAGTAAAATCCTGTAAACTCTACGGTACATTTTTTACAGTGTGTATATAACCTTATTTGACTGCACATTTTCAAAACAAGCCAATAAAAAAACTGTTGCTTCAAAAGGTTGAGACAGTCTTTCTGTGGTTTGTCAAACAATGTTTGCTATGACTGGACTTCAGCAACAGGGCACAACCCTTTGATATTTAACATACATGTGATTCCAGGGCTCGCTAAAAATAGGAGGAGGAAGATGACGGCTCTATAGTGGAGAGCAAATGAGCATTCTGCTCTCTGACCTCATCCAGCTCTGAGACACAACACAGAGGAAATATTTCTGAAGTGCCATTTCAAATGTCACGGCATACAGGGCCTCATTGATGAAACACACGCACACAAAAACAAACAGGAAGGTTCATCGCAATTTAAAAAGAAAATGGACAAAAACCTGCCGCAGAACTCAGTCCGCGGTCTTGAGCAGTCATGCTGCTACGATCAATTGTGCTGGAGCTAAGCGCGGGATTCTGTCCAGATATCCTGCTGCAGCCGCAGATATGATCAGGCAATGCTCTATCAGTGCTACAACTTCCTCCAAATGCACACATACACACACACACACTTTTTCATCAAACGGCAAATTCATCCTCGCTATTCTAATTTAAATGGGTTCTTATGATTAATGGGATCTCGAGTCTTGGAATTTAAATTCTGATAAGAGGATTAGCTCCTGAATGAAAGATAGGAAAACAATTTAAAAAAAAGCATTTATCTCCTTGTGAGTGTTTCAACAACATTTTTGTCAGAGGTGACCAACTGTTATTATTGCCAATTAACTTGTCATTTACAACGTTTTATTATTTTTTTTACTACAATTAAATTATGTAAACCAATCACTTTTCGTTTTTACTATTTTAATTCACTTTTTTAATGAAAAAAAAATAGTAATTGCATAATTGAATATTGAATTTATATTAAAAAATGTAATTATTTTTTAAAAGTTAATTTTAATCATTAAATGTTTATTCAAATAATTACATATGTGAATTGGAAGTAAAAAGTGCTACATTTTGAATCAACTTCAATGTAAGTTATACAAGATTCAACTAATTTTTTTAAGTTCACCCAAAAATGAAAATTACCACATGATTAACTCACCGTCAAGCCATCCTAGGTGTATTTTTTGTAAGTAAAATATAAATATTTAACACGTTATAAAGTAAAATATCTAGCTTCCAGCAGACCGCCTTCCGTATTCAACTTATGAAAAAAGATATTCTGTCGTGACAATAACGTCGGACGTAGTGTAAGCATTTTGAAATGCGAGAGGCGTTACACTTTTTCCTTAAGTTGAATACAGAAGGCGGTCCGACGGAAGCTAGATATTTTACTTTATAACGTGTTAAATATGGATATTTTTCTTACACAAACCCATCGATTCACTTCAGAAGCCCCCCGGAGCTGTGTGGAGCACTTTTATAATGGATCGATACACTTTTTGGGCTGCCATTCACTGCCATTATAAAGCTTGGATTGTTTTAATATACCTCCAATTGTATTCGTCTGAAAGAAGAATGTCATATACACCTAAGATGACTTGAAGTTGAGTAAATCATGGGTTCATTTTCTTTTTTTGGGTGAACTATCCCTTTAAGTTGAAATGATTTAAACATCCAAGTTGATTGTACTTAAAAATGTAAGGTATTTACTGATTGTGATCAACTTCAATTTTAAAAGCATCTGCAATCCAATGGCTTCGCACAACATCTCTGACATTATCACCTCTCTGCATGCACAACACATGAGATCTTCTACGCACATGAGAGAAAGTTAAGTGACTCAAAATCTCTCCCCTGGGCAATGAACATTCAGTCGTTCAACTTCGATTCAACAGAATCAGATTCAAAAACATCAGCAACTGCAATACATTATTATTTTGAACATCGCTGATCAAGATGCTGAGGAGTGCCTCAAGGCTATGTACTGGGGCACAACTCATTTTGCCTTGGATATCATTATAGTTATGAGTTCAGGAATACAACCTAGGGGGTCATTCCTGTTATGCAATACCTGGTAACTCTGTCATTTATCATTAAATAAAAGTTGGAATTTAAGTCAGCCTTTATTTAAAAACGGTTCACAAGACAAGAAACATGTTCTGGTCAAGATTGGATGCTTCAACTTGAAAGATTATAAAATGTTTATTTTCACCATTTTATATCATTTATACCATTATATCATACAGGTAGTATAAAGTATAAATGAATTATAAAATAAAAATTATATTCTGCAGCTAAAAAAACAAGCCTTTTTTAAGATTTACGAAATTGAATTAATAGTAAAATTCCATCATATTGAATTGAATAATCCGTAAGTCATTTAATTGAATAATCGATTAAGGAGTGTTCAATTATTCAATTAAAATACGCAAGGTTTATTTAATTCAGTTTGATAGAATTTTACTATTAATTTAATTGCGTAAATCTTTTAAAAAAAGGTAAAATAAACTTTATATATATATATATATATATAAATATATATTTCCGAGAACTATTTTGATTTAATATTTCATAATAAATGCCAGTTTTTAATGTTAAAAGTTGCATCTTGAGGACATGTCAAAAATGGCAATATCTACTTAAAGCCACAATATGTAATTTTTCACCGCTGGAGGGTCGCTTATTCAAAACAAAGTGTAGCTTGATGACGCCTTGATTTTGCGGAGCTTTTATTATGCCTCAACACTTGCACTTCTTCCGCTCAATGTTTTATTATATTAGACACATTTGAGTGTGTTGAAAGTTATGCTATAATACTCTCGCTCAGTGGCTACTATGAGACACTTGTTCACACTGGAGTGAGCTAGGTCAATGTTAGGCAGCATGATCAAAAACATGGTACTCGCGATAAATCAAGAAAACAAGATTTAAACAATAAGACTTACTGTGTTGAGATATAAAACAATCATCTTTGTGTCTTTGGTGTTTCCATGATTTCTACATTTTTTTTTTTAAGGAAAAAACAAAATTGAGGGTAACACGGGTATGATGTCATTGATTGACGACGCATGGACACACATGTCCTGGTTAAAATGGCTTATTTCTCTGTATTTAAACATTCTTGGAAACATTTAAGTGAACAAAATATATAACACTGTTCTAGTGTGTTTTGGATCTTACATATTGTGCCTTTAAATTAAATCAGTGAAATTATTTAAAATTCACACCATGTTCATTTAATTGTGATAGTGTTAGAAGAAAAATGTGATTTCAATCTTAAAACATAATTGTATTATTTAGCCATTAAGACATGACAAGTACTGCACAACAGGAATCGCCCAAGGAGGAGTACCTCAAGGCTATGTCCTGGGGCACTAACCTACAATTAGCTTGAAACATAATTTTAGGCATCATTACAGACACAAAGCCAGGGAAAACACATGCCACTTCATTAACACGTGGGTTCAGAGCAGCAAACACAGAATTCACAGAGAAAATGTCTATTAGGCGCACAGCAGCTTTATGCGCATCTAACATTAGAACCGATGAGGAGTACGCACCAAACTCGATTCATAAGTGTGACATCAGTTCACTTACCTTCGTCGTGCATTCTCTGCAGGCAAAAAGTCAGGTTTCTCCTCCAGCTTGGCATGGCAAATAACTAAGAGTAATGTGTTATGCGGAGAGAAGCAAAAACGGACGCTCGTTTGTTATGATGGGGGTTAGGGAACACGGCGAAGATGTGTCGGAGATCAGGTGTATCGTGGACAGATCCTGTGGTGTTCATGCAGTGGTCCATGAGCGGGCATCAGCTGTCACTCCTGAGACCGGAGCGCAAATGACTCACGGAGTGTCACCGCCTCTCCAAAGTGTGTGAACGCGTGGACCGCCGGCACACTCTCAGATCCGCGCAATATGCCACAGCGAACGGGTTAACCCTTCCCTTCTGACAGACAGACTCTGAGAAGTACAGATGCTGCCATTCAATACGCGATAGAACGATTAACAAAAGCATACCATGGGCTATCATGGTACGCCCACAAACATTGTATTACCTACTTTTTTTTATTTAGCAGAAAGATTTTAAAGACGACTTTTCTTAATTTATGAGAACATTTTCAACTTTTTCTTAAATAATACAACTATATTTTGCATAAAGAAAATTGCATGTGTAGCCTATTCCCTGCTGCAATGTATAGTAAAAGTGAGGATCAAATGGCCACACATTTTTAACCCCTTAAAAATGTCACCCCCCTTTTTCCAAGAAGTCGTCGCTGCAGCCTGAAGCACGATGACGTACTGGATCAGATCCAACACGTACTGGACGCGCATGCGCGGTGGTTTCGTTCACATTTTGATGACGTCACATGCGCACGCGCAGTTGAGAGATTTGTGAACTGGATAAATACTCAAACCGCTCGCGCAAAAACAATTTATTAATAACATGCTCACGAAATCAGGACACACTTTTGCATTTTCCCTTGAATGTGTACCGGTTGTACCTTGAGGATTAGAATTACAGACAATAGGCTACTAGATTAATTTTTGCTTCCACTCAACTGCAAGTATGACCAGAATATGTTACAATTTTAACTGTTTTGCATGTATGTAGAGAGAAACTAGGATAACTTCAGCATCACGATTACTTATTCATCAATAATTACGTATTATTTATCAGCAAGCTACTACTACTACACAGGTTAGAACATCACATATACAATATTGACCATAGTATATGGTCAATATTGTACATAGATGATGTTCTAACCTGTGTAGTTATAATGCGTATACGCTGGTCTTAAGTGACGCATTATAACTAGACTCGCACTCGCATTATAACTATGCACTAGCCATAACGAACCACCATCCAGTACGTATTGGATCTGATCCAGCTACGTCATCGTGCTACAGGCTGCAGCGAGGAGTGTCTCCCTTTTTCAGAATAGACGTGAAAATGCACTGTCCAAAGCTGCAAGTTTTATCGCCATCTCTGTTTGAAACCGCCAATTGCAGTTATTTGCGGAATTATAGTCTAATCTTTTGCTTTTGTCTAGGCCTACAGGTGGAAATCTCCAGTTGTCACTGTTGTAGACCTTTCTACAATCCGCCATCAAAATAATACAATTGTATTAGGCTGCTGTCAGAAAAGGCTATAAATGATCCACCACCTGCAGCATCCTCACATACTACAACTAGCTACTACTAGCTGGACATCTTTATGTATACAGACCAAGCGGCAACCTCCAGCAGTCTCTCTTGAAGCCAATACGGAAGTAACTTAAACTGCAATTCATATTGCATGCAATTCTGGAGCCTGACCATATAGTGGCCAGTCAGTCCACTAGGGTCAGGCTCCAGAAGGGAGCAGAATCTCATTGAGCCCCATGTTAAAATGCCCAACTTTACAGCAAAAAAAAAAAAAAAAATTTACAGGCTGGTACAAATTCTAGGTTTGGTCTAAACGGCTAATTTTGCCCTTCATGACAACTGTGAGGGGGGTGAATTTTTTTTATAACTCATTAATTTACATTGTATAAAGGGTTAAAGTTCTGCAATATTAAGGGCGTGGCAACTTTGAGTGACAGGTGGCTAGCCATTTATCTGCTGTCTGTTAGTCATCGCGTCACCTTAGCTCCGCCCACGTCCCGCCGCTTTGCCAATTTTCTGTTATCCGAGAGTGACACGCGATGACGCACTGCTAAGATGGCAATGGCCAGCTCGACCCTACTTTATGCTACAGTAAAATAAAAATTTTAAGTAAAAGTAATGGAAGTTTAAATTTACTGTAAGTCAAATGTACTGTACTAAACATTTTGTATTTTATATAAAATATATATTTCACAAAATAATATTTACTCAAAAATTATTATGAAGCCAAAGCCATATATCTAACCAATTTGTGTTCCAAATTTGAAGTTGATACCACAAAAATTGAAGTTTTGTTTAGGCGCTGTACCAAAAATAGCCACTGGGTGTGACCCACATTCCATTGATTTTTTATTTTTTTATGCATTATCCTGTAATTAATACATTTCTATCCAAATATAAATTGTATAACCAAATACAGAACCTTGAGACTCTTTCCAATAGTTAAAACTAATTTTAGTAGTTAAAACTCATTTTGTAATATGAGACCAGACACCGCCCACGATAGGGGAGGAGACCGCTAAAATAATTTAGAGTACCTATTCCATGGTAACATCCAATTTCAAAATGGATTTCACATGATGAACTTTAAATAAAAGCATAAAAAAGAGTGCCAAGCATCCCTCGACTTTGAAACCAATTCACTGTTTTTTCACTATTTAAAAAAATGCAATTTATTAAATATTTTTATTGAACAGTGAATACAGGGTTAAAATGTAAATAATATCAGTCTGCAAGTTTTGACTTGGTCATTGGAACATATTAAAAGAATTTAAAAGAAAAATGAGAACTGTGTAATGAAAAATGATGGTGAAACTTACTGAGGATGAGGGATTTTGGCTTTGTAATGAGTAAGGAACTTGTCAGAACTGCAAGCGCTAAGCTGATGTGTAACCCTGTCTGTGAAAATACGCATTTCTCAAAACAATATCAACACGTTATTCTAAGTGACACTTCACTTGCGCTACTTAGAGACTGGCACACATATGGAGGTTTTTCACCATCCCAGATGCAAACTCATAACTGGAGGCCGATGGGGGGAGGGGATTGGCGGGCCTCTGTGTTGATCTTCTGAACCCTTGGGCAACTCTGCCAAATCTGTAACCGAGGGATAATTTCATCTGACAGTAATGGAAACAACTGCCATAGTACGTTCACGCTGGATGTTTAGACGGCATGTTTACTTGACAGATTATGCAGGTGATGCCAACGGTTTTACCTCATGCTTTAGTTGTTTAATGGTACTGCAGGTATTGCATTTTGAAATATGGTTTAAACCCAGCATGAAATGCTGTTCACAACCAATTTAATTCCAACGCTCGTATGGCAATTCATAACTGTTTTACGTTTTGGCAAATTGATAGCTTATTCATATGAACTAATCTGCTTACCTTCCACTGAAAAATACTTACATTTTCTCATGAGATCGTATTCCTCAAGAAATATTTCCACAAGATATTACATGATGGGAAAAAAAGGAGCGTAAGGAACTAAGATTATATTTTAACTACCAACAGAGCTGGGGTGTGTTTTCCATACAACAAAGAAACTCGCTTCTTAACCATAGTATGATGAATCATTGGAGAAATTAACTAGCTGTAGTTCCAAACACAATTTTGCAAAGCTGTTTGCGAAAGTTCGTTGGAACGATGGTTTCTGGAAAGTTTACCTACGTTGGTAATGATGGAACTTGCCACCAGTTGGCTAACAATGCTATTGAAAAACAAAGATGGACAATATATACCAGAATGGAGCCTGAATTCAATATGTTGGACTAAACTGCTCAATTCATATGGATTCTTTTACAATCTCTTTAGGAAATTTTGGTCTCAGATTTCATGAAGATCTTCATTTGTGTTCGGAAGATGAACGAAAGTTTTACGGGTTTGGAATGACATGAGGGTGAGTTAACCCTTTTAAAAATAAAGGGTTAAAAACAAGGAATTTGTGATGTCATCCTAAAAGTGAAATCATTTCAGATAAAAAAATTACGAAGACAAACTAAAGAATATTTGACTCAATGTGAGAAATTCAAAGCCATAAATCTGAACAAGCCAAATGTAAGACTATATCTCAAAAAATTAGCTTTTAGTAAGATTTTGTTTGTGTGCAGTACTAAACGCTTCCACTAGATGAAATTCATCTCCCATTCATTTCCAATGCAGTCATTTTTGACCATGAACAATACAAGCAAACATTTTTTGTTCTTTCAGGACCATTTAATCTTTTTGAATTATGTCCATATGTTCACACAGAAAGTGGCAAAACCTTTACCAAGTCTCATACCATTCCAATGAAGTAAATCATTCTAAAAAACCAAGACATAAAATATATTGGTCAAAAATGACCAAAGAACACAAAGTTCATTAATACACTATATTGCCAAAAGTTTTGGAAAGCCTGCCTTTACATGCACATGAACTTCAGTGACACCCCATTCTTAATCCGTAGGGTTTAATATGGAGTTGGCTCACCTTTTGCAGCTATAACAGCTTCAACTCTTCTGGGAAGGCTTTCCACAAGGTTTAGGAGTGTGTTTTTGGGACTTTTTGAGGCACTTATGTTGGACGAGAAGGCCTGGCTCACAGTCTCCGCTCTAATTCATCCCAAAGGTGTTCTAACGGTCAAGTTCCTCCACGCCAAACTCATTTATCCATGTCTTTATGGACCTTGCTTTGTGCACAGTCATGTTGACACAGGAAGGGGCCATCCCCAAACTGTTCCCACAAAGTTGGGAGCATGAAATTGTCCAAAATGTATTGGTATGCTGAAGAATTAAGAGTTCCTTTCACTGGAACTAAGGGGCCAAGCTCAATCGCTGAAAAACAACCCCACACCATAATCCCCCCTTCACCAAACTTTACACTTGGCACAAAGCAGTCAGGCAAGTACCGTTCTCTTGGCAACCGCCAAAACCAGACTTGTCCATCGGATTGCCAGACAAAGATGATGACGTAAGGCTTGGATACAGCTGCTCGGCAATGGAAACCCATTCCATGAAGCTCTTAACGCACCTACTTCACTGACACATTCTTTCGCAAATGTTTGTAGAAGCGTCTGCATGCTTAGTGCTTGATTTTATACACCTGTGGTCCTGGAAGCGATTGGAACGCCTGAATTCAATGTTTGGAGGGTTGTCCCAATACTTCTGGCAATATAGTGTATGAGGGTTAAAAGTTAAAAATATTTAAAAATATAATATATATAATAAACAGGTTGGTTACAGTTTAGTGTAGAAAACTTTATTCTTGAATGGTCGTCCAGGTCTTGAAACACACTGATGTCCAATGTGGCCAATACATTTGAACAAGCTTTCATTTATCATAATTTTTTTTCTTCTCAAAATAATTGACATGTTAAGAATTTTTATAAACAATACAAATCAGCTCAAACATCTGGTTTGGAAATGAACCAATGGAAATGATCTAAAAAAAAAAAATTCATTTCGGCTCTGCCGCCTGGGAGTGAGATGCACTTTTAATGTTGGAGAAAAGTCTTTGAGGGCAGACGGGTGTCACCCTGCTCTGATTAGAGGTGCTCCACCGCCCGCGAGAGAGGAGATGGGCTTCACTGCTCGTTCTGTTGGCTGTCTGTGATGGAGGTCACGGCACCCTGGCCTTTGTTGACGTCACTGATACAGGCCCACTGTCCGTCCACTGATTCCTTCCACAGGGTCACCTATGAGCAAAAGTCAACGGGAAACAATGTAAATGACGTAATATCTTTAATGCTTAAATGATCCATTTAAAAAAAAAAAAACATCAGGTTAGAAGCTGTTAGGAAAAAGAAAGTATCATCCTCCAGTTCCAGTGAAGCAATCTAAGGTGTGTTCACACTTGGCAGGTTTGATTAAAACGAACCCTGGAGCGATTGCTCTGTTAGTCCGGTTCATTTGAATAAGTGTCAACGCTGTCATCTGAACCAAAGATGCTGAAAAGATGGGTCTCACTCAGCTTCCAAACAAACTCTGCTGCGGTTCGACTGAAATATGAACGCAACACGGACCAAAGACATGTAAACGAATCAAAAACAGGACATGACGTCACAAGATGAGACCCTAAAAAGGTCAGAATGCAAATGCTTGCCTGTTTTTCTAGTCATAGTCGTGATGTTGTTGCCCATCACAGGTCGGTACAGGCATCAGAACAGTGTCTCCTCACAGCAGATCTTCATTTGTTTGTGTGTGATGGAGGGGTTCCTGCTGCTGTTTTGACTCCTTTACACATTTTATAAGCTCTTCACGAGTTCTCAGCTGGTCATAATACCATCAATTGTAGCTACGCACACACAACGAGCACATTTATCCCAGAACACAGCATTGTTTTGGTAAGTTCCGTCTCAAAACATACATCATAAAAGCGTTTGTTTTGTATCATTGTGCTCGTTGTGTGTGCGTAGCTACATATGATGGTATTCTGACCAGTTGAGAACTCTTGAAGAGCTTATAAAATGTGTAAAGTAGTCAAAACAGTGACAAGAATCCCTCCATCACACACACAAATGAAGATCTGCTGTGATGAGACGCGATTCTTGTGCCTGTGCCGAACTTTGATGGGCAACATCACGACTAAGACAAGAAAAAACGCTTGAGCATTCTGTCCTGTTAGGGTCACGTCTTGTGAAATCATGTCCTGTTTTTGGTTCGTTTACATGTCTTTGTTCAGTGTTGCGTTCATATTTCAGTTGGACCGCACCAGAGTTTGTTTGGAAGCGGACGAAGACCCATCTTTTCAGAAGGTCTCGCAGCGTCCACAGCGTGAACACACACCCTAAATGTATCCTTTTCTTTTTTGGTCCGGACCAAAAGAGCCAAGAGAACCTGAACTACAAGTGTGCCCTTCTTGTTTTCCACTTCGTGCAGGTGTATTGAATGTTGCAGTGTCCAAGAAAAATGAAAGCATTGTTGTATCATCCTTTTAACGTTTAAGGGTATTTTCCATGAATGGCGTCAGCGCTGGTCAATCTCTATTATGTGAAGGATGATGCTCCCCACGTGCATCAATGAGCCTTGGCCACCCATGACCCTGTCGCCGGTTGACCACTATTCCTTCCTTGGAGCACTTTTGATAGATACTGACCACTACACCCCACAAGAGCTGCAGTTTTAGAGATGCTCTGACCCAGTCGCCTAGCCATCACAATTTGGCCCTTGTCAAAATCGCTCAAATCCTTACACTTTTCCATTTTTCCTGCTTCTAACACATCAACTTTGAGGACAAAATGTTCACTTGCTGCCTAATATATCCCACCCACTAACAGGTGTCATGATGAAGAGATAATCAGTGTTATTCACTTTTGTGATCACACTCATCTACTCTATTTTTGTAGTTGTAAATAAAACAAGCGTTATTGGAGTAAGAAAATACTATTTAAAATGTCATGTTGATACTTACGGTATCTTTATAATAGTTGGTGAAATTTACTAACAATTTCTCAGTGAAAATTGTTTCTACACAATTACGGCGGGCTAACAAGGCATCGAACACGCCTCCAAGAATCACTGCATACACACCATTAGTAATAAAAGTGCCTACTTTAGCTCTTCAAGAAGCACCTAAAGAGGACTGTATTTAACCTGTGTGTATTTTCAAAGCCCTTTTGCATTATTAAGCTGTCTGTTTTATAAATGCATCAGATAATAGCACGTTCGTCTGAGAGTAAATGGCTCGACCCGCCGCTTGCCGCCGTGAATAATTACAAGCCAGGGCATCTCACCGAAAGCGCAACAACCTAGTCTTCATTTAAATAAGCGCCGACATCGGGGACAGAGTGCTGGGTGATATAACCTCAGTCATTAATTCCTGAACCTGAGAGTGCTTTAATACTCAGGCGCTGTAAAATGAGTAATGATGCTGGGTAAATCGCTGCTCTGCAGGGCTGTAAGCTGCCCACATGCTCCAACGGCAGCATCTTTATTCCGTAATCCCACGGGGACGAGAGCCGAAGACTGTCAACATAAGTTTCATGGTGAAAAGTCAATGAATCACAATGTCAAAGCACATTCATGGCCTGTCCTTTAGTTGGTGACCGGGTGAATCATGTTTGAGTTTGACGCACAACAAATATATGGTGTTAATATCACAATGAGTGTGCTTTTTATTTGTCATTGGACTAGTTTGATGATGCATTCTTGAGAATGAATGTTAACACGGTCTATTAGTACTTGCTATTTAACTTCAATAGTAAAAAAAGATGTACAGTTTAATGAACCGATTCAAAACTTCATATCAGGATAACCGCAATATTGTATTACCACGATACTGACAAGACAACCACAGAGGAATGCAAGCAACTGTGATATTCAAGTATTTTTTTTTTCATAAGGCTATGCCCTTCTTGTTTTGCACTTCGTGCAGGTGTATTGAATGTTGCGGTGTCCAAGAAAAGCGAAAGCTTTGTCGTATAATCCTTTTAACGTTTAAGGAAATTTCCCATGAATGGCGTCAGCGCTGGTCAATGCCATTGATCTCTATTAAGTGAAGGATGATGCTCCTCACGTGCATCAATGAGCCTTGGCCACCCATGACCCTGTCGCCGGTTCACCACTGTTCCTTCCTTGGTCCACTTTTGATAGATACTGACCACTGCAGACCGGGAACACCCCACAAGAGCTGCAGTTTTGGAGATGCTCTGACCCAGTCGTCTAGCCATCACAATTTGGCCCTTGTCAAACTCGCTCAAATCCTTACACTTACCCATTTTTCCTGCTTCTAACACATCAACTTTGAGGACAAAATGTTCACTTGCTGCCTATTATATCCCACCCACTAACAGGTGCCGTGATGAAGAGATAGGTTACATAGACCCTTATTTTGACATTCTCTTCTATTTACTTCCCTTTCTGTTTTCGGATTATGTCCCGCTGACACATAGTAACATTTAATAATATAGCAATAAATAAATCAAAATAAATGGCGATAATAACGCCTATTGAGTAACTCAAAATAACCGCAAGGGAAACTCCTTCACCACTACAGCCAGGGCTCCAGACTAACTTTTTTCACTAGGAGCAAAGTGGCCCCACACTGAAAATTTTAGGGGCACAAGCAGAAATTTAGGGGCGCACACTGTAAATCAACATGCTAATTAAATCTACTAATTTCCACTGTTTAGGCCTTATTCACAGCAGCGCCATCTTTGATTTTTAACGAGAATGAAAGCGAGGCTGTGAGGGATAGACATACATCTCTTCAGTTGGTTGTACTGTTATTTAATGCGTTTTTGGATTGTTCTGCTGATGAAACACTGCACAAATACCTTTCCAAACAGTTTTATTAGACAAAAAACTCCAGATAACATGAGCTGTGGAAAATGATAAGTGATTTATGAGCTTTATACAGCGGATACCACTGAAAAAACGGTAAGTCTTACCCTCACAGCCTCGCTTTCATACCTGTCATGGCGCTGCTCTGAATAAGGCCTATTACGAATAGTGATGGGTATCGTTAAAGTTAACGGTATTACTCTTACCGATACTGCTTATCAATCCGATACTCTAACAGTATTCTTATTCTTATATTTTTTTAATGAAAAAAAACGTAATTAGGAACATAATTAACATGCCTTTATAATCTGAAAAGTAAAATATCTATAGCAAAAGAAACAGCAATGTTTGAACGAAACAAATATAAAACATTTGTAAATGGACCAGTGTGCAGGCATTTTTTTGTTTTTATATACATAAGATACAACATAAGAACAAAGTGCAAACAAATGTTAAATAAATACAAAATAAAACAGACACAAATGAAATAAACATTGCTTTAATTTTAGGAAGGTCTGCTAACATTAATATTACTTAGAAAGAACAAACCTACAAAGAAATCTAATAAAGTAATGAAATGTAAAATGCTGCATAGTTTTCACCGTATAAATTGATAGATTAATGTTATTAACTAAAGTTATTCATTCAAGAGATGTGAATATTTTCTCTTTGCCTTTTGTTTGATTATCAATCGTCAGCAGGTTTATTAGACGCTGCCCCTTTAAGACCAAATGCAAAACTATAATAATATCCTATTCTCCTATTTCTCCAAACTATTTACACCCATTTAAGATATAAACCGTAAAACTATTCTCCAATCTGGTCATTTTGACACAAGCTATTCGTTGTTTATTTGATGGTTTAGACGCGCACACGAAAAGCTTAAAATATAAAGTGCAAGTCGGTCCATTTCGCAGAACACACACATAAACCGCCTTGAAGTTGGAAACAGCGTCTCTTGAGTGGATTATTGTGCATTTAATAGCTCTATTCATTATCAAACACATCCCGCAGTTAAGCATTAGTAGAGACTGCAGTTTACAACAATCACTGATTCTGACGTGAAGTTTAGGTTTAGGGAGAAATGACATCGCAAGGCTGTGAAGGGAAGGATGTCGCGCTCTGCGCAACACGGCTATAGGAATAGGGTTTACCTCATATCTTTTTATAATTCTTAGAAGCCGAAATCTAAAATAAAATTTGATTAATATCACAGCACATCCCTAAAGTTTAAGCAGACTAAACTTTTGTTTAGATCTCTTGGCCATCGTCACTCATTAAAGACCCTGTAAAGGCAATTCTGAGATTTGTTTCTAAACACATTAGAAATGTTAGAAATGTATTGTTGAAAGACATTACAAAGACTGTGAACTATCTAGCACTGAATTCAGAAGTTAGACCGTTAAGAAGTTTTTCACCATTGCTGTGTTCCGGATTTTTGGGCGGGTAAAAGCAGCGGCTCGATGACGCACTGGAGCCGCTTGGCATGTGGCCCCGCCCCCATAACTAGAGCACATTCACAATTTCACATCAGTTCACCCGCTAGATTGTGAGTTACTGTCAGTACCGCTAGTTACTACAGCCTACAACTTACAAAACAGCCTACAAAACAAAACAAAGACGATCTCAAGAAGAGGTGGATTCATTTTGTGAACAGCTCCCTTGATGGAGTGCTGAGGATCACCACCAACACCTGCCTCTGCAGTGTCTTTACACCGGATAGTTTTACAAACTTTCATCGGCAACAACTGGGATTCACTGATAATCCGCTGCAGAATGGGGCGAACCGACTATCTCCGCCCGACCTTCATCCTCCCGTCCCGCCGACATCTGGTGCCGTCGTGACTCGTGAGCTGTACTTGAGTGTTGTTGTCTTGTGTGTTTACGGCCGCTTTCCCGCGAGTGGGTGTGGTTTCAGCGCCGATCAACGGACACGCCCCCAGCGTTTGAGAGCAGAGAATGCTGCTTATTTTTTCAAGATTTCGTTAAGATATTTTATGTACTTAGCGGATTTTTTTATGATTCAAATTTGGCTAGTTGGTTAATAACACATTTATCTGTGGTGTGAGAAACTCAGAACACATGTTTAATTTTGACTTTAGGCTAACGTGTTGTGTTCGCTGTAGCTCCACGTGAGAGAGCTCGCTCGCTTTCTCTTCTGGATTGCGAATAGCAAAAATGTACCATGGACAAATGGTTTAATATTATCTCATATAGAAACGGCTGGCAAAGACATAATTTGCCAGATATAACGTCTATCAATTATAAATAGTAAGTGAATAGTAAGTGTATTTTCTTAATTTCTCCAGTACCGACAGCAGGCAAATTTACCGGTTGCACATGTGCGACTGGATGTAAAATTCAGTTGCACTCTCAAATTTTAGTCGCAAAATGCAACCATTTGGTCGCAGTCTGGAGCCCTGACTACAGCCCTACTTCATATATTAAAAAGCAAAAAATAGTATGCAAGTCAAATATATTTGGGTTAACATTGCTCATTATTATATACTGTATATTGGGGGATATAAATAAAATAAAATACTGTAATTAATTAATAATTTAATATTTTTTTAACTATACTGTACTTTTTGAGTACTTACTTTAAAAAAATATATTTAATTTGTGACAATGGCTCATTAAAAAAGTCATTTTTAGTAGTTTCGGTGTAGATACATTACTGTTCAAAAGTTTTTTTAAAGAACTTAATACTTTTATTAAGTATGAATGCATTAAATTGATCGAAAGTGACAGTAAATAGATTTATAATTAAAAAATATTTCTGTTTCAAATAAATGCTATTTCAAACTTTCTATTCATTAAAGAATCCTTAGAAAAAGTATAGTTTAAACAAAAATATGTTCAATATTGATAATAATAATAATCAGAAATGTTCCTTGAGGATCAAATCATAATATTAGAATGATTTCTGAAGGATGATGTGGCACTGAAGACTTCAGCTTCAGGATCACAGGAATAAATTACATTTTACAATATTGAAATTTTAGATTATAATAATATATACTTTTTACTGTAGTTTTGTTCAAATAAATGCAGTGAACGTTTAAAAACATTTAAAAATCTTACATTAAAAATTTGTTTGAATTTTTGCTCTACAGAAGAAAGCTGTAAGCATATGGAACAACACAAGACTGAATAAATTATGACATTAAATCAATATTTGACAGGTACATACTTTGTTGTCCCCTCCTGACACAGCCAGGATGTTTCCTGTGATGGACCAGCTCACGTGCCACACCACGTCGTTGAATTTGTGAAGAAGTTTGGCAGTCCAGGTGTTACCGGCTGGGTCGTCACACGTCCAGATAAACACACGACCATCCTATGTTATAATAAAATATAATAGATTTATGCGTTATGCAGACGCCATTATACAACACAACTTATATTGCATTTAAGGTATACAAAAGCCCTCCTAAGGGATCAAAACACTTTGGCGTTGTTACCGCCATGCTCTACTGTTTGAGCTACAGGAATAAAATAAACATTTATTAAAATGTACCTCAATTGTATTTTTATTACAATTATCGTTCACATTGACACTGGAAGAGTCACCCAGCGCAATATTTAGAGTAAAGCACTTGGCTGTGATTACCTGGGAGCAGCTGGCAACTGTGCTGGAGGGCAGACCAATGGAAGGAGCCCAGCCAACATCTCTCACCCAATCACTGTGCGCCTCCAGTTTCTGGTCCTCTTTCCATTGGCCGTCCTCTTCTCTGGGGAGAAAGTATGAATGTCAGCACATAACTTGACTACACTACTCAAATAATAATACAATTTCCATTTTCACTTTTGAGTGAACTATTCTTTTAAAGTGCCCCTATCATGCTTCTTCAGATATTACCTTTTATTCAGTGTTTATTACACGGCTCTGTGGAATACTTGATTCTGATTGGTCAATCGCCCATTCCAGCGATATGTTATACGCTGTTATAATGCTCATCCGGGTACTACGAGTTATCTTGACCGGTACTACTTATATGCTTAACGTGTCACTCCGCTGTCGTTGACTGTCTGGTGCCATCTTGTGACTGAAACACCACAGGTTACAAGGGAAGACTTGAAAGAGTTCATGCAAAAAAGGAAAATTAGCCCATGATTTACTCACCCTCGAGTCATCCTAGGTGTATATGACATTCTTCTTTCAGATGAATACAATCAGAGTTATATTTATAAAGTCCTGTCTAATCCAAGCTTTATAATGACAGTAGCTGTAGCTCTGTTTTTTAGGTCCAGTAGACCAAATCACAACAATCTGAGCAGTCTGACCAATCAGAGCAGAGTAGCTCAACCACAACAGACTGGGCTTTCTGACCAATCAGAGCAGAGTAGCTCAACCACAACAGACTGGGCTTTCTGACCAATCAGAGCAGAGTAGCTCAACCACAACAGACTGGGCCATCTGACCAATCAGCAGAGTAGACCAATCACAACAGACTGGGCTTCCTGACCAACCAGTGCAGAGTAGCCCAATCCTATCAGACTGGGCCATCTGACCAATCAGAGGAGAGTAGACCAATCACAACAGACTGGGACATCTGACCAATCAGAGCAGAGAAGACCAATCACAACAGACTGGGCTTTCTGACCAATCAGAGCAGAGTAGACCAATCACAACAGACTGGGCCATCTGACCAATCAGAGGAGAGTAGACCAATCACAACAGACTGGGCTTTCTGAACAATCAGAGCAGAGTAGACCAATCACAACAGACTGGGCTTTCTGACCAATCAGAGCAGAGTAGACCAACCACAACAGACTGGGCCATCTGACCAATCAGCAGAGTAGACCAATCACAACAGACTGGGCTTTCTGACCAATCAGAGCAGAGTAGACCAATCACAACAGACTGGGCCATCTGACCAATCAGAGGAGAGTAGGCCAATCACAACAGACTGGGCTTTCTGAACAATCAGAGCAAAGTAGGCCAATCACAACAGACTGGGCCATCTGACCAATCAGAGGAGAGTAGGCCAATCACAACAGACTGGGCCATCTGACCAATTAGAGCAGAGTAGACCAATCACAACAGACTGGGCCATCTGACCAATCAGCAGAGTAGACCAACCACAACAGACTGGGCCATCTGACCAATCAGAGCAGAGTAGACCAATCACAACAGACTGGGCTTTCTGACCAATCAGAGGGATCAATCAGAGCAGAGAAGACCAATCACAACAGACTGGGCCATCTGACCAATCAGCAGAGTAGACCAACCACCTGACCAATCAGAGCAGAGTAGACCAATCACAACAGACTGGGCCATCTGACCAATCAGAGCAGAGTAGACCAATCACAACAGACTGGGTCACCTGACCAATCAGAGCAGAGTAGACCAATCATAACAGACTGGGCCATCTGACCAATCAGAGGAGAGTAAACCAATCACAACAGACTGGGCCATCTGACCAATCAGAGGAGAGTAAACCAATCACAACAGACTGGGCCATCTGACCAATCAGAGCAGAGTAGACCAATCACAACAGACTGGGCCATCTGACCAATCAGAGCAGAGTAGACCAATCACAACAGACTGGGCCATCTGACCAATCAGAGGAGAGTAAACCAATCACAACAGACTGGGCCATCTGACCAATCAGAGGAGAGTAAACCAATCACAACAGACTGGGTCATCTGACCAATCAGAGGAGAGTAAACCAATCACAACAGACTGGGCCATCTGACCAATCAGAGCAGAGTAAACCAATCACAACAGACTGGGCCATCTGACCAATCAGAGCAGAGCAGACCAATCACAACAGACTGGGCCATCTGACCAATCAGAGGAGAGTAAACCAATCACAACAGACTGGGCCATCTGACCAATCAGAGCAGAGCAGACCAATCACAACAGACTGGGCCATCTGACTAATCAGAGCAGAGTAGACCAATCACAACAGACTGGGCCATCTGACCAATCAGAGCAGAGTAGACCAATCACAACAGACTGGGCCATTTGACCAATCAGAGCAGAGTAGACCAATCACAACAGACTGGGCCATCTGACCAATCAGAGCAGAGTAGACCAATCACAACAGACTGGGCCATCTGACCAATCAGAGCAGAGTAGACCAATCACAACAGACTGGGCCATCTGACCAATCAGAGCAGAGTAGCCCAACCACAACAGACTGGGCCATCTGACCAATCAGAGCAGAGTAGACCAATCACAACAGACTGAGCCATCTGACCAATCAGAGCAGAGAAGACCAATCACAACAGACTGACCCATCTGACCAATGACATCAGTGTAGACTAATCACAACAGACTGGGCCATCTGACCAATCAGAGCAGAGTAGACCAATCACAACAGACTGGGCCATCTGACCAATCAGAGGAGAGTAGACCAATCACAACACACTGGGCCATCAGACCAATCAGAGGAGAGTAGACCAACCACAACAGACTGGGCCTTCTGACCAATCAGAGGAGAGTAGACCAATCACAACAGACTGGGCCATCTGACCAATCAGAGCAGAGTAGACCAATCACAACAGACTGGGCCATCTGACCAATCAGAGCAGAGTAGACCAATCACAACAGACTGGGCCATCTGACTAATCAGAGCAGAGTTTTTTAACTTTTGGTGCATGTAAATCTATTGTATGACACCTAAATTTGAAATAGCATGATAGGATTTAGAAAAAGAAATAGCATTTGACATATTATTGGTTAATTTGATAATGCTGTCAGCACCAATAAGAATGTAGCACTCTCAGCACCATTATATTACATTTAAATATATTTCCCCCAAAACCAGCATAATGTAGAAAATAAAACTAGCTTTTAATTATTTTTTTATTATTCTATTAAATTCTGTGTGGGTCTATTTATGACCAAGTGTAGTAGCTGACAGCAGGTGCTCGTCACTGTGCACTGTAAAATAAGGGCTGCACTCACTTCCACAGCTTGACCAGATTGTCACAGCCTCCAGACACAAATCTCTTGATGTAGTTGGGCTTCTGTCCTGTTGGCTGCTCAATAAGACTTCCTGGGACAACAGCTGGGGCCCAACTCACAGCGTTACAGCCGATCTGCCATAAAGAAACCATGTAAAAACTGGACGAAGTACACAAAATTAGGCCAGTCTTGTATGACATATACCATACTCGACAGAAGCCTCTATATTGAATGTATTGTCCAATCAGCATTCAAGAAATCAAATATTGTTTTTATAATAGTACTGAGCAATCAATTAATCGCGATTAATCGCATCCAAAATAAAAGTTTGCGTTTACATAATACATGTGTGTGTACTGTGTGTGATTATGCATAGGCCATGTTATATTCATATGTTAAATATTGACAATTATATACAAGATAAATTATATAAATATATGTACAGTATATGAAAATCTTTCTTAAATATGTACATGAATGAGTGTGTATTTATATACACAGTACACACATATATTATGTAAACACAAACTAATTGATTTGACAGCACTAATTTATAATTTTCCAAAGAGCCGACGCAGATCAAGCCCCTATAAACATCAGATACAATATGGTTTTAGTAGAAAACGTGAAGTTATGACTGTTTTAAAAGCTCACGCTCCACAGGGTCAAAACTGACCCGAGAATGCAAAAGGTGTTGGCAGTTTTTGAATGCTTTACGAAGGTCAATCAAACTTGAATTAAATAACTAAATTAAATCAATGTAATAATCAAATGATTAACATTTGAGAGACGTGGCACCAGAGCCACCATCTGTTGAACTGCTCTCAAATGTTAAAATTTAAGGAAAATGTATCAAAGTTAATTTAATCATAACATTACTATTGGTTTGCTAATAAGTGCAGTTACTAATAATATTACATGTTTGCTTATTGAAAATTTAACAGTGAAGCGGTGAGCTTGATTTGATATGCACAGAAAATTAAAGGGTTAGTTCACACAAATATGAAAATTCTGTTATTAATTCCTCACCCTCATGTCTTGTGACACCCGTAAGAGCTTCGTTTATCTTTGGAACACAAATGAAGGTATTTTTGTTGAAATCCGATGGCTCAGAAAGGCCTCCATTGACAGCAATGACACTTCCTCTCTCAAGACCCATAAAGTGTTATGAATCAGTGTATCGAATCAGCGGTTCAGATCGCCAAAGTCGAATCGCGTGTCAAACTGCTGAAATCACGTGACTTTGGCGATCTGAACCGCTGATTCGATACACTGATTCATAACGCTCCGAAGCTTCAGGAAGCAGTGTTTTGAAATCGGCCATCACTATATAAGTTGTTATTTAGGTTTTTAAGCGCACAAAAACTACTCATCGCTTCATAAAATGATTGTAGAACCACTGTAGTGAGATGAACTTTGTAACGACGTCTTTAGTGCCTTTTATGGGTCTTGAGTGAGGAAATGTCATTGCTGTCAATGGAGGCCTTTCTGAGGGTGTACTCACACTAGGCATGGTTGCCTTGTACCGTGCCCGAGCGCGATTGTCCCCCCTCCCCACTCCCCAACTGGCCTGCACTCACACTTGCACTTAACTTATCGGGCCGGAGCACGCTTGCGTCATTCACAATGCAACTTTTTGTTTTGAAGAAGACCAGAAGAATAGCACTTTCGCTAATAGACTGCCTAATAGATTTATATAATTTATGCCACACAGCGATTTTTACTTGATTGCACTGCACGTATCAGAAGATTGTTATGGAGGCAGCTGACTTTGATGGAGGAATTAGCAGCTTTACGCGCAAACTACAATTCATGTTCATCAATAAAGGTGATAACCAGGACCGTTATAAACCTAAATATACCTGATTTAATCAAAAAGTGTCAAACGCGCTTGGGCACGGTGTCGAACGACATGAGGGTGCGTAATTAATGACAGAATTTTCATTTTTGGGTGAACTAACCCAGAAGCACTTGAAAACCCTTGAATTTCACTCTCAAAGGTTGTATGAACCCTGAGATGAATAATGTAAAAAAAACATTTGACTATTTCTCCCACAATACCATGAGGTGTTACTACATTAAATCCATGGTGAATGTTTATGATTTGTGGACTGAAACCCTGATTGTTTCAATGTTTCTGCTGGTTTCTACGTCAGCGCTGTTTGATCTGATATCTGTGATTTATAACAGAGCTCTGTGCCGAACGCTTCTCACTTGATCTCGCGGTAGCGATGTTATTCATTCTGTGGTGAATTCAGACGGTTTCTCACTGGATCTCCCAGCGCTGTGTAGTAACGGTTTCGTGTGATTGAGGTCAGCCCGTGTATGAGCTATTATTGCTCCGAGCTGATAAACGGTTTGCGTAGTGCAGCTCAAACGAGTAGCGCGGTTCCGTTGCACTTTCGTTTCGTTTGCCGTTCGATGTTTCTCCTATGTAACAGAAATGGCAGCTCTTATCAGTTGGCCACCGCGGTGGGCGTGCCAAGTGCAACCTCTAACTAAATTCAGTCGCACCAGCAGAAAAAAGGACGCTAAAAGCCACAATTCTGTCGCAGTCTGGAGCCCTGTCCACGTGTGTATGTGTGTGTAGACATACACATACACTTGTATATTCAAGAGTGTATGAAGCATTGATTCTTAATACTTTGTCATTCCCTGATGATCCACGGCTGTTTTTGTGTTTTGTGATGGTTGTTCAAGAGTCCCTTGTTTGTCCCAAGCAGTTAAAGGGATAGTTCACCCAAAAATACAAGATATAGGTGTGTTTGTTTCTTCAGTAGAACACAAAGATTTTTAACTCCGTTGCTCGTATAATGCATGTCAATGGGTTGTATTTCTATGAAAGTAAAAAACACACATGGCGCGATCATAGATGAGGAATCTATGTAAATATATATCTATGATGGCGCCACAGTTTTTTTTTCTCGCAGAAACCGATGGTTTCGTGTCTTTAGACATCAATGTGTCGCCGCGAGCCACAGGGTTTAATATGGATTCGTATGTCTGTGTGTTTTTTACTCTCATAGAAATACAACCCAAGTGTGTTGTATTTATGAGGATCTATTGACAGAAATGCAATATAATATACATAACTATGTTTGCAGTGGTGTACAAAGACCTTACATAATGAACATTATGTTTTTATGACCTTAGAATGAGCCGTTCCTATCTACATACGCCACGGGTCCATTTACAGTGAATTCATCATTTTGCGCCGCCATGTTTCTACAGAAGCCCTAAACGGACAAACTTCTCTACAGAGCGCTAGTCGCTCTCTGCTCTCTCCTACGATGGCATTTTTGTCCTGTGTCGGCCACCATAGCTTCTCTATGTGTTTTGAAAGGGAGGGGTAGGGGTGGAAGATTGCAATTCACAACCTCGCCGCTAGATGCCGCTAAAATTTACACACTCCACCTTTAAGCTTAACTTTTCATCAGAAAAATCCTTCAGGTGCTGCAAATTCTTCAGTTTTCCAGCATCTTTTTCATATTTGAACTAGGGCTGTGACGGTGGCAGTTTTTTACCACCAGTGGTAATGGACCAACTTCCGGCGGTGGTTTGGGGGTGGGTACACATGTACGTTAATGTTATGTTTCCATGGCTGCGAGCAGAGCCATAGAAAAAGAGAGTTGCGACACGCTTTGATCTCACCGCCACGTGGTTCATAGAGCTCTCAATAGTTCCAAACAACACCGCTGCAATGGGATTCAATGATGGAACTATTAGTCGCTCCGTGACACGCTTTAATTCCGCATTCCTCAGTTCCTATGGAAGTCTATTCGAGTGTCGTAACTTTGTTTTTCAACGGCTCTGGCTGCGAGGTAACATTTAATTGCGAGCCTATTATTTATTTTGTAAATAAAGCATTGTGTTTCACTCCTGTCATAATATTCACGTAAAACAGCATTCACATACAAAAAAAATTATTGTTTGGCCGATCACCGCCAGTGCTACTCAGCCTCTACCATCGTGGTGGTGCGGATGTCACGTTCACCGGTACAGATCTAGACCACTGCGGTGGTAAAAAGCTGCCACCGTCACAGCCCTAATTTGATTCGTCTCCAGCAGTGACTGTGCGATTTTGAGATACATCTCTTCATACTAAGGACGATTGAGGGACTTAAACAGAACTGTTAAAAAAGGTTCAAATCGTTCACTGAAGAGGGAGAAAATGCGCATTAAGAGCGGGGGGTGAAAACTTTTTGAATGTGAAGATCAAGGTAAATTGTACTTAATTTGTCTTCCGGGAAATGTGAGTATCTTCCGTTGCTTCCGAAGGGTTTTCACTAAATGAAAGAAATTGACATCTTCATTCTGTGCATAAGTTTTCACCCCCGGCTCTTAATGCGTCATGTTTCCTTCTGGAGCATCAGTGAATGTTTCAACCTTTTTAACAGTTCTTTTTGAGTCCCTCAATCGTCCTCAGATCTCAGAATCGTACAGTCCCTGCTGGAACGGGCTCAAATACGCAAAAGATGCTGGAAAACTGAAGGATTTGCAGGACCTGGAGCATTTTTCTGAAGAACTTTGGGCAGTTTAACTGATCAGGACAAACAAGGGACTCAAGAACAACCATCACAAAACACAAATACAGCCGTGGATCATCAGGGAATGACAAACAGTACTGAGAATCAATGGTTCATAAACTCTTGAATAGGGTCATTTTAATAAATTCAGCATTTTTTAGTACTAAATAAAAATTATTTACATTTTTACAGATTCTGCAAGTGGTTCACATACTTATATATCTTTATTTTGTATAGGATGTCATATAAAGGCTAAACTCACAGTATGTGCATTGTTGATCTTCTTAATATCCCAGTGTCCATCTCCAGAACAGGTCAACACTGAAATCGCACCATCCGAGCTGCCACAGGCCAGAATCAACCCGAAGTCATACGGTCCCCAGCAAACAGAGTTAACTGCAGGAGAACCGTACGTGTGATTACCCAGAGCGGGATGAATTTCTACGTCACAGTGTTTGATACGAGAACCAAAAGCGTGAAGTTACCGGACGAGTCGTGGCCTGTGTACTCATACATCTTATCCCAGGTGCCGTTCTCCTCCTTCCAGATGATCACCTTCCTGTCGTAGGAGCAGGATGCCAGGAGGTTGCCGTACATGGGGTGAGCCCAGGCCACCTGCCACACGGGACCCTCATGGCTGCCATAAGAGAGTTAGAATTAGACATATGATCGACTCAAAAGAAACCCTAGTTTTAGTTGTGCGCTTCACATACCCCCTCAGATCAGCCACAAGGATCTGCCCTCCGTTTTTGACGTCGAAGATCTTCACAGAGCGATCAGAGGAGCAGGTGGCCAGCCTGGTGCCGTAATAATCCATCTGAGCGTCATGCTGGACACAGAACGACAAATCAGAGTCACGTTGAGAAAGATGCAAAGTAAAGACGGATGGAGATACTCACGATCATGTCCTCATGCGAGGTGTCCACTGTGTTAATGACCGAAACCTGAAAGACACAAGAGCACAGATGTGCGGAGATGTCAGTTAAACGGATATTTGATATTTAAATAAATTATTTTTTATTTGAATGTGCATCAAATTAAACTGTGACATCAAGAGTACAAAAGTTTAAAACATTATTATTTTAAATGTTTTTGAATAAGTCTCTTATGCTCATCAAGGCTGAAAAAAAACAGTAATATTGTGAAATATTATTACAATTTAAAATAATGGTTTTCTATATTAATATACATTAAAATATAATTTATTCCTGTGATCAATCATATTCAGCATCATTACTCCAGTCTTCAGCGTCACATGATCCTTCAGAAATCATTCTAATATGATGAATTATTATCAATGTTGGAAACAATGTGCTGCTTAGTTCTTATTTTATTAATATTATTATTTGTATTCATATTTTTTAAACTGTGTTACTTTTTTCAGGATTAATTGATGAATAAAATGTTAAAAGAACAGCATTTATTCAAAATAGAATGCTTTTCTAACAATATATATCTTTACTAACACTTTTTATCGATTTAACACATTCTTGCTGAATAAAAGTATTAATTTCTTTCAAAAGAAGAAATTTTTAAAAAAGCTACTGACCTCAAACTTGTGAACGGTTGTGCATATTGTTACAAGAGATTTCTATTTTAAATAAATGCTTTTTATTCATTAAAGAATCCTGACAAAAGTATCACAGGTTATGAAAAAATATTGTTTCCAACATTGGTAATAAATCATTTGAATAATATTTTGTTTTATATTATCAGAGCTGTTTTATAAAGAGTTGAGAATCGAACCATATCTAAATAAATCTTTTGACACGTACAAAAAATACATTTCATTTTCCATCAGGTCGTTTATTATGAAACTACAGAATCCGAACATAATCAAACCCCAGTCAATAATGTAACACTCACCATATTTGCCTATATCCCTCCTACAAACTCCTTCAACACTTGAAAAAATGTTCTGATCTTCAGAAATGAAAATACTGATAATATTTCCGACGTGGCAGACCGACCGCTCAGTGCGGACTGTATTTCCGTTGCTAAAGTGTCCGGGTGGAACAAAAACAAGGTTCCGCTCATTTCTTCCGTCCCCGTCCTGCAGTTCACAGTGATTGCAGCAGAAGGCGGCAAAGCGAGTTAAATTAATATCACCCATATCTATTTATAACTGTCCGAAAGTGTCATATGTCCCAGTCTGTCCAGTGTCCAGCCAGGCGCTATGATCTTCATCAAGCTCAACTTTCTGTATTAATTTTTTCATCGCCATTCAGTCAAGTACTTTAAAAAGTCAAGATGTCGAATGTCCCCTTTTACATTTCCAATCTATTGGAAAAAATGACATCAACTGACAAAGACTTTCGGTAAGGCAGTGTGTGTTATTCACGCATGTTTCAGACTCACGACTTATGTTTACTAAAATAGGCCAATGACAAAGCAAATGCCTGCAGTTTTTATATGTGGCTTAAATAATAATTTTCAGATTTATATTAACCCCTTTGACAATAGTGAACTGGAGTAAACTTTGGTTACTTTTGTAAATGAAAACTGTTGTGGACACGATTATTTGTTTGCATGACATTTTGATTTATTATATTTTATTTGTATTTTGGAGAATAAATGGAAACCCAATCAATCTGGATTAAATATTAAATGAATCACCATTAACATTGCTGTCACGATTCCTACAGAATTCAGTTTCTAATTCGCTGTTCCCATACTAATTCGAAATTATGACATACTAGGCCTAAGTCAATTGTATACTAAGTCATAATGACTTTGATATTATGAAATTTTGAAATTTCTTTGAAAAGTTGACTTTGAAAGTTGAAATGATGACCTACTAAGTCATAATTTATGACATAATCATGATATGTCATAAAAAGTTTTGACAGGTTACAGGTTAAATTATGACATAAAAGAAATTATAACTGTAATAATTATGACTTTTTATGTAATAACTATACATTTTACATTGTATGTCATATTTTAACTTTTATAAGAATTTTAACTTTTTAATGTCATAACTATAATTTTAAACTTTGTATGTCATATTTCAACTTTTTGTCATCATTTTTACTTTTTAATGTCATAACTATAATTTTAAACTTTGTATGTCATATTTCAACTTTTTGTCATCATTTTTACTTTTTAATGTCATCACTATAATTTCGACTTCATGTTTTTAAACTTTTATGTCATCATTTTAACATTTTAATTTCATTACTATAAATAAGACTTCGTGTCATTTCAACTTTTTGTCATAATTTTGACTTTTTAATGTCATAAATATAATAAAAAAACTTTGTATGTCATATTTCAACTTTATTTGTTATATTGTCACTTTTTAATGTCATAGCTATCATTTCAACTTCATATGTCATATTTTAAATTCATAACTCATTTCGACTTCATCTCATTTTTAAACTTTTTGTCATAATTTTGACTTTTTAATGTCAACACTATAATTTTGACTTTGTGTCATTTCAACTTTTTGTCATAATTTTTACTTTTTAATGTCATAACTATCATTACGACATCATATGTCATATTTTAATTTCAAAACTCATTTCAACTTAGTCATTTTTAAACGTTTTGTTATAAGTTTGACTTTTTAATGCCAAAAATGTCATTTCGGCTTTGTGTTTTTAAACTTTTTGTCATAATTTTGACATTTTAATTTCATTACTATATGCCTTTATATGTCATATTTCAACTTTTTGTGTCATAATTTTTCAACTTTTATCTCACAACTATGACTTATGTTGTAATTTCACATTTTCATCCCATATATATGATTTACAAAAGCATGATTTTTTTCTTATGTGGTAGAAATATGGGTCTCCATACCAAACAGTTTAGCTAACTGAGTACTACTATCTCGCTAGTTTTTACCGTGGTAATACCGTGTGTTTTGGACATGTACCATGCTATTTGAGTAAAGTGGTTGTGAAGTTCATAAAAACTGATGAGCACTATGGTGAAACAAACGAAAGGTTTATGGCAGCCAATGACCTGATGATGGAGCTCCAGAAGGACTCGATCAAGCTGGACGAGGAGAGCGAGAGGAAAGTCGTGACCATGCTGCTCAAACTCCTGGAGGACAAAAACGGAGAAGTGCAAAATCTGGCTGTCAAATGGTATTTTCTCACTTAGATTTTCCTCCGAACATGAACATTATGGTTTGCGTTCACAATTATTTCTGGTTTGTGTAGCCTTGGTCCTCTAGTGGGAAAAGTGAAGGAGTGTCAGGTGGAGACAATGGTGGATACTCTCTGTTCCAACATGGTGTCCAACAAAGAGCAGCTGAGGGACATCTCCAGCATGGGCCTAAAGACTGTCATCGCTGAACTGCCATCTTCATCTACTGGTATCAGGCCGAAATAATAGGGAAATGCCAAATTTTCCGGATCTTTTTGCTCATAGTTGTTGTATTGTATTCAAGGTTTGAGCCTCACAGTCAACGTCTGTAGGAAGATCACGTCCCAGCTGATTGGAGCATTGGGAATGCAAGACGACGTGTCCGTTCAGCTGGAGGCTTTGGATATTCTTTCCGACATGCTGGGCAGGTTGGTCGAAATGGCTTGTACTTGCATGAAAAGTGTGTATGAACATTCAGCCATCAGTCTAATGCATTACTTAACAGGTTGAGCACTGCTCTGGTGAGCTTCCATCAGTCAATTCTGACCGGTCTCCTCGCCCAGCTCATGAGTCCTCGTATGGCTGTAAGGAAACGCTCTATTATCGCGCTGGGTCACCTGGTGCCAAGCTGTAGCCCCGCTCTGTTCACTCAGCTCACCGAACACCTCATGGGCGAGCTGTCCCGTGGACCACCCACCGCCAGCGTCCGCACTTACATCCAGTGCTTGGCCACGGTCAGCAGACGAGGAGGACACAGAATTGGTGAGAGCTGATTTTATATTTATGCTAGAATTCTGTCCATCAATGTTGAGGGACTGTAAGTATTACAGTTTGACCAGCAGAGGGAGCTGAAGAGACTAGCAAAATCAAGTTAAAACACGTGCTGTGTTCGAAATCGCCCCCTTATACCCTTATTCACTATTCCCAACATTACTCCACTAATGTAGTCCACTTGAAGGAGTGAATTAATACGAGTAAGTGAACCGATGGATGGATGATTCAGCTGCGGGAATTAATTTGGCGAGACCGTCACAGTGCATTATGGGTATTCTCTAGCCGTTGAGCGTACATCAGTTGTACATTTGTTATTGTGGTGCATTGTGGGATTGAATAAGTGCTCTGGATAACATCCACTATGGTTTCGGACATCACTACAAATGGCTGTCCCCTCAAATAGTGTCCCATTTAAGGGTATAGGGGTCGATTTCGGACACAGCCATACTTATATGTCTTTTGGAGAATTTGAATATGACATGGTTGCTGTATTCATTTTGAGTCTTTTGATATGAAGGTGAACACCTGGAGAAGATTGTACCCATGGTGGTGAAGTTTTGTAATGTGGAAGATGATGAGCTACGCGAGTTCTGCTTTCAAGCTTTCGAAGCTTTTGTTAGCAGGTAAAACT
Source organism: Gobiocypris rarus (assembly GCA_023029165.1). NCBI lineage: Eukaryota > Metazoa > Chordata > Actinopteri > Cypriniformes > Gobionidae > Gobiocypris > Gobiocypris rarus. The sequence goes on along the minus strand of CM040929.1, from coordinate 26,311,335 downwards.
TCTTCTATATTGTTTTGTTTATAACGTTAAAATTCAGCTTTTTCGACATGACAGTGCTCTCTTTCTCTCTGTGTGTACTTACATGTCAGATATTAAGTCAGAAATGATTTCCTGTTTTTTTTTACAGATGTCCGAAGGAAATGTCCCCTCACATCCCAACAATTATCAAGTTGTGTTTGAAGTACATAACCTATGACCCCAATTACAACTATGATGCTGACGATGACCAGGATGACAGTATGGACATTGAGGAAAGAGAGGATGAAGATCAGGGTGATTTATTTGACCATCATTGTGCAATGTGCAATTAGGAGTTATAATTCCATATTTAAGCATACATCAATATTATCTTTCTGGAAAGAATAACAAATCATTACTAATGGTTCATACAAAGTCAAGTTTCTCTAGCTATGTATGAGATGGGGCAGATGGCAGATGTAGTGCCGCCCACTCTGAGTGTGTTTTTCACAGTCAACACACTTGTAATCTATAGAGTCTGATGATGAATACAGTGATGATGAGGACATGAGCTGGAAGGTGCGGCGCTCCTCTGTGAAATGTCTGGAGGCGATAATCAGCAGCCGCAGGGATCTGCTGGTGGAGCTCTATGGATCTGTAGGCCCAACGTTGGTGTCCCGCTTCAAAGAACGTGAGGAGAATGTTAAGACTGACATTTTCTCAGCCTTTGTGGCTTTGCTCAGACAGACCAGGCACCCTCATGGTCCCATTTTGGACACGGGAGCTAAAGAGGAGCCAGCGGTCTCTCTCTTGAAGAAACAGGTATGCTTGTTTGCAGGCTATTGATGCAAACTACATGGTACATATCTCCTAAAAATAGCTCTCACCTGCTCTCACAGGTACCAACAATAGTAAAAGCCTTACACCGACAGCTAAAGGAGAAGAGCTTGAGAAGTAGGCAAGGTTGCTTCAGTCTCTTGACAGAGATGGCTAATGTACTGCCCAGTCAACTAGGAGAGCACATACCAGCCCTCATTCCAGGTCAGATTAAAAGACATTTAGCATGAAATGCTATGCTAACACACTCTGGATGTGGTGTGACAATCATTTAAACAATTTGAACCCAATATAACCACTTATACTGTCTATGCCGGATACAGGGTAACGAGTTACCAAGAGTAAACTAATGCCCCATAAAAAATTCCGGCATACTCTACAAGCTTGCGCTACTTCTGACAATAATTATTTTGTAAAGTTTGCTTTGACATTCCATCTTAAAAATTTATCTAAATTACGACACATACTCTTAATGAAAAATGCAGAAAAGTTAGTTCATGCGCTCATGACCTTAAGGCTAGATTATTGTAATGCTCTACTGGGTGGTTGCCCTGCAAGCTTAATAAACAAACTTCAGCTGGTCTAAAACGCAGCAGCTAGAGTTCTTACTAGAACCCGGAAGTATGAACATATTAGCCTGATTCTGTTAATACTCCATTGGCTCCCTATTAAACATTGTACATTGAGCAGTACTTGAGCAAGCTCTAAACGCATTATAGTTCATCATGTCTATTGCAATCTCTGGCCAGTTGATAATTTCCTATTTTGCACCCAAACTCTGGAATAGTATTCCTATCATTGTTTGGGAAGCAGACATACGTTGTCAGTTTAAATCTACACTAAAGCGCATCTCTTTAACCTGGCATACACATAACACAATTTCTTTATGATTGTTGAGGCTGCATAAATTTGGTCAGCCAGAACCAGGAACCCATAACCATAGCACCTGATGTACTTGTTACATCATAAGATGAATGGCATCTATGCTAATATTAGTCCCTCTGTTTATCCCATGGTTTACTGTAGTCAGCCGTATCCGGGCCATATCAAGATCAGTTAAAGAACCTGCGCCTAGACACGACCTCAATGCAGCCCTGAAGTGTTAGCAGAGATTGTGTCAACTAGACTATCCCCTGCATAGCTCTCATCAACACGACAAGCTTTTTTTTCTCAGCAGCCAGTAGCATTGGCGGTCACTTTGTTAAGAAAGACCATGCCCGTGCACATAAGCATTCAAACACACCAGCCTATAGACTAAACATGTTATACGCATGTGTATGCTGTCACCGTTTTCACAGATTCACGTTTTTGAAGTTTACACAGAGATGACAAAAACAGTTATCATATCGTTGAAATGGTATCGTTTTTCAGAAACATTTAAAGTTTGCATTCTCAGGCCACAAAAACGCTGCTGTTGTGTAAATGAACGGTCAGAACGCATCAAAAGTTTTCTGTTTTCAGTTGAAAACGGTGTCCTGTAAGCGTTAATAACTTATGATTACTAATGATTTTTACAACAGAAATGAATAAATCAAAAACATACTTAAGCTGGACAATAACTTTCTTCTAGAGCTGCTGTACAGCCAAAACAATCTTTGTTGCATTAATTTCCTATTATAGCAGCTTTGAAACAATCTGTTTTGTAAAAAAAAACGCTAAATAAATGATGGTGACCTGACTTGACATTTCCACCGTTGACAGCCTCAAGTAGTTGCAGCATGACGCAAAATGATGCGAAAATGGTCTCACCTAGGATGGTCTTCTTTGCCGAGTTTAATCACTTAATTGCTATAGTCTCATCTAACATCTGAGTTGTAATAAATAAATCCCTGATACTTCAATTATCAAGTTGCCTTGGAGCTTTGGCATCCAATTGCACTCTTTAACCAGTTTTGTAGAGTATTATTTTCAATACATTCATTTCAGATTTTCTCTCTCTTTAGGTATTATTTACTCCTTGACAGACAAGTCGACCTCTTCAAATATGAAGATTGACGCCCTTTCTTTCCTCAATGTTCTCTTGAGTAGCCACAACCCAGAGATCTTCCACCCACACATTAATGTCATCTTACCACCGGTGATCCAATGTGTCGAAGACCCGTTTTATAAAATCACATCTGAGGCCCTCCAAGTCACCCAGCAGATTGTCAAGCTCATGCGGCCACTGGACAAGCCCATCGCTTTTGACGCCAAGCCTTACATAAAGACCATGTTTGCTTGCACTTCGAAGAGGTTGAAGGCGGCTGACATAGACCAAGAAGTGAAAGAGCGGGCCATTTTCTGCATGGGCCACATTTTGAGTCATTTGGGTGACCAGCTTGGTGCTGACCTGCAGCCCACCTTGCAGATATTTCTGGAAAGGCTTAAAAATGAAATCACCAGGCTTATCGCAGTGAAGACTTTGACTCTTGTTGCTTCCTCGCCACTTAAAATCGACCTAAGACCCATTTTAACAGAGGGGATTCCAATGCTTGGATCCTTCTTGCGAAAAAACCAGCGGGCCCTTAAGTTGAACACAATAACAGCCCTGAATGTGATGGTCACAAACTACAGCGACAGCTTCAAGCCCCCTATGATAGAGTCCATACTGAGTGAGGTGCCTGCTTTGATTCAAGAGAGCGATATGCATATCTCACAGGTAACCATAACGCTGATCACGTGTATGGCCAAAGTTTGCCCGTCCTCTTTGAATAAAATTGGGGGGACGATCTTACCTGAAGTGCTTAACTTAGTACATTCTCCACTGTTACAAGGAGGTGCTCTTAATTCAATACTTGAGTTCTTCCAGGTTCTTGTAGCAACAAAGGCCAACAACATGGGTTACAGTGACCTTCTGAAAGCCTTGAGAGGGCCTTTCTACGATTCAAAGTCGACAGACTCCATGTCCGTTCATAAACAGTCCTACTACTCAGTGGCCAAATGTGTAGCAGCGTTGTCGACGGCCTGTCCCAAAGAAGCTTCTGGAGTGGTTACCAACCTTATCCAGGAGGTAAAGAACCCCAAATCATCTGAGTCTGTGAGGATTCTCTCGTTGTTGTGTCTTGGGGAAATTGGAAGGTTTATGAACTTCGAAGGGCACAAGGAGCTGAAGGGAGTCATAATGGAAGCCTTCAGTTCTCAGAACGAGGAAGTTAAGTCTGCCGCATCTTTCGCCCTGGGAAACATTTGTGTTGGAAACTTGGGGGAATATCTACCATTCATGCTCAAGGAGATCGGCAGCCAACCAAAGAGACAGTACCTGCTTCTGCACTCCCTCAAGGAAATGATCACTGCTCTGTCAGCCGAAAGTCTCAAGCCTCACGTGGAGAACATCTGGGCTCTGCTGTTCAAGCACTGTGAATGCGCAGAGGAGGGCACACGCAATATTGTAGCCGAATGTTTGGGGAAACTCACATTGGTCAGTCCATCTGAACTTCTACCAAGGCTAAAGAAACAACTGTCCTCAGGTAATATGAGATGACACATTACCTTGGCTTTAGTTTCAAATGTATGGTTTTAAACTGGGGTTTCAATCAAGTGAAGAGTTTGATATACATGACTGGGCTGCACAAATATAAACAATAAGCAAGCATTTATTGTTCTTCCAGGGTCTCCTCTTTCCCGCAGTACGGTTGTAACTGCAGTGAAGTTCACTATCGTAGACCACCCTATGGCCATAGACTCACTCCTCAAAGGATGCATTGGTAAATTGCATTTACTTTAATAAATATATTGGTGAATGCACGATCATATATATACCACCAATGCACCCTTGCAATAATGGCCTAGTTTGTAATTCTGCTCTTAGGTGACTTCCTGAAAACTCTCCAGGACCCTGACCTCAATGTTCGGCGAGTAGCTTTAGTCATGTTTAATTCAGCTGCCCACAACAAACCTTCCCTGATCCGTGGACTTCTGACATCACTTCTCCCACATCTATACAATGAGACCCAGATCAGAAAAGACCTTGTTCGAGAGGTACAAATTATGAACATTAAAAGCACATGCTATGTAAACAGTGTGTAAAAAGTGGTGTGTAAAATACCGTAAATGCTTATACATAAACCCTGAAAATTATAATTCTTTTTGAAAATTAAATGTGGATTTTACCTTATTATGGCATGTTAAAGGTATAGTTCACCCAAAAATCTAAATTTTGTCTTTAATTCCTCACCCTCATGTCGTTCCCGTAACACTTTCGTTCATCTTCGTAACACAAATGAAAATCTTTTTAATGAAATCTGAGAGTTTTTTGTCCCTACATAGACAGCTACACAACTGAAAATTCAAAAAGTTCATGAAGAGATCGTAAAACTAATCCATATGAATTGAGCAGTTTAGTCAAAATTTTCTGAAGAGACTTGATCCCCTTATGAACAGATTGAATTATTCTCACATAAACATTGATCAACGAAAACATAAACAGAAGCACACCAGAACCTGCTTGATGCGCAAGAACAAACGAGAATGAACCTCATTGGTTCTTGCTGAAGCTCAAACGTGCTGCGTAACACGAGAATTACCCTCATTGGTTCCTGCTGAAGCTCAAACGTGCTGCATAACACAAGAATGAACCTCATTGGTTCCTGCTGAAGCTCAAACGTGCTCGTAACACAAGAATTACCCTCATTGGTTCCTGCTGAAGCTCAAACGTGCTGCATAACACAAGAATGAACCTCATTGGTTCTTGCTGAAGCTCAAACGTGCTGCGTAACACGAGAATTAACCTCATTGGTTCTTGCTGAAGCTCAAACGTGCTGCGTAACACGAGAATGAACCTCATTGGTTCTTACTGAAGCTCAAACGTGCTGCATAACACAAGAATAAACCTCATTGGTTCTTGCTGAAGCTTAAACGTGCTGCATAACACGAGAATGAACCTCATTGGTTCTTGCTGAAGCTCAAACGTGCTGCGTAACACGAGAATGAACCTCATTGGTTCCTGCTGAAGCTTAAAGCGTGCTGCGTAACACGAGAATGAACCTCATTGGTTCTTGCTGAAGCTTAAAGCGTGCTGCGTAACATGAGAATGAACCTCATTGGTTCCTGCTGAAGCTTAAGCGTGCTGCGTAACACGAGAATGAACCTCATTGGTTCTTGCTGAAGCTTAAGCGTGCTGCGTAACACGAGAATGAACCTCATTGGTTCTTGCTGAAGCTCAAACGTGCTGCGTAACACGAGAATGAACCTCATTGGTTCTTGCTGAAGCTCAAACGTGCTGCGTAACACGAGAATGAACCTCATTGGTTCTTGCACGTCAAGCAAACATGCTTGAGCTTCCATTCACCACAAATGATGTGTGAGTTGATAAATTCAATCTGTTCATCATATAAAGTTAATCTGTGCATCATATAAAGAGAGCATGAAAATGTTGGACTAAACCGTTAAATTCATATGGATTCCTTTTACGATCTCTTCATGAACCTAATGAAGCAAGTTTCAGTTGTGTAGCTGTCTATGGAGGGACAGAAATCTCTCAGATTCCATCAAAAAGCCCTTTATTTGTGTTCTGAAGATTAACGAAAGCCTTACAGGTTTGGAACAACATGAATTCATGAATTTTCATTTTTTGGGTGAACCCTTTAAATCACATCTCAGGTTGAGATGGGCCCCTTCAAGCACACAGTAGATGATGGGTTGGATGTCCGTAAGGCGGCATTTGAATGCATGTACACTCTGCTGGACAGCTGCCTGGACTGTTTGGATATCTTTGAGTTCCTGAATCACGTTGAGGAAGGCCTGAAAGACCACTATGACATTAAAGTAAGTGTTTTTTAGGTGAGGTAGGGATCGGATACGATTGCATTATGATTTAACATTGTCCAATACATAGGATTAAAGCAAGCATATTTTCACCATTCATTCCCTTTAAGATGATGCCCTCACGTTTCTGGCTTTTCAGATGCTGACCTTCATTATGCTCGCCAGAGTTTCCAAACTGTGTCCAGCTGCTGTGGTACAAAGGCTGGACAGATTAGTGGAACCACTGAAAGCTACGTGCACTTCAAAGGTGAGACTTCACATAACAGTTTGTAACAAATGATGGGATGTTGTCTTCTCAGCAGTGCTGGGTAGATTGCATACAAATTGTAGTCTTTACTGATTCTAAAGTAACGTTTTTATATATAAAGGTAAAAGCTGGTTCAGTAAAACAAGAGTTTGAGAAACAGGAAGAGCTGAGGCGCTCTGCCATGCGTGCCGTCGCTGCCCTGCTGTCCATCAGCGAGGTGGAAAAGAGCCCTGCTATGGCAGACTTTGCCAACCAAATCAGAAGCAATGCAGAGATGGCCACCATCTTCGAGAGCCTTCAAGGAGACCCCTTAACAGGGCCTGTGGAATCAATGGACACTAGTTAGGACTTGATTTGTGTTATCATTTATGGTTACAGAACCTGCAATGGACAACCGTTGTGTTGTGAAAATAAACTTTTAAAGCTTTAAGCTTATTTCCTACAGAATCTGCAACTGCGTCCCAATTCGCATACTATCCATCCTAAATAGCATTAGTAGCCTATAGTAGCCCCAAATCGTAGTATGTTGAAATCAGTATTCAAAAGATACCCGGATGGTCTTCTTTTTCCCGTTAGAACCCTAAGTTGTGAATAATTATCAGTATCTGACCTGACGAAAATATATTTGATGTTATCCACATTATATTTCATCTGCGACCGCATTGGGAACATTCATACGTTTGGCCATTCATTTTTAAATGCAAATTGCAAACACATGAGATTTCCATGAAAGACCCATGACTAGCAGATCAATGTACGTTTCTCTCCGAAATGGGAAATTAAATTAAACATGAGGATTTTAACTGTGACAAGATGATTGACAGGATGCATGTGACTAAGCTACAGAGCTGTCTGTTAAAGATGACGGAGTAGTACGTCCCAAAGCTTGCATTATCTTCTCCTACACTCAAAAGTATGCACGTTTTCTTCACAAAACCAGTACACACTTTTAGGGTATAACTTTTTAGTAGTATAACAGGGTTTCTGCAGGTTTTACGAGGGTACGTTTAAGACTTTTTAAAGACCAAGTATAGAAAATAAGTTGGAAGGGAACACAATCCGTCAACGTGTTCATTATATTTAAATGTCTAAGGAGAAACACAATGAGTTGTATTAACAACACTTCAGTTTGAAAATACAACTTCCAACAGATATCCATATCCGTTTTTAATTCATTTTACAAAGTAGCTTGAATCCTAACCAATAAAATATGGAAATAACTTTTACTGTATCTCATCACACAATGTTAAAAAACCCTGATGTTCTAGCTCAGTATTTTTGTCTTTTCCACAGCAAATGCAAATATTCTTAAATCAAGACACACTGGAGATGCAAATTGACAATATTAAGCCTTGTTTCTGTGAAATTTATCAAAATGAAGCAAGTTTAATTAAAACAAGAAGCTGCCATGTTCTTGTTCAATGTCTCAAGAATTCATTTTACATTTGCATCTCAAGCAAATTAATCTCGATTTAAAGAGGTTTGAATGAAATTAGATACAATTTTTGTTGCAATGTATGCCACATGTAATACCATGACAATGATTGCAAGACATTATTCTCTGCTTGAAGACCTTTTTAATGCCTTCATTTGTGGGTGCAGCCTACCTGGTGGCAGAGAATGACAGTTCTGCAGTCCATGGAAAACACAGAATAAAAGAAAAGGTAACTTCTAGTTCATTTCTCAACCTTCTGACTTTTATCTAAAATTCCAAGCACCTCAATCTTGACAAAAATCCAAATAGCAAAAAAGTATTTTCCTTGCAAGTTTAGCCCAAATTGGGAGAAACTCATAATTTCGAGAAAACGTCTGAATAGTGAGAAAATTCTAGGTTTAATATTACATTCTGTAACTGTAGGGCTAATATATTATGACCCTTATGAAGCGCAGGTTTAATCAGTGCAGACCGTCTGATTAATGGCTTAGAACCAACAATGTCTCAGTTTTTCTTCAAAGAGCGCCTTCGACTAATATTCTATAAAAATGAAGACCATCTTATTTGCATTCTGATCTCGACATCCAAAAAGCAAGAACTTTTATTCCGTGGATTTTGCCAGTTTTTCCCGCCACCACAATGCGTGAGGAGCTGCAAGTGACGTACCTGTGACGTCTGCTCAAAAGGACTTAATACCTTTTTATGAGCCGCAGAAACCCTGTATATGCAAGTGAATTGGGTCGCAGCACGCATCTAAACAAGAACAAACGAGACCGATCACACAAGTGTGGTTTTATATTTTTCACTTTATTGAAAAGACAACAAGATAACCAGATCATTCGTTCTCCTCGCTGCGGAGTCTGGCGTTGGGGTTTGTGACCTTAATGGCCAACTGTGCGGCCCTCTCCACAATCAGCTTCCTGTTCTTTGAAGACACATTGTGGGCGATCTCAGCACAATGGGTCCTAGAGAGAAAGAAAAACGTAAGGTTATCACATTCATATTTTAAAAACAATGGGAATGCAACATTTCCGTCCTCCGCAATAAAAAGACAAGTTACACTTGTTATACTCTTAGTTCTATCACAAAGCCGTTCAAATACAAGCGCTAGTCACTTGTTGCAGATTATCTTCCACCTGCTGGCTATGGTAAGAGCTAGAGGTAGAATGGGTATTTCCTCCGCCATGCTATTTCTCCGAATTCAATACCTGGCATGAATATGGACAATTCAGCAGGTATGATTGCAGAGATCTGTAAACCAATAAAAACTACCAGATACATATTAGACTACAAAGAACCACTATATTATAAGGATTTATATAATATAAGTAAATTCAATTTGGGTCAAAATCCAATCCAAATTCAAAATCCATTTGCTCTTACTTGTTGCTCATCATGAGGACTTCAAGTTCCTTGACATTGTGGACCAGGAACTTCCTGAATCCAGAGGGCAGCATGTGTTTGGTCTTCTTGTTGCTTCCATAACCGATGTTGGGCATCAACATCTGACCCTTGAAGCGTCTGCGCACTCTGTTGTCAATACCTCTGGGCTTCCTCCAGTTTTTCTACAGAGAGATTACTTATATTAGAACATGAATGTTACAGAAGACTAAATTGAGCGAGTTATCTACTGTATCAAGCTACTTTAGTTGATCTGGACTTCAATGGAGAGATATTGCATTTGAAAACATTCTCTGCATTAAAAAAAAAAACGCTAACTGCTTAATGATTAGAGAACTTTCTGTAAGTGTTCAGCAACTATGCAATACAATTCACAAATATTGCATTCATAAATCTGATAAAATATTGCAGTGGTAAGTCACAATGAAACAGCAGCCCCTCCCAATAATTAGAAATCCTTGCACTGCTCCGCTGCACTCCATTATAACAAAGGATAAGGTTTAAGTTACATTTTTAGTCTGGTCTCCCTCAGTCTAAAAGCACAACGTCAAAATGATTGAGAAGATCAATCGAAACAAAAGCGGCAGGGTTAACGTTCTCTTTTGCCTTCACACAGACGAGCGCGGCAATCAATCATTTTATGCCGTTGCAGAGACGATTCTTTCCGAAATGCACAAACGTGTCCCTGCTCTTAATATATAATCATTGATGAATATCTTTGATTTCAATGAAGAAAAAAACTACGAGGGCAGATTAGAACCTGGAACCTTTGACACCGTTTACAAAATTCTACCAGCAGACCACTAGGGAATCCAAACGTGAACTGCGAATACATGCATTTATCGGGAAAAATCTCGGGTCAACAATAAATTAATGCAAATAGTGCCAAAACGATTAGACCCAACCAGAATTAGACCTAGAACTCACTGTTCGGTTTCTTTATGCTTCAGAAAAAAAAAAAAAAATTGGTCCCCCTCTCAATGTTCAAGACATGTAAATGTTTAAAATATATATATTACTACATGTTTTTCTATTTAAATATACACTTTCAAAAACAATTTATTTCTGTGATCAAAGCTGAATTTCCAGCATCATTACTCCACTCTTCAGCGTCACATGATCCTTCAGAAATCACTCCCATATTATGTTATCAATTTTGGAAACAGTTGTGCTGCTTAATATTCAAGATTCAATCTTGGATAAAGCGTAAAATGAACAGCATTCATTTAAAATAAATATTTTGTAACAATCCACCATGCAAAAAGTTTGGGGTCTGCGATCTTTTCAAGAAATTACACTTTAACACTTATTCAGCAAGGATGTTTAAAATCCAAAGTAAGTAAAGACTTTTATTGTCAGAAAAGATTTCCATTTTGAATAAATAGTTCTTAACTTTGTATTCAAAGAATCCTGAAAAAGTCACAAGTTACAAAAAATAAGCATATTAGAATGATTTCTGAAGGCTCATGAAGAATGGAGGAATTATGCTGAAAATTCAGCTTTACATCACAAATAAACTATATTTTAAAGTTTGTAATACTATTCACAATTTCCCGTTCGAATCAAACAAATGTGAGTTGGATGACAACAATATAGTAGTGTTACCAAAATTGACCAGTACTGTATATCCAAGTGAAACTAATCTAAAATAATGAAACAAACCTTTTTCTTTTTGTTTGTAAGCACAGGGTCAAATTAAATGCATGCATGGATAAATTGCTCAAAATCTATAACATTCTTTTACTAAATATATATGAAGAAGAATTTCTATAACTTATTTCTATAACTTAAAACTCTAAACCACAACTTTAAACACATTCCTTGATATCCCAGGTTTCTTACCCTGATCTTGACATAGCGGTCCGACTGATGTCTGATGAACTTCTTGGTCCTTTTCTTGACGATATTAGGTTTGGTGAGGGGTCTGAGGGCTGCCATGATGCCTACAAAATGAACAAGCAAACATTAAGACTAGGAGTTTAAAAAAACAAAACATTCACGACTCACATCTTTGACTCAAGCATGTTGACATGTAGCATGTACATTAGCAACGTTAGCAAACAGTCTTGTGTAAGACATGTCAACGAAAACAGGTTACAGCATGCAATAAAATACAAGCTTAAAGCATATTTATCGTTTAAAATTACGGCAGAAATGTGAACTACATGCTAAACGGCGAGCGCGATACAGCATGCACAACACACACATGCACTAAACACTGTATCGAGTCTAAATCATCTATTGTTAAACATTAGTGACTCTGTTATAATGTTAAAGCGAGCAGAGAGGTATTAATTATATTTCGTGACTTCAATGCGTCCCTCTCACACCAATGGCCGCCATGTACAAACCCCGTGTGATAATTCATATAAATACGGCGCATTATATCGCTCCATGAGTCGCAATATCAGCCCAGATAAGCGCAATGAACACTAACAAAGTGATATGCACTGATAAATGTTTATTTTCCTCAGAATGTAAAAGGATGAATTGAGATTTCATTCCGCTCACCGTTCGGCCTGCCTCTACCGAAGACAGTCCTGAAGAAGAGGAGGAAATGACGCAGCGACGGCCTGGAAATGATCTCAGGCAGCGGAAGTCGCTCCTGCTCTAAAGTGTGGCCGTGTACAACATTGCGGCTGGTGTGCTGTTGTCAAAGTGCTGCATTGAAAAAAAAATGGGATGCTGGGTTTTATGTATGTAACTAATATAGCAGGGAAAATGTTGTTTTAAATAATTTTTTTAGATTTTACCAAATAAAACGTCTAAATAAAAGCTTTTTAAAAGATACATAGACCAACTGCACTTCCTTTTTTTTTAAATATAACAATAGGTTCTCATTTCAAGTTATATGTTCTGTATGTACATTTGCAATTGTATTTTAGTCACGAATATAAAAATAAAACAAGACTATAGATCCCCGTGGAATCAAACTGGACGTTTTTTTGGCTTTTATAAATCTGTTATATAAACCAGTGTGCTCCAAAACAATGTCAAAATTCAGATATAAGCATGCAAAACGCGTACAGTTTCTCACTTCCGCCAATATTGATGACATCACTCTGCACTTGAGCTTCTAATCAGATTTTCTGTCCAATCAAATGCCCTCTAGAATCTGAAGGAGACATGTGCCGGTATACAGTAATACGATATATCACAATAATTAACATTCACAATGTTGTCGTGGGCACTAAAAAATAAAAAAAAATAATTACGAATTATTCAGATTTTTAGAATACATTTTAAAGGAACTATATGTAGGATTGTGGCCAAAACTGGTACTGCAATCACTTTCAAATGACTGTAGAGCGGTGTTTCCCCTCTCCCTCTCCCTCTCCCCCCTGACTCGAGGTTACCAGACTGCAGGATCCAGCAGGAATATAGGCTGCTACAAGGAGCTTCCTTGACGAGTCCTACACTGTACTTTTTTTTTTTCTTCTGTTAATTATGTTTATGCTTCATGAGAGGTCTTTTAGGTTTCGTAAATTTTGCATTTCCTTTGGAAATCAGGGTCTCAGAGTCTGGAGGAAGAGAGGAGAGGCACACAATCCATGTTGCTTGAGGTCCAGTGTAAAGTTTGTGTAAAGGTGTCATGTAATCTGCTGGTGTTGGTCCACTGTGTTTTCTGAGGTCCAAGGTCAACGCAGCCGTATACCAGGAAGTTTTAGGAACGACTGGATTAGTATTTGACACCTGCTGACCTCTTCACATGAGCCAAGAGGTCACCATACACCTAAATTGGAGGGCTTCAAGTGTAAAAGAGTATAATATGGGGGTGTTTTCGAACTGTTGTACCATATGTTGAAAATTACAGAAGGGAAGCTTTGACCTTCAAGGCCAACACAAGATATAAAACGAGAAGCATGTGGGGCAGGACATCCAGTCACTCTTTGAATGACTCTCTTTTCTTGCAAGAAAATAAACCATTTATAAAGACAAATTTGAGAAGTTTACTTAAGATAGAGTTTAATTTTCCACAACATTCTCTACCAGAAAATGCTAAAGCTCAAAGACACGTTATTCTCTCTAGCGAGACTTGTACTAGCTTTAGACAACACTTATGCTAATACCTGTTGTCGACGTTCAATTATTAATGTAAAGTTTATTGAATAAACAAATAATTAATAAAAATGTTTTCATTTACAGCCTAATAGCCTACATAGTTTAGGGAGTTGAATATTGCGATGTTAAATGTGCTCTGAAAGACTCAACTTGAAATGGGCTCTGAACTGGTCTCAGGTGCTCTGACTCTCTTCCGTGACTTTCGCTTCTCACAAAACGAAAGTTAAAGTTCGCCACTCGCTCGCGCTGAAGAAAGGATGGACAGGACGCATCTGCTGAGGTATGGTCGACAAAGTTAACGAAATTATGGAGAGAAGCCTGTTAGGAAAACATAAATGGTGGTTTAATCAGAGAATTGCAAGGAATGTGTATTAAAGAACCATAAACGCAACATCGTGTAAAAGTGTTATTGAATCTCGGATATAGCGATACAAATTATGACGAACTAAGTGCAATGAGGCATTTGCGTGTTCTTTCTTTCTTTCTTTCTTTCTTTCTTTCTTTCTTTCTTTCTTTCTTTCTTTCTTTCTTTCTTTCTTTCTTTCTTTCTGTCCTTCTTTCTTTCTTTCTTTCTTTGGTGTCGGCTGTATTTTGCGGTTTATATGTGGTAGCAGGCTAATAAAAACATATTGTTTTGGTTTTATGACAGTGACCAGGATGAAGCCTACACTGGCCCATCATGTCCTGCTGGATCTAATGCAGGTAATCAACAATTATTTCCAAAAGATGTACTCAAATATCCCTAAACAACCTTACATTAGCAATTTTATAGTCTATAATTAACACATTTAGGAAACACGGTTGCACTTTATTTTAAAGCGACTTTGTTACACTGTTATTATTCATTTAAGTACTGATTAATATTAAGTTTCATGTGGGCTACTTACTATAGGGTAATTTCATGTAATTGTGCATAATTTATAGTTGTTAGGTACTACATGTATCATACACCAATCAGGCATAACATTATGACCACTGACAGGTGAAGTGTGAATAACACTGATGATCTCTTATCACGCACCTAGTGGGTGGGATATATTAGGCAGCAAGTGAACATTTTGTCCTCAAAGTTTATGTGTTGGAAGAAGTAAAAATGGGCAAGCGTAAGACTCTTGTGGGGTGTTTCCGGTCTGCAGGGGTCAGTATTTATCATAAGTGGTCCAAAGAAAGAACAGTGGTGAACCGGCGACAGGGTCATGGGCGGCCAAGGCTCATTGATGCACGTGGGGAGCGAAGGCTGGCCTGTGTGGTCCGATCAAACAGACGAGCTACTGTAGCTCAAATTGCTCAAGAAGTTAATGCTGGTTCTGATAGAAAGGTGTCAGAATACACAGTGCATCGCAGTTTACATTAAATTTTACAAAGTTACATGTCTAAACTAACTCTAAACCAAACTTTAATCCTAACCCCTACCTTATATAAGTATACACTCTATAAAGGACCACTAAAATAAAGTGTAACCCACATAACCACATTACTTAATATTTTAACCGAAAATGTGCAAAAACTTAAAATAGTTCACCACAGTTTCACTTCAACAAAAGCTTCATTCAGCATAACATTGAAGAAGCCAGTTTGCCATTTTTCTATTTCCTAACAGCTGTAAAGCACGTTTAAAGAAGACAGTATGGGTGAAATAAATTTGTGATGTACATTAAACAGATCCGAAAGATGGGGCGACGGCTCCTCCTGCAGACTTGATGCCTGTTGTGCCTGGATATGAAAGATTGGGGCCTAATGGTGAGAACAATTTCAGCAGCTTCATTTAAAACAGAGAGCAAAATGTTGGTAGTGAACATGACAGTGGATTTGTTATTACATCCACAGTTATTCCACCATCAGATTTTGGATCAGTACAGCCTCAAGCCCCATCCAGCGTTCCAGAAAGACGCTTTGAGTAAGAACCCCAGCACTTACACAATGAAATGATATCAGTTCAAAAAATCACTGAACTGATAAAATACATAGATTGAGCATTAATTATAAATCTAGAGTACATTCTTTCGCTCTCTGTATTGGTGCATAGGGCTTTTGTTTTCTCTTGTGTTTGGTCATGTTGGTGATTGTTCCTGCCTTGCTTGACTGGTTTTCTTGTCAAGGCAAGAATTCATGAATGAGGCAATTCTCGATTTATTTATTTATTTAACCTCACCTTGTTCCTTTGACATTGTTAGAACTCTAGATCAGTGGTTGGTCATGTATTCTGCAACATAGATTCATAACTAGTACTGCAACATAAATGCAGCATAACCAGGTAACAGAAAGAAGAAATTAGAGCAAGACATTTCGGGATCGATCATCCCCTCTCATGAGCATATCGGAATAGGAAATAAACATTAACAGTAATAATTAAATACATAAATGTATAAATAAATACAAATAAATGTAAGGATAATAAAAAGTAATTAATATTGCTAATTTAACGAATGCATTGTTAAATATATATTAAATCTATATTTATATTTTCTGTTTTTATAATATTAGTTAAAGTTTTTGATATTTAATTGTGTTTTGTCATATTTATTTATTTTAAATGTGTATTAAGTTTTAGATTTAGTTTATTTTGTTTTATTTATCTTAGTTATTCAACTTAAACGAAAATGAGAAATGTTTCCTTGGCAACTAGCTGATTGAAAAAACGTTTACGTTTTTTAAAACATTTTATTTTATTTAAGTTAAAAGTACGGACCCTGCATATAACTTGCAGGAAAATAATAGTAAATCATGCACACAATAAAATAATAATTTTGATTGATTTACTAAATTGTGTGCCCAATATATTAATTTGTTGCCTAATTTTAAGTGAATTGTGCGCACAATATATTTAGTTCCATCGTTATAAAAAAGCAGCCCGTAACTTTTTGTGCTCTAGCGGTTAATAAACAGAGCTGCATGCGTCTTGCAGAAGAACATTGCAGCCGGAGCTACTTTTCTCTGTTTATGTCTATGGCGAGTCACGCAGGGACTGTGCTCCTCCGCAGCGGTTCCTACCAGACCGGTCTGAAATAGTCCCAGTATAAACACTTATCATAAGTGTACCGTAATGAATCAGGGTAAGACAAAAACACGGCTTGGAAAATGGATTCATGTACATTCTCATTATATAATTTTGTAAATCTTGAACACAAAAAAAGTTACAGACAGCATCTTTAAGTAAATTGTGCGCACAATATAATTTGTTCCCTCGTTTTACTGAATTGTGTGCTCAATATAATAATCTGTTGCCTATTTTTAAGAAAACTGTGCAGCACAAGTAAGTAATTGTGCACACAATTTACTTAAAATTAGGAAATTGATTATTATGCGCACAATTTGTTTCCTTGTTTTACTAAATTGTGCCCACTATATATTAATTAATTCCCTTGTTATAAGTAAATTGTGCGCACAATATAGTTGGTTCCCTCTTTTTAGTAATCGTGTGCACAATAAAATGTATTCCCTTGTTTTGAATTAACTGAAACGTGACCACGATTCAGTAAAACGAGGGAAGAAATTATTATATCGAGCACACTATTTGCTTAAAAAGAGGGAACAAATGGGTAAATTGTGCGCACAATTTAGTAAAACGAGATAAAAGGGATAGTTCCCCCAAAATGAAAATTCTGTCATCATTTACACACCCTCAAGTTGTTAAACCTGAATGAGTTTCTTTGTTCTGTCGAAAACAAAAGAAGATATTTTGAAGAATGTGGGTAAACAACTAAAAATTTAATTGTAAATGAATTGGGTTGCAAACCCAGCTAAAGTTCACATGTCTTGTTCCCAGCATTCCCTCAATCGGTGAAGAACTTGCACAGGAGGCCTTTACAAAATATGTCTCCAGCAAATGCTGTTACAGCTCTAAACCAGCCAAAGAGATGGTGTTCACAGACCTGCAGTCCCTCAACACATATCGGGTCAGCATCAACATTCAAAATAAGCCCAACAAACTATATATGTATATATATGTATGGTGTCATGCTCACACATGCTGAATGTCTGTTTGTCCTTATAGTACCGATTGGAGACTTTTACAGAGTCTAGAACCACTGAGTGGGACAGTGAACCATACAATGGTGAGTAGAATCACATTTTTATTCTCAACTGCTATACAGTGCATCCTGAAAGTATTCACAGCGCTTCACTTTTTCCATATTTTATGTTACAGCTTTATTCCAAAATTGATTACATTCATTTTTTTCTTCAAAATTCTACAAACAATACCCCTTAATGACAACGTGAAAGAAGTTTTGTTTGAAATCTTTGCAAATGTATTAAAAATAAAAATCTGGGAAAAATAAATCACATGTACATAAGTATTCACAGCCTATGCTCAATATTTTGTTGAAGCACTTTTGGAACCAAGTACAGCCTCAAGTCTTTTTGAGTATGATGCTACAAGCTTGGCACACCTATGTTTGGGCAGTTTCTTTGTAGGACCTCTCAAGCTCCATCAGGTTGGATGGGGAGCATCAGAGCACACCCATTTTCAGATCTCTCCAGAGATGTTCAATTGGATTCAAGTTTGGGCTCTGACTGGGCCACTCAAGGACATCCACAGAGTTGTCCCGTAGCCACTCCTTTGTTAGCTTGGCTGTGTGCTTAGGGTCGTTGTCCTGTTGGAAGATGAACCTTCGGCCCCCTCTTAGGTTCAGAGCGCTCTGGAGCAGGTTTTCATCAAGGATGATCTATACATTGCTGAATTCCTCTTTACCTCGATCCTAACTAGTCTCCCAGTTCCTGCTGCTGAAAAACATCCCCACAGCATGATGCTGCCACCACCATGCTTCACTGTAGGGATGGTATTGGCCTGGTGATGAGCGGTGCCTGGTTTCCTCCAGACATGATGCTTGCCATTCAGGCCAAAGAGCTCAATCTTTGTTTCATCAGACCAGAGCAGTTTGTTTCTCATGGTCTGAGAGTCCTTCAGGTGCCTCCTCCAGGTGGGCTGTCATGTGCCGTCTGACCACTCTACCATACACGCCTGATTGGTGGAGTGCTGCTGAGATGGTTGTTCTTCTGGAAGGTTCTCCTCTCTCCACAGAAAAACGCTGGAGCTCTGTCAGGGGGACCATTTTTCTGTACCCTTCCCCAGATCTGTGCCTCGATTCAATCCTGTCTTGGAGATCTACAGACAATTCTTTGGACTTCATGGTTTTGTTTGTGCACTGACATGCAATGTTAACAGTGTGACCTTATATAGACAGGTGTGTGCCTTTCCAAATCATTTTCAATCAACTGAATTTAGCACAGATGGACCCCAATCCAGTTGTAGAAACATCTCAAGGATGATCAGTGGAAACAGGATGCATCTGAGCTCACTTTCCGGATGCACTGTATACACACACTAATTTTCACTTCATTCATTGATCAGGTCAGGTGGTGGATGGTTTTGGAGTGGCCCCCGGTCCGTGGAGTATTCCTGTGCCCATCCCTTCCCTCTTTAAAGACTGCGAGAAAGCCGTCCGTGTTCCTCACACATCTACAATCAAAGTAACATTTCAGTCTTCCGTTCATCACATTAAATGAACAATTCATCGTGAATAATTTTTGTTGTTAAATTTTAAAATTCAGGGTTGTCATTCATGCCTGAATCTCGGAAGATCTGCATGCGGAAGATGCGTAAATTCAGGCAGGGTAAGTATGGTAATCACATGCCGTTTTTAATATTCTGTTCTGTATTTTATCTCTATTATTTCATTCTAATATTTATATTATTACAGACTCGATGTGGATCCTGTAGTGGCATGGGTTGGACTCAGTCCAGTGAACGGCAGCGCTGTAGGATGTGTCAGGGCTCTGGGATGGTTAGGTATGGAGTCAATCCTCTGTTCTTTTAATGGAGAACACTGTAGAGCTTTATTTAATTTTTATTTGATTTATTCCATTTGATTTATTTGAGGAAGTTTGGCTTTGCTCCTTTTTTGTGAAAAAATTAAGTTTTAACAAAAATACAAGACTTAAAAATAAAGGTTCTTTATTGGCTTTTATGATTCCATTAAGAGTCTTTAACATGGAATGATAAAACCATGGAACCATGGAATATTTCCAGTCCACAAAAGGTTCTTTAGATTTTTAAAATGTTCTTCACACTAAGAAAAATAGAACTGTTTGCATTCAAAGCTCACAACGAATTACTAGAAAATCAAAATAGTATTTATTAAAATCCACAAACTAAAAACTCGCTGGAGAGAAACATAACACAACCACTTAACTTAGACAAGAACGGACAAAGAACTGAACAAAACAGGAAGTATAACACTGCGTTCAAGACGAGGTTGGACGTGGGAATATCCCAAATTATTTGTCCCACTTCCAGTGATGGAGAAAGTTACTTTTAAAAGTAATGAGTTACATTGTTGCTTTTCCCCCTAAAAAAGTATCTAATTGCATTACTTAGTTACTTTTTATTGAAAGTAATGCGTTATGTTACTTGAAAAAAGTAATCTGATTACATAACTCGTGTTACTTGTAATACGTTACCTTAACACTGCCCAATTCAGACCTCAGTGAGTTCCAGGCAATCAGACGTCACGTTCACATGTTGACCAAACGATTTCCCCACGACACAAGAGCATATTGTGTTTTTGTGTCTTTGAAAACAGCTGACGAAAAGCAAGAACGAAGATATAAACTAGGGGCGTAGCCAGCCTCTAGTTTACACCTTCGTTGTTGCTTTTCGTCAGGTCAGGTCACTCTACATTTTATACAGTTTCAGTGTTAAAATACACAATACATGCACAATATGTTCAATACACAATATTTACAATTGTAGGCCATGGGTTTTGCATGGGTCAACACCAGTCACACTCACATTCATTAAATGATTTGTATTCCAGGTGTCATTCCTGTGGAGGAGTTGGTTCAATTACCTGCAACACATGCATGGGGCACGGAAAGCTCCTCTGCTTCATCAAACTTAAAATTACATGGTGAGAAGACGCGCAATTAGCACCACAAATCAGTACAAACAAGCTATTGCACTTTTTTTTATTCATGATTTTTTCTCCATACGTTTATCTTTTCAGGAAGAACAACGTTCATGTGGCTGTAATTGACAAGCGTTCGGGATTCCCTGTTGAACGCCTCGAACAAATTTCTGGAGAGAAACTTCTAACTGATATGGCTCCAATGGTGAGCAAAAACGGCATGGTGCTTATGATGCCTTGTTATTTAAAGGGGTTTTCTGAATTTTGGGTTATTCGAGATCCATGAAAACATATTGCAAACATATTGACACAGGAGAAAAAAAGTTTTACCAATAAAAAAACAAAATCTAGTAATTTTGCTCATGGTTTAACACTGAATCATTAAAGGTCAGCAGCAAATTGGTCAATAAAGATAGATTAAATGCATAAAAATATTTGTTTTATTTAACATTTAATTATTGGAGGTTTGCATATTTTGCATTTGACTGATTTTATTCATTTTGAGGAATACTCAATCTTTATGCAAGTGAGATGAATAAATGCTCTTGAACTACAATGGTCTTGAACTACAATAACTATCATGTTCACACACAACGCCTCTGCGCCTCTGCTGTCAGTCAAATAAATGTGAAAAAGTAACAATATTTTGTTGCAAATTTGAAAAGTAATGCGTTACTTTTTCAAGTAACTAGTAAAGTAACGCATTACTTTTCAAATTTGCAACAAAATATCAGAGTTACTTTTAATAGTTTCATGACTGAACTTTACATTAAAACTAAAATAAAAAATAAAAACGGCTGTGTAGCACCTACCACTTCCAAAAGATTTCAGTGTAAAATGTGTAAACTGTAAAATGTGATCAGTTGACAAACCTGTTGCCTTAAAGGGGGTACTTCACCGCTGGGAAGATGAATGTGTATTTCAAATTACAAAGCTTAATGCTAAATCGCTGAAGTAACCCTTTAAAATTAAGTACTTGATGCGTAATTGAAAAAAAGTTATGTGGAATTGTCAAGTTGAATTCTTCAACTATGCATGAAGTTTATTATGCCTATTTAATAATTTTAAGGCAATGGGTTTCCTCACTTTGTTAAGTCACTTTTTTTACAGTGTATAATACAAATACAATATTAAAATATTTTGTTTAATATGTGACACAAAATTTTAGTGGAAAAAAATGCAAAAAATAATACAGGATTTGACCTGTTTAAAACATTTAGAGTTCTTCGAATCGAATCCAACAGTTACTTTACTTCATTACTTTGTTTGGGTTTGCCACTAAAGTTTCGACCCATCTCTGCAGGTTTATCCAGTTGTGGGTTTCCCGGACAGCTCTGTGAATGTAGCGTCTGAAAGTGCCGTGAGGGAACACCAGGCTCAGTTCTCCACCACGTGCCATATTCTCCAACAGGTTGAGCATAATTCATCTGATAAAACAAATCAATTCTTCTGATGAAACACCAAAATGTTCGTCTGTCTCTTTAAGACCAAATCGCAGCCTCCACTCTTCTGGGAATCAATTAAATGACCTCTTCCTGTTGGCTCACTCCCAAGGAATCCCTAAAGAAACCAGATTAGAGCTTGCGGTTAATAGCAAGTTGTTTGTCATACTGTCAAGCAGTCTGAACTTTAAAGATTCCCATATATTCAAGAAACGTGGAAAACCATACCCACACTCTTCTCTAGATAACTGGACATTAAAATGCATTTGATATAGAAAGTCATAGACCAGGCATAAGCTCTAACTTTGTGTGTTTTCTTTTATTTTCCAGAGGCAGACCATTGAGCTAATTCCCATCACACGAGTGCATTACACCTGGAATGAAAAAACCTACATTTATTTTGTATATGGAACTGAACACAAAGTTTACACCAAGGATTATCCTGCGAAATGCTGCTGTTGCTCCATCATCTAAACATGCCGTATAGGCTACTTTCAGATGTTAAAGAGCTATAATATCATCTTCATACGAATGATTATAAAAGCATGCTGAGGGTAAAAAAAGACAGAATTTTGAGATATACCTGTAAACCCGCAATTGAGAGAACAGAAGTTATGTTGTGAGATAAAAAGTCACAATAACCTTTTTATTTTTTCATTTTTTTATTTTCATTGCACAATAATGAATAATATATCTGGACACTTTTTTATCACCTTAAAAATAGGCTTCATGGTGTAACATATTATGCTAAAGTATATTGTTGCTTGTCATATCTTTACTTTTGCTAAAAATGTCATTTCAATTTAATTTGTAACGCATGTTTTGATAGTTACTGAGACCATTATGAAAGTGTACTGGGACAATTTTTTATATGTAGTTATTGATGTTTTAGTTTCTTTATCGCTTTATTTTGTGTCATGCAATCCTTTGTAGCTATAGGCCTATCGTGCAGTCTATACACTACAAGCTGATCCTACAGTCCAAAAGTGATAGTTTACTCAGAAAGCCATTTAAAACTATTCAAAAATATGTCGTTCCTGATCCGTAGCCTACGACTTACTTTCTTACACAAAATGAGATGGCAGCGTGAGTCTCCATCCACATTCACTGCATTATTTTTATACAAGCGAATGCCGACTGACGCGTTTATTCTATCAAACATTGCATGTTGTGTTTCACGGAAGTCATCCGGGGTTTGCAACGACATGAGAGCGCGAGTAAATGTCAGAACTTTATTTTTGAGTAAACTGTGTCTTTAAGGGTTCTGTAAATCCCGTGAGTTGTAGCGCGCGCTTCAATAAACAAGGCTGCCAGAACTTTACTGTGGGCGTGTCTTCATTCCTTTCCAATTTTCAGAGTTCAAAACTGAACAAAGGCTCTCAATAAATAAACGTAGAGCACTGTTGTTTCCAGGATCATTGTGAAACAGACTGCATCAGCATTTTGTGCGTGATGGACGAAAAAGACGACGATATTGGTGGGTACATGTGCATAACCGTCTTCCTGCTGTTTTGTTTTCTTGATGTTTTACTTGAATATTTACTGTAATATGGGCATTGTCTGCTCTGAATATCTTGCAAGAAATGGTTCATATTTGTAGCATGTAGCCAAAATGGTAATGGTTTACAAGAAAACTTTTTTTTTATATAAGGAAAATGTATTTATTTAATACTCTAAAACTCAATGCATACGACATTTAAAGTGATTTAACGAAATTAGCAGTAATAATAACGGCTTGATTTTAGAAACTTGTATATAAACGCGCTTTTTTTGCAACCTTTTCTACTTATGACACCACAATTGCACAAGAATTTGGAAAGATTAGGGTTTCCTTTTGCACAACGTCAGTTTTGCAACAAAGGCAGCTTGAACAAAACTGTTTCAAAAGCTTCAAACATCATTATAAGTCACTAACAGTCATGTTGAGAATCATGTTAGATTTGTTGTGTTAAACCATATTAGATCAGTGCCTTTTAGTGTACTCGCCTAAATATCAGCGCTATATAATTGAATAGCCTATACATTACCTATTTATATTACCAGAATAACCATTTGAGTGAAAGGTTTAACTTTTTATTTCACTTTAGATGTGCAAAACCTGCTGATTTATGTTATCTAGAATGATTTGAAAATGACCTAAAGTGCATGTCATAACCCAACTTAAGTGGAAGGAAGGGAATCTGACCTTTTGCATAAAGGAGTTCACATGTTGAATTACATTAATTTGCTTATTGGACTTGTGTGACCAAATTCAGAATCCTAATTAGATCTTATTTATTTTGTCATGAGATTTAATAATGTTTTATTTTATTAAAAACATTCTATTTTTCCAGTTTTAACTGACATTTAAATGTGATTCGATGGCTTCCTTTTCTACTTATAAATCATGAGCTAAAACAAAGTGTTTAACTTTTTTTTGAGAAGCAAGGAGTTTCTCATTTGACACTGTAAGCTGTCAAATGGGAGGAATGTTAAGTAACATCTCTTTTAACACCCCGTAGTCTTTGACAGTTTGAGGTTTGACTCACTAGCATGCTTCTGAAAAGAGTTACGGAAATTATATATTTTAAAAGAATAGACTTGAGTGCAAATGAATGTAATGTTTTCGGACACTGTAATTTTAGTGGGTCAACTGTAAATTATAAAACGTACATTATAGTTTATAATGAATATAATTAGTTAATATTAAGATGCTTTCTTACTCACTTAAAGGGGTCATGACCTGGATATTTTCATTTTTTTAATTTGTTCTTTGAGGTTCACTTATAACATTTACATTTACATTTAGGCATTTAGCAGACGCTTTTATCCAAAGCGACTTACAACATAGGAGTACAGGAAGCGATCGGTCATGAATAGGCGAAAAACGCAAAAGTGCCAAGTTTTGGACATTACATAGAATAAGCTTAAGCTAGAATAAGGACGGAATAAAAGAGAAATAGAGGAAGAGTTTTTTAAAAAATTTATGATAAGGTTAAGTGCTCACGGAAGAGATGAGTTTTTAGCTGTCTTTTGAATGATGACAGTGATTCTGCCATCCGGATGGAGGTAGGAAGATCGTTCCACCAGCCAGGAACGGTGAATGAAAAAGTTCTGGAGAGGGATTTCATGCCTCTCTGTGATGGTACCATAAGCCTACGCTCCTTACCTGAGCGAAGGCTTCATAATGTTCATAAAGTTTTTCTTGTTTTTTTATGCTCAGTATACAGAAGAAGAAAAAATTCCATCCTTCATTGTGACCCTCTGTCTAAAATCATCTGTTATGGAAAGAGTGGCTCCTTTAAAGGCACAATATGTAAGATTTTCGGATTAAAATATTAGGGATGCACCGAATAATCAGCCACCGAAAATTTGCGGCCGAAAATGTCCCAAAAGTGCATTTTCGGTTTTCGGCCAAAAGACTTTTATCACGGAAACAATACGGCCGAAATGTTGTGATGACGCAAACAGAAACCGCGACCTGCACGTGCTTGTCTAAACAAGCAACATGTCTGCGGTGTGGACATATGTGGTTCATCTGACATCTGATGACGCATCTATACGGTAATATGGGTTGTAACTTGAAAATAATGCTTTGTTTATTTTTCTGTTGATGGATACACGTGCTCCTCAATGATACACTACAACAATAGGGATAATAAAAGAAAAACGTGATCAAAAACGGTCTCTCTTTGTAGACTTTGTTCAATGCATGCGAGTGCTGCCGTATGTTCGAATATGACCAGTGGTTTCCTCCGTCATAACCGGGTTTAGAGCCAGCAGACGCAAATGAGAAGTCACGCGCTGAGAGAAGATCTGTCTCCGTGCACTCGTCTCACAGCGCGCAAATATCGAGTTCTCTTTCAAGTCTTGCAATTAAACGGACAAACTCACACAAAAAGTATGTCAACATGTCCATCTTGATGAGTATCCTTGCAGAATGCAGACATAGTCTGTATAATCGTTAAGTGAACTGTATACAGTGAGAAAGACGACGCATATCCCTGCACTAGCTCTTAAAGGGGCAGTAGCCTTTACTGCGGTCTGTTTAATTTCAACAAAAGACAAGGACATCACTCACTGCTCTTGATTGAATAGCTTTTGTAAGTTTAATAAGGATTAATCTTTAATTTAAACAGTTAAATATTCAGTTATTTTATGTTTGATTACTTTATTAAATTTCTGTACCTTTCTGCAGGCCTGTACATTATTATTTAATGTACACATGAGTGGGGTCAAGATAAACATTTTTAGTTAGAATTTTATTTTATACTGTGCATTGTTGCAATGTGCTAAATAAATATTTGCATAATTTGTAGTGAATTTATTATTCGAAACTTTAATATTTATTTATGCAATTGCAATGCCTTGATTTTTAGTAAAGTTACACAGTCATAGCCATAAATGCAATGGTACTAATAATTGGCATAATTTGTTTCAGTTTTCGGCTTTGGCTTTCGGCGTTGGTTTACTCGTTTTCGGTTTTGGCCAAGAATTTTGATTTGGTGCATCCCTATAAAATATTACTAGAACAGTGTTAGATATTAGTTTCCAAGAATTTTAAATCCAGAGAACTAAGCCATTTTACCAGGACATTGACGGTCTATAAATGACATCATACACACGTTACCCTCGATTATCCGGTGTTATTTTGTAGAAACCATGGAAACGCCAAAGACGCTTTCATATACAGGTCCTTCTCAAAATATTTGCATATTGTGATAACAGTTCATTATTTTCCATAATTTAATGATAAAATTAAACTTTCATATATTTTAGATTCATTGCACACCAACTGAAATATTTCAGGTCTTTTATTGTTTTAATACTGATGATTTTGGCATACAGCTCATGAAAACCCCAAAATCCTATCTCAAAAAATTAGTATATCATGAAAAGGTTCTCTAAACGAGCTATTAACCTAATCATCTGAATCAACTAATTAACTCTAAACACCTGCAAAAGATTCCTGAGGTGACGTGATGACTAACAGACAGCAGACAAACGGCTACCCACCTGTCTCTCAAAGTGACCACACCCTTAATTATGCAGAACTTTAAGGCTTTATATAATGTAAACGAATGAGTTATAAAAAAATTCACCCCCTCACAGTTGTCATGATGGGCAAAATTAGCCGTTTATACCAAAACTAGAATTTGTACCAGGCTGTAAACATGTTTTATTCTTCTTTAAAGTTGGGTATTTTTACATGGGGCTCAATGAGATTCTGCTCCCTTCTGTAGCCTGTGGCCTGTGGATGAACTGCAGTTTAAGTCACTTCCGTGTTGGCTTCAAGAGAGATCGCGGGAGGTTGCCGCTTGGTTCAGTCCCACCCTGCTTCATACTACAGTAACGTTAATAAATCTTTAATACATTAGCTCATCCATGAATATGATTTTTGCCTGAATACAGTCAGATTCTTTTCCCCCGGCTGTAGGGGTGAAGACGACAACCCCCATGATTCCGCGAAATCACAGCGCCATCAAGCTACGCCTTTGTTTTGAATAAGCGACCGCTAGCGACCAATCTTACATACTGTGCCTTTAGGGCACAATGCCCAGTAACAATGCAAATTGCAAATGCAAAATGTTTTCTTACATGTAATACAGAGTGTATTACATGTAAGAAAACATTTTGCATTTGCAGTTTGTGATGCAGCTGCTGTCAGATCCAATACAATTGCTGCTTCATCTATCAAGAAAAGTTTCTTTACGAACTCTCCATTACAACGTGCCTCGTTTACAAAACCATCTTCAGTCAAATGCTCCGAACAAACATGTAATCCTCTGACATGATCTGGGATGCCTGGTAAATAAATCATCCACTTGTTTTCGATGCTGGGATTCTTCAGAATTCAGTTTGAGCTGTTTAAACTGAGCATTCTTTTAGTCTTCCATTTTTCCCGTTGTCGACAGACTCAAGCGTTTTGATTACATCAGAAACTGAACATGCATCTGTATACTGTATCCAGTGTAGACAGCGTCAGTGATTATAATGGGTAGTATATGCTTTTGATGTGATGCAACGCTCACATCCAGTATAGGCAAATAAGAGCCATTAAACGCCTAAACACCAGAGGGTGTGGCCTGTGGTGTGATGATGTATAACTATTCATTAATGTCTTGATCTGGAGGCAGTTATATTCAAATATATTTGCCCATGTGTGTCACAGATCCTGCAATATCAAAACAAGCCACTTTTGGAGCTACCCACCTGTATCTCAAAGTGACCACACGCTTAATTATGCAGAACTTTAAGGCTTTATATAATGTAAACGAATGAGTTATAAAAAAATTCACCCCCTCACAGTTGTCATGAAGGGCAAAATTAGCCGTTTATACCAAAACTAGAATTTGTACCAGGCTGTAAACATGTTTTATTCTTCTTTAAAGTTGGGTATTTTTACATGGGGCTCAATGAGATTCTGCTCCCTTCTGTAGCCTGTGGATGAACTGCAGTTTAAGTCACTTCCGTGTTGGCTTCAAGAGAGATCGCGGGAGGTTGCCGCTTGGTTCAGTCCCACCCTGCTTCATACTACAGTAACGTTAATAAATCTTTAATACATTAGCTCATCCATGAATATGATTTCTGTCTGAATACAGTCAGATTATTTTCCCCCGGCTGTAGGGGTGAAGACGACAACCCCCATGATTCCGCGAAATCACAGCACAAATATATATTCAAATATATTTGCCCATGTGTGTCACAGATCCTGCAATATCAAAACAAGCCACTTTTGGAGCTTGCCTCATCTTTTCCTCGGGTCATTTTGACCCGAAATTCTTTTCTTTTCTTTTTTTAAATTGAGAGTTCACCGGAGTGGTCCAAGACCTTAGGATTTTTGTCGCACTTGAACCACGAATAACCAACTTTTTTGAGGAGTTTATGTGGTTGTAATGAAAAAAAGTAACATCCTTCCCTCACGGGTCAGTTTGACCCCCTTATGCTGTGATCACACAGAACGCGATAATGACGTTAAGTCAATGGAAAGGAGTTAACACACGTCTGGAGGTCCTACTGCGAGATAGACGCATTTGCGCGATGGACGCGATACAGCTTCATTCGCGCGAATTATGCAAATTGGATGCCAATTGAGCGTCTTACGTGAATGGTGTGTTTTGTGCATTCATGCGTCTATTTCGCTTCAAATGGTCGATATCTATGCACGTCCAATTCGCTGCGGACGTGCGAATGGATTCAAAATGTTTGCGTCAAACTTTGCGGTAGACACGATTTTGACGCTCTATTCGCGTTCGTTGTGAACACGGCATTAGAAATGAATGGAATGCGAGGAGTGCTTCGCTATACATAGAAATCCCTAATAAATGCTCAAAAGTAAAACTAAAAATGCTAAAACTTTACAAAAAAAAAAAAGATTGTATAATGTCAACATGTGTATCTGAATGCATACTGAAGAGATAAACTCAAGAACTGACTTTAGGACCCAGCGGAACAGCTAATTTGCTCAATATAGAGCTATAAGGTCATCGTGTGGCAATAGTCATGAAATATATCATGTTGTATTATTTTTTTTTCTCCAAAAGAGGTCGGCATAGACACCCAAATTGACCTAATGTGAGATATTTTGAGCTGGATTATTAATGTATTGAAGAGTTATTTTGAATTTAAGTTGAAAGAAGTACATTTAGTACAATTAAAAGTAATAACTACACTACATAAGTACTTTACATGTGCTTTACTATGTCAGAACATCAAAATAATTTTTAAAGCATGACAAAATATTTTTAAAACAATGATGTGCTTTAAAGTAGTGTTAAATTTGACATTATTACACATTTTGTACTTAAGTGTGTTAACATAGTCATGAAAGTGCACTATAGCCTTTTATTTCAACTGCAAGTAGAGTTTTAATTTTTTAGATTTTAAGTAGTGCACATTCATTACAGTTTTAATTGTAATCTACAAGTTTATCTATACACTTTGTCCTAAATCTGGTTATACATTAAAGCTCTTTAAATACTACTTTTCAGAAATAATACTAAAACACTTGTAGGCAGGACCTGTTTACTGATATAACTGCCCTTGTTATCTAGATCTTTTTTGAACTTCACTTATGACACCCAACACCAAAGTGCTTTCATCTGTCGCAAGTGCAGTCTGAGGACAATTTAACAGTCTGAAATTGTTAACTGCAAATGTTATCTTAAACATAAACATATCCTGTTTGCTAAATAGATATCTGCTTCACAAAGCAGCAGCACATGTCTGTCAATATGAGCACAATTAATCACACAGCAGCTTCTTAAAGGCACCATGACCAACTGAATTCAGACTGTGGCGATTGTTTACATGTATTTCTGTTATCAGTGCATTTTATTTTTGCATTGATATTATTAGGCACCAGACTATGTTAGAAAGACTTCTCAGGGTTTAAAGAGTTCTCAGGGATTTAAGGTTATTGTTCCTTTCATGGGTACAAATCAAGTATGCCAACTGGGAAAAGCCCATTCTCTTCAGACTGTTGCTCTGCCATTACAGTTAGGGGGCTTTCACACCAGCACTTTTTGGTGTGCAACCGGGTTCGATTGACGTCAGAGTTCGGTTCGTCTGGATGATGTGTACGCTGTTTTCCGAACTCAGGTGCGCACCCGCGAACCGTACTCGAGTCCGCTTAAAAAGGTGGTCCGGGGTTCGGTTCATGTGAACCCAGGTACGGTTCGCTTCTGATGTGAACGTTATCGTACTAAATCGCGGAAGTGAACCGCTATTCATGACATGATTTGATAAAAATGTATTTCACTCGTATTCCTGCCGAGCGTGACTGCATACTGCAAGCAGAGAGCTGTAGATCTAATTTCTGCTCGTCTTCAGCGTTCTTTAGAGCATTTGCAGTACATTTGCGGCAGATAGACGCAAGTACCATTACATACTGAAGCTTTGGTAACAAAACCAACGGCTCAAAAACAAAAATATAACAGTGAGGTGAGCAACGCTATTTACGTTTTACCCAGCAACGGGGTAAGCAGCTGCTGCTCAGACCATAGACAGTAAAAGAAATGGACACAACGACCCCATAGGCT
Source organism: Gobiocypris rarus (assembly GCA_023029165.1). Lineage (NCBI taxonomy): Eukaryota > Metazoa > Chordata > Actinopteri > Cypriniformes > Gobionidae > Gobiocypris > Gobiocypris rarus. The sequence continues at coordinate 26,280,283 of CM040929.1, read as the reverse complement.
TCGACGTGGGAAAGTGAAGTCAGTTAGAAGCACTCACTTCCTGATGGCGGAGCGCACTGCACAGCCTCAGGCTGAGCTTGACGACGTAGATGTGACGTACGCAACCTGTCTGACAGGTGTAAGTCTTCTAGTAGTTGTGCAAAGTGAAATCTGAATCACGTTGTTGAAATATTTTGCCTCTCTATGGGCTTCTCCCCATGCTTTTCCCTTGACTTTATCAGACTTTATGCCTCCACGTCCCCCCGATTGCCTCATAGACAGTAAAAGATTTCCTGCGAGCGTCTCCTCTTGTCTATACGGTAATTTCTCTACTGTGCGACGAGAGTCGCGTGGTTATGACGCAATCGTTAGCCTATTTTTTACAAAAACGGCTTCTACAAGGCGATAGTGTAAGATACAAGATAATGGAGCTTTTTATTCATTGTCGTGTTTCTTTAGAAATAAACAATGGTCAAATTGAGTCTTTAAACGCCTCAGATGTTAAGTTATTCACTGTCAAAGTGACGCCAAAATGAATGGGAGTCAATGGGATGCTAACAGGAGGTGATGGCTTGGTTAGCAATGGCCACCCCTATGGAAGGTACGCTTTCCGGGTGCTGGATTACCCCTTGGTTCGGACCCAAATAATATAATATGAACACTGTCAAGCTGGGGCAGGGGGAGCAATCGAACTCGGGTTCAGTCCAGGCAATCGATCAAGTGTGAAAGCAACCTTAGTCTCGCGTAGCCGGACCTTCAGACTGATGGAAGAAGGTCTGGACTCTTTCATTGGTCAAGGACTATTCAAAATGTCTGACTGACAGTCACAGTTTGTTTTGTTCCGTGTCATGTTTATGGGCGTGAAAATGTAAAGACGATGATTGTCTCAACAACAACTGAGCGGTGTGCATCTATAAGAGCGTTCTGCACATTTACTTTAACAATGGTGCTGCGAACTTCACATACTTTTGAAAATCCAGCATTTAGTTGATCTTGATAAGCACTCATTGTCACAGTTGTAAACACGTTATTTTTCCATGAGGGGGTTTGCCCTCACGACGACTTCGTTTCCAGGCAGACCGTTAAAGAACGTGACACACACATCTCCCGGACATCCTGTAGAATTCAACCAATCAGATGGCGACTTCAAAACTTAGTGTTTCCCATTTTGTGTGTCTTATGCATCAGACGTTCAGCCAACGGTCTGGGTGTGACATCTGAGACTGAGAATTCACTACAGTTAACCATAGAGGAAAACTGTTCACGGTAATACGTGAAATAGTGCCCCTTGAGATAACGCTAAGAATGCAGCATAAAGCAATACAGGGGTTTTCTTTTTTTCTATTTTCGTTTAGGGCCTTATGGGTCAGTAGCTATACTTTATAATTGATACAGAGCTTAATAGGTAACAAGCGAGGTGATGATAAAATTGGTGTTATGTGATCTTCTTGACCTAGTAAGAACTCTAGCAGCTGTGTTTTGGACTAATTAGTTTACTGAGGATGTAGGAGAACCAGCTAGTAATGCACTACAGTAATCTAGTCTAGAGGTCATGAATGCATGAAGATTTTCTGCATCAGAAACAGATAGCATGTTCCGTATCTTAGCGATGTTTCTGAGGAAGGCTCTTTTTGTAATACTTCCAAAGATGATTATTTAATGTCAGATGCTCTTTTATGAACTTCAAAAACAGCAACAGTCAATGCCATTATAAAAGCTTAGATTAGCCTGGAGTTTTTAAAATATAACTCTTTATTATAACTTGTATTCGTCTGAAAGAAGAATGTCATACACCTAGGATGGCTTAAGGGTGAGTAAATTATGGGCTACTTTTCATTTTTGGGTGAACTATCCCTTTAATATCAGAGATAAACGAGACACAAGGCATGCTCTTTGCCATGGCGGCTATTTATCTGCAGCAAAAGCGCAAGTGCTCGTCTAGGGATGGGCAATGACTAACAAATTGGCATCAGATGATGTCTACAGGAAACATTGTGATGGACGATGACATCAGGGGGTTGCGCTTGAGCATGTGGATAAAGAGAGAACATGCACGGAGTTGAAAGGGCTTAAATGAAGCACGTTTGGTTTGACTTCAGATAAAACTACTAGAGGATATAGTGCTGAAATATCATTACCACAAATGATCCTGAGAGCTTTGTGTATGATCCACACTGCTGTTTTGACGCTCTGCTCACTTCAACTAGAAACAGAAAAAGGCTAAGTTGCGAGGTAAGGCCTGCATGGATCGGACTTGTTTGTCCAGCACATCCCATAGATTTTCGATTGGATTGAGATCTGGGGAATTTGGAGGCCAAGTCAACACCTCAAACTTGTTGTGCTCCTCAAATCATTCCTGAACCATTTTTGTTTTGTGGCAGGGCGCATTATCCTGCTGAAAGAGCCACAGCCACCATTAAATACCATTTCCATGAAAGGGTGTACATGGTCTGCAACAATGCTTAAGTAGGTGGTACGTGTCAAAGTAACATCCACATGGATGGCAGGACCCAAGGTTTCCCGACAGAACATTGCCCAAAGCATCACACTGCCTCCGCCGGCTTGCCTTCTTCCCAAGTGCATCCTGGTGCCATGTGTTCCCAGGTAACACACACACACCCGGCCATCCACGTGATGTAAAAGAAAACGTGATTCATCAGACCAGATTACCTTCTTCCATTGCTTTGTGCTCCAGTTCTGATGCTCACGTCAGCAAGGGCCCCTGACTGGTCTGCGGCTATGCCGCCCCATACGCAACAAACTGCGATGCACTGTGTATTCTGACGCCTTTCTATCAGAACCAGCATTAACTTCATGAGCAGTTTGAGCTACAGTAGCTCGTCTGTTTGATCGGATCACACGGGTCAGCCTTCGCTCCCCACGTGCATCAATGAGCCTGGGCCGCCCATGACCCTGTTTCCAGTTCACCACTGTTCCTTCCTCAGACCACTTTTGATAGATACTGACCACTGCAGACCGGGAACACCCCACAAGAGCTGCAGTTTTAGAGATGCTCTGACCCAGTCGTCTAGCCATCACAATTTGGCCCTTGTCAAACTCACTCAAATCCTTACACTTGCCCATTTTTCCTGCTTCCAACACATCAACTTTGAGGATTTTTTTCACTTTCTGCCACTAACAGGTGCCGTGATGAAGAGATAATCAGTGTTATTCACTTCACCTGTATTTTGAGTAATTTTGATAGCCCTCAAAATATTTTAATTTTTTTAGCAGTATCAACCTTAGACAATTCCTGCCATGGCAAACGTTACACTAATCCTTATTCTTTCCACAATATCATAATTTTTTTCATAGTTATGAAATTTTGATGAATGTGCTTTGCTAAATGAGCATTTAACCTGCTCCTCCCATCATTCACTGCTATATTTTGATGGCATTGTTTCTCTGGCATACAGGCCTCATTTCGCCCATTCTTCATGCTAAATCTGAAGCACAATCTCTGTTGAAGGAAACCCACTCCAGCTGATATTTATATCCACTTGTTAGTGGCATTGTTCGCGAATGTAACAAGATGTTTGTGTGAAGTATATATAACTCCATGCACTGATACATTCAGACAAGCACTGCTGAGGGAAAGAACCCTAATGACTTAATGAACAGCTGCCAACTACTGATTGCTAAGAAATGTGTTTATATTTTGTTGCCTAGCAATGCAACATAATACATATTATGTTACATAAAAAATACAGAAAGACAAAAGGGGAAAACAGAAAAAGGCACAACCACTATTGTGAATGTCAATATAATTTCTAGTCATTTAAGTTTAGGTAGGAGGTATTTTTATTTTCTTGTAAATGGTTGATACAGTAAATGATGATGCTCCAGGATCAACAAGAATGATGATCAGGGACTTCATGGAAAACTCGGTCACTGATTTAAGGCGGTTACTGTTTGATAGGAATGTTATTCCAGCTCCAACAAAGGATGTTGATACTGGAACTTGTTGCTCTTGGATAAACAGATATATCATGCAGTCTCTCTGTCTTGCGGCAGACACCTTTGACCCCAGCCTTCCTGAGGAGGGTCCGTCTGCTCTTCCCCCAGGCTGGCTGGACAGTGTAACCGGCTACGAAGAACACAACGGCGGAGGTGAACGAGCTTCATGTGTTTTACTCATTCATACAGAGAACAACAGTTCAATAACAGCCCAAAACAAAGATGAACACAAATTTGAACACCATACATATAATAACATTTAATATAATTATTATTATTATTGTTTTTAAGATACTATTTAATAATAATATACTATTATATACACTCAGAACATTAATAATAATAATAATTCAAAGTGTTTTTTATTATCATTATGATTGTATTATAATACACATTTTTTATTATTATTACTACTATTATTATTATTATATACTAATATATACACTAATATCATTTTTTATTACTAAGACATTATTATTCAAATGTAATAACAACATTTATTATTGTCATTATTATACACTAATACATATAATAAGTTAGTATAATGATAATAGTAATGTATTATTATTAAGATGTTATTTTAATGTAATAACATTTTATTATTGTTCTTATTATACACTAATATATACATTAAGGCAGTATAATAATAAATGATAAATAAAAATACAAATTTTGAGGCACTATAATATGCGTTAAGACATTATAATAGGAAAAATAATAATCATATTTTTATTACTACTATTATTAAGATACTATTATTATAATAATGCACCATTATATACCCTATGTATACCCCAAAATAATACTTATTGCTATTATTATTATAATAACCTCTTGATAGTAATAATAATAATTATTAATATTATTATTACTATCAAGACATAATTATTACTATTATAATGACATTATTATAATAAACTAATATAAACACTAGAGCACTATAACAATAATATTTTAATATTATTAAGACACTATTAGTATAACACTATTGTACATGATTCATATAATTCTATAAAAATAATAAAAATAAAAATATAATTAAATATTTTTCATTGTTGTATAATAATCATATTTTTGATTGATTAAAAATATATTTGAAATTATTAAAAATTGCTTTCGCATATCAGATTCTTAAAGGGTTACTTCAGCGATTAGCATTAAGCTTTGTATCAGTAGAAACCCGGGAGTATATTCAAATTATCGTACTTTCCCCTCTCATATGACCCTGAGACGAAAGAATCATGTATTTTATTCCTGGAAAAATTCCTCCGATGAGGCAAATATCGTCATTTTGTGTCATCGGAGGAGTTTTTGGCCAGAGGCTAAAGACTACAGCCAGCAGAGGGCGCTATTTCCACATGTTTTCAACATCACACTCACAGCACTCGGCTCGGGGAGCTGCGGAGATTCATGTTTCGGAGCGGTGGAGACCAAAGTGAGTGTTTCAACTTTTAAAATGAACTTCCTATGACAGTTAAGCTTCAAAAGACATGAACTGAACACGCGCCAGACTGAACACGCCCTGGGAATGTATGCGGCCGCAGCCGCGAATCCCGCGATTACCTCAGCTCATGTGATGAATGTAATCCGATCCTGCTGCGTTTGTGCCGTGACGCTCAATCGGCTCACTCGCATTATATCGAACAGACACGTTCAGTTTTTAATTGTAGTGTCTCTAACTGAACTGATTTTCTGAAAATGAACGCGGTGGGCAAGTGATCCAGTAATCCAGTAGCCGACTAGCCGTGCCTAGAGTAGGGCAGTGAAGCAGTGCATTCTGGGAATTGTTGTCTTTCATCCCCATGAGACAAAAATAGATTTTCTGTGTTTTCTCAGTCTAGAAAGCACCAAATTCAAAAATAATTTCACATTTCTACTACATTAATGACCCAGTTTAAATACAGATTCATCTTCCCAGCGCTGAAGTACCTCTTTAAACAAACATTATTGGTATTTGTTGATCTTTAACTTATTACTACTGCATATTGTATATGACCTAATATCACATTTATGTCTTGAATGCTTCTTATAATTTTGTTTTTGATTTGATATTGAACTTTTATTTATTTTTATTATTTGTGTGCATGATTGTAGACTGTACGGATCAAATCTGTCCTCCCCCACCGGACTTTGTCCCTAAGCCTGAAAATGACAGGAATGCCTCAGTTCCAAATGTCATGTACGTACAGTATTTCAATATGCAATGTCATTTTTTGTAGGATGTTATGAATACAAAAACACACACATACAAAATTTGCCATTACACATTATTATTTTGCATATTGTACGTTGCATATAGATCTATGTATTTATGTGCATACTGACAGGGTGCCCACTGTCTCAGAGGATGTAGCGAGAGACGCTCTGCTCCAGTTTGTTGGGAAAAAGTGGACATACAGCAGCAAACCTGCCAAAAATCTGATATTCAAAGAGCTGAAGCCATTTACAGTTTACCGTGTAAATCTCTCCACAATATTATCATCCAATATTATCCGGTTTTGATCCGGCTTGATTCCTATATTATTATTACATATCATTATAGTTATGTGATTGTGCCATTTTTCCCTTGTCTTTTCAGTACCGGCTGGAAACATTTACCGAGTCCAGATCAAGCGCATGGGGATCGGAGCCGCACACAGGTGCCTGATGACACCAATACAATTAAACAAAGACAAATAATAAATGTCTTTATCAAATTAATATATTTTTCTCAGGTCAGTGTGTGGATGGGCCTCAGAATGGAGTGAGCCCTCCACCGTGGCACATCCAGGTGTCTTACCCACCCAAATTTACTGATGCCATTCAGAAAGTCAGGGTCCCGCACTCTTCATTCATAAAGGTATGCCTTTAAAGAGCCCCTGTTATGCATCTTCAGATATGTGTAATGTAGCTGTTTGTGAATGTAAAAGGTCTGGAACGTTTTAAAGATCAAAGTGCACGATACATTGAGATATCGGGTCTCAAAAGAAAGAACCGATTCTGAACTGCCTGAAAAGAATTTGTCAGTAATGCCAGTCTCACTTCCTGTTCGAACCTATGTAGGGTTTGACAAATTTGCATAATGCCAGCCGATGGTCTTCATTGGCTGCCTGCGAATGTCTACTTTGAACTTCAAACATTGTCGTTGTAGCTGAAGCTTGAAAGAGTTTTGGTTGGTGTTGATGAAATGTCGAGAAGACACTGTTCACTGCAATCAGCAGAGTAGGCCAATCACAACAGACTGGGCCATCTGACCAATCAGAGCAGACTGGGCCATCTGATCAATCAGAGCAGAGTGGGCCATCTGATCAATCAGAGCAGAGTAGGCCAATCACAACAGACAGGGCCATCTGACCAATCAGAGCAGAGTAGCCCAATCACAACAGTCTGAGCCATCTGACCAATCAGAGCAGAGTAGACCAATCACAACAGACTGGGCCATCTGACCAATAAGAGCAGAGTAGCCCAATCACAACAGACTGAGCCATCTGACCAATCAGAGCAAAGTAGACCAATCACAACAGACTGGGCCATCTGACCAATCAGAGCAGAGTAGACCAATCACAACAGACTGGGCCATCTGACCAATCAGAGCAGAGTAGCCCAATCACAACAGACTGGGCCATCTGACCAATCAGAGCAGAGTAGACCAATCACAACAGACTGGGCCATCTGACCAATCAGAGCAGAGTAGACCAATCACAACAGACTGGGCCATCTGACCAATCAGAGCAGAGTAGCCCAATCACAACAGACTGGGCCATCTGACCAATCAGAGCAGAGTAGACCAATCACAACAGTCTGAGCCATCTGACCAATCAGAGCAGAGTAGACCAATCACAACAGACTGGGCCATCTGACCAATCAGAGCAGAGTAGCCCAATCACAACAGACTGGGCCATCTGACCAATCAGAGCAGAGTAGACCAATCACAACAGTCTGAGCCATCTGACCAATCAGAGCAGAGAAGACCAATCACAACAGACTGGGCCATCTGACCAATCAGAGCAGAGTAGACCATTCACAACAGACTGAGCCATCTGACCAATCAGAGCAGAGTAGGCCAATCACAACAGACAGGGCCATCTGACCAATCAGAGCAGAGTAGCCCAATCACAACAGTCTGAGCCATCTGACCAATCAGAGCAGAGTAGCCCAATCACAACAGACTGGGCCATCTGACCAATCAGAGCAGAGTAGACCAATCACAACAGACTGGGCCATCTGACCAATCAGAGCAGAGTAGCCCAATCACAGCAGACTGGGCCATCTGACCAATCAGAGCAGAGTAGCCCAACCACAACAGACTGGGCCATCTGACCAATCAGAGCAGAGTAGACCAATCACAACAGACTGGGCCATCTGACCAATCAGAGCAGAGTAGCCCAATCACAACAGACTGGGCCATCTGACCAATCAGAGCAGAGTAGACCAATCACAACAGACTGGGCCATCTGACCAATCAGAGCAGAGTAGCCCAATCACAACAGACTGGGCCTTCTGACCAATCAGAGCAGAGTAGCCCAATCACAACAGACTGGGCCATCTGACCAATCAGAGCAGAGTAGCCCAATCACAACAGACTGGGCCATCTGACCAATAAGAGCAGAGTAGACCAATCACAACAGACTGGGCCATCTGACCAATCAGAGCAGAGTAGACCAATCACAACAGTCTGAGCCATCTGACCAATCAGAGCAGACTGGGCCATCTGATCAATCAGAGCATAGTAGACCAATCACAACAGACTGGGCCATCTGACCAATCAGAGCAGACTGGGCTTTCTGACCAATCAGAGCAGACTGGGCTTTCTGATCAATCAGAGCAGAGTAGCCCAATCACAACAGACTGGGCCATCTGACCAATCAGAGCAGAGTAGCCCAATCACAACAGACTGGGCCATCTGACCAATCAGAGCAGAGTAGACCAATCACAACAGACTGAGCCATCTGACCAATCAGAGCAGAGAAGACCAATCACAACAGACTGGGCCATCTGACCAATCAGAGCAGAGTAGACCAATCACAACAGACTGGGCCATCTGACCAATCAGAGCAGAGTAGACCAATCACAACAGTCTGAGCCATCTGACCAATCAGAGCAGACTGGGCCATCTGATCAATCAGAGCAGAGTAGACCAATCACAACAGTCTGAGCCATCTGACCAATCAGAGCAGAGCAGACCAATCACAACAGACTGGGCGATCTGACCAATCAGAGCAGAGTAGACCAATCACAACAGACTGGGCCATCTGACCAATCAGAGCAGAGTAGACCAATCACAACAGTCTGAGCCATCTGACCAATCAGAGCAGAGTAGACCAATCACAACAGACTGGGCCATCTGACCAATCAGAGCAGAGTAGACCAATCACAACAGTCTGAGCCATCTGACCAATCAGAGCAGAGTAGACCAATCACAACAGACTGGGCCATCTGACCAATCAGAGCAGACTGGGCCATCTGATCAATCAGAGCAGAGTAGACCAACCACAACAGACTGGGCCATCTGACCAATCAGAGCAGAGCAGACCAATCACAACAGACAGGGCCATCTGATCAATCAGAGCATAGTAGACCAATCACAACAGACTGGGCCATCTGACCAATCAGAGCAGAGTAGACCAACCACAACAGACTGGGCCATCTGACCAATCAGAGCAGAGCAGACCAATCACAACAGACTGGGCGATCTGACCAATCAGAGCAGAGTAGACCAATCACAACAGACTGGGCCATCTGACCAATCAGAGCAGAGTAGACCAATCACAACAGTCTGAGCCATCTGACCAATCACAACAGACTGGGCCATCTGACCAATCAGAGCAGAGTAGACCAATCACAACAGTCTGAGCCATCTGACCAATCAGAGCAGAGTAGACCAATCACAACAGACTGGGCCATCTGACCAATCAGAGCAGACTGGGCCATCTGACCAATCAGAGCAGAGTAGACCAACCACAACAGACTGGGCCATCTGACCAATCAGAGCAGAGCAGACCAATCACAACAGACAGGGCCATCTGACCAATCAGAGGAGAGTAGACCAATCACAACAGACTGGGCCATCTGACCAATCAGAGGAGAGTAGACCAATCACAACAGACTGGGCCATCTGACCAATCAGAGCAGAGTAGACCAACCACAACAGACTGGGCCATCTGACCAATCAGAGCAGAGTAGACCAATCACAACAGACTGGGCCATCTGACCAATCAGAGCAGAGTAGACCAATCACAACAGACTGGGCCATCTGACCAATCAGAGCAGAGAAGACCAATCACTTTAAATGAGCACTTTAAATAATCTATATTCATATAAAGGTAATTTACCATCAAAGCCAGCTCAAAATAAAGAGTATTTTACCTCGTGTGCATCCTACTCTGAAAGTATCACCACAAGTCATAAGACTTTTATTCGTGTTTTGATGCCTGTTGGATTGCATCAGTGTATTGTCATTGCAGCCTTGCCACCGTTGTCATGGTAACGGCAAAGTGAGGTGTACACACTGTCACGGACGAGGACTGGTACGTGGACGTTTGATTATCCTCATCATATTTCTGCCAATGTTTTATTCTACTGACGGTTTTCTCTAAAACGGATCCAGACTCGCTGTATGTTCTGTCACGGCACCGGCCACAGCCGCAACCGCCGCTGCACAACCTGCCACGGAAGGGGGAGAAAAAGGTCAACTGATCCACATTCATACTTTATAATGTGTTTAATATCCTCATGTTAAACAAATATCTTAATCCCGTCTTTCAGGTGTTTGTCTTGTCATGGAAAGGGTGACAAAGTCTGTCTCACGTGTAACGGCAACAGAAACCTTGTGCATTTCATACAGCTCACCGTTACATGGTAATTTGTTTTGTGCGTCGTGTGTGAACACAGTAAATGCATCAGACCATTGCTAGCTTTTTATGATCGCAGTTCCTGTTTTACTTCCTCTTTTGGGTTACACAATAATCTGGGCTGTTCATTTTTGATTTTGTGTGGTCATCTGTGTATAACATCACTCTGTTTCACAGGAAGAACCAGGCGTTTGAGTTTATACCCGACCGGGTGCCTGAGTTCCCGTTGAAGAAGTTTGAGAAGGTGTCCGGGGAAGCGTTCTTTGTAGATGAAAGCCTCCTGGTATACGTTGAGTCATTCATTCCGATGCAGAGATTTCAACAATGTTTAGTCAGAGATGTTGTTAACCCTCATGTTCTCAGACCTCAAGGATCATGTTACATTATCAAGTACACTTCGACCGTCATCCGTGAGAAATATAACATTACTTGTGAAACATGAAGACAGGGCGGGGCATATCGAATAGCTCCTCCCCTTTTTTAAAACATCCAATAGCGTTGTGTTTATATCACAGCTCGGCCAGAGCCGTTGAGCTCGGTAAACCTGCAGTTTCCTCCTCTAACCGTTTCTCATCCCAATCTCCTCCATATCTCTTTCACATACAGCATTCTGTGCAGAATTCAAATGGGTCGACACGTTTTCTAGTCTGCGACGACTAGCGCATATGACCCGCTCTGTGTTATCGTGTCTCTGGACCGGAGGAGACTGTGTATGCGCTGTGGCGGTTTGCGTGACACTAACTTGAAACCAGACTTAATTTGCCCCAATGAAACATATTTAAACTGTATGAATCGCTCCCTATCCCCTATATAGTGCACTATGTGCCATTCACCATGTAGAAAATAGTAAATGTGTGGACAAATTTAGCCACATCTTCAGTGTCTATTTGGGGGCGGGACGCTGCAGATTCTAGAGAGCATTTGATTGGACGGAAAATCTGGTGTCTAGCTGATCCATATCCATTGATCCATATTGGCGTGAGACTTAGAGTGCGTCTCAATCAGCTCCCTAGTTCAGTAGTTAGGGCACTGATTGGCAATTTTAAGGTCTGTCTCAATCGCAGGATCCTTCCAGGGCACTGAAATGTTCCCTAAAAAGTCCCACAATGCACCGTGAACACCAAGGTGCACTGATGCTTACTATGTTCCTTTAAAGGCACAATATGTAAGATTTTTGGATTAATATACAAACACCAGTAAACAATGTTACTTATTTTGTTGACTTGTGTACTTGCATTATCCCAAGAATGTTTAAATAAGCCATTTTAACCAGGACTGTGCGTTGCCTATCAATGACATCATACCCGCGTTACTCTCGATCTCCTGTTTTATTTTGTAGAAACCATGGAAACGCCAGAGACGCATTAATATATTATGTGTTTTATTAGACAGATGAGCAACTGTTTGGACACATTCATCGACAGAAAACGAATGACTGTCATACAGCTCAACACAGTTAGTCTTATTGTTAAATCTGGTTTTCTTGATGTATCGCGAGTACCATGTTTCCCCATGCCTAATATCGCTCTAGCTCACTGCAGTGTGAACAAGTGTCTCATAGTAGCACCGAGCGTCTCTAATGGCGCTTTTCCATTACCAGTACCAGCTCAACTCGACTCGACTCGGCTCAGCTCGGCTCGCTTTTCGCTCTGTTTTCCATAGCAGATAGTACCTCTACAATAGTACCTGGTCGTCATAGCGACGCCGCAGGAAACTGCCATTTACGTCATGGCAGTTTCCTGCGGTGTCGCTATGACGACCAGGTACTATTGTCTTCTCTCGCTGGATCCTCTCTTCGGCAACCAAACAAAGGAAAGTCGGCACCTCCTCGTTTGACCACGGCGTATTCCTCCGAGTTGCCATAATAGTAAACACGCAATCTCTGGACAAACTATTTAAAAATGCCGCGGTTATTCAGGATACTCCGTCTGGCGCGTGCAACGCAATGAACAGTGACGATTCTCTCTGACCAATCAGCAGTCTGTGGTGTTTTCACGTCACATTTTAGTATCGCCTCAGCTCGCTCAGAACCTCGCCGGAGTTGGTACGAAAAAAAGTACCTGGAAGCAGGTACAGGTACAACTTTTACACAGCGGAAAACCAAACAAAGGCGAGTCGAGTCGAGCCAAGCTAGTACTGTGTAGTGGAAAAGAGCCATAATATGATAAAACAGCAGTGTTACCCCACATACGCATGAGCGGAAGAAGCAAAAGCATTTGTCTGCAGAATAATAGAAGCTCCTTGAAATCAAGCCGTCATCAAGCTACGCCTTTGCTTTGAATAAGCGACCTCTAGCGGTGAAAAATTACATTTGTGCCTTTACCGGAAGTTCTGAAGTGCAAAACTCCTCACGGACGACTGCCGCGCACACGCGTAATAAAACATAAACCAAACACAACGTAAAAATCCAGGCCTCTCGTCCTTTACTGTCGTCGCTCCTCCTTTAATGCATCCGAGCACCTCCGTGAGATACGAGAGCGGTGTGGTGGAGAATGAGGTCTCTGCGGAACAAGAGTGGGCGTTTCCAAATTTGTGGGTGTTTTCACACTGATGGGTGTTTATAAATCATGCAATGAAAATTATCCCTTTCACCCGACCGACCCCACCCCTAAACCCTACCCACACTGTGACGTGGACAAATCAGGTAACGCAGTTGAAACCGTCCCTCTGTTTATGGCCACGCCCACTGATCTGGTAACTCCTAAGGCCCTGTCCCAAATGGCACCCTAAACCCTCACGGTCTTCCTCTGAGTCCGCTCTTTCACGACGTAATGCCGCTTTGACTGCCGGGTGGAAGTCCTCTGCGTAGCTCGCAAACTTGCGGACTCAGCTGAGTGCGCATCGCAGCCGCATAGGGGACGCTCACGAGCACCCTTCTTTAAGCTAAAATGACTAATGGGACACCCTACAGTCGAAGTGCACATGAAGTGCGCCATTTGGGACAGGGCCTATTACTAACCTGCAGAAACCTATACTTGGTGCGGCGCGCAGAGGCGCTCATTAGCCTCGACTGCTTGCCACAACAACCATTATGTTATTATATTTCAGCGTAAACATACATCGCTAGACAGATAATGAACACAATCTAGCTAACATATAATTTACAAATAGCCTATTCATAACAAATAGCCTATTCATCATAATGTACTTTAAATTATATTTAAAGTAATGTCAGAAAGATATCAGCTCTGTTGTTGTTCATAAACACCAACGTTCTTTACCGTCCTGACCAGTGCAGGAGCTGATTGAGACGCACCCATAGTTGTTAATGCTTATATCTTGTAAATGCAAATGATGTCATTGGTTTTTGGAGCACACTAGATTATAGATAACAGTAAGGCTAACATATTCATACTAAAAGCCAAAAAAACAAGCAATACTGTAATGCCCGTAATAGCGCCCCTGTAGGCGATGATTGGAACGGAGCACGTGCAATCAAGTTTGCGTCACTAGACGTGTTTACACATTTCCAAATATCTTAAAATCAGGCAAAATAAAATTTAAAATAATTTAGAAATGAGCTATCATGCTCTTTGAGTATGGACACATGAGGGTATAAAAAGTAAACAGCATGTTATAAAATGTGCCAAATACCTGTCTAATCATGTTTGATCGAATATATTGACATAACAGCGTTTCCGAATTGTATATCATACACTAGCACGTGCACAGATGTGTATAGGACATAGTCAATGAGCAACGCATGTTTGCAGGTTTATCCGATAGAGGGCTTCCCTGACCAGGACATCTGCGATTCCTCAAAAAGAGCGATTGAGAACCACCTGCTAAAATACTCTGCTGTGAGCCGCATCCTGCAGCAGGTGAGCACAAACCATCATGGGTTGGCTTTCAAATGACAATATGTTATTATTAATAATAATCAAAACATTCAAATTATAGCCTATAAATCGCGTGTCTTGTGAATTGCATTTGCAATGGTTCGGAGAATGCAACTACACGTTTGGCCTCTAGGTGGAAGCACCGCCTTGAACAACTCAAAAGTTTACAACCTATGTAGGCAATACAATTGAGTTTAACCCTTGATTGTTTTACATATTCATATGTGATAGCAAGTTAATATCTCAAATGTTTTATGATACAAAAATGTAATATTCTATATGCACAGTAACGTTCTCATTCTCTTCCAGCGCCAAACGATCGAGCTGGTTCCTCTCACTCATGTCTATTACGCCTACAGTGGGAAAGACTACGATTATTTTGTTTTTGGGAGAGAAAACAAGGTTCACACCGCGAAATACCCCACTTCCTGTAGCATTTTGTAGTCACTCTATTTATTTTGTGTCAACAATTTTCATAACATGTAAATTACACAATATACAGTAGCCTATATAAACTATTTATATTTTAATATGTTGATTAACTGAAAGATTATGAAAAGCTTAGTGGCCTAATGAAGGTACCATCTCTTTGTTCTCTTAACACATATTTAACCTACTGTTTTATCCAATATATTATATATTAAAATTATTTTTGATTACAATTATTGTGATTTCATTTGTTGCCATAAAAGTGCAAGGGATTTGCTGCATTTTAACAGATTTTCTTTGATGTGATGTTGTTGATTTGATGTGAAATGTGATATTTTTATACAGTAATATTTTGTGATTATCATTTGAACGGGCATTATATTTCTTGAGGTACTTTTTTTTTTAAAAGGCAGTTCTTGTATATTTTATAGTGGAAATAATATTATATATTTCCAGTATGAATATTTATATTCATATTATGAATTAAGAATTTATGAATATGAATATATATATTTTTTAATTGAGCTTTTAATTAGGGCTGTCAAATCGATTAATCGCGATTAACCGGATCCAAAAATAAAAGTTTGTTTACATATATGTGTGTATGCAAATAGTTCTTAAATATATACATGCATGTGTGTGTATTTATATATATATATATATATATATATATATATATATATATATAATAACTATACACAGTACACACACAGTATATTATGTAAATTTAGGATCCGATTAATCGCGGTTAATCGATTTGACAGCACTACTTTTAATAAAATATTTTGTATAAATCTTAATGAAACAAGGGAATGGACCATTTAGTTTGTCATATATATTGCATTCATATATTTAAACTTATTTTTATGAATGCAAATCACATACGGTCAATCCCCTTATAATGAACTATATTTTTTAATTCATAATAATATGTCAGGATTATTCAATTCAATTTTGATGGAATTTTACTGTACAATTAAAGTCCGTAAATATTTTAGTGTATATGGGATAAGCTGACACAATAGAAAACCCTGATAGAGTAAACACTTGTGTAATCGAGCTTTTTAACGTAAATTATATAGAGTCACAGGCTGGAATATGTGACAACTAGCCCCGTGCTTCCATCTAGTTACATTAGTGACTTTTAGTGGGACACCGAATGTTCCCATCAAACGGAGACTGTTCTTCGGAAGTTGTACGGACCTGTTGTTGACGGATAACAATACTACACCTGCATAAGCAACACTATCATGAGCACACTAGACGGATATGACAGATTTGGAGAGGATCGCGTGCTGTAAGAGGAGTGGCTCCATGCGCGCGTTTGTTTATAGTGAAGGAGGTGCGGACAGCACGCGCGAGAGACTCACTGCGCATCTTCACGCGACTCACATCACTGACATTACAACAGAAAGTGGAATAAAAGCGTCAAGAACGAGGGAAAATAACACTCGGTAGGCTTTTAAATGTTGTTTTTGTCTATTCCTTCAACTTTAAATTACCATGTTACAGTACAGTGATGGTGTAAGATGATAATACCATGATACTTTGATAGGCTATATTACCAATTTATCATATTCATATGACATTGATTTAGCTACATAATTATTTGGAGTTCTTCAAATACCATGTTTTACTATGGTAGCTACAATGTCAGTACCGGGTTACTTCTGCCATATTTATCATTTTATTTGCTTGTTTACATAATATAAGAAATAATGTGGAGTTTTTTTAGTCAGGTTTGGAAGTATATACATTGCCTTTATGTTTTATTGAGTTTCTGAGCCCCCAAACTGAAGTTTCTAAACTGAAGATGCTAAATTATTAATGGACATTTGAAACGTGCATTTAAAGGGACAGTTCACCCAAAAATGAAAATTCTGTCATCATTTACTCACCCTCAAGTTGTTCCGTGCACCTGTAGGCTACAAATTTCTTTCTTCTGCTGAACTCAAAATATATTTAGAGGAATATGGGTGACCAAACAGTTGATGCTTATGGAAAAAATGCTATGGAAGGCAATGGGGACCAGAAACTTTGATTCTTCAAAATATCTTGTGTGTGTTTGTGTGTGAGTGTGTGTGTGTGTGTGTGTGTGTGTGTGTGTGTGTGTGTGTGTGTGTGTGTGTGTGTGTTCAGCAGAAGAACACAATGCATACAGGTTTGGTGAGTAGTAAATGATGACAGAATTTTTTTTTTTTGGGTGAACTGTCCCTTTAACAGAAATTTAAAATAATTTTATAAGGAGTGTCAACCTGTTATTGCTGTATCCGTCTTATATCAAATACCTTGTTTTTACAGTATATACAGTGAAGTCTTACACAACCTGGACAGGACAGGATGTGCATTGAATGAATTTAAAATGTTTGGACGTCAGTGATGTTCATTGTCCCGATTCTTTCCTTTTCCTGTTTGCTGCCTGGTGTACATATTGTGTTACTCTGATTTGTTTGTTTCCGTCCTTGCACATGCTGTACATTTCCTCCTATACACCGTAAAAAAAAAAAAAAAGTTGCTACCTTAGTACAATCGACTTAAATTAGCTTAAAAAATGAGTTGAATCTTGCATAACTTATAAAAAAGTTGAAAACTGCTTAACTTATTTTGATGAGTTAAAGCAATGTAAAAACATATGTTGTCGTAACTTATTGATCTTATCATTTTTTTAAAGTGTAGGAATATTCTAAAATGATCTCGAATCATTCTGAATTATTTTATTGATATAGAGTAGCATGTTTTAAATATAAAATGTTTTATAACGTATATAACATTTACATAAAGAAATAAGAGGAAAAAACAGCAATCCATGGACGACCAATCAGAATTGAGTATTCCAGAAAGCTGTGAATTCTTATAATACCAGGTCGGGAAGTGAACGTATTAAACAAGTTTTGTGAAGTCGCCGGATCCTTCCTCAGATTCCCTTTTGAAGGGATTTGAAGACTGATGGGATGCATTATCAGCATGTGTTGTGATGGAAGGTCTTGTCAGAGGGGTTTCTGTTTCACACCCACTCCGAGCACTTGAAAGAGAGAGGAGAAGCTGACAGATTGACTGTGATCTGGTTTTGGGAGGAGTCCTCACGTAGAGCCACATGAGAAAAGCCAGGCGGTGGCTGCGAGACCCTTATCTGCGCCGGCCAGCACTGCATCCCCGCGGGCCGTGGCGATTGTTGTTTTATCTGGAGTGAGCTTTGTTCTGCTGGTAACAATAGCTCAGCTCTGTGTGAACAGTCGCACATTATGATTGTTCAGTCAGTACTTTCAGCACACTTTGGCTCTAATTGTGCTTTGATTTACTAGTCAAAATAAACCTAATCATTCTTTAATATTACTAGGCTATATATTTTTCTATATTTATTTTTTACTATATTACTATATTTAACTATATTTACTATACTATATTTACAATTTTTTTTTTTTTAGTTTTTAAAATGATTTTTTAAATATAATTTAACTAGCTATATGTATGTATTTTAAAGTATTTTTTAAATTAAGTGCAACATTTTACTAAAATATAGATTTTTTAGATTATTTCTTAATTTAACTATATATATATATATGTGTGTGTGTGTGTGTGTGTGTGTGTGTGTGTGTGTGTGTGTGTGTGTGTGTGTGTGTGTGTGTGTGTGTGTGTGTGTGTGTGTGTGTGTGTGTGTGTGTGTGTGTTTGTGTGGACTGGTAATCCCTACGGTATGGGGACAAAATGTCCCCACAAAGATGGCAATATCCAAATTTTTGTCCTTGTGGGGACATTTTTTGGTCCCCATGAGGAAAACATCTTATAAATCACACTAAGTGATGTTTTTTGAAAATGTAAAAATGCAGCATGTCTCCTGTGATGGGTAGGTTTAGGGGCAGGGGCAGTGTAGGGGGATAGAAAATACGGTTTGTACAGTATAAAATGCATTACGCCTATGGAATGTCCCCATAAAACATGGAAACACAACATGTGTGTGTGTGTGTGTGTTAATGTTAAAAATATATGTGCACTTATTATTTCAAAGAAGCCTATTTTATTTATTTTATAGAAATAATTTTGATAATTGTTTACAAGTTGGTTGAATTTCTTTATTATATTAAACAATTTAATTATTTAAAATAATTTTAAAATATCTTTTGTTTGTTTTTTCAAATTTTATTTAAAAACATTTTCAGCTGCTTTTCATTTATTTTAATTTAATTAACGATATTTGTATTTAATTAACAGTATTTTTTATTTAACTAGCAATATATTTTATATAAATGTAGTGCAGTTATTTATTTATTAAACAACTTTATTAATAATAGTTTTAAAACATTAACAACATTTTTGTTTTATTTTACAAAATTATAATATTAAAAAAATTAAGAATATGCTTGTTTTTTGTTTTTTAAAAACTGAGTGCAACTATTTATTCTAATAAAATATTTGTATTATACATTTTTATAAATTATTTTATTATTAATGCAAAAAGATCTGTAGAGTTTCTTATTAAGCTGAAATATTCCTTACTTTTTTATTTCATTCTTATTTTGCATTTTAGTAAGTTAATAATGCCTGTAAAAGGTTTTATGATTATGGTTTTTGTGTCGGTTAAACGTTCAGATCTCATGCCTAGAGGAGTTATGTGGTTTTTTGATTAAACAAATCTTCTACTGTGGTTTCAACTGTGGTTAACTCTGCAAAACATGTGAAGGAATCAAAGCGTTTGTGGATTCTGGTTTGGGTTGATACCCATCTGACCGGCTGAAGTTTGTGTTAAGGATATCAGATGACATTTTATGGAGTTTAGGGAGAAGTTGTTCACCTTTTTATCCCTTGTAATGAATCATTTCACATTTTGGCTCTGGAAAATCTGATATATCAATGTCCTTTGTACTTGCTATGCATATCTACAGTCTCTTGAGAATGTCCCAATCTTGGACAGATATATATTTTCAGATCTGTTCCGGATTATCTGAGCATCTGTATCTGGTTAATGTCTATGTTTCTCTCTTCTACTCTTCTGTTGGCAATCTGCCGGTTCTTATATATCAATTCATTTTAAAGATCTTTCATCAAGATTTTGATTTACTGCCATGTTACTGATAGTCTTAAATAAAGCCAAAGTTGATGCTTTTAATATTGATTATAATAATCATAGGTCATTGGTCATTTTTTTAGCGCGATGCTAATGGTCTAATCCGATTCAAGGATCTATGCTAAGCTATGCTAAAAGTGCTACCACCAGATACAGAGATAGGCTGAATGGATTCAAAAACTGAACTCAATTGTTTAAATGGGGGAGTTGGAAAAATTAGCCTATTTTCAAAAAAGTGGAGTGTTCCTTTAACTACATTAAAAGGTTTAATCTTATTTTACATTTGGCTAGCATTGAATATAGAATGGATAGACAAGTTCAAAGTTTTGACCGAATCATTAGGCCTATTTGTCCTTTTACATCCAAATTTAGTATGTAATGTAAGAAAAAAGTTATGGAAATAGTAGAGGACACAGACCACCCAACGAGAAAGTCACCAATGCCACTATCATTCATTCATGGCTTAATAAAGCTTACAGCAAAACCACTGTGAATAATTCTATGGAAAAATGTGGGGGGAAAAAATAACTTGGTCAAAAGAAATCCTTTTCCCATAGAAAAAGCTAATTTGCTCTTATCCATATGAAAAAGAGGAGTTTTCGTTTGTTGCAGTTAGAACTTTATGTTAATGTGTAATTGATGGATGGACGGACAGACGGAGTGACAGATAGACAGATGGATGGATGGATGGATGGATGAATGGACAGAGGGACGGACAGAAGGACGGATGGAGGGATGGATGGATGGATGGACGGATGGATGAATGGACAGAGGGACAGACGGACAGACAGAAGGACGGATGGAGGGATGGATGGACAGACAGAGAGACAGATGGACAGATAGATAGATAGACGCATGGAGAGAGAGAGAGAGAGAGAGAGAGAGAGAAAGAAAGAGGGGGGATGGATGGACAGATAGACGGATGGAGGGATAGATGGATGGATGGATGGATGGATGGATGGATGGATGGATGGATGGATGGATGGATGGATGGATGGATGGATGGACAGACAGAGAGACAGACGGACAGACAGACGGACAGACAGAAGGACGGACGGGGGGATGGATGGATGGACGGACAGAGAGACAGATGGACAGATAGATAGATAGAGAGATGGACGGAGAGAGAGAGAGAGAGAGAGAGAGAGGGATGGATGGACAAATAGACAGATGGATGGATGGATGGAAGGATGGATAGACGGACAATGGATGGATGGATGGACGGACAGAGAGAGATAGATATATAGATAGAAGGATGGATGAGACAGACAGACAGAGTGAGGGATGGACGGACAGAGAGACAGATGGACAGATAGATGGATGGAAGGATAGATGGATGGAAAGACAGACGGACAGACAGAGATAGTCAGATGGTCGGATAGACTGATGGATGGATTGATAGATAAACGGACGGACGTATGGATGAGAGAGAGAGAGAGAGAGAGAGAGAGAGACAGAGACAGACAGACAGAGAGAGACAGGCGGACGGATGGATGGATGGATGGATGGTCGAACGGACAGAGAGAGAGACAGATGGGCAGATAGATAGACAGATAGACAGACAGAGAGAGGGATGGACAGACGGAGAGACAGATAGACGGATGGAGGGATAGATGGATGGACGGACAGACAGAGAGATAGTCAGATAGACGGATGGATGGATTGATAGATAAACAGACGGACGTACGGATGATGGATGGATGGATAGAGAGAGACAGATGGACAGACAGATAGATAGATAGATAGATAGATAGATAGATAGATAGATAGATAGATAGATAGATAGATAGATAGATAGATAGATAGATAGATAGATAGATAGATAGATAGATAGATAGATAGATAGATAGATAGATAGATAGATAGATAGATAGATAGTGTACATTCTAACATCTGTGTACATTCTAACTCTGTTTAAGGCATTTTTGAGTACTTCTTTGATCCTGGTAACCTGTGCAGGTGTATCTTGGGAAGTCAGCCAGAGATGCGGATCAGCGGTCATTGTATTCGGGTGTCCGTAAAAGAATCGCTCTGAATGTGCGTGTGTTGGCGAGACAGCAAACAACATCCTGAGTAAATGACTCAATAACCCATTGTAGTGCCTCTCTATTATCTTAATTAATTGGCCCTTCTCTCTATCAGCTCAACAATAACAATGCTTTGGCAAGCACGGTACTTCCTTCCCACAATGCATCAGTTCAAACCTGCTGTCTGGCGCCAAACCCAGGAAGGTCATAATGAGGCTGGAAGTGGCTCCGTGTGGGCCAGGGCGAAGGGAAGCTCTGTCTAAACACCCAACCAGCTGTTTCGACAAATAATAGTAACCTCGTCATCATTCAGCCAAACTGAATTCTGCAGTGTTATGGCCTAGAGACCCAAAACAAGCATGGTTATCATTGTAATACCAACTGAGATTCACAATGTGCCGGCCATGAATCATATTTGTATTTCATTGTTTCGGACTGATTTCATTGTAAACTGCAGCTGTTTATTCTTCCAGAATTAGAACGGAGCTCTACAATAAAAAGTTCAGAATAGGGAACAATAGTTACATTTGTTTGCATGTGTTGTTTTATAGTTTTAGTCACACACAAAAAGACTCAAGAAAGCTCTGCTGTAGCAATGCATTTAGACTGGCTATATAATGCTATTAAAAGGGAGCTAATCAACGTAATGTAGCATAATGGGGTTCACTTTTGCACAGACAAGACATCTTATTGAGAAAATGTAAAAATCTAGCACAATCTAGACTCAAGTCTTTTTTCGCACTTAAGACTTTTGGACCCCAATGACTTTAATGGTCTTAGACTTAGTTCCTCTTGCGACTAGCGGTCCACAACAAGTGATCCCGGTCTAGCACGGCGACTTCGTCCCACAGCGTTCAGGTCTTTGATGAATGTGTTGCGAGTTTTTCGGACGCCCAGGCTTCACATCATCACCACTTTTTGAAAGTCGGTTTGTGGGAGACGGAGCAGATTCCTGGCGATTTGGAACCGTTGTTCGTCAACCAGGTCAACTAAGGGTTGACTCGAGGTGTGGCGGTATACTTCTTCGTTAGCTATGATTTCTGTATGATATTTGCAGAATAAGCCACATGCGCCTCCAAGATGTAGAAACTGATGGTGACTGAAAGTTTTCCACCAACACTGCCTGTGGCGAATTCTGCAGATATCGTACAGAGATCATATAACCAACGAAGAAGGATACCGCTACACCTCGAGTTAGGTCCTGTAGACTCTGTGATTGACCAAGTAGAGCAATGTTGTCTGTGAAGTCCAGATCGGCGAAATGGCAATCATTTGTCCAGGGAATCCCTAACCCCTCACCTTGGCCGATGGCCCGTCACATAACAAAATCGACCACCAGCAGGAACGGGAAGAGGACACACGCCTGACTTCATCCCATGATATTCCCACAGCGGCCTGGTCTTTGATGAACATGTTGCAGCAAGTGTTTTTTGTTTCCGTTTTGGCATACTATTCTGGTCTTGTCCAGGTGTCCATGTCATAACCGATTTGGAAAGTCGGGTTCGTGGGAGGCGGAGCAGATTTCTGGCGATTTGGAACCGTTGTTCGTCAACCAGGTCCACTAAGGGTCGACTCGAGGTGTGGCGGTATACTTCTTCGTTGGTTATGATGTCTGTACGATATTCGCAGAATTTGCCACATGCGCCTCCGAGACGTGGAAACTGACGGCGACTAAACGTTGTCCACCAACACTGCCTGTGGCGAATTCTGCAGATATCGTACAGAGATCGTACAACCAACGAAGCAGGATACCATCACACCTCGAATTGACCCTTAGTGGACCTGTTTGCTGAATGACGGTTACCTATAGATCCAATTCACTGCAGTTTCCAGCTCAAATGAACACTAGAGGCAGTAAAACAACAGCAATGTTTATTCCTTTTCACACAAATTATGATTACAGTACTAGATTATCCTTATGAAAAATATGTTTTTTTCAGAAGGGGTGTATCATCTACCCCTTCCCGTTCCTGCTGGTGGTCGATTTTATTATGCGACAGGCTGTAGGCCAGGGTGAGGGGTTAGGAATCCCCTGGGCAAATGATCTGGACTTTGCAGACAACATTGGTCTACCTTGGTCAAACGCTGAGAAGTCTACTGGACCTAACACAGCATCTGGACAGTAAGGCTGGACTAGTGGAGCTTAGAATCAGTGCGCCCAAGACAAACGTCCTAACATAAACAAAGTTGAATGTTTTAACAATTTGGACAGTACAATCATTATCGATGGAGATGCGGTGTCACTTGCCAATTCAGGAAGGCTCTCTCAGTCGCCTGACGTCCATCAGTTTCCACATCTCAGAGGCGTATGTCGCCGGCGGGATGATGAAGGCATTTAAAAGGACAATCTTGGCTCGTAGACTGATGGTATTTGACCGCCAGATGGACGATAGGTGTTGGTAGACCGAGAGAGCCTTCCCGAATCAGCAAGTGATGTCGTGTTCAGCATCTCCATTGCTCATGTTTGCACTGCCAAATAGGTATACTTCTAAGTGTCCTGTTTCAATACTACTTGGGTAGTAGTAGTGAATAAAAGTAAACTTTTAAGCATACTTTAAGTGTAACGGTAGTAAACTTTGAGAGAGAACCAAACTAGTTATTTTTCCCGTTTGTACTGAAATGTTAAGTGACCTTTTAGGTTATAGGTTAAGATACTTGTAGTTTACTAGTCAAATACTTTTAGACTTTTTACTTTTTACATTTTTTAGTTTATGAAAGTTCACTTTGAAGTGTACTCTCAGTAAACTACTAGTACTTTAAGTACTAATAACAAACAACATTTTAAACAAGAAGCTGATTTTTTATTTTTATTTTTGGATGGGATTCAGAACGATGATCAAAACACAGATGGAGTAGATTGAGTCCATCAACACTTTAATTACATAGAGGAGGGGAAAGTAAAGGGCAGATAGACGGATTTTGCCAGTATAAGTCAAGTATACTTTATATTTTTATTTAAAAAAGTAAACTAATAGCACGCTTGAATGAGCTTTTTTGTAAGGATAATCTAGTCCTGTAATCATTACTGGTGTGAAAACGAATACAAGTTGCTGGTGTTTTACTGCCTCTAGTGGTGATTTCAGATTGTATATGCAGGTATGTTTTTGGAAATGTACGTAGAGTCACTTTTTTTTCCCAATGAGCCTACGTTGGCTGAAGTTATTACACCATGTTGCTCAGATTACAGTTCTGTTTGTTGCTACTAGCGGCGCAGAAATCCCACACTTAACCTTTACACCCTAATATCACGATACAAATTTTTACTGGACCTCAGAGACTAAGGTGTCTTGGACGCATATATCTGATTTTCCATATCCTGACATGCCTGTCTAAACCTCAGAGCCCTGCGTTCCAGGCCGTCACATAGCACTCCACCCGGAGCGGAGACGCTAGCACCCCCTCTGGCGGGATGACCCTTAAGGTCCCGGCATGTCAGAGAACTCCGCGGGGATCTTACCTCCCGGTATGGGGCTCTCGCTCTGTTTTCTCATCCTTCCAAACGAACCGCACTGGAATTCTTCAAGGCCAAAGAGCCAAAGATAAATCAAGTGAAGATTATAGAGGACTGCGCTTCTGCAGAGATAAAAAAAAATCATGGGGGTTGCTATCATTCGTGATTAAGCTTCTTTTTGTAGCATCCTACAGGCCTCGTTTCTTTCATAACTGTGATGTGGTCCATGAATTCAAAGTATCTAAAAGTTTAAGTTAAAAGAATAAAAGCTGTACTCCTAATTTAGTATCCCGCTCGCTATCTGTTTTGGATTAGGTGTATTTGTGTAAATCATCTTCTAAAGTTATCGCTAAGCTAATTCCTGTCGAGAGCCACATGTTGTAGAGATGCGCTCCTCTGTTTTATTATGACGCTTGACCCGTTCTGTTTCATCTCCAGGACCTGCAAATTGCTCTCAAAGGCTTAGCAGAGGGAATTCGAAGCTATCTGTAATTGGCTTTAATTGATGTCCCCTCAGGTTCTGTCATGTGAGGCAAAACAGAGTCCTCAAACTTTCCTAATGAACGGCATTCGCAGACAACAACAAGAACAGCCCCTCTAATTGTGGTCTATCGCTGCTGTAAATATAAGTCCCCTCAAATGCCCTGGGAACATGTTAATGTACAAAAGAGTCTCTCTGGAAATACTTTGCTTAATTCCACTGGAGTAGCTTATAATCATGCCCAGACGGAATCGGCAGACTCCTTTTTTATTATTATTATATGCACTGATTTTGGTGGGAAATCTAGGGAATATTTATTATTTATTTCATATTTTATTTTATTTATTATTATTTTTTAATTATTCATTTATTTATAGAGCTTATTTATAATTTATTAGGTTGGTTTCCTGGAAAAGTGACTCTTCCTGACAAATCAATGAATGGATCTTTTGAATTGGGTCATTTTAATGAATCAATTGAATCTGTTCACTAAACCGGTCTGGATGATTCGTTCATAAATTGGAATTCGTTCACCTCATTCGACTTTGAACTGCGCCTTTTTTTAGGCATGTCAACAAAATTATTGTTATTCATTAAACAAAATATTAGCTGTAAGCTTTATTATTAATATTATTGAATTTATTTAATTATTTAATAAGCTTTAAATTATTAACATTATTTAATTTATTAATATTAATATATTAGTAATATTGAACTCTCTCTTTCAGACACGTCAAAAATAATTAATAATAATATACACATTATTTGATTATTATTAATTGTAACTACTCTATAAGCTTAATTATTAATTAATAAATACAATTAATAAAACTTAATAAAAGAGATGCATTCAGACACATAAACAAAAAAATATAATTAAACTATATATTAATTAATAATTATTGGTTTTAAATATTTTATAAGCTTACTTATTAATATAATAATATTAATTAATAAAATGTGTATATTTTTTATTAAGTTTTATTGATTAATTAATACTAATATTAGTATTTAAGCGCTTGCTCATTCAGACAAGTCAACAAAATAATTAATAATAACTGAACTACATATTAATTCATTATTATTAACATTAACTAAGCTTAATTAATACAACATCAAAAGCTATATATGAATTAATAATTATTCATTTTAAATATTCAATAAGCTTAATTATCACTTACTATTAATTAATAACTAAATCTTCATAAAAGAGACTCATGGACTGGAATTGAGTCTCAGATACTAAATAATAATAAACTATCTGTAATTGTAATAAGTTTAATTATTAAAAAATATATCAATTAGTCAATCAATAATAATGCAAATAATAAACATCTTTATCTTTTGCAGGCATTTTCTGTAAAGCTGCTTTGAAACCATATGTACTGTAAAAAGCGCTATACAAGTTAATGTGAATTGAATTGAATTTATTTTTTCAGTTGTGTTTGATGACGCTAGTGGTGCAGAAAGGCAAATATAGAAAAAGTGGCAGATGTTTTCCAGTGGTGTGTAAATGAACCCTCTTCGAATGAAAGCTATGTTTCGTATTGGGACTGTTCTGCAAATACAAACCCCATTTAAGAAAAAAATACTCAAAGGGAAAAGGTCCTCTCTCTCCTCTCATTCCAAATACAGCATACAAAAGCCTCAAGCAAAAGGAAGAGGCGAAAGACAAAATAAGCATGCCATTTTAAACAAACTGGCTCCACTGACGGTCTGAATGTCAGTACTTGACTTTGCTCCACAGGGAACCATGACAGCCTGTTTTATGGGTGGTGTGACATCCAATGCCTGGAATGAGGTCACTCGATCGGACCACCGGGGAGGAAAACACACGATGAGTCTGTATCATCTGCTGAGCAGGAGTTTGTTGACATTGTCAGTGTGGTCAGACAAATGCAGAACTTTTCAAGATAATTGTTAATAATGACAAAATGATGGGATAATTAAAGAGGACTTTGAATGATTAATGACATTAACGACCATATAAAGTTTGAATGCATTAAAGAAAACAGTCTTTACTCCCCCCTCATATTGATCTAAACCTGTACATTGCAAAAACATGCTTTTCTTATTTAGTATTTTGTCTTGTTTCCAGTCTAAATAAAAATTCTTAAACCAAGATGCTTTTAAAAAGACAGAGATAATTAGCTCAAAATGTGTCTTCTGATTAAGTCCTTTTGAAGAGGCCGAAACTTGTTGATTTAAAAATTATTTTAAAGTTTATTAAAATAAATAGTTTACACTCAGTTTGCCTTTAATGAGCGGTAATATTGACTTTAAATGAGATACAATAACACATTTACTAGGAGTTTACGTGTTTTATTTACACAAACCTCCTTCAGTAACTACATCCCAGCTGACTTGTGAGAAAAAAACTCTTTGATTGCTCTCTGGTATTTGTGTTTACTTGTGTTCAAAGCATGTTATTTACACACACATATCCATTATTACACAACAGCCTTTGTTGTGGATCCAAAGCAGGGATGAGTGTGTTTTGTTTGTGTCTTTACACTGAAACAAACAGGTTTTAAGTCCAGTAGGTGTTGTCTGGCATTCTCTCATCTCAGACTAAACAAAAAACAAAGATGTGTAATGTGTCTAGACAGTAATGTTAACAAGCTGCCTTTAACAACTCCTTTGTTGTAAAACTCCCAATATAGCGAAGAGAGCTTAAATAGAGTGAAACCGTGAACGCCCACCTTTTCAGTGGCTCCAGAAGCATTTTCCCGTTTGTTTCGCATATATACTGTTAGTGAACCACAGAGATAAGTCACAACATGACCACTTTCATTTGATCTTAAAAAAGGTACACAACTATATATTATATACTTATATAAATGAAAGAACTCATCCTATCCTAAGCGTTGCGAATTATGTAATTGAAACAGCAACACTGAAATATGAAAGTTGCGGAAGTAAAAACTTCCGGATAACTTACAAATCTTTAGAACTTACTTTGAACTACGAGGTTGTTAATCGGTGGTATTTGCTTTTGTTGAAGCCATCTGTCCATATTGTTTTAACTTAGTTTTAAAATAATTATGTTCAACAACAGAATTCATGGTGAAAAACTACATTACCCATGATGCTGTACAAAAATTCCACAAATCAGAGTCGAAACGTGGCAAAATGTGCCAAAATCGCTATTTAGCTCCGCCTACTCCCCTGAAGCAATGTAATCGAGTCGATCTCAAAATACTGACATTTTTGTATATATTCAGGTATAACATTATGACCACTGAAAGGTGAAATGAATAACACTGATTATCTCTTCGTCACGACACCTGTTAGTGGGTGGGTTATATTAGGCAGCAAGTGAACATTTTGTTCTCAAAGTTGATGTGTTGGAAGCAAGAAAAATGGCCAAGCATAAGGATTTGAGTGAATTTGGATGGTTAGACTTGGTCATCTCCAAAACTGCAGCTCTTGTGGGGTGTTCCCGGTCTGCAGTGGTCAGTATCTATCAAAAGTGGTCCGAGGAAGGAACAGTGGTGAACCGGTGACAGGGTCATGGGCGGCTAAGGCTCATTGATGCACGTGAGGAGCGAAGGCTGACCCGTGTGATCCGATCAAACAGACGAGCTACTGTAGCTCATAATGCTCAAGAAGTTAATGCTGGTTCTGATATAAAGGCGTCAGAATACACAGTGCATCGCAGTTTGTTGTGTATGGCGGCATAGCCGCAGACCAGTCAGGGTGCCCATACTGACCCCTGTCCACCGCCGTAAGCGCCAACAGTGGCACGTGAGCATCAGATATGTTTTCAGTATAATTTAGTATCACTGCAATTTAACACAACTGTAACACAATAATTATGAGGCTGAAAACACATTACACATACATTGATCTTCAATTACGTTTTGTGTTATATTGTTGAGAAGTAAACCATATAAATTTACAGTATCTACAGTTTTTTTTTTAAAGCTGTTCCATATTGTTCTTTTCAGCATATGTAAAGTGTAAACATACAAATGCCTGCACATTTTAATGTGATCAAGCTGGAATAAAACTAGCATCTAGGTTGTGCCAAATGTAAGTGCAAGTCATGACTTTATTGCCTGAGGGTTTTCTGCAGTAAAGTCTTGAGAGGAAATCTCCTACGTGGATCTTAACCAAACGGCTAATGGGAAAATCGTCACCATCCTTCAGCCGGCAGGTTCATGCTGTGTTTTAAAGAGCGCAGAAGAGGGGGTCAGTGTGCTTGAGGCTGTTCTCCACCCCAAGGTCATGGAACTGTGAAGTCATACACTGTTGTTTAGTTGTCCTCACAATTACTAGCAGGAATGGCTTGAGGAATCCTTGGAAAGGAGGAAATGAGGTGGAATTCTGCACATTGTCTTTCAAATTTCCTTTTCCATTGCAAGCGCCAATGGCATATTGGTCATGGCTTGTGGTTTGTAATTCAGATTATCTAGGGAACATTGCAGAACCTAGACAGTTGTTTTTTCTAGTTTTGAGGGATGTGCAACATGTATTGTTCGACTCCTCCTCAAAATCAGCTGTCTGGAATGAATACCACAACATTCCATTAGGATTCTTGAACTGGGGAGATTCGCTCGTCCCATTCCCTCCCCAAAGCAGAGTTATTTGTTTAACTGTATTTTCAAACATTTCAATTTCACATCTCACATGCTGGATATTCTCCCGCTTTTAAAATACACAGACTAACGGCTGTTTATTTTAATGTGGTGGGACGTAATGGGCCCGACAGTCGGTCACTTACAGTTCCACATGTTGATTTAAAACCTCCAGTAGTAGAACATGAGTTGACGGATCACTAATGGTACATTTTTCCCTTCTCCGACTGCTCATTCCCAGATGAGCATGGAGCATTTCCGACAGACAATAACAGAGCTCAGAATGTAGAACGGACGCTTTTTCAGATGCTTTGTGGTGCTGTTGGACGTCATTAAGGGTGCGGGAATGGGAATCTGGCGCCTCGGATATCAAATCGAATTGCTCTGAATGGCCTCCGCCAGACAATCATAGATTAAGCGTGCTGAAATTGTTCCATGTTGTGCGCAATTTACATTCTGCAAAGAGCCGATGGGCTTCTTGGATGCTGATAGGAAACAGAAAGCGGATAACTAGACAGTAAATTCCCTTTGACACTACAGAAAAACGCAATAGTTCTTTTGATATATGACATATTACTTAGCTCTGTTTTATCAAGAAATGAGAAGATTTAGTTCACATGGTTCACTGGCTTTAAATTGTGCATTGGCTAAACAAGCTGTAGGTTGTAAATCAGTATGTTATTTTATGGAGTTTTTAATACTGAGATTTATGAGGAAACAAGTTTAAGATTTACAGAAGAATTTTCTTACACTACTTATTTTCTGCATTTTATTTTTTGTAACATTTAGATCCACTGGAGGCAAGCTTAGATGAACCCAAGTGCAGTTTATTTACAATGTGAACAGATACCAAACAAACAATGACCTTGACTTGACTTGAAACAGACTTGACGCCTGAACAAACCCTCACCAACAGCGGGTTAACAATACTCGACAAGGACCATGGCAAACACGAGGGCTTAAATACATAAGACTAATGACATGACTGTGAACAATTATCAAACAATGAACCAATGACAGAACATGACAACAGAACACATGGCAAGATCACAGGCAAGGGAACCACATAACATGATCACATGACAAACAGGAAGCATGAACATGAACAAAACCCAAATATTTTTTTATGGTAGGCAAATCTTTCCTAATCCAAATATTGGCACTCATGTCTGTTGGATTTTGTTTTGTTTTGTTTTGTTTTGTTTTGCTTTACTTTGCTGTTTTGTTTTGTTTTGTTTTGTTTTGTTTTGTTTTGTTTTGTTTTGTTTTGTTTTGTTTTGTTTTGTTTTGCTGTTTTGTTTTGTTTTGTTTTGCTTTGCTTTGTTTTGCTGTTTTGTTTTGTTTTGCTTTGCTTTGTTTTGCTGTTTTGTTTTGTTTTGTTTTGTTTTGCTTTGCTTTGTTTTGCTGTTTTGTTTTGTTTTGCTTTGCTTTGTTTTGCTGTTTTGTTTTGTTTTGTTTTGCTTTGCTTTGTTTTTGCTTTGTTTTGTTTTGTTTTGTTTTGTTTTGTTTTGTTTTGTTTTTTTTTTTGCTTTGCTTTTTGTTTTTGTTTTGTTTTGTTTTGTTTTTTTTTGCTTTTTTTTGTTTTTTGTTTTGTTTTGTTTTGTTTGTTTTTGCTTTGCTTTGCTTTGCTTTGTTTTGTTTGTTTTGTTTTGTTTTGCTTTGCTTTGCTTTGCTTTGCTTTGCTTTGCTTTTTGTTTTGTTTTTTTGCTTTGCTTTGCTTTGCTTTGCTTTGCTTTGCTGTTTTGTTTTGCTTTGCTTTGCTTTGCTTTGCTTTGCTTTGCTTTGCTTTGCTTTTTGCTTTGCTTTGCTTTGCTTTGCTTTGCTTTGCTTTGCTTTGCTTTGCTTTTTTGTTTTGTTTTGTTTTGCTTTGCTTTGCTTTGCTTTGCTGTTTTGTTTTTTTGCTTTGCTTTGCTTTGCTTTGCTTTGCTTTGCTGTTTTGTTTTGTTTTGCTTTGCTTTGCTTTGCTTTGCTTTGCTTTGCTTTGCTTTGCTTTGCTTTGCTTTGCTTTGCTTTGCTTTGCTTTGCTTTGCTTTGCTGTTTTGTTTTGTTTTGCTGTTTTGTTTTGTCTTTTCATTTTGCTTTGCTGTTTTGTTTTGCTGTTTTGTTTTGCTTTGCTTTGCTTTGCTTTGCTTTGCTGTTTAGTTTAGTTTAGTTTAGTTTAGTTTAGTTTAGTTTTGTTTTGTTTTGTTTTGTTTTGTTTTGTTTTGTTTTGTTTTGTAGGTAATTTCAACTTTAGGTGCCCAAACAATTTTATGCTTTAGTAAACTTTGTGTCTGAAATGTAAGATTACAGAATGAAAATCTCCCAGTACCTTCAAACAATATGTTTGCATACAAAATGTCAACAGTGATGACATCATCATAGTATTTTCATACTGAGTTGTTATTGGTCATTTTTTAATATTTTTAACCATTTCTTCAATATTTTATTTTTCTTATACTTTTTTAAGGGAGTTTCTTTGCTTTTTTTTTTTTTTTATTTGTTTTGCTTTGTTTGTTTGTTTTGCTGTATTTCTTTTCTTTTTCTTTTGCTTTTCTCCGTTAATTAACATACTCCATTTAAAAATCTTTGTTTTGTAGGTAATCTCAACTTTAGGTGCCCAAACTATTTTATGCTTTTGTAAACTTTGTGTCTGAAATGTAATCTCCCAGTACCTTCAAACAATATGTTTGCATACAAAATGTCAAAAAGTGTCATCATAGTATTTTCATTCTGAATTTTTGCATATATTTCTTCAATTCTATTATTTTTCTTACTTTCAGGGAGTGCAAATGCAGTTGATGTAATATCAATAATAATATAGACAATAATAGGTAATAAACAGAGCAATTCCAAGATGGTCCTTGCTCCATTGGTGCACAGGCCTAATAATAGTGGATGTTGCATATTGTTCACTAACTCTCTCATATATGTACTCTAAAAACACATCCTGAGAAGGAACCCTTGTGTTTTTTTCCCCCTTCTCATTGTTTCTTGCTGGTAAATGGTTAAAAGAAACAACAGCTTAAAGAATAGCTGGAATCTACCCTGCAAAACATTAAACAATAATGCCTAGTAAATATAACATTACTCATCAATACTGTATATTTGAAAACCCAGATCCCTGGACAAGATGAGGCAGATGTTTTACCATTTTAAATATTATTATAACTTCTGGCCTTTTCAGGCACCCCGTCACATCACTCCTTAAGGCAGAAGTGGCCAATAGCCCTGGATCCTGTCAGATTGAAAACAGCTGAAGTGGACAGTTCATCTGTCTCTCTTCATTTTGTTACACCCCGCCTTGTCAGACACAGGTATCTGGAGGTGAGGATTGCAGAGTTGGGCTGGTATGCGAAGAAGAAGTGTTGATTGCTGACCTCAGTGCAGAACTGGACTCAGAGCAGATTGAGATGTTCAAGATCACTGGGGTGGTGGTGTGGGAGTTGTGCGGTTGAACGATCTCATGCAGGGCAAAACGTTGAGTCCTCACAGCAAACATGCAACGTGGCCACGCTTGGTTATTTGGTTATGAAGGAAACCAGTTTCCAAAACTGCCTAGGGGGTCCATCTATTGAGGAATGAGGGAGTTATTGTCCAGCTGAATGTTCACAATTGGCCTCCCACCACTCTTACATTTAAATAAAAGGGCTACTTTAAGATTATTCAAAAAGTGAGTGAAGTTTCAGTGTTGACTAAGCGTAAACTGGAAAATCATTTGCAAAATGTTAGATTGTGATAAATGGGTGTTTCTTCCACTTTGAGCACTTTTATGTCAGTGTGGTTGATTCATTTTTTTAAATCGTCTTAAAAAATGTCCTCTTGATTTCCTTTTGTAAAAGTTTTTGTGAAAATGAAGAAAAAAACCTATTGTACTGCTTTATTTTGCAATCCTGTTCTCCATGTGCTTACTATGTACTATATTATAACTACTAACCCTGAATCTACCCCTAAACCTAACCTTAACTCTTGTAGTTACCTTATATTATCCAGTACTTTCCTAGGTAAGAACACTGTTAGTACAACTACTGTAAAATAAAGTGCAACCGTTGTTTTTTATTATTATTTGTATTATTATTATTGATTAATGAATTATTAAGCCCATAGAATAATTAAAATGAATGAAAGTTCATCAATATTTAGTTGAACTCATATTAATACATTTGTTGAGATGTCTTAAAGAGACTCAATTTCAGTCGAAAGATCGAAAGAGATTGTTCAGCAAGCTTAATTACAAATATTCAATAAAACTTAATATGATTATTAAATTGTATTGATTAATTGAATATTATTACATTAATAATCAAGCTTATATAATATTTACAATTAATAATTCATATATAGTTTAATTATATATATGTTTTTTATGTGTCTGAATACATGGTTCATGGTTCAGAATATACACTATGAAGTGTGACAATTATTTAATTGTGTGTATTTAGGATACATAAATTGATTGGTGTGAAATTACTTAAGATCATTATTACGCTGTAAAAAAAAGTTGCTGCCTTAAATTTTAAGTACAATCAACTTGGATGTTTAAGTCATTTCAACTTAAATTACATTAAACTGACTTAAAAATTCAGAAAATACTGTATAAAAATGTATACCTTATTTTGATGAGTTAAAGCAATGTAAAATGTTGTCGTAGCTTAATGGTCATAGAATATTTACAGTGT
This sequence comes from Gobiocypris rarus, assembly GCA_023029165.1. NCBI lineage: Eukaryota > Metazoa > Chordata > Actinopteri > Cypriniformes > Gobionidae > Gobiocypris > Gobiocypris rarus. The sequence continues at coordinate 26,244,990 of CM040929.1, read as the reverse complement.
ATTTAATATGTTTATTCAGCAAGGATGCATTAAATTGATCAATATTGAGTAAAGCATTTATAATGTTACAACATTTTCGAACTATTGATCAAAGAATCAAGTAAAAAAAATACCAGTTTCCTCAAAAACATTAAGCAGCACAACTGTTTTAAACACTGATTGTAATAATAAATGTTTCTTGAGCAGAAAATCCTCATATTAGAATGATTTCTGAAGGATCGTGACCAAAGACTGGAGTGATGATCCTGAAAATTCAGCTTTGATCACAGGAGTAAAGTACATTTTACAATTATTACACTGTAAAAATAAAAAGTAAACATTGGTTTAACATTATAAGTAAGTTACCTAGTTGCCTCAAAATTTTGAGTTCATTGAAATCAAAAAAAGGTGATTGGTTTAATACAGAAACTCAAAATAGTATGTTATCTGAACCACTTAAAGGTGCACTATGTAGTATTTTTGCAGTAAAATATCCAAAACCCCTAGGCCAGTGTTATATATTTTGTCCAGTTGAGTACTTGCAATGTCCCAAATGTTTCCAACTATTTGTAAATTATGCCTTGCTCAGCTCCCTCAACACTCGGGCCTGCTCTGTTTCACACTACAGTAACGTTAATAACCGCATCCATCAACATGATTTCTGCCCGAGTCCTATCCCGATTCTTTTCCACCGGCTGTGAGGTGAAGACAACATGTCCCAAGATTCTGCGCTCAAACTTGGCGTCATCAAACTACGCATTTGTTTTGAACAGGCGGCCTCAAGCGGACGGAAAAGTTACATAGTGCACCTTTAAATTCTTCAAGTTGATTTGACAAAAGATAAAAGTTATGCTAAATCATAAAAACAATTGTTTACAATGTAGAAAAGGTTTTTATTGTATTTTTGATCAAATAAATGTACTTCTAGTAAAAACATTTTTTAAAAATCTTACCATCCCCAAACAAATACAAGATAGTTGATATCACAAAAACACATTAAACAAACTTTGTTCTTCAGGTTCTGGATTTCGTCCAGGTATTGATATATTGAGAATGAGTTCATAACCAGTTTACATTCATATTAAAATGTTCTGAAATGGATGACTTTCTGCCTAACTTCCGATTTACATTCTACATTAAGCAGTTCAATGTATTTCAATACAAAAGAACATTTGAACAGAAGTAGATTAAACATTTTGCATAGATGTTTGCAGCGAGGCTGGAGGTCCACATACTCACTCCGTCATGACACCTTCCAAACATACTCAGATAACCTTCCCGCCCTCTAGCGCTCGACACATTTGTCGCTCATTTGTTCCATGTTGCAGAGAAACTGTAATCCTTCCTGAAAGTCTTCCTAATGAGTTGTGAGTCGGAGGAGTTCATGTAAATGATCCTTTCTCTACTACAAAATCATCTGGCATGGGCTGTGTTTGTGTGGCCAGAAGCTCTCTAGTGCAACATTACCCATGGGAATGATGGACACCTGGATGAACGGCCTAAAGACGGCTACATTTGCTCACAGTGAATGATTCCCTGGGAACATGAAACCTTTAGGCTGTTGTTTCACTAAATTGCGGATTTTTGCATTATAAAAAGACTAATGAATTGTGAAAAATTCAGTGTTTTTGAACTGAATGGCAGCGGTTTGGAAAGAATAGGGCTGGTTTTGAATGCATTTGGGTGCGTGTCCCACCATGTTAAGCTGGTGTCTTTGTGAGTGTTAAACGGGAGAGCGGTTGCTTGTTTTTCGGCTGGTTGAGCCCAGTGTTGTTTGCTCACGGGGTAGCAGATCTTTTCACAGCTCGGTGCGGATCTCAATGTGCCGAACGGCTCCTTTCCATTCACATTAAGACTTTCAATGAATAAGTAATTTTCTGCATCTCTCTTTGTATAATTTGAGTTTGGCTGCTCATTTGTTAGTTCACCTCCATTTTATACAGTTAAATGTAATTAAGTTGAACAGATTTAATTAGAGCTGGGCTTCTATGGCTATTGGTTTGGTTTACCTTGTGTGAAGAAACTGGAAAGAGTCCCTAACAAGTCAATATAAGGAAGAACTTTAATTAGGCAAATATAACTATAAAAATCGATTTATCGGTCTGCCAATTTTATTAGCGGATATGAGTCTGTCACAGATATATCGGCATCGGCGTATATGTCGCAGATATGCCACACAATATACATTCACACAAAATTAAGTTAAAATGCGGTCTTGTAGAGTATCCTCGTAAACAAAGTCTGTTATGTCTTAAGGGAATGTGAACAAGGAATTTGCCAGTCACCACCAGCATTTAAGTTTCACGGACCCAACGAATATCTCGATAAGTCGGTGGGCGGGGTTAACATAATGATGGCAGAGTTGCGACGGTTCCATGTGAATTCCCTGCTACTTGAAAACAAAGATGGCTGATGCTGCTAGCGAACAGCAGTCTTTCGAATCGGCTTTGGCCGCGACTCTGGAAGACTTGGAGTTAAGCTTTTCTTTGAGAAAAAACAAAGAACGGCGCTGAAGTCAATCTTAAAAAAGGAAGATGTGTTCAGAATTTTGCTGACCGGATATCGCAAAAGTTGAATCTATCAACTATCTCCGCTTCACCCCTTCTACATTGTTCTGGTTGGTTGTAGCGCTATCCGATTGCGTGCTGAGGGAATTTGAAAGACAAACATTTATCCTGCCCATCGGATTGAGCCCTGCCAATGGTGTGTTCCCAGACCCAACATCTTGATGTGGGTCTGGCTTGTCAGGCAAGTTTAATGTTGATGATCACATTATTTTACGTTCTTATATGAGACCGCGCATTTCTGCTTCTTCTTCACCTGTGTTTTGATCAGGAGATTCTGCACTCGTTCAAGAGATGTGTAATAGCGCCACCTACTGTATAACAGTGAAAACACAGAAATCATCAATGCAGGGAAGCGTTTTCTCATAAAAGACGAGATAACAAAAGACAAAGAAAAAAAAATCACTCACTGCTTTTGACTGAATGATTTTAATAAGGGTTATCTATACAGTGAAGACTATTAAGTGATATTTTACATATGATTTCTATTTCTGTAGCCTACCTGAAAATCTAGTTTAGAAAAACCTGAAAAGAACTGTTTTTCATTTGTATGTTTGTTCTGTTGTATTTTTGTACAGTGTATGTATATTTTGTATATAAACTCTAAAAAATGCTGGGTTGTTTTAACCCAATGTTGGGTCAAATATGGACTAACCCAGCAGTTGGGTTGTTTAAACCTTGCGGTTGGGTTAAATGTTTGCTAAAGACAACCCAATCGTTGGGTTAAAACAGCCCAATTCTTGGTTAAAACAACCCAACTGCTGGGTTAGTCCATATTTGACCCAACATTGGGTTGTTTTTTACCAAGCATTTTTTTAGAGTGTACTGTATTATATATACAGTATCGGTCAAAAGTTTGGACACCAATGGGAAGTATGTCCAGACTTTTGACTGGTACTGTATAACACACATAAAGAATATCGGCCAAGGTTTTTTTTACTCCCTAATAACGAAAACAGCATCGGCCCACAAAAACCCATATAGGTCGGGCTCCGAACATCACTTTAAATGTTTACAGCCATGCAATGTCAAAAAAATGTCTACTAGTGTATCAGCCAATCAGAATTCAGAGGGGTTGTTTTGATCCTTTTGTTTTAACAAGTTTTATGCATCAGCACACACAGTAATATAACCAGAACTATTTCACAAGTATAGCGATTTTGTATGAATTTGTTGTTTGATTTTGATTTGATTTGTACACAAAATGTAGAAAAACACACTGTACCAAAACGTATGAATGATTTTGTGGAAATTTTTCACAAATTCGGCAAAACATAAAATAGTTAAAAAGTGACATGAAAGTATGTTTGTAATTTTTTTGCGTGGTAATCGCATGAGTGACACTTCACCTCAGTGAGCGTTTTGATGGGTGAGGAGCATGTCAGGTTCCAGGAAAAGAAAAGTGAAAAAAAATCGATTGGTTCAGCGAATCTTGTAATGTTTTAAACAAATAGATTGCCGTTTGATGCCACTAGTGGAGTGTAAATGCAGGGAGAGGTGGCAAGAGTCTGAAGTGGTGGCTTTTTGTCGGATGGGATCAGAGATTGTTGGTGCAGAGCGGTGAAAGACTCCCCACCGGTCCCTCTATTCTGTCCGGTCACAATCCCAAGAGGAAGTGAGAGTGTTCATCCATTGCTCTGACAAAGTCTCTTACTATGTGTCGCCCTGCAGGGATCATTATTTTCCCGTCTGCCTGTTAAGGTGTTTGCAGTTTTTCCACCTTCCTTTGAGAGGCTTTTTGTACTAGATAAACTTCAGTGTGCTTAACTTGTGAGGCTTGGACAGAAAACTATCCAAGGCCCATTATCGGAGTTCTGTATTTTCAATCGCAAAAAAAATTGTATAGGACAATGTCTGAAGTCACACTTCAAGCTTTGCCAGTCAAGGTTGTAAATTAGGTCATTTTTTGCACGTGACCTTGACAGGCTCTAGTTTTCCGTCATTCTTACCATTGTAGAAAAAAATGGATCCAAGGAAACAAGCTCTACATCCGGAGTGAGCTGCCATTTCTCTCCTGGTTGAAGTTGTGTGGCTTTTGTCGCCTGGAAGTGAGTTAATATCAACTACTTCCTCTTCCCGAAGCTTGATGATTTTCCCACAATTAGTGTTTGTTTGTTGTCTTTCCTCATATTGAAAAGGCTGATGACAAACTGTTGTCTGCAGTGAGAAGGTCAATCTACTGGCAGATTTCATCTGATTTACCACATTTCTTTTCTTTCTGTAGGCATCTCACAACAGTTCCCACATGGGCGATTTATAGATGATCATGACAGAACATGCTAATTGATGACTTGAAGATCTTTAACTCACAAATTCATCAACTAACCATTCAGAAACGTCCTGTTGCATTCTACATGTTGTCACTTCTTCTTGAGTCTCTCCATCATTAGGTGCGTTTACATGGAGCACTGTAATCGTTTTAAAGGTCCAATCCGAATGAAAATGCTCCATAAACACCTCAATCGGAATAAAAATGCCCAAACCGAATGAAATTGTAATCGGTTTGAGAGGGGTGGGATAAGCCTTTTCATGAACCAATCAAACGAAAAATTCCACCATGTAAACGACCTGACCCGATTACTTTTGAGTGTACGTCCTTCTGTGGCGTGATATACAGCGCGCGCCTCCACAACTGAAGAGTGCTCACACCAGGCTATAATGCTGACAGAGGAAAGTTAATTTTTCTGAGGTGTTAAACTTTTTTTTTCGTAACAAGTTATGAAGATAATGTTGGAATAATGACACAGACATAGCCTGGCTACACTATTTCATCTTGACAGAGTTTGTCCCAGCCACTTTTACTTCAACTGCTCCTTTTTCTGAGACGATTCTTACACTTTACAACAAATAAATAGCTTTTATAAAACCCTGTAAGTCATGATGGAACACATTCCAGCTGCTGGAGAGGACAGCGTCGACATTTAGACAAACTGTGCACGCATGTCACAAAATTAATGCGATTGAAAGTGTCAGCACATGTAAGCACCAGATCGGTTTAGATAACGTGTCATGTAACCAGGGCTTGACATTAACTTTATTTCTCACCAGCCACTGTGGCTAGGGATTTTCCAAAGTTACTAGCCACTAAGCATTTTCACTGGCCACAATTTTGCTGTTTGGAGATTACATTTTATATGATTTAAGTTGACTTTGGCTTGCTAAAATTACTTGCTTTTGAGTCATGAGCGTCTGGGCAATAAGAGCATAGGCTAAAATGAGAAATTTAATATGATATGAGTTATTTTTGTTAGGCTAAAGAAGCAAATTAGCAAGTTATGTTTCAAGTTAATGTAAACAGTTGAGAAAGAAAACACATGTGAAACAGTGTATTGGATCTGTGTGTCAGGTTTTAAAGTGAGGGACATGAGGGACGACAGGAGCCTTACGAACCTGCAGCCACATTATGAGATAAACAAAGTTTAGGAACGTTAGGAACGGTGGGACTTGGGCGCTGAACATGCTGATTGGTTGAGTTCATGCAGCGTTTTGAATGGTGGATTCGACGTAGTATATATGAATGAATGAATGAGGCATTTATAGCGCTTTCATATGTACTACTGTACACCCAAAGTGCTTCACGCTCATGAGAGGGGTCTCTCCTCAACCACCACCAGTGTGCAGCAACCACTTGGATGATGCGACGGCCGCCACAGTACAACAGCGCCAGTGCGCTCACCACACACCAGCGATAGGTGGAGTGGAGAGAGGGTGATATAGCCAATTCAGTGGATGGGGATTATTAGCAGGCCATGATTGGTAAGGGCCAATGAAGGGAATATGGCCAGGACAGGTTATAAAATATATTACCTATTTATTACCTATTACCTAAGAGTCTGTTGCGGTGCGTGCAGTAAGAGATGATTGCTATTCAAATCAACCATGGAGTTTAAAAAATATGACAGATGACGACAAGGTACAGGCTTTATAAAATTTATTTTCAAAGGACGAAATCCAGCGGGAACTGTAAAGTCTACGCGTGCAGTTCTACTTGACGAGACTAATTTTCGTCAATACTTTAGACCACAATGAAACCGCAGACAGCAGCAGGTCTGGGGGGAAAAGAGTTCCTGGGACAAATTGTTCCGGGTAATTTCGATGGAAACGGGGCTTAAATTGCAGTTTTCCCCCATGGTATCGATGTAAAAATGGTGGCCATTGAAAATGCTGAGTGGCTAGTAACTTTGAAAAACCACTAGCCACAGTGGCAGGTGAGCAAAAAAGTTCATGTCAAGCCCTGATTAAAATGTAGTGCTTAAAATGAATTGGCTAAAGGCCCGTTCACACCAAAACTATAACGATAACAACAGAGAAACAATTCCATTGGAATCACTTTTATTTCAGCTGATGAACGATAAAAACATTGGCAGCCAATCAGAATCCATCCAGACCCACCCAGAATCCATCCATCCAGATATTTGCAGTATTTCTGTAGTGTTCTGCTCAGAATAAGCTGCAAAGTGGACCAGACATAATGCCAGTAGTCAAAAGTAAGAGTGCAACATTACTGACTCTAGTAGTAGCACATAATAGGTCTCCAAAGAGACATTAATAATGATTGAAACCAAATCCCGCTCATTCTATAAAAACCAAGGCCAGATGAGGGACTTTTTAATACAGCATAATTCAAATCTCTCCTGCTCCCCCAACTGAATTCATTTCAGCTAAACCAAGACATAAAGAATACCACGTGTTCTAATGAAAAATATGCCTATATTAGTATCTGCCAGACCATCACCACCTTGCACAGCTCACACATAGTTGTTGTCGGGCCAGGAATGATATGTTTTCTTTTGCTTTCTCAGGGAGATGAATAGGTTTGAGTCAACAAACGGAGCTAATAAGTGTCCCTGATCTCTCCTTGAGCACCTGCGCTCATGCCAGCACAGTAAATCCTGAACCTGAGCACTTCCATTAAACTGGGAAATGAATTCCGGCTATTTGATGTCTGATAAACATAGCTGATTTTCACGATTTCACGATAAATCTTTTTGCGAACCGAACAGCATTTGGTTTCCGTCACTCGAGGAACTTGAATAGAGTTATTATGTCCGAATAACAGCGGAATGAGCTTAGATTTTGAGGTGATGAATGGAGCAATAGAGAAAGCCTATCTTCATTTTGCATATGTTTGAGCTCAAGCCCTTTTTCCGTGTCGAAACCGTCCCCAGGGGTCCCCTCGCGAGTCTAAGTGGCGCAACATACAATACCCTCATGATGGGAAAATGCTTCCCCTGAGCGGCAACACAAAAACTGCTGCTCTTTCAATGAGCTCGCCAATTGTTGAACTTTCTATACCGTGCGTCGTACGGAACGGACAAATGAAATCCATTCCGCTGGACTGAACTCTTGCGTGTCCTTTGACAGTGGCTAGCGGTTAGCATTTACAGGAGGAAGCCGCTCGAGTGTTTCTAGGTTGCGCATGCGATCTGTTTATGTAGGGTGACCTCTGAAAGGAAAGAAAATAAAGATCAGGGCAGCTGATTAGCCATGGGAACTTTTCTCGAGACAATGCTCCGGTTTCCTTCTCCACGCGAGGCTCGTTCCCGCGCAGTCGTGAGCTCGGCACGCCGCTCACACGCTCTGGATGGTTTCAGATTTCCAGTCGATGCTGAGTAGCATCTGTTGCACCTCCTGGTTTAAGCACTTTTTGACCTGAGGAGACTGTAAACCTCATTGGGTGGTGCTAGTGTTGCTTGTGCCGATGTGGGACATTCTGTTTTCTATTTAGAGGAGATGACATCTACAGGGTTAATGTCATTGTGAAAGAATGCCATCTGGAGCATTTTTCCTCCATACTGAGGCAAAAAAAAAAAAAAACTCTTTGATGTGAAACGCTATTTTGCTATTTGGGAGTCTTTTGTCAAAGCAGTTCATTCTGAATGAAATAGAAAATCAAAATGTTGGGATTTAACTGGTAACTTTTTTCTTTTTAATTTATTGTTTATATAATGTCATCTATTTAATGTTTATAATGTTTAAATGTTAAATGTGTTTTCGTTCAGTGATTTATATATATATATATATATATATATATATATATATATATATATATATATATATATATATATATATATATAACCAACATGTCTTTCCTTGACGAATCAATGCTGCAGATTTTGAGGATGTATCCACACTCACTACCGAGGCTTTGAATGATCTATCATGAACTTCTGAAAAGCTGAGATTATCCTCTTTACGGTGCATTTTACAGCATACAGATTGGATTAGCGATTAAAAAATTATTAAACATTTTAGAACGATAGTTATTTTAGCCGCGGGTGGCTGTCTCTGTCTTTGAGGGTAAAGTGAACGTAAACAGTTGAGAAAGAAAACTCATGTGTATTGTATATTGGATCTGTGTGTCAGGTTTTAAAGTGACAGCAGCATTATATTATATTATATTATATTATTAGCAACAGATTACAGACACAAAATAGGATGTGAATGGTGTTTCATGTTTACAGTATTATCACTATATTTAATTTTGACTTTCATGCTCATTCTCCAGCACTAAAAGACGATGTTATTTAATAATGTAATATATATATAATAATGTATTATATAACAGAGACATCAGACACTACTGTAAATAATTTGTTATATTTTTAATAAGGATTAAAATATACAATTATTCTCCAAAATAATAGTCCATTATGATTTATTATAGATCATTTGTAGAAACGTAAATAATAATACAAATTTAAAACTAATGTTCTATAGTTCTATAGAATGCTATATGTTAAATGGCTTTTCGTTTAATTTTACATATATTTTTATTTAATTTATATATTGTAATGTTATATTATATTATGTTATCTACACTGTAAAAAAATCCCCATAAAATTTACGGTAAAAAAACGGCAGCTGTGGTTGCCAAAACTTTACCGTAAAAAAAAACGTAGCAACATTTAAGGTTTTACAGGACAGCACTTAGTTTACAGTCTATTTCACAGTTCAAAACAGTATTTATATTGGGTTTATATTGTAATAATTATGTGTACACTGTAAAACAATTACATTAAATGTACATTATATTTTACGTTAAATAAAAGTATTTCATTAACTGAGATAATGTTCAATTACCAACCTATTGAAATTCTAATATGTGTTATGCACTTTTGATATACTTACAACCACCAATCACAGTGGTGATGAGAGTCACATGATGTATCAAAGCTCATCACAAGCAGCTTTTAGGAGGACAATACTAATATATAGAATGTGCACAGTGTCATTCACACAAACACTATACAACATCATGGTAACACACACGAAATAAAAAAATGCAATAGACATTAATTTTACAACATTAGATCCTAATGTACATAACTGATTAGAAACAACTAAGAAGAAACCGTTATTTAAACGAAAATACATCAAATGTGAAGTGTCACCCAGGGAATTCTGGGAATGTCAGTTTAAGTTTTTTCACTGTAAATTACACAATGACTTGTTCTTTTTGACTTCCAAAAACTGTACATTTAATGGTATTTTACTGTAAAATTAAATTAAATGTAAGTTTAGATATATTACAGTTATTCACCGTAAATAGTACGGAAACTTTCTGTTCACCAGTTAACTGTTTTTCACCAAAGCATTTTTACACTCTTTTACCGTTAAAATCACAATTATTTTTTTTAAACAGTCTGAATATAACCACTTATTATATGTGTATCGTAGTGATTCAGGATATGACAAAAACACAGTTTGGAAGATGGATTTATGATGTACTCGCTCATTATATACATTTAGTAAATTTTGAACAAAAAAAAGTTACATAGTGTACCTTTAATTTCAACATACATACTCATATCTGCTTGTTATTTCTCCAGGACTACGAAGGTGATGTGACATTGAAGACACCCTATACTGTCAGACAACAGGAAGCTGGCGATGAGGATTGTGGGATTGTGGAGGGCTGGGCGATACAGTCCCTTGCTGTTCTTTCTGCTCCACTCGCTGTTGCCTCTTATACGATCCAGTAATGTTGGAAACCAGAATATACCACGACTACAACTCACCCATACAGGTCAGAACTCACACTCTTACATACTGACACTCAAAAACTAAATTTGACATTCACTTTCATAGAGAGAATCAAAAGGCAGCAGAAAAGGATGAAATCATGTCTGCAACACTAGTTACACTCTTTGTTGTGGCAGTCTGCAAGTCTTTAATGAAGAGTGTAAGTAGACACAGAGCAAGCTGCCTTTCCTTCTTTCCGTTTGCCCTTGAGGACATCAGCTGGGTCAGGCAGCTTTAACAGACACAATGCAAAAGGGGAAGAGTGCCATTAGCCTCTGCTTCCTGGAAATGTACAGCGTTAATTTGGCTAGTGTATTTTGCAAGTCTTCTTTTGCTCTGATTTCTTCTTGCTTTGTTTCTGTGAACATTTTATTTAATTATATAACATAATATTGCACTGTTATGTATCTTATAGGATTATACATTTTATATAATAATTATGTAATATGAGAACAGTGAGGACAGTGTAAATAATTATCTGTAAAACAAAATTATTCTCCTACATAATATTGTCCCTTATAGATGTAATGGTTCCACTTTATATTAGGTGGCCTTAACTACTATGTACTTACATAAAAAAATAAGTACCTATTGTGTTCATATTGTATTGCACAACACTTGATGATATTGAGGTGGGGTACGGGTTAGGGACAGGTGTGGTGGTATGGGTAAGTTTAAGGGTAAAGTTAGGGACAGGTGTGGTGGTATGGGTAAGTTTAAGGGTAAAGTTAGGGACGTGTGGTGGTATGGGTAAATTTAAGGGTAAAGTTAGGGACAGGTGTGGTGGTATGGGTAAGTTTAAGGGTAAAGTTAGGGACAGGTGTGGTGGTATGGGTAAATTTAAGGGTAGGGTTAGGGACGTGTGGTGGTATGGGTAAGTTTAAGGGTAAAGTTAGGGACAGGTGTGGTGGTATGGGTAAGTTTAAGGGTAGGGTTAGGGACAGGTGTTCTGGGATGGGTAAGTTTAAGGGTAAAGTTATTGACAGGTGTGGTGGGATGGGTAAGTTTAAGGGTGGGGTTAGGGACAGGTGTGGTGGTGTGGGTAAGTTAAAGGGTAGGTTAAGGGACAGGTGTGCTGGTATGGGTAAGTTTAAGGGTAAAGTTATGGACAGGTGTTGTGGTGTGGGTAAGTTTAAGGGAAAAGTTATGGACAGGTGTGCTGGTATGGGTAAGTTTAAGGGTAAAGTTAGGGACAGGTGTGGTGGGATGGGTAAGTTTAAGGGTAAAGTTAGGGACAGGTGTGGTGGTATGGGTAAGTTTAAGGGTAAAGTCAGGGACAGGTGTGCTGATATGGGTAAGTTTAAGGGTAAAGTTAGAGACAGGTGTGGTGGTGTGGGTAAGTTTAAGGAAAAGTTATGGACAGGTGTGCTGGTATGGGTAACTTTAAGGGTTAAGTTAGGGACAGGTGTGGTGGGATGTGTGGTGGGATGGGTAAGTTTAAGGGTAAAGTTAGGGACAGGTGTGGTGGTATGGGTAAGTTTAAGGGTAAAGTCAGGGACAGGTGTGCTGGTATGGTTAAGTTTAAGGGTAAAGTTAGGGACAGGTGTGGTGGTATGGGTAAGTGTAAGGGTAAAGTCAGGGACAGGTGTGCTGGTATGGGTAAGTTTAAGGGTAAAGTTAGAGACAGGTGTGGTGGTGTGGGTAAGTTTAAGGAAAGGTTATGGACAGGTGTGCTGGTATGGGTAAGTTTAAGGGTAAAGTTAGGGACAGGTGTGGTGGTGTGGGTAAGTTTAAGTTAGGGACAGGTGTGGTGGTATGGGTAAGTTTAAGGGTAAAGTTAGGGACAGGTGTGCTGGTATGGGTAAGTTTAAGGGTAAAGTTAGGGACAGGTGTGGTGGTATGGGTAAGTTTAAGGGTAAAGTTAGGGACAGGTGTGGTGGTATGGGTAAGTTTAAGGGTAAAGTTAGGGACAGGTGTGGTGGTATGGGTAAGTTTAAGGGTAAAGTTAGGGACAGGTGTGGTGGTATGGGTAAGTTTAAGGGTAAAGTTAGGGACAGGTGTGGTGGGATGGGTAAGTTTAAGGATAAAGTCAGGGACAGGTGTGGTGGTATGGGTAAGTTTAAGGGTAAAGTTAGGGACAGGTGTGCTGGTATGGGTAAGTTTAAGGGGTAAAGTTAGGGACGGGTGTGGTGGTATGGGTAAGTTTAAGGGTAAAGTCAGGGACAGGTGTGCTGGTATGGGTAAGTTTAAGGGTAAAGTTAGAGACAGGTGTGGTGGTGTGGGTAAGTTTAAGGGAAAAGTTATGGACAGGTGTGCTGGTATGGGTAACTTTAAGGGTAAAGTTAGGGACAGGTGTGGTGGGATGTGTGGTGGGATGGGTAAGTTTAAGGGTAAAGTCAGGGACAGGTGTGCTGGTATGGGTAAGTTTAAGGGTAAAGTCAGGGACAGGTGTGCTAGTATGGGTAAGTTTAAGGGTAAAGTTAGGGACAGGTGTGCTGGTGCGGGTAAGTTTAAGGGTAACGTTAGGGACAGGTGTGGTGATATGGGTAAGTTTAAGGGTAAAGTTAGGGACAGGTGTGGTGGTGTGGGAAAGTTTAAGGGTAAAGTTAGGGACAGGTGTGGTGGTGTGGGTAAATTTAAGGGTAGGGTTAGGGACAGGTGTGGTGGTGTGGGTAAGTTTAAGGGTAAAGTTAGGGACTGGTGTGGTGGTGTGGGAAAGTTTAAGGGTCAAGTTATGGACAGGTGTGGTGGTATGGGTAAGTTTAAGGGTAAAGTTAGGGACAGGTGTGGTGGTGTGGGTAAGTTTAAGGGTAAAGTTAGGGACAGGTGTGGTGGTGTGGGAAAGTTTAAAGCTACACTGTGTGATATTTTCCCCCATCTAGCGGTGAAAAGGTATATGACCATCCAGTGAATATTAGTTTCTGTTCCTCTCAATTCCGATTTCGTTTTAACTCCTACGGTGGCCGATTTACATGGCTTCCAGTTCGACCTCGTCCATGAGTGTTCCTTCAGGTGATGAGGTTACTTTAGAAAACTATTATAATTTGCAGTTATTTAATTTGTCAGTTAACATGTAGGTTATGACATCTATGTAAAATGAATAATAGTTTTACGTTTTAGTTATTTTTTACCATTTCATTGCTAACATCAGCGATCAGGTTCCCAGACGAATGCAAGCTAATCTTAGTAAAGTAACTTTTATCGGTGCTATCGTTATTCTGTATATTGTACGACATCACTAGCGTGATGCAAAGTTTACATTGTAGGCTATATCAGTCTCAAGCAATCCCCCTCTTCACATTCGACACAGTGCCATCGAGTGTTAAACGCCGAAAGGCTTGAATTTACGGGTATGTCCCTCTTTGGTTTATGTACTTTCAAGATGGAGGGGCAAAATGGCGACGCGCATTCGAACCCCTCACCCGTATGTATTTTCAATGGCATATTATAAACTTACGAAAATACTTTATTACTTGAAAGAAGTAAATATACATTAATGAGCACATATATTTTTGAAAGAACTAATTGTTTTTAGCTAAGAATAAACTAAAAAAGTTACACAGTGTAGCTTTAAGGGTAAAGTCAGGGACAGGTGTGGTGGTATGGGTAAGTTTAAGGGTAAAGTTAGGGACAGGTGTGGTGGTGTGGGAAAGTTATGGACAGGTGTGCTGGTATGGGTAAGTTTAAGGGTAAGTTTAATGTAACAACAGAAATTAATAACATATGTAGTTACATGCAGGTATTTAAAAAAAGTACATTGTATCAAATTAGTAATTTTAATGTTAGTACATAGTAGTTAAGGTCACCTAATGCAAAGTTGGTCCAATATATTCATAATTTAAATAAAAAAAATGTATATAATTTTATATATATTTTATAAATAATTTTATAAATATTTTTAAAATAATTGTATAAATATTTTAAAAATAATTTTAAAATATCAATAATTTTTAAGATTCAGTCTTATAGGTCTTATATGTCTATATATGTCTATATTTGATAATCCCCTTCACTCTGCTACTCCCCATTTTACCTTAGTATAATACAATTTTAATTATAAAATAAGACATTAGACACCCTACCTAATATAAGTAACATTGCAACTTCATGTCAACTAACTCATTCATTTTCAACTACAGGTCAACTACTAACTCTCATTCATTTGCAACTACAGGTCAACTACTAACTCTTATTAATTTGCAACTACAGGTCAACTATCTCAGTAATTTTCAGGTCAACCACTAACTCTCATTAATTTGCAACTACAGGTCAACTAACTCTCATTAATTTTCAACTGCAGGTCAACCACTAACTCTCATTGATTTGTAACTACAGGTCAACTAACTCTTATTAATTTTCAACTACAGGTCAACCACTAACTCTCATTAATTTTCAACTACAGGTCAACCACTAACTCTCATTAATTTGCAACTACAGGTCAACTCACTCTCATTCATTTGCAACTACAGGTCAACTAACTCTCATTCATTTGCAACTACAGGTCAACTATCTCATTCATTTGCAACTACAGGTCAACTAACTCATTAATTTTCAACTACAGGTCAACTAACTCTCATTAATTTACAACTACAGGTCAACCACTAACTCTCATTAATTTTCAACTAAAGGTCTTTCAACTAACTGCTAACTCATTCATTTGCAACTACATGTCAATTAACTCTCGTTAATTTTCAACTAATTACTAACTCTCATTAATTTGCAACTACAGGTCATCTAACTCTCATGAACTTGCAACTACATGCCAACTACCATTAATTTGCAACTACATGTCAATTAACTCTCATTACAGTAATAGTAGACCATTAGGTTTGGGTTTGGGTTAGTTGTTGTTAGAGTTTGGGTTAGTAGAATAAGTTGACATGGACTTGCAAAGTTAATTTTAGTCAGTTGAATGTCTGATGGGGTCTGACCATCAAAGTGTTAGCAGATATTAAGCAGGCAGTTTATACTCTAATGACTGGTGGTTGACATGTAGTTGCAAAGTTACTTATAGCTAGTAGAAGACTGATGCTTATAGCTAGTAGAAGATGCTACCAAAGATTTTACCCAACAAAACTCAATTTACACCAATATAATGTATTAACTGTAGTGAACAAACCTCCTTTTCAACATTATCACTTATAAGGACGTAAAACTTCCATCCACCCAGCAATACATCACCAGACTATTCTGCAACTGTCTGTCTGGACACCCACGCCACATAGTCGCATCCCCTGAGCCGTCTCCCATTATCAGCACGTCACAGCCGCCCCTGTTTCTGACCCCTCAGAACCTTCCGGAACCTGTGTGACTCGGCAGCTTCCTCACAGGAAGATTCTGTATACAGTGGCGTCGGACAGCACGCTGTACCTTTAGTGGTAATGTGCTTCCCATTATCTCCAGGGCTGTTAATAGAAGACTCCAAACATGCAGATGATCTCAGGGGCGCCATCTGTTTATGAGCATAGGGCGGCAGACATCCAAAGGTTGGCAGCGAGACGCAAAAGCCAGACGTTATTCATTAATGAAGAGGAGTGACTTGTTTTGCTTGCAGGTATCTCAGAGCCTGATTTGAAAGCCACACTAAAGAAGACAGGAAATGAGATGAAGTAAACAAAGAAGTCTTTTGAAATAGCTGAATATGACGGTTTTATAAAGAAACGTTGGCTTTTGAGGGACATGATGGTTCAAGTTTTCATCTTGGATTTTGCATTTTGTTCTAAAACCATATACACGCTACCAGCCCTATAGTAACTGTATGAAGAATAAAAAAACAGCTGAACTTAACTCTACTGAAAAATTTAGCTAGTAGTGATTATTCTAAAAAGACTTTTATTTGGTGTAAAAATCATAGGCATGCTGCTAAGTCTGCAGTTTTTCCGTGGAATAGGATACCTTTAAGTTCTTGCTGCGAGCTGTTCCCACAGAACCTACAGTTTTGGTGATCCACCTCCCCCAAAACACCTCCGTAATATATATATACATTCAGCAGAGAGTTGGGCCCCCCAAGGGAGAAAGTCACACGTTTCCACTGCAGGAACTTTCCACAGGAACTAGGGACTTTGGGGTGGTACTTGGTGTGTTTCGACCGCAGGCCTCATGGTCTAAATGAAGATCCGGGTAAATATTTCCCCCTCTAAATGGCTCTGCTCGCGAGGTAGTACTTTTTCAAAGTTCAGGAACTTCTGGGGGTGGGACTTGGGCACTGAACATGCTGATTGGTTGAGTTCATGCAGCATTTTGATTGGTTGACTGCAGCATTTTATTTAATCCACCATTTTTAAAAGTCTGTTGCAGTGCGTGAAGTAAGAGTTGCTTGCTATTTGAATCAATGAAGTATAAAAAATACGACAGATGGACCGACGACGATGTTCAGGCTTTGGTAAGCTTATGTGGAGGATGAAATCCAGCAGGAACTGGAAAGTTGCGCGCAGTCCTACTTCACCGGACTAATAGATACAGTACTTTAGACCACGACGGAAACGCAGACAGCAACAGTTCTGGGGAAAAAGTTCCTGGGACAAATTGTTCCAGGTAATTTTGGTGGAAACAGGGGTTTTGATTGGTCATTGGGCTACTTTTGATGCGTAGACCTGGCAACCCTGATCATAGTTGATCCACCTACAATATTCTACCAACCCTGTAATACTGTATACAGGGAAATAAATCAGTGAATCAAATTTTTTTTAAACTGGCTGTACAATTACTGTACTTTCACCAAACAGTTAAACTAGTAGCTCATGTATCCTAATATGCTAATGCTAACGTGTAAGATCTGGCCTAGCTAATTTGAATAAGTCAAATGAATCATTCGATTTGAACCAATGAACTAGACAAGTGTATTTGATTATCATCTATTTTTTGCTCTACTATAAAGCTGCTTTAGCAATAGGCCAATGCTAGCTAGTGTGATGCTAGTATATTGTCATGGTAATGCTAATGATGGAAAATGTAGCTTGATACTGAAAAATCTGCACAAAAAACCCCCAGATGTACTTATTTTGCATGACTGGAAAATGTAGCTACTGTAGTAGGCTTATATCTAATTAGCTAATATGCTAATGTGTAAAGTGTAGTTTACTACCCAGCACGGCTCTCCTCATGTTTTTATCGAAAAGCAGAATCATACTTTCATGTCAACTACCTTAAAATGACTCATTATTTTTCAATTGAGTCAGCTTCCTCACTTTTAAACTGCTTGTTTAACCTCTGAAGATGAAGTTTTGTTAGCAGAAACGCATACAATTGATTTTCCAGTCTCTGCTGACTTCCCACTGGCGTTTACCAGTAAAACTCCCTCAAAATGTGGGGATTTCTGACAGATATGTGGATTAAAACCAAAAGAAACATTCCTGGCATTTGAGACTGGCTAAATGTCTCAATTTCTCCACGACAGGAAGGAATTTTTGCTTCACACCCACTGTCATTTTGACAGCTGCGTAGTGTGTGTACTGGGAAGATAGCGCACTTTGAGAGGAATATCTCAGATATTATCAAAACACTGGACACACAATGAAGATTCACCAACATAAACATGGGAAACTGAGAATTACAGTAATTTAAAATGCTCGTTTATATAATTAAAATGAGTCTTTACTAAAGCGTATGTACGTATAATGGGTCACTCCCTCATGGTGGCCGCCATTTTGAGACCATATGACCAACTGTGTCTTGCAGTTTGATCTAATAAACAAAATAATGTCCAACACAAGTCATATTGGTTGTATAAGAAGATTTACATAGTCCATGTTTCATTTTCAAATTTCAAGACTGGTTCAAAGTGGCGTATTTAAAGAGAACCACTAAATTAAGCTGGGTTATTTTCACAATAGCCCTCAGAGGGCAAATCTCAGTAAGACGGTAAAACATTTTTATTACAGTCTCTGTCATCGCAAAAATACAGCTCTTTGGCACTCGGAATGTGACCTGTGGGATGTAGTCCCTGATAGCTGACTCAGTGCTGCGTCACGGTGATGACCCCTGACTGTGTAACCCCTCAGTATCCATGGCAACAAGGTGCAGGAGATAAGCACAGCAGATGACTCGGGGTCCTGGGCTCTGGAAGGGGATAATGAAGCTATCGGGGCATTAACACTGAACAGAGCCAGGGGGAAGAATGCTGCTAATTAGAGGAAGGAAAGGTGAAGACGATGAAGTTTCTCAAAATAAACCTTCTGAAAGATTAGCTGTTAAGCTAGGTTTAATAGCAGATCTTGTGAAAAAAGAACACTTTATTTTAATGCATACTTTTAAAATGAGTACTTAATATGGACATAATATACTTAAAGGCAAACTTATAGTAATGTTTTGGACCCTTAATTTCATGTTAATTGCAATTAAAGGAAATTGTATTAAATATAATTGTAATGATGAAGTGAAAATATATTAACTTTAAATGTGATTTTGAATAACACTACAGTTCAAATTATAATCAAGTACTTTAAATATGCTTTATGTTAGTCAACACATTAAAAAAAGTGTACTTCTTTAAAGCACGACAAAAGATTATTAAAACAATGGTTTAAAATGTACTTTATAGTAAAACTTTTATTTTGACATTATTACAGTGCACATTTTTAAAAGTGTACTTAACTCTTTCCCCTCCAGCGTTTTTGAAAAAACTTGCCAGCAACCGCTAGCATTTTTATTATTTTCAAAAAATGTAATGAACCCCAGAATATTTTTTTTGTATGAATGTTTGAATTATCAATCAATAAATCAAAATAAAGAACAGAGCCTTTTCCTCTTTCCCCGCCAGCATTTTTTGGCGGTGGCTGGGAAATTTTTGATAATTTTCACAAAAATATAATAGCCCATAGAATATTTTGTTGTATGAATATCTGATTATATATATATAGAAAGAAAGAGCAGACCCTCTGCTTTTAAACAAAAAAAATGCATGCATTCCTTTTTTACCAACACTTGAATATGGGTAAGTTTCATTAAAAAAAACAACATTTTGAACATAAAGCTGAGAAAATCACTTTTTTATGAAGGACTACATCCAGATCAGATGAGCGATGATCAAACACAGATGGAGGAGATCGAGTTCATCAACACCCCTAATGCTTTCACAGTCCTGTAGCTCGTCCTGGGTCGACATTTCATTCAGTAACTTTAGATAGTTTTGATTTATATGATGTTTAATGTTGATGATCACGTTATTTAACGCATCTGCGTACATGCGATCGCTTGTTTTATTGCATCTCCTTCGCCTGTGTTTTGATCAGGAGATGCGTAATAACGCCCTCTAGTGTATAACAGTGAAAACACAGAAACACGGAAAAATACGTGTTTGGCAGGGAAGCGTTTTCTCAGAAATAATGGAAAATTCCATGTTTGGCGGGGAAGGAGTTAAACAAAAAAAAAAAAAACTTTTTATTATTGATTCATGCATTCCCTTTTTATCAACATTTGATTGTGGGTAAATTTTTAAAAGTTACATTTTGAGTAAAAAGTTGAGAAAATCGCGTTTCTGTCAGGACCACTATCTTCAAAGATGATTGACTATTAGCATATAGTTTGGATTGGCGGTATGGTTCTGTTCTGGGCATCCATGCAGCCTAGCATAGATATGAGCAGGTAGAGCCGCGATAAACCCCCTTAGGGTAAACAGAACAGAACCAACATAATCTATTGCAGATATCATTAATGTCGAATCAGAATTAATGGAATAAATTAATGGGAATCAGAATACCAAATTCTGATTGGACGAGAGGAGGACCTGGGGATGGAGAAGGGTAAATGATCATTGAATGGCCTTTTATTTATTATATTATTTGCAAGTACAGTATTTTTTAAAGTATACTTTTAAGACTTTCACTCTTTCACAAGTGCACCTCCTCTAGATTGTTACCACCAGCCTAATTCACTAATATGCACAACATGCTAGGTATGTACAGTCTGATTGCGTGTCTGCAGTGCGCTGACCAGGCTGTCGAATCTGCGTTTACTTACTTGCAAAGTTGGATAACTTGGAATTGATTTCTACTTGAGCACGAATCTGGAAGTAAGTCACTGTTCCCTCTTTCTTTTTAACCTTCAAAAATACATGTATTATTCATTCATATCTACGCTTAGAGCAACATTTGATTCCAGTTGTGTCTCCTGTTGAAGTGTCCTGACCTCATTCTTTAAAATGCAAGACAAAACGTCCACCCAAAGCCTAAACATCATGGTCAATCTGCTGAATTTTTCTAATCATATTTTCAGACCAGATCACAGCAACCTTGTAGCAATTGATAAATGCCAAAGCATTCCACTCTCATCTAAAGCAGATTAAGTTGCAGGACGATGATAGATAATGATTGTGTGTCTTGAGCAAAGCAGCAGGCGCTTCGGTTCGGGTCATTGGCAGGATTTGGGTTGCCTCACTTGACTTGATTATCACCCACAAACTGCACTTAAGTAGCAGCACATACGTCCATGTGCATGTCCGTGTGTGTTTGCGAGCACACTTTCAACACCTCCAGCCCAAGACTGAAGCAATCAAACATGCACTCCATGGCCCTTTAGGGAGATGACATCGTACAGAACGTTCCAGAGCGTAATGAAGAAAACAACTCTGGGTGCTGCAGCGGAGGCCTCTCATCAATGCTGTGCGTCTATAGAGGCACACTTTACCCCTAGAGAGAGGAATTTAGTCCACACTCTTCCTAAATAGGCAGTGAACTCAAAAACTTGTAGGTCACAACCACAAAAACCTCCAGTGGGATGTGCTGGTCATCAGAAGACCATTATTCTTAGTGTATGTTTTCCTCCAGGGTTCTTCAACACATAATGAATGGGAAGTCATTGTTTATCATTCTATAAACAACACATTTCCTCTTATTAGAAAACAAAAGAAAATGATGTTGTTATTTCGGTTGTTAAAACCAACTTTACAGGCATCTGATAAATGGTGTCCTCAAGGCTATATCTTAGGTCCTATGTCGTTTTAGCATTAAAGGAATAGTTCACCCCAAAAAATGTAAACATAATTTTACTTGACCCCCTTACAGTTTTATACATGAAGGCTCTTATTATAACAAACTGAAAACATTTGAATCTTTATACTGCTATACAGAGAAGTATCTTACATGAATGACAAACTCAGTGTCGTTCTGTTCACATGATTCCAGCAGACTCAGTATTCCTTGGTCTTAAAAAGATCTTGAGTTTCTTGTTGAAGCTAATGTTATTTCTCAGTGCTTGCTGACAGTGGTTGACTCAAAGTTTGCAAAAGTTCACCGATCTGAAGTTTGGCACCAACAGCGAGTTTGAGGAAGTACAACAACCTCCTAATCTTAGCTGCAAAGTCCCACAAAGCCTGTAAAAACAAACGCAAGGGCACAAAAGAAAAATTAAGGGAGCGTCTAAACCTGCCTTGGAAGATGAATTACTATTGGTGGGATATTTTGCAGACCAGGGTTACATAGTACAGTGTTTCATGAGACATAAGACAAAGATATGAGGATGCCCTAAAAACCACTGAGGAATGTGTAGATAGATCGACAGACAGACAGACAGACAGACAGATATATATTTAGATAGATAGATAGATAGATCGACAGACAGACAGACAGACAGATAGATATTTAGATAGATAGATAGATAGATAGATAGATAGATAGATAGATAGATAGATAGATAGATAGATAGATAGATAGATAGATAGATAGATAGATAGATAGATAGATAGATAGATAGATAGATAGATAGATCGACAGACAGACAGACAGATATTTAGATAGATAGATAGATAGATAGATAGATAGATAGATAGATAGATAGATAGATAGATAGATAGATAGATAGATAGATAGATAGATAGATAGATAGATAGATCGACAGACAGACAGACAGATAGATATTTAGATAGATAGATAGATAGATAGATAGATAGATAGATAGATAGATAGATAGATAGATAGATAGATAGATAGATAGATAGATAGATAGATAGATAGATAGATAGATAGATAGATAGATAGATAGATAGATAGATAGATAGATAGATAGATAGATAGATAGATATGGTTGAATACTGGGGCATTTGTGTCATAAATCACAATGTTTACATCTGGAGGTTATGTGATACTAACTGAGTTAGTAAAAGCTGACAGAAGGTCTGTCTTTATAGGCAGTTAATAGCTTGGAACATTGGTCTGGTCTGTTTGAAACATAAACAATATGCTGTTTAGTCACAAATACATTCTCTTTTGCTGGTTTAAAAGAGCATCAGTCAGTGTAAAGGCTTTTAGAAAGGCCTAATAAACAGGGACAAACAAGATACAGACTTTATTTAAAGTAAATGATTCTGGTGAAACGTACTCCTCTTTAAAGTCGTAATACAGTGACTTCACTCCATGAAAAATGGTTCTGAAATCCTTTTCTTGCAAAGACATTCATTATTTACCATTTGAATGAAAACCCAAAGCTGATAAATGAACAAGATGCCTTGTTTTCCCATTCACTCTTTTGCTAATGTGGGTGACCCAGAACACAATTTACACCCGGAGCTTGTGGGTAATTCGAATGACTAGCTGTCACTGACCCAAAGGAAAAAAGAAGTCAGTCTATGTCTTCCATCACCGCAAAAAGCCTTTCTGGACAGTTTGAAAAAAGATGGGAAAAGGCAGGGAATGTGGGAGATAAATGAGGAGGTATATTGATGTTAACACTTCTCCAACCCTCACAGCGAGTGTCAGTTTCATGAATCGCAGCAAATTAAACTGTATATTTTTCCGTGACTGATGAGGTTTTTTTATATTTAGAGAGGAAATATTGCTCTTCGGTGAGCTTTGGAGGGAAGTTTTTTTTTTTGTTGAAGACTCCATAAAGTCAAAATAAAACCACCCAGACAGCAACATAGTGTAGGCCCAGATCTGGCCCGCATCTGCTACGTTTTGAATCCACATGTTGCTGTCTAGACACAAAAATAAGTCTATTTTTACTCAAAGTATAGTAATGGCTTAACTGATACACTACTTAAGTGTCAATTCTCCTCAGAAGTAGCGCTGTTTGCCTTTGTAACAGATCAACAGTGCACACTAGAGGCCTGACGCCAATTTTCTCCAGACCTGTTTATACAGGAGAAAACATAATGACAAGAAGAACATTCACACCTTGAACGTTCCTTGTGTTCGTCCTGAACAAACAGCTGGAAAATGCCCGGGCAATGAGACTTCGATGCATCCAGGCATTGAAAAACAGAAAGAGGATGTAGGTCAGCCACCTGATACAAAGACAAAACAAACATGGCCGTCATTCTCACAGTAATAGCTCACGTACACTTGTGAATTCCCACTGATTTCTATTGCTTATAGAAGAGACATTAGTTGGCACATTTCAGGCTTCTAATGAGGAGCGTCCGAGGACTTAGGGTTTACTATATTTGTGCGGTCACTTTGGCTCTCACAACTGTGGCAAAATAAAAATAAAGTCATCATAATTACTGTCTCTTAACAGACAGAATTGTCAGGAGAGATATTTTATGCAGCTCTTAATGTTTTATTAGTTGTCATTAAGTACTCGCCCCACAGCCAATTCTGTTTTATTGCAAGACGTTTTGACAAATCCAAACCAGATTTGTTCAATCCAGTTTCGTTCTTGTTCAGACAGTTTGTGCCGCTATTACCACAAGATAAAGGCTTTGATTGCCCTAAAGACTCCAGAAAATGATGATAATCAAATATCCAGTGATTCTAATGGTATTTGTATCGGTTGAAATTCTAGTCTTGTAGTATTGATTTTCATCAGTAATTGAGTTTTCAGTCAAAACCTGATCTTTATCTAGGAATATGACTCTTAATGTTGTTTTTATCCAAACTGTTGACTGGCGTTTTCACAGACGGGTCACTTAAAGTTCAGATGCTTTCCTGACCCTCTTGATTCTCAATCAAACTGTTTCCTTTTACCTCTTAATCTAACCTCTTATCTCTAAATATCTTGCTAAGCATGTTCTACATCCCATTTATTCACGGTTGCATTATCTTAACTTACACTCTCCACAAACTCTGAAATCCAATTCTGCCTATGCTTTAGTCGCTACAAATCAAATCTCACTGCACTTAGTGTACAAACAAATCTTCCATACCTGAGTGTTTTGCAGCTTTGTAGCTAGATCTGTAAAACGGCAAAGATTACGATCTGCACGATATGGTCGGTGTGTGAAATTCTGATTTGTGGAGTAAGAGATATGTCTGGTCCAAACTCCAGTGAAGCCAGCTTCTTCTCAACCTCTGATTCCAGATGTTATGCGCAAGACGTTCAGGATGACAGGTCAAGGACAGTTCAGTCTATGAAGCACTGTTCTAAAACCTACTGCCTACATAGACAGTTGCCTTCTAAGAGGCCGTTCACATGTGTTCTGGTGTTCCAAAACAACTCAATGGAGCGCAACAAAATGGAACAGAATGTTGGAATCTTGAGATGTGTTTAAAACGTTCTTACTGTTGCGACGCTAGACACTAAAGGCTCCCAAAGTCACTTAACCCTTAAGAAAAACACGTTTATTCAAGTGTGCTATTAGTATACTTCTTATAAATAAAAATAAGACAGTATACTTTCAGTCTTTATGTGTTTCTTAGAAATATAATTAAAATTACTTGACGTATACTGTGACAGAAAGGTCTAAGTATATTTGGCCTGTACTAAATCTTTTGATCTAGATCATCTTTAAAGTATAATTAAGTATACTTGGCTTGTAGTTGTGTTTAATCTTTTGATGGATTAGCCTATTAAATATACTTTTTTTACAAACAGTCTTATATACAGGCTTTCGTTTAGAAGGCGGGGCTTATTCGCCTTGTTGGGCATTGCACTTTCTCCCATTCATAAGTAATCAGAGTGCACCGTCTTCCTATATATGAAGTCTTATGGCGCTTTTCTATTACCAGTACCAGCTCAACTTGACTCGACTCGTCTCGTCTCGGCTCGGTTTACTTTTCGCTCCGTTTTCCATTGTAGATAGTATCTCCACAATAGTACCTGGTCGTCCAACACAATCACATGAGAATGCATATAAATAGTACGAGTGTGCAATGTCGTGGAATGCATACGGCAAAATGAGTTTTGGCGTGCAAATGGTACGCAGTTTTTCGCATGCATATGATACGCACTTTTATGGCGTTTTTATTATACGCTCTTGGGTAGGTTGAGGGTGGGGGGAGTGGGGGGTTCGTGCATATAATACGCCATAAAGTGCATATCATATGAATGCGAAAAACTGCGTATCATTTGCACGGCAAAACACATTCCACGACTTTGCACACTCCTACTATTTATACGCATTTTCGTGAGAACAGGTTGCGTCGTTATAGCGATGCCGCAGGAACCTGCCGTGACGTACTCTTCTACGCGACACATCCGCTAACCAAACAAAGGAAAGTCTGCACCTCCTCGTTTGACCATGGCGTATTCTTCCGAGTTGTCATAATAGCAATGGGTATATTTAACGCAATCTCTGGCCAAAACTATTTAAAAATGGCGTGGTTTTTCAGGATACTCCATCTGGCGCGTGCAATGATGACGCAGTGAATAGTGACGATTCTCTCTGACCAATCAGCAGTGTTTTCACGTCACGTTGTAGTATGCCGGAGGTGATACGAAAAAAAGTACCTGGAAGCAGGTACAGGTACAACTTTTACACAGTGGAAACCAAACAAAGGTGATTTGAGTCGAGTCGAGCTGGTACTGTGTAGTGGAAAAGCGCCATTAGAGGCCCAGAAGTTCTTTTTCATTCTTCGCTAACAACGTTCGAAACCCGAAACATCGTCATGGACCAATGGTATTACAAAGGTGTTTACCAGCCGGAGTGAACTGTTCTGGAAAGGTCACTTTGGCAAGCTGTTTCAAACTCAACGAATTCTGAATAAATTCCGATTCATTCTTCGATTTCGCTTGGGGTATACCGGGGCTTTAAAGGCATCCTAACTGAAATCAAAATCAAAAGTTACTTATTTGAAACACTTCATGCAGTAAATCTGTGTTCAAATAGCACTCGACTCGATTCCAATAGAGTTCGATGCTAGCATGCTGCTAAGCTAACAATGCTAAACACATAAATATATATAACACACAAACATGGTAAAATAAAATAAAGCTGTAAATCAGTCCATTTTATTTTGATTTAGCTATTTCTTAATCAAGTTGTCAATATTGTATATATTGCGAACTGATTCCTGTTTACACAGGTGTTTTAATCCGTCTCTTTTGTCCACTTTCAACCACTTCTGTCCTGATTTCTTGGGTGGGCTTGTATGTATGGGCTTTTTCAGAACTTTTGATCTGGGTTAGGGTTAGGGTTTTTTGGGATTGCGCTCTTACACTAATTTGCCCTCTTTAGTAAATCTCACCCCAAGAGTTTAATGGTAGCATGTCGCTAAGCTAACAAGTATAAAAATATCAAACACACATTTTGGGTAAAAAGGAGCATTTTAACTTTCTTCATCAATGCTTTTCAGTATTGACTTGTTTCTTGATTTGTCAGCCATCTTGGATAAAAATGTTTCACTGAACTTCCCGCATTGCATTCTTTGATTGCCTTCATTACAATGAATATGTGCAATTCTGCCTTTGAATTTGAACTGCTTTGGATACCAAAGCATAGAGAGCAGAATATTGCTTCACGCTAGCTTAAAATGCTCTCTAGGGGTTTGTAACATTGAAGTGAATAAACAATGTTTAGCTCATTAACTTTTCATTGTGACTCCCTGGTCAAGTTTTATTTAGTTTATATGGAACAATTCTTGGGTCTTGAGTCATTACAGATGTGCCAAAACAGCAACAGGAATAAATAAGCGGTTATATTTTCCTCACTGTTTAGGATATATAGGGCCTCAGAGAGGAAATGGCGTAAAGTTTATTAGTGCTCTATACGTCACTCTCACTTCAGGGCACTACCTGAAAATTTGGCACAGAGAACCGTACAGTACTCCAACAGAAGTTAGCGTGCATGATTATTAGACAGATCGATGTTGTTTTGCATAGACACGCATCCCTTGCTTTAGCAGATGGAAAAGATCTACATGTTCAGAGTCATGTTGATTTTGATTCTGATTTCGAACAGTTTGTTTATTCAAGTGGTCGGACGCAGATGCAATGGCAGGGAGATGTTCTCTTGATCTTCCCCTTACAGCTGAGACTTTTGCCTTTTCATTGAGCTTCCGACCCTTGGCATTCCTGTGATTTTCCCATCACTCAAGCTTTACACCCAATCAAAGGCCACCAGCACTTGATGAAATCCGAGATAACGAGGGAAACTGGCTCCCTGCTGCTTGAGGAGTGACAGAACCTGTCAATAGAGTCCCTCCTCCGGATAATCAGCCATCTACTATAATGAGAGCTCTGTTTCAGACGTCCATTCCAATGGAGAAATTGAATAGTCTAATTAAAAGCATTCACGCAAACAATCACCACTAAGTCGGTCTTTCTTAAAGGGACGGTGCACTTAAAAATGACAATTCTGTCATTATTTACTCAGGTTATTTCCAAGTCATTCCGTATGGCAAATCATAGTAGCTAGAGCAGAGAAAAAAATGCCATAAAAGTACACTCAGCTAGATCTATTTTATAGATCTAGAGCTTTATTTTATGTTGCAAAAATGTGTTGTGTTTTAACATGATACAAACATATATTCGCATTGGTAACACTTTACAATAAGGTTCATAAGTTAACTATATTAGTTAACATTAATTAATAATGAACTGCTCTTATAAAGCATTTATTTATCTTTGTTAATTTCAACATTTACTAATACTTTATTCAAATCCTAACATTAGTTAATGCACTGTGAACAAACCATGAACAGCTGTGTTTTTATTAACTAACATTAACAAAGATTAACAAATACAGTAACAAATGCACTGCTCATGGTTAGTTCATGTTAGTTAATACCTTATTGTAAAGTGTTAGCTTCCCATTGGTGCAGAAACATTTGTTTTTTTTAAGATTACAACGTCAAGCCTGCTTATATATTTGGCAAAGTTCATTGTTAACCTACCAACACTCAAGTGTTTTCCTATAACATATACACCGATCAGGCATAACATTATGAATTGAATAACGCTGAGAAAGGTGTCAGAATACACAGTGCATCGCAGTTTGTTGCGTATGGGGCTGCATAGCTGCAGACCAGTTAGGGTGCCCATGCTGACCCCCTGTCCACCGCAGTAAGCACCAACATGTGAGCATCAGAACTGAACCACATGGAAGAAGGTGGCCTTGTCTGACAGGGGTCAGCATGGGCACCCTGACTGGTCTGTGGCTATGCAGTCCCATACACATCAAACTGTGATGCACTGTGTATTCTGACGCCTTTCTATCAGAACCAGCATTAACTTCTTGAGCAATTTGAGCTACAGTAGCTCGTCTGTTTGATCGGACCACACAGGTCAGTCTTCGCTCCCCACGTGCATCAATGAGCC
The DNA here is from genome assembly GCA_023029165.1 of Gobiocypris rarus. Taxonomy (NCBI): domain Eukaryota; kingdom Metazoa; phylum Chordata; class Actinopteri; order Cypriniformes; family Gobionidae; genus Gobiocypris; species Gobiocypris rarus. The sequence continues at coordinate 26,216,074 of CM040929.1, read as the reverse complement.
TTAGCCGCCCATGACCCTGTCGCTGGTTCACCACTGTTCCTTCCTTGGAGCACTTTTGATAGATCCTGACCCCTGCAGACCGGGAACACCCCACAAGAGCTGCAGTTTTGGAGATGCTCTGACCCAGTCGTCTAGCCATCACAATTTGGCCCTTGTCAAAATCGCTCAAACCCTTACAATTTTCCATTTTTCCTGCTTCTAACACATCAACTTTGAGGAAAAATGTTTACTTGCTGCCTAATATATCCCACCCACTAACAGGTGTCGTGATGAAGAGATAATCAGTGTTATTTACTTTACCTCATAATGTTATGCCTGATCGGTGTAAATGAAGAATTAGTAAAAGCAGGATAGAGATCAAATATTAAGGCTACGTCTACATTAATCCGGATAGATTTGAAAACGGAGTTTTCATTTCAAAATGCTCTCCGTTCACACTAATGATTTCCAAAAGTTTCTCATCCAGACTGAAATGTCAGTAAACTATTGGTACAATATGCGTCATATGACTAAACATGTGTCATCATTTTCAAATACCTCCGTCTTTAGAGGTCGTTTTCAAAAAGCTATGCTTTCAGTGACTTAAAACGCTGTCTCAGTGTGGACGGAAGGCAAAAAAAGGAGAGAAAAAGATGCGTTCAAATGAAAACGTATTAGTGTGACCATGACCTGAGACTCCAGTTGTTGTTTTTACTGTATATAAACATGTTGGCAGTGTGGGGGGTAACACATTACAACTTGAGTTACGTAATCAGATTACTTTTTCAAATACTTTGTTTTCCCATTTATTGACTGACAGCTTCCTTGTCCACATGTTGAGAGAAATCAGGAGTAAGTGTAGAGTTGTTGTGTGCGCTTTGTGAACATGATGGTTGCACTTGCAAAAAAGATTCAGTATTCCTGAAAATTAATAAAAACAGTTGTGGGTGAGTAAATGATAACAGAATTATCATTTTTGGGCGAACTATCCCTTTTTTAACCAATCTGTGCTTCTGACCTTCAATTATCCAATTCAACCATACTATTACGCATAAATGACTTTAGATAAACATCACATTTGTTTCATTTTTTTTTATAATCTTCAGTTCTTCAAATTCTTCAATACAGAATGGGAAAGGTTTGTTTGAGCTACTGTACAGGTGTGAATTTACATTTCCTTCTGTCTGAGACATATTCATTTCACTTTTGGTGTGAAAGGGCCAAAAAAAAAAAACAAGCAGCCCAGCCCAGGTCATAAAAAGTATTGCTAAGGTAATGTAACACACATTACTTTTCATAAAAAGTAACTTATTAGTTACTTTTTAACAGAGTAACACTTAAAGCACTACTTTTAAACTGCATGTTGGTGTGTTTGTCTGTATATGGTGACAGATTATATTTCTGGGTGAGCTATTTCTTAAAGTTCTTGAGTTTCTGTGTTCCATTAGAGACACACTTCCTAATTTCTCAGAACTGCCTGTTTTGAAAAGTTTCACTCTTTTTCGCTCACTTACATTGCCCTCTGACCTTGTGTGATAGGCGAGAGATTGTTACAGGTGTTTGGCAAAGTCCCAGCAAACCTCTCTGTTTGATCTGCCCATGGATCACAAAGCAAATGTTCGCAATTGACTTGCGTCGGACACAAGACAGAGCGCTTGAGATTTATGATCTCCAGAGACTATGACCTCGCCAGCACCCCATTCCAACTTACAATAAGCAAAACAACTCTGGACTTGATTATCAGGATTTCGCTTTTATTGATATTGGATTCATGAAGATACTTTGTTGAAGAGCTCAAATCTGAATAGAATTCTGGGTGGCCTAATTCCATTTCCAAGCCTAATCCACACGTTTTAGTACGTAAAGAGGAATGGTAGTCAAGGCATCACCTTTGACCCCTTAAATCTTTAGGGTTTCGGGCAACTTGGCCTTTGAAACACTTAACTGAGGCTGAACAAAAGACGCGCTCCCTGGTGGATCAATGTCACAGCTGATGTACTGAAAGACGGAACCGTATCTGACAGTGTACAAATTGGTGGCGCATTACTTTTATGTTTAAAGCACCACATAACGCAAACCACATGAAATATCAGACCCACTTCAGAGGTCTTGCCATTCTTGACTGGGTTAACAAATTCAGGAATTAATTTGAATTAACATTTAGCTATGTCCCTTATTTTTTACTGCATGATTTTCAGTTTTTTTAAAAATCTGTAAATCATATGTACAGCATTGCAGGAAGACAATTAAAAAAATCATCAAAATCTCTGTATTCATTAACCTTGACCACAAGTATTACCACAATTCAATATTTTGTCCCTATTTAGTTAGTTGCTACCAAGCAGTGTTGTTACTGTTGACTAAATATGATTATTAATTGGCTATGAATAATAATAAAGCTAAAATGTAATTAAATGAATAAAAAAAAGTTAAACAAAAAAAGGTGTGTAATACAGCTGAAGTATTTTAAAAACTAATAAAAACAACGAATTTACTACAAATGTACTAAATAAAATTATAATATGAAAAAGCTAATTAGGCTAAATTTTGCAAATCTGTTTTGAATTCTGATGTTGTTGTTTTTAAAGATTTATTTTTTTGTAAGAAAGTGTCAAAAAGCACACAAAAAGCGTATTTAGAATATTAGTAACGGTGGAAAGAATGCAAATATATGATATAAACGTAAGTAAAACTTATATACACTGAACACAATTATAAACGCAACACTTGCCCTTATTTTTCATGAGCTGAACTCAAAGATCTAAGATGTACACAAAAGGCCTATTTCTCTCTAATATTGTTCCCAATTCGGTCTAAATCTGTGTTAGTGAGCACTTCTCCTTTGCCGAGATCATCCGTCCACCTCACAGGTGTGGCATATCAAGATGCTGATTAGACAGTGTGATTATTGCACAGGTGTGCCTTAGGCTGGCCACAATAAAAGGCCACTCTAAAATGTGTTTGGGATGCTATGGATCAGCGTATACAACAGCGTGTTCCTGTTCCTGACAATATCCAGCAACTTCACCATTGAAGAGGAGTGGACCAACATTCCACAATCAACAACCGGATCAACTCTATGCAAAGGAGATGCATTGCACTGCCTGAGGCAAATGGTGGTCGCACCAGATACTGACTCGTTTTGGACCTCCCGACACCCCACCCCGCACACCTGTGCAATAATCACACTGTCTAATCAGCATCTTGATATGCCACACCTGTGAGGTGGACGGATTATCTCGGCAAAGGAGAAGTGGTCACTAACACAGATTTAGACAGATTTGTGAACAATATTTGAGAGAAATAGGCCTTTTGTGTACATAGAAAAAAGTCTTAGACCTTTAAGTTTAGCTCATGAAAAATGGGGGCAAAAACAAAAGTGTTGCCTTTATATTTTTGTTCAGTGTATATTTATAGTGCTCTCCTTTATATATTTTATTCAAAAAAATCACAATATGCTAACCTTTCATTGAAGTAAAACAATTTAAAGTTGGGGAGACACATTATGAAATAAATGTTTTTCTCTAGTTCACGCTGACCACATTTACTGGCACCCCTAGAAATTCTAAAATACCTCTAAAGTATATTCTTAGCACACCAGGGTGACTAGGAGCATTAAATTGTCCAGTCATGACTTCCTGTTCCACATTAGTATAAATATGAGGAAACACAAAGGCCAAATTGGGTGCCAATGATTGTGGCCAAAATGAACTAAAGAAAAGAAAAAATCATAATAAGATTGAACTTTTCCCTGAAGTTCAAGCTCTTATGGTTCACTGGCCTTTTGTTGAATAAGAAAATAATACGATTTTAAACCTTATGTCCATACAGTTTGTTGCAATGACATGATGTTCTGAATGATAAAATAAATATTGGAAATGGTTGACAGCAAGCTAAACACATTAATGGATTAAACAAACAATATAATGTACAATATGAAACATTATTCGTTAATGTCTGCTTGAGTGGTTAAATCTAATACACCCAGAAACAATGGCTAAATATCTTGAAAATAAACAACTCATCAACTCATCAAACACTCAACATTAAATACTAGTACATTGTATTATTGCGAGTTTAAAATGGCTTTCAGCATTTATGAATGGATCATTCAAAAGTTCTCATGATTCCAGCTGTGTCATGTTGACCAGATGTGCATTTCAGTCTTGATCAGTTCCCTCCTAATCATTTCATCAATCCCAGATCTACAAAGTCAATTAGCATGCTAGTTTAGTTTCTAAGTAGCACAGCGTCATTGTTTTTCTTTTCTTTTTGTCGCATGTTCAGTTATGATTTACTGCTCCAAACCAACATATTATTAGCAAACGTCATTGGCTCCAGCTCAGCGCTTGGGTGTTTTATGATTGGGACACATTAAAGCAAACCATTTCCTGGCTAGAACTGTGAAATACAATTTTATGCAATCATAAGTCTTGATATGATCCTGTACACTGGCACAGCATCTCAACAGCCTGGAAACGTCTGTCCATCGTGCTGATAACTGGACCCAATGGACGGGGTGGAGTCTCAACCAGATGTGTCTTTGAAAGAGATATAAGGAACGGAGTCTTTTGTGGCCATGCTTGTTTTTAAGATGTAGTAATGAGAAGTTGTGTGTTTAGGAAGTGGGTGGGAATGGGGGATTTCTTTCTCATTTATCAGAAATACGGATAAAAAGACTGTGTGGGAATTGTTCCCGATCCAACGCATGACACACGGGCAACACATGCTAGACTCTCGAAGGCCATGATCTCATCGAAAGGGTTTTGTCGACAATAAAATAAAGACGTTTAGTAAGATTGTGTGATGCACACTGTGAACGCTCTATAGCGAACAAAACAGACCATCACAGGAGAGGAACAGATGAGCTTCAGCGTTTTAACTGAATGAGGGGCGAATTAGAAAACTATATAAACGACTCACTCAGACTCAAAGAGCTTCAGTTTCAAAGAGAACAATAAAAACAGCACAACACACACATATTAAGTACTGCATAATATAAGCATATATATAAAATATATAAATGTAAAATGTATATAAAGTATTGTATAATTTATCTTTCCTCTTTACTATTAAATAAAAACTAAATAAAGAACTAAGTAAATACATAAATATAATGAACGACTCCTAAATAAACTTAATCGTGTCCAAATGTTTTTTTTAAAGAAGTAAAATAAAATTAATTAAATAAATTAACACATTTAATTAAATATAAAAAAATAAAATAATACATAAATAAAACAAACAAATACATAAATAAAAATATAATTTAATATAAATACACCACATCACAACAGAAATATATTACCATTGTATAATATTTTTAAAATCAATTTATATTCTTTTTACAAAATAATATTTTCTAAATAAATAAAAAGTCTTTCTATACAAATAACCAACCAACCAAATAACTAAATAAACAAATTTTTCAAATGTATAAATAATTTAATTAAATAAAATATACAAAAAATAATTAAGTTACATTTAAAAATTAATCAAGAATAATTATTAAATTATGAAATAATTAAATAAATGAAGAATACAATTGTATAATAAGATATGTGTTTATTACTATTAAATAATATAAAATAATATTTTTTAATAAATTAAACAGTTGAATACCTAGCTAAATAAAAAAAATGTCTAAATAAAATTAAAGAGCTAAATAAATACAACTAATAAGACTAATTTCTACATTGTATAAATAAATAAAAAATAAACCATTCATAAACCATCTAAATACAGAATATTACAGAAATACAAATAAATGCAGAATAACTGCAAAGAAATAAATCTGATCTTTTTAAACACTTTATTAGTGTTTTAAGTTCAAAAAGCAATAAAAAACAAGAAAGTGAAGAGCTGTTCAACACTAAACCGGATTGAAACTGGATCGGACTCCACTTTTAAGGCCAGGAATGTGAATGCAACGGGAACTGGGTTGTTTTTCACTTATTGTGCACTTTTTGACTCACTTAAATTGGTCTAAGTTTGGTTCTTTTAAAAAAAATTATATTGAGGGTGAAAAAAAAGAAATCCAGAGATCAGTGAGTGTCACCTGCATGTGACCTCTCCATATAAAATGAGCCAAATTCTCCAAAGCTGACAAAGTTCCAAAGAACAGCTTCCTCCCGGAAACATTCTAACCGAGCTCTGGAAGCCGCAGTGGAAAGGATTCCAGCAGGTGCTGTGACTTGTGTGTTGGCCTTCGTGCTAAATGGGTTCATGATGAATAGCATCAACATGCCCCAATTATGAGATTTATTTTACTTGTCGGTGAGAAATCACCTTGTGTCATCTAAGAATTCCTTTAATGGTGAGTCATGCAATGTGCCGCTTTAATGGAGTATGAAAACGAAAAAAGAAAACTGACGCAGGAAGAGATGTGAAATGTAATCCAGGAAGAGATTTGGCTTGCATTAATCAGAGCCTAATTGCATTCATTTTGATTACATATATGCGGGCGATCCAGTAATTAACTCTATGTATTTTAATGGATCATATTTCTTTTTAAATGGCAGCATGGGAACTTTTTTTTTCATGGAATTAGGCTTGTTTTTCAAAAATTCTATTACAGCCTTATTAGCAAGCACTGGAATTCTTAGAATAAAAATTATATATTTAAGTATTAGGCAATGGTAATTTAAAATAACAAGACTAATCAAATCATGGTCGTTTTTTTTTTTTTTTTTTTTACAAATGTTTCTTTCAGTTTTTGGCCAAGAGATTCCTATTCACTCACATTGCAATATGCCACTTAAATATAAAATATAATTTTTAATTAGGAATTAAGGACAAGACAATGGCTGGGTTGAGTTGCAAACAAACAAATAAATGAATGTAATTTAATAAATCTAATTGAAAAACTAATTAAATAGTTAACATTGTTTTTAGTTATCATTTTCACATCCGGCACCACGTTGTTTAAATAACAAATGCACTCGCGCCCATCTGTTCACCCATGGCTGGTCTGAAAACCAGGTGTGTTCAGGAGCATTGTTGGTGTGTTGCTAATTTGAGGAACTGAAAATGCTGTATTTTTTGTGTTATTTAAAGGGCGTGTTAGTAATATGCGCCTATAGGCGGGTGCACAACGTTCATACACTCTGCTTATTACACACACAGGGACGCGCAGCAGCACATAAACATTTTTAAATATTAAAAGTAAAAGGATTCCACTCTGGAGAAGCGTTCAGTCTTTCCGCTGGCGAATTCTGCCAAGTAAATAGCGCAACTGGCTTTTAAAGGGAATGGAAAATGAGACTCTGATTGGTTTATTGTTACGCCCAAAACACATCCATGACTCATTAAGAGACGAGGTACAACCCTTTTGGACCATGCACACAGAGATTCCGGATAATACACTGATAATGTGCTGCGGTATTTGTCCCGGGATATTTAGATTTTTTAGTTCAGTCAAACTGGCAGTGATTTTCTGGAATCTGTGCCTGCGTTCACATACAAACCCTGTAAAGATCCCGTAAAGATGTGACGTGTAATGTCTTAGCAGTGTCTTAAAGGCACAATATGTAAGATATGTAAGCTATATATGTAAAATATCCATGGCAACAAGGTACAGGAGATAAGCACAGCAGATGACTCGGGTCCTGGGCTCTGGAAGGGGATAATGAAGCTATCGGGGCATTAACACTGAACAGAGCCAGGGGGAAGAATGCTGCTAATTAGAGGAAGGAAAGGTGAAGACGATGAAGTTTCTCAAAATAAACCTTCTGAAAGATTAGCTGTTAAGCTAGGTTTAATAGCAGATCTCGTGAAAAAAGAACACTTTATTTTAAGTATGCATACTTGAAGTATATTAAGTAAAATGAATATGGAAATAATATACTTAAAGGCACAATATGTAAGATTTTTGGATTAAAATATCCAAAAACCGTTTTACATATTTCGTTGACTTGTGTACTTACATTATCCCAAATGTTTCCAAGAATGTTTAAATCCAGAGAAATAAGCCATTTTAACCAGGACAGGGACTGTGTCTGTGCGTATCAATGACATCATACCCGTGTTGCCCTCGATTTACGAAAACACCAGAGACGCTTTATTATATTATGTGTTTTATTAGACAGGTGAGCAACTGTTTGGACACATTCATCGACAGAAAACGAATGATTGTCATACAGCTCAACACTGCGTTACACATACGCTGCCTGAGGCATAGTAAAAGCTCCGTGAAATCAAGGCATCATCAAGCTACGCCTTTGTTTTGAATAAGCGACCTCTAGTGGCGAAAAAATGACATATTGTGGCTTTAAGTTTGCTTATGATCTGTGATTTCTCTCTCTCATTCACACAGAAGCCACTCTAGCAATTTTATGGCAGTTTTCTGGGACCAACACTCTGGGCCCTATTTTAACGATCTGAGCGCATGGTCTGAAGCGTGCGGCGCAGGTGCACTTAGGGCGTGTCCGGATCAACTTTTGCTAGTTTAACGATGGAAAAAAAAGCAGTCGGTGCGCCAGGTGCATAGTCCAAAAGCGTTGTACCTAGTCTCTTAATGAGTCATGGGTGTGTTTTGGGGTGTAACGTGCAATAAACCAATCAGAGTCCCATCTTCCATTCCCTTTAAAAGCCAGTTCTCCAGAGAGGAATCCTTTTATTTGTAATATTTAAAAATGTTTGTGCTGCTGCGTCCTGTGTGTGTAATAAGCAGAGTGTATGCGTGTTGTGCACCCGCCTATAGGTGCATATTACTAACACACCCTTAAAATAACACCGAAAATACTGCGCTATTGACTTTAGACCAGGTTTTTGTTAGTCAATGGCGCAGTTGCTCTCAGTTCCTCAAAATAGCAACACACCAACAATGCGCCTGAACACACCTGGTTTTTAAACCAGCAGGCCCATGGGCGAACAGATTGCCGCGATTGCATTTGCTGTTTAAACAACATGGACGTGAAAATTATAACTGCGTCAGGCCGAAACTAGCAAAAAACACTTGCGTCGCGCCTGGCGTCGCATTGCGCCGGGTGTATGATAGGGCCCTCTGTGTGAAAGTGGATATAGAGACAGGAACCAAACAAGGCTGCATTTCCCAAAAGCATTGTAGGTCTAAGTAGATTATAGGAACCATTGGTCTCTATGATCAACTTCAAAGCGTTACTGACAGACTGGGAAGAGCGGTGCTGCAACAATGTCAAATATGTGAAAACAAGAACGTGTTTTTTTGAACATTCAAGCATGAAAACCTATTCTAGCAGAGCCCCAAAAAATGAAGGCTTTGTGAAAGGGCATAATAGAGCCTTTTAATGCCACGTTTATCTCAGAAAGAAAGAAAAAAACACAGGAAAGCAACATCCAGATGCACCATTTAACCTTCACCTTGGTGTGACTCAGAGAGACTGTCAAGTAAAGAATGCAGTCTCTAGACCTTGAGCTATTTCCTGTGCAACATCTCAACTCTCTTTCGTCGGCAGGGTGTGCGGCTAAGAAAACACCTGTCAAAGTTTATTACCACAATCATCCTCTTATGCCCGACACCTCCAAAAGCTGGAAGTTCTGCTACTCAAACTGCTTGTCGACGTGTAATTATGCACACTTCTTCCATATACGCGGGCCCCTCGTCCCACTGGAATCGTGGGTAGCAGGAGTGCAGCTGTCAAGGAACGTGTTCAGGGTTAATTGGCCTTAATTCGGAGGGTTGTTTTTCCTTGCTTAAGTACCAGCGTGGGGGGTTTGCAGAGACGTGGACGTGTCTGAATGTGTTTGTATGAGAATGCATCATGTATAATTATGTGTGAATACCGCTGTATTGATATTTGTAACCTGGAATGTGAACGTGCCAAAACCATTTCTGCACATGATTGGCATGTTTATTTTACATCTATCAAAGATCAGTACCACCTCACAGTGACGTCAACCTAACAAGCTTCAAACTGAAACACAATCCTTCCAAAATAAGTCTATGCAGTAAAATACACTGATATACAAAAGAAAGATTGGCATTGATGGTTCCATGAAGAACCTTTAACATCCATGGAACCTTTCCATTCCACAAACGGTTCTTTATTATGGAAGCTTGTTTCTGCCACAAAAATAAAAAAGGTAATTGTGACATCTCACAATTCTGACTTTATATCTCACAATTCTGACTTTATATCTCACAATTCTGACTTTATATCTCGCAATTCTGACTTTATATCTCTCAATTCTGACTTTATATCTCAATTCTGACTTTATATCTCAATTCTGACTTTTTATCTCACAATTCTGACTTTATATCTCACAATTCTGACTTTATATCACACAACTCTAACTTTATATCTCGCAATTCTGACTTTATATCTCGCAATTCTGACTTTTTATCTCACAATTCTGACTTTATATCTCACAATTCTGACTTTATATCTCACAATTCTGACTTTATATCTCAATTCTGACTTTATATCTCAATTCTGACTTTATATCACACAATTCTGACTTTATATCACACAATTCTGACTTTATATCACACAATTCTGACTTTATATCTCAATTCTGACTTTATATCTCAATTCTGACTTTATATCACACAATTCTGACTTTATATCTCAATTCTGACTTTATATCTCGTAATTCTGACTTTATATCACACAATTCTGACTTTATATCACACAATTCTGACTTTATATCTCAATTCTGACTTTATATCACACAATTCTGACTTTATATCACACAATTCTGACTTTATATCTCAATTCTGACTTTATATCTCAATTCTGACTTTATATCACACAATTCTGACTTTATATCTCAATTCTGACTTTATATCTCAATTCTGACTTTATATCTCAATTCTGACTTTATATCTCGCAATTCTGACTTTATATCACACAATTCTGACTTTATATCACAATTCTGACTTTATATCTCACAATTCTGACTTTATATCACACAATTCTGACTTTATATCTCACAATTCTGACTTTATATCTCACAATTCTGACTTTATATTTCAATTCTGACTTTATATCTCACAATTCTGACTTTATATCTCAATTCTGACTTTATATCACACAATTCTGACTTTATATCTCAATTCTGACTTTATATCTCAATTCTGACTTTATATCTCACAATTCTGACTTTATATCTCAATTCTGACTTTATATCTCAATTCTGACTTTATATCTCAATTCTGACTTTATATCTCGCAATTCTGACTTTATATCTCAATTCTGACTTTATATCTCAATTCTGACTTTATATCACACAATTCTGACTTTATATCACACAATTCTGACTTTATATCTCAATTCTGACTTTATATCGCACAATTCTGACTTTATATCTCACAATTCTGACTTTATATCTCGCAATTCTGACTTTATATCTCTCAATTCTGACTTTATATCTCAATTCTGACTTTATATCTCGCAATTTGACTTTATATCTCACAATTCTGACTTTATATCACACAATTCTGACTTTATATCTCGCAATTCTGACTTTTTATCTCACAATTCTGACTTTATATCTCACAATTCTGACTTTATATCACACAACTCTAACTTTATATCTCGCAATTTGACTTTATATCTCGCAATTTGACTTTTTATCTCACAATTCTGACTTTATATCTCACAATTTGACTTTATATCTCACAATTCTGACTTTATATCTCAATTTGACTTTATATCTCAATTCTGACTTTATATCACACAATTCTGACTTTATATCACACAATTTTGACTTTATATCACACAATTCTGACTTTATATCTCAATTTGACTTTATATCTCAATTCTGACTTTATATCACACAATTCTGACTTTATATCTCAATTTGACTTTATATCTCAATTCTGACTTTATATCTCAATTTGACTTTATATCTCGCAATTCTGACTTTATATCACACAATTCTGACTTTATATCACACAATTCTGACTTTATATCTCAATTTGACTTTATATCACACAATTCTGACTTTATATCACACAATTCTGACTTTATATCTCAATTCTGACTTTATATCTCAATTCTGACTTTATATCACACAATTCTGACTTTATATCTCAATTCTGACTTTATATCTCAATTCTGACTTTATATCTCAATTCTGACTTTATATCTCGCAATTTGACTTTATATCACACAATTCTGACTTTATATCTCAATTCTGACTTTATATCTCACAATTCTGACTTTATATCACACAATTCTGACTTTATATCTCACAATTCTGACTTTATATCTCACAATTCTGACTTTATATTTCAATTCTGACTTTATATCTCACAATTCTGACTTTATATCTCAATTCTGACTTTATATCACACAATTCTGACTTTATATCTTGCGATTCTGACTTTATATCTCAATTTGACTTTATATCTCACAATTCTGACTTTATATCTCAATTCTGACTTTATATCTCAATTCTGACTTTATATCTCAATTCTGACTCTATATCTCAATTTGACTTTATATCTCAATTTGACTTTATATCTCAATTCTGACTTTATATCACACAATTCTGACTTTATATCACACAATTCTGACTTTATATCTCAATTCTGACTTTATATCGCACAATTCTGACTTTATATCTCTCAATTCTGACTTTATATCTCAATTCTGACTTTATATCTCACAATTCTGACTTTATATCTCAATTCTGACTTTATATCTCACAATTCTGACTTTATATCTCAATTCTGACTTTATATCTCAATTCTGACTTTATATCTCACAATTCTGACTTTATATCTCACAATTCTGACTTTATATCTCTCAATTCTGACTTTATATCTCAATTCTGACTTTATATCTCACAATTCTGACTTTATATCTCAATTCTGACTTTATATCTCACAATTTGACTTTATATCTCAATTCTGACTTTATATCTCACAATTCTGACTTTATATCACACAATTCTGACTTTATATCTCTCAATTCAGACTTTATATCACACAATTCTGACTTTATATCTCAATTCTGACTTTATATCTCACAATTCTGACTTTATATCACACAATTCTGACTTTATATCTCAATTCTGACTTTATATCTCAATTCTGACTTTGTATCTCAATTCTGACTTTATATCTCACAATTCTGACTTTATATCTCACAATTCTGACTTTATATCTCTCAATTCTGACTTTATATCTCAATTCTGACTTTATATCTCACAATTCTGACTTTATATCTCAATTCTGACTTTATATCTCACAATTCTGACTTTATATCACACAATTCTGACTTTATATCTCAATTCTGACTTTATATCTCAATTCTGACTTTGTATCTCAATTCTGACTTTATATCTCACAATTCTGACTTTATATCACACAATTCTGACTTTATATCTCACAATTCCGACTTTATATCTCACAATTCTGACTTTATATCTCACAATTCTGACTTTATATCTCACAATTCTGACTTTATATCTCAATTCTGACTTTATATCTCACAATTCTGACTTCATATCTCACAATTCTGACTTTATATCTCACAATTCTGACTTTATATCTCAATTCTGACTTTATATCTCACAATTCTGACTTTTTTTCTCAGAAATGTGATATAAAGTTGCAATTACGAGTAAAACAATGTCTGAATTTTAAGATAAAAAGTTGCAATTTTTGATTTACTTTTTTTTTATTATTATTCCGTGGTGGAAACAAGCTTCCATACTTTATAGTGTAAAACAGTTCTTAGATTTTTAAAGTTCTTCACATTAAGGAAATGGTTCTTTTAAGAAATATTCCCTGAAAGGTTCTTTGGGAAACCTCAGATGGTTCTTCTATGACGTCAAAACCCCTTTTAGAATCTTTATTTTTAAGACAGTGAGAAAATTTCTATTGTGCAAAAGGTTCTTTGTAATGGAGAAATTTTCTTCAGATTTTTAAAAATGTTCACAATGAGATCTTTTTTAAATAACTTTCCACTAAAAGGTTCTTTGGGGAACCATAAATAGTTCTTCTGTGGCATCCCTGTGAAAAACGATCCTTTATTTTTAAGAGTGTAGCTTATATTTAATCAGCATTCAAGATTCATGTGGTACCAGAACATATGAAATTTCAGAACAACTGAACAAACTTTAGTTTTTTTACCTCGCTGTTGTTTTCTGGCAGAACTGAGGTCGAGGAACAGCTCTGCTGTGTTCTGGGACGGTGGAGAGGCGGGAGCGTACCAGGCCTTACTGCTGGATGAGGACCGCGGATGGCTGCTGGTCGGAGGCCGAGACCACATCTACATGCTGAACTCTGACAGCCTCACCCAACCGGCACGCAAGGTCAGCACGCACAACTGCCTCAATCTGACAGCGCATGATGTCATTTACAGACCGTGAGGATAAGGGTCACTTAAGTGAAAACAGAGCATGATTACAATGCATTACTGTTCACATGAATCTTATGAAGTTACAGGATTCCATCAATGCTACAGAATATTCACATAAAGCGATATATAGCAAATCACAACTGCTTGATTGTTTATATCAGCACAAAATGTAAAGTATATTATTGCACAGCTCTAAATGCAACTTTAAGGCATGAATATAATACAATAGTCTAAGCATTAACATCAAGATGTTCTGTAAAGCTGCTTTGAAACAATATTAAGAATAAATATACAAGTATTGTGAGTACACTGTAAAAATATTTTCATGATTTATCATAAAAAAATGTATTTTGCCAAAACAACTTAGATCATTTATGTGGTTCAGATTGTGTTACTATTGTTACTATTTTTGCTGATTAAACCAATCTCGTTCATTGTATTAACTCAAAAATGTAATTTCAATTAACTCAAAAAATGGGTGAATAGTTACTAAGCAATGCTATCATGCTTAAGGGGTTAGTTCACCCAAAAATGAAAATTCTGTCATTAATTCCTCACCCTCATGTCGTTCGACACCCGTAAGACCTTCTTGCAACTTCGGTACACAAATGAAGATATTTTTGATGAAATCCGATGGTTCAGAAAGGCCTTCATTGGCAGCAATAACATTTTGTCTCTCTAGACCCATTAAAGGTACTAAAAACATCATTAAAAAGTCCATCTCTCTTCAGTGGTTCTACAATCATTTTATGAAGCGACGAGAATAGTTTTTGTGCGCAAAAAAAACGTAATAACGACTTATATAGAGATGGCCGATTTCAAAACACTGCTTCCTGAAGCTTCGCTTTTTCTACAGTTTTCAGGGCAACTAACAAATCCAGTTTAGGGTATCTCTATCGCCCCCTTGAGTATGGAGATTTGTACAATAAGAAGGTACAACAGGACTGTATTCTCGCAATGTGTTGGCCAGGCGTTCGTGTCTGAATTTGCATACTTCAATCCTAAATTCTCCACTACACATAATCACAGCTAAATAAACATTACATTTAGTTCAATATTAATTGATTCTGTCTTTTATAATAGTGAAACACCAAAAGATGCCTGTAAGAAATGATGAGGTTAAACGTAAGGTCATGGCGCAGTCATACATGCGTGATCTTAATAAGTACTAAAGCACGTCAGGTTCTCGATCATCCAATTATATCATTATGTACAGTGTGCTGATTGCCGGCTAATGATTAGGTCAATATCTGCACATTATTTCCACATGGAAATGATTACAGTTTGAGAGGCATGCAGATTGTTGAGTAATGATGGTATTGCGCCAAGGTGGGTCTGAGCTAATCGACTCAATATTGGTTGCACACCTTTTTACAAGAACATTAATGTGATGCACACATTTAAAAAAAAAAAAAAAAATTAAAAATGGGTTTAGGGAATTGTAGACCATTATAAATAAACCTTTATTCTGTTCTTTGGAAAAACTCTCTTTTATCTCTTTTATTTTTAGATTCACTGGCCAGCTGGACAGGAACACATTGAACGCTGCAAATATGCAGGAAAGAATCTATCGGTAAGACGCTACAACTTTAAAAGGGCACAAATGGAGAAAAAAAGCTTTCAAGGACCCAGATGCCCTTTTAATAAAGTGCTCTCACAGACAGAGATAAGAATAAAAGCTGAAAAATCATATTTATAGCTCTATGGGGGGAATATTTCAAGTAAGTCTTAAGGGAGGGCAAGTCTGAAGTTTTAACATAATTACCCCACCCCATAACCAGTAGGTGCATTACTATGTGATTTAAAATGCGTCACATCCACCTATCCTCACAAATACTCTTTAAAATCAGGCTTTTAATCACATACCACATGTATCTCTCAGATGGACTGTGCCAATTACGTTAGACTCCTACAGCCCTTCAATAAAACTCACGTCTATGTGTGTGGAACCGGCGCGTTCCACCCGCAATGCACCTACATTGACCTGGGATACAATTTTGAGGTGAGCAGACTCTTTTTTGGCACTTAACCGATGTGAAATTACATTTTAAGCTTGTAATCCTGTACCTATGTGTGAATTGGACCTAACAGAGGCTTATTGACAATAGAGCTGAACTAATAATGAGGGTAATGGTGCAAACAGAGTGACAGTCTTGTCTCGCGTCCTAGAAACCAACTTTCCAGCTCCTCAGCCATGTTGGAGAATCCGGGAGAGGAAAATGTCCCTTCAGTCCGCAGGAGACATTTACCGCCCATCTGACAGGTGAGTTTCCTGACCCTGCACCCTAAACACGTTGCCTTCAAAAACAACCCATCAGCCCTTTGTAGGCGGTAAAAGGAAAAATGCACGAACAGTGTAAATGTTTTAGACATACTCCCATATGAGTCACTGATTGATGGATCTGTATAGCTCCCGACCAGATGTTAGTTTGCATGGGGAAATTTTGGAAGTTTCCTCAGTAAACAGGTTTGTCACCCATATTTGTCTCCAATGGACACCTTAATAGGCAGTAGTCCGGAAAGTAAAAAAATAAAAAAAAAGCCCAGTTGCTGTTACCGTGTGGTCAGGGAAAGAAGCCCAGCTGCAAATTTGGTAATATATTTAGATTTTTTTTCTTTTTCTAAAGTATGTACACCCCAGAGGGCCATAATGCATAAACCATATGCTACCTAATTAAAGGCGATTACTGCAACCGGAGACCTTTTTGACCATTTAATGATGCCTCTGGAATAATCGAAATTTCTTTTTCACACAAGCTGCAGTAAAACAGAGTATTTTGACAAATGATCTGGAGTCAGGGGGTAGAATCATTAAAAATGAGCTATGTATCATGGAAAATCATTTGTCATTTTAAGTCGTGATTTTGTGGATGTGCTCACCTTAGATGGGGACCTGTATGCTGGGACGTCCGTCGACTTCATGGGAACGAATGCCGCCATTTTTCGCACATCTGTGCATAGCAGCAATCAACACTACATCCGCACTGAAGCTTACCAGGACCACTGGCTAAATGGTGAGACGTGAAATAAAACATTCATTGTTTTTGGTTTGACAAGCAAGCATAAAGGTCTAATATACTTGGATTTCCATTCATCTCAATGAAAGTAGGTACATAACCTGGATGCTGCCGTGTTTACTTTTTCATACAAAATCTACACACACACACACACACACACACACACACACACACACACACACAAAACCCTATGTAACATGTACTACACATTTAAATGACTAATTTCTTCAATTAGCATGCATGCTAACAGTTAAATAACTACCATTGGATATTGCCAGCAAATTAGGCTGTTAGATTAGTGTATATTTAACTGATTAGCTTTAGCATACTGTTATCAATTAACATCTTAGCTTAGCATAAAGCTAACATATTAGTCTATCTGAGTACCATTGACTGCTAGCTTAGATACTACTGCTGTATAAACAGCTACCAAGAGAAGAATTTTTAAGCCAATCGCCTGTGATATAGCATGTGACTGATCACTCCATATTTGAACTCCCTGAAACAGGGAAAGCATTTTGATTTGCGGTACTTAGTTACTTTTTTTAGGAAAGTAATGTGTTACGTTACTTGTTCTCTTAACAAATAAATGGGAAAACAAAGTAACTTGCGTTACATATTTGAAAAGTTAATGGGTTACTTTACTAGTTACTTGAAAAGGTAATCTGATTACATAACTCAAGTTACTTGTAACACTGCTTATAATATATATCAAGTCCTAGTATCTCAAAAAATTTCAGGTTTTAAAGATGAGTAGTGATTTATTCTGAAATACAAGAAAAAATACTGGTATAGACTTTTTTGGCAGTGGATAAGAAAGAGGTGTATGGTCTTAAAAGTTTGCAATTGACTGTTTTAGGGGGCTGGTACTGACTAATTAACTTGTGTGACTTCCTCCACCCTCACTCTGATGCCAATTTCTTTTCACAGAGCCAGAGTTTGTGGGATCATATTCCATCCCTGACACGCATAGCTTGGACGATGACAAAGTCTACTTCTTCTTTAAAGAGACCTCCGTAGAGTCCAACCAGCTCGACAAGCGTATCTACAGTCGGGTGGCCCGTGTCTGCAAGGTGAGTGCCAAGTCCAGCACCGTAATGAGCCAATAAAAACATGAAATAGATCCAAAAGACCTTTGTTTGGTATGCAGAATCAATGAGTCTTTTGTAGGCATTAATGAATGGACGTGTAGGCCTCGGTATCATCTGTTGCACAGTAGTAGCAGCTTGTATCGAATAATGGATGAATGAAGTGTTTGTTTGAGAGTAATTAAACACTAATCTAGCAATAAATCAGGATCTATTCAGGGTTATCTTATCAGAGCGTTCTTGAAGTGCTTTATATATTATATTTCATTTATTTTACGCTCTGTTTGTTTGTAATGTATGGAAATATAATGTATTATATGTCTGCTAGTGAGATAATGTCATTACTTAAGGCCAAAATACACATAGATACGCAAAAGTCTGATTCTTAGGACGTGGAATTGACAAGTATTGAGTAGTGTTTCAACAGAATCCAATGTGTTTAGCTTCAGACTATAATTCCATTGAGTCAGAGGAGATCAAACATGTTTGATATTTTGAGCCAATTTTTTCCATTTGTCATGTGTCTCCTAGTAATGAGGCTCATAAACACTGCATGAGTTTGTGTTTGGAAAGGCTTAAATGTCTGGTTGCGTGTAATTCTCAGTCATTTAGTGTGTAATGCCCAGCTTTTCTTTATGATGTAATCAAGTGTCAGATGCCTAGTGTTTTAAAATCAGATCAGACTTTAAAAGTTGTGTCCCAGACAGCAACATTGTGGGATGGATCTTGGCAGACACTATGTTGCTGTCTGGGGTAGTGTATTGAAATCGATCTCTTGGTGTTCATAAGAATGACATCGGAGGAAAACGAAGCTTGATTAATCGCTGGAGCACCTTCCTGAAGGCCAGGCTTGTGTGTTCAGTACCAGGACCTGGAAGCATGGACACACACTTTGACGAGCTGGGTATGTTTACACACTCTAATCACGCTTCAATCACCCATCTGTTAAGGCAACATGAACTCAAAAACTGCCCATTTTTTATGTTTAGAGGACATCTTTCTTTTGGAGACCAAAGATCCACAGAATCCAGTCATCTATGGTGTCTTCTCCACTTCCAGGTAGGTTCATTACCTGGAAATTCTGTCATTTATTGGGTCACCACCCCATAATCCTCTAAACTTTTTAGAACAACATTCCTTTCAATGTTATATTTGTTTACCTCAATTTCTGCATTAAAATTGGCTCCATCCAAATCAACCAATCCGTCACACTCATTCCCATTTAACTAACCCTTCAGGTTCTCAGACCTCCCGTGTTCCTTCCAACAACCTAAATCTGATTATCTCAGTTTATCTTGTGAACTGACATCAGTATCAAAACGCCCCTAAAATCAACAGTCTGGTCACAGGATGGTCTCCGTCCCGCCCGATCCATCTAGAACAATCCGTCTCGGTGCTCCCACCCGAGGAATGGATAGCTTGAGGCCATAAGGGAGGGTCAAAGGTCACCAAGCTTGAAGAACTCTGTTATTCTAACCCGGCATCAGACTAATACATGTTTCCTTTTCAAAAGCTCCGTCTTCAGAGGTTCAGCCGTTTGCGTCTATTCCATGGCCTCCATCCGAGCTGCCTTCAATGGGCCCTTTGCACATAAGGAGGGGCCCGATTATCGCTGGATGGAATACAAGGGAAGATCCCATATCCACGGCCAGGGACGGTAAGTTCTCAACAGGGAGGAATTATGTTTGGGATTGTGCATGAGGAGGGATGCTTCTTTTTGCTTCCTGCTGGCAACTTGACCAACTTTGGGTAGAATCCAATTGCAATTTTGGTGCTGCTATCACAAGTGCACACAAGATTTGAGATCTATGGTTAGTTCTGTATTGCAGATGGGTTTGAGCAGCTTGGAAACCATGCAGCCAGTCGCACTTACTGCACTGCCTCAAGGGGACTGTAAAAATGTCATGAGGCACTCTGGGGGTCATGTGTCTGGGCAGTTTGTGAAGTGGCTGGAGTGTGGACTTTTAGTGGTGGGGTCTCCAGAAGGAAGTCAATTATCAGGGCTGTGAATTCTGCTCCATTAATTGTCGAAGTCACAACCACAGAGTTGACCTGAACTCTGATTAGACAGATTAACCCTTTCAATTTATGGGGTTTAATGACTAGAAGGTGCAGTTAAGATTATGTTGAAACTAAAGGAACCTACTTTAGACTCGTTTTACACTGGGTAGTAAACTACAGCATAAACCAGCATACATTCCATGTTGGTTCAGGCTGGTTTATACTGATTATAGCTGGTATAATTCTGGTCTAGCTGGTGGACAGTCATGCTGTTTGCAAGCAAAACTGAGCTGGTGGTGTAGCCGCTCCACCAGCTGTCCCGGTTCCCATGCTGGTGACTAGCAATCAGCATCCCATGTGCTTTTGGCCAGAAATGCTGATTTTTTTTCATCAGGGCTTACATTGCGCACACCTTGTTTGCTAGCTTTACAAGGTCATGACAGAGATGAGATATTGGATTTAACTTTGCTCAGGCAAGGTTAGTAAGCAATGTTATCATACTAGTTTCCTAGTTAACACTACTAGATAGACTTCAATGTGTAAACTGACCAACAACAGAAGATTCCTTTAAAGGGTTAGTTCACCCAGAAATTACATTTCTGTCATTAATTACTCACCCTCATGTCGTTCCAAACCCGTAAGACCTTCGTTCATCTTCGGAACTCAAAATACATTTTTTTTGATGAAAATCAAGAGTTCTATGATCTATAACAGTGGCCAAAATCCACATCTGCACAACTGTTTTTACTATTTTTACCTTAGTCTGTGAATTTTATGCCAAGTTCAGTCCCCACAGGGTTCCAGAATATGAGCTTAACTCTCTGTCCTGTGTCCCTTCAGTGTCCGAGCGAGACTTACGACCCTTTGCACAAGTCCACCCGTGATTTCCCAGACGATGTTGTGAGCTTCATGAGGGCCCATCAGCTGATGTGGGAGCCAGTGGTGCCCATCCACAGGCGTCCCGTCTTCACTCGGATCAACGCCCCCTACAGGCTGAAAAAGCTTGTGGTTGACAGGGTTGATGCAGAAGATGGCCAGTATGATGTCTTACACCTTGGCACAGGTATGTTGGAAAGTGGTTAACGTGTTCAAAGAGCTGAATCTTTTATAGTTGTAAAAAGTGTGACAACTAGCCCTGATGTTCCCTATTATATATAAGCATTACACCATCTCTACACTGGACGTGACAAAGCGACCATTGCAAATCCCTTTGTCCTTCCTTGTGAAGTATTGCGAGTGCTTGGAGTATGTCATAAATAGAATGAGGCATCAGTTTACTGTCGGGATTTGTCATGTTGTGCCGCATCCAACATCACTTATAATGAGTTCTTTTGTCTTTTGTCACGTTGCCTCGTGCCGCTCACATCCGTTGTGTAAACAGTGTTAGACATAAATTGCATTACAAATATGGAAATATCCTAAATATGCTACCAGATCCAGTAAACGCTATTAAAGATGACCTATGTTCCCACGCTGGTCAGTGGTCTTGTTGCCTGGGATCATCCTAACATTTCGAGGAGCTATGTTTCCTTTCCTGTCAAACATTTGTCCTCCTGGACTGATGGGTGTGTGTGTGTGTGAACTCTGCCACGTCTAAGTGAATCATTTAGGGTAAATAGATACTCTGTTCAGGACAAATATGCTTAACCTGTGTGTACAGAGAGCAGACTTGCAATTTTACACTGTGTAAGACTGGAACAGTGTAACAGCTGCCAGCCCTCAGGGTGCTGGATCAATCCACACGCCAAAAGCCAGTGCTCACTCACCATGGGAACTAAGTTAGGGTGCATCATGGGATATATTTAAAGGTTCATCCATCTATCTATCTATCTTTCTATCTATCCATTTACCCATCTGTCTGTCAATCTATCATTTTGTTTATCATTTTAAACGTCTGTCCATCTATTTATCATGTCTAAATAGTCAAATCTCACATGGTTAATCTTCTGTATCTCCAGATGATGGCAAAGTAATAAAGGTGGTCTCTGTACCTAAAGAAAACTGGGAAAGTGAAGAAATCATTCTAGAGGAGTTGAGTGTCTTCAAGGTAATTTAATAAGATCTCATTTTCTTCTCTCTCCTCTGCTGGTTTGTCGTGCCATCTGCTGGACTCCCTCATGACCTCTGACCCTGGGCTCTTATTAGTTGTTGTTTTCATGTCAAGCACTTCCCAAACTAAAATAACTCCTAAAGAAGAAAACCAGATTGCTCTTAGATTTCCCATGGCTGTAAGTGACCAAACCCAGGGACAAGAGAGGCAACGTTACATCAGGAATATTGATTTATACTGATATTGAGTACTGATTTATCCAAAACTTTAGACATTGAGGAATGTGTCAGGTTTTGCTCAGGGGATGGAAGGAATGTAAGCAAACAGAAGTCAACTGGTTTAATATGAGATGCCTGGAGAATTTATGTAGTATAATGATGGATTTATAATAGCATTTAGCTTAAAAATGTTGAAGTCTTTTGAAGTCAGACAATGACTGTGTGTGAGAAACAGACCAAAATTTTACTTCATATTTAAATTATTCACTGAATACCACTGCATCTCTCAAATGGTAGTACATTATGAATAACTATATGTCAAGTATCAGTCAAAACCATCAGCAGACATTGTCCACCGGCGTTCCACCGGCCATTTGGAGAGCGAGAGTCGATTTAAGAGTCAAGGCTCATTTGCTGCTGTATATGAAAGAGAAACGAACCGATGGAGCAGAAAGCTTTAAAACATTCACAAGGGCCTGTTATGATGAGCTGCTCTTATTCAGCGCAAACAATGCGTGTCGTCCCCCACTTTGTTCGGGAGTTGATTAATTTTGTGTTGACATTTTTCTTCTTTTTTCGTTCTGTAGACTCCGACCCCAATACTGAGCATGGAGCTCTCCACCAAGAGGGTAAGTGGAGCAACTAAATTATGCTATAAGAACTTTAACATTCTTTAACAACAATATGAGCTTCATGATTCTGCTGCCCCATAGACTTCTATTGTAAGCACATCATTGTTAATGTTGGAGTTAATTGAGGTGTAACAGTCTGATTACCTTTTAAATCAATTTGTTAAAGGTTAGACTGTTTTTATATTGCATTCACACATACATCCTCATTTTTTGTTTGATTTCTTATCTAGCAAGTGCTGTTTGTAAGCAGTGATGAGGGTGTTGTCCAGCTTCCTGTGCAGAGGTGTGAGCTCTATGGTAAAGCATGTGTAGACTGCTGTTTAGCTCGAGACCCATACTGTGCTTGGGACGGCTCCTCCTGTACCAACTACTTCCCCAGCAACAAAAGGTATAATTTATTCTACTAGTTCACATGTAGTTGTAAAGTTACTTAAAGCTAGTAGAATGTCTGAAATGGACTAATAAGTAAGCTAACACTTTATTTCGATAGTAATTAAAATGTGCCTAAATAATAATAGTACTGAAAACCACCAGCAAACCTTTCAAAAAATGCATCTGAAAGTGGGTCTTAAGGTGGCTAACATCCTCTTGTGGTCCGCAGGCGCGCCCGGAGACAGGATGTGAGGTATGGAGACCCTTGGAGCCAGTGTCAGGACATGAGAGACGGTAATAAATCACATTATGTTCCCCTGTTGACTCTTCACCATCAGCTTGTATATGATATTGCCCAGTCCTATAAAAAATAATGCACACTACCCCCTCTAGTGTGCAGAATGGATACTAACATACGTGTGCACCAGTCCCATATGAAATCCAAACTGATTCTGTTTACTTCTTGAGCTTACTGTTACAAATTGTAAAAATTGTAAAAATATTCTTTAAGGAATCTAAAGACCCCGATATACTCATGGTGAAGATCTTTTTCATTCGAGTGGCAGTTAGATGTATATGTAAATACAATATATATCCAAAAGTTGTGGGATGCCTGCCTTTACATGCACATGAACTTTAATGACATCCCATTCTTAATCTGTAGGGTTTAATATGGAGTTGGCTCACCTTTTGCAGCTATAACAGCTTCAACTCTTCTGGGAAGGCTTTCCACAAGGTTTAGGAGTGTGTTTATGGGAATTTTTAACCATTCTAGTAGAAGCGCATTTGTGAGGTCAGGCACTGATGTTGGGCGAGGAGGCCTGGCTCACAGTCTCTGCTCTAATTCATCCCAAAGGTGTTCTGTCGGGTTGAGTTCAGGACTCTGTGCAGGCCAGTCAAGTTCCTCCACACCAAACTCACTCATTCATGTCTTTATGGACCGTGCTTTGTGCACTGGTGCGCAGTCATGTTGGAACAGGAAGGGGCCATCCCCAAACTTCAGTAAGGCTATGCAGAGATGTAGACAGACAACAGTCACCGAGCACCACAAACAAACACCACAAACAAACAGCAGCCTTTTTACAGTTTCTCCTGAACTAAAACAACGAGCTGCGTTCATGCCATGTTGTACCCGTAATTACGAGATGGCAATCAGTGACATTCTACCCAGAGCTGTTCACGTCCTTAGATTTGGATTTATGCATTTACATGTCAACACTATCAACGCCAAATTTTAAATGAATCTCCAGCAGTCAGGTGGTACAACTAGAGCTCTGTACATTGTTTAGATTTATTATTATCGATGAGGTAATTTAACGCAATCTCTTGTGAAGGTTTGCATCCTGACTGCTGTGTGCGTTCATGTGTTTGAGAAGGAGGCGTGGCTTTAGAGATGCTCTGAAGGGAGGGTGGGATCTCATGCTTGCAAAATCTCTAGCCTTACCAGAATTTCCTACCCTACCTTTAAAAGTGTCCATTCCTCTCTGCAGGTTCAGAGCACCCAGAGCTAAAGATGGTATACGGTGTGGAGACAAACTCAACCTTCCTGGAATGTGTCTCACGTTCACCACAAGCCACAATCAAGTGGATAATTCAGCCGAACAACAACCAAAACAGCAAAGAGGTCTGTCCACATCCTGTTTTTAAAGAAGATTTAATTGTAAACAATTGTAAATTCACTTAACTCTATTCTAATACAAACCTCTTTCTGTATCTCAGTTGTTTCCTGGTGAAGAGAACCTTATTCACATGCAACGTGGGATCCTCATCCAACAGCTAACATCTGCTAATGCAGGCCTGTACCTCTGCGTAGCCTACGAACACTCGTTCTCCCGCACGTTAGCCCGCTACGAGCTACACGTCATCCCCCAGAACAACATGTCGAGAGCACAGAACACCCATCCCGGAAATTACGTAGCCTCACCGCGAAGCTTCAAGGAACTACATCTAATGGGAGTTAGCGGGCTAACGGCTGACGAGTATTGTGAACATCTTTGGTACCGTGAAAAACGACGCCAGCAAAAACTTCGCACGCTAAAGTGGAAGCAGGTGTCTGAAAACCGTAAAGCGAGAGTTCGCCGACAAAATCCACCCTACGAGCCTCTAGACGGAGGTGAAACTGCAGACTTTTAATGAAAAGGAGAGTGTGACTTTATCTGGACAATTAGCATATTGGCTACAAAGGCTACTTCCAGCTAGCTGCTGCCACCAAATGCTACTGTTAGCACACCAACAAAGGGCTACAGACCTTGAGAACTGTATTATTCTACTATTAAGTCCACTCTTTAGTTTTATTTTGTAGCCTGTGCTAGTGTTAGCGTGTAGCTTTAACACAGTATAACCAAACAGCCTGTAGCTGTGCAACTATGAATTTGTGCAGTCTGGCATCCAACTAAGCACATTTTGCCTACATTTTCTGTAATATTTTTGATGTGTTTCTGTTGTTTGTCAACCTTTTCGAAAGACAAGCACCTATGCTAAACGCTAGGTATGCTTGGAAAGCTAATATTGAAGCTAACACACTGCCCTAAGCTAACAGCAGTGCAAAGATGAACTGACTTCTCTTGCTTTCATTAGGCATGTAGATTAAATAGTCCCTAGATCTGTATATCAATATATTGCTGTTATATTTGGACTTTTGATACAGTAAAATGTACAAATAGGTTGTTCTGAGAACAGCAGGTGCCTCCATGTTCGGAGGAAGTTTTCCCAGGATGTGTACCCTTCATATGTTTCCTTCCTCCTCAAGAACAATATCTTCTGCTCTTTCCTGAGAACATTCTTGAGTAAATATTGTGTTTGTTTTATGACTTTTATGCATGTCATTTTGTAAGGAAAAGCAAAGCTCTCTATAACAGCTCAGCTAGAGTTTAAAATGTGTTTGTGTGTCGGAGCATCTGGGAACGGTTTTTAACATTTTTGACTGTCTATGAAAATTACTTCCAGAGCCCTCTAGCCTTTAATGCTCTTTTCCACCACATCTGAATGAAAAGTATGGTGGAATCTAAAACAGGTTCATTTTTGGTTGGTTAACGTAAGTTAGTTGAACAACGCTAAAAGTTTTAATGTACGTTGATTGAATAACGGAGCTCACATGTTGGGTTACTTGGTGTTGTACGTCCCATTAATTAACGCAGAAACTGCCAAGCGTGAACGCAATGCTATTTTATTAACGGAGTTCATGTCACCAACAGAATATATCAAACATTCACATAACTCATGTGCATACTTGGTACAAGGTTGAGGATCCAAACGCAGCTTTATTTTAAAGGGTAATCCACACTGGTAGTCAACAAACAGGTAAGAGGTCATAACAGGTAATCAGTCCAATCAGGCAAACAATACAGGAGAGACAGGCAACCACATAATCCACAGAACAGGCAAAAACCAAAACCAAGCAACAAGAAACCAGGGAAACGCTCAGAAATGCAGTGTGAACAAAACAAGATGAGAGACAGAATAGACCAGGCTTTATAGGGTGAGCTAACAAGGTAAATGAGACACCTGTGGATGTAATCAGGAATGCTGTGTCCGGGACAGTGAGTATTGTGGGTAATGTAGTCTGTGGTGATATGGCAAAAGTGGAGTGGTGGACCAGAGGGGTGGACTACACGGGCCCTCTCACTGGTGATCGTGACAGGGGGAAGGACGTTCTTGAAGAGCCTGGCACTTAGAGTACAGCATATTATAATACACAAATCGCACTGTACTTCTGTACAGATAATTTATCACAATGATCTACACTTGTGTTAATATATATATATATATATGTAGATACACACACCATTTTTTATTTCCGTATTTTTATCTCTAGCTTTTGAGCACAAAAGTGTATTCCTGTGATAGTGGTTGCTATATGTTTAAATACCTAAGACCTGATTTTATATCTGTATACTCTACCATTCAAAAGTTTAGGATCATTAATTTTGTTGTTGTTGTTGTTGTTGTTTTTATAAACTAATACTTTTCAGCAAGGATAAATAAATTGATCAAAATTGTCAGAAAATACATATTTAAAATGTGAACATTTTGTCCTCAAAGTTGATGTATTAGAAGAAGGAAAAATGGACAAGTGTTAAGATTTGGTTCTGATAGAAAGATTGCAGTTTGTTGTGTATGGGGCTGCATAGCTGCAGACCAGTCAGGGTGCCCATGCTGACCCCCGTCCACCGCCAAAAGCGGATAGAGTGGGCACATTAGCATCAGAACTGGAACACAGAGCAATGGAAGAAGGTGGCCTGGTCTGATGAATCACGTTTTCTTTTACATTACGTGGATGGCCGAGTGCGTGGATGGCCGAGTGCGCTCACCTGGGGAACACATGGCACCAGGATGCACTATGGGAAGAAGGCAAGCCGGTGGAGGCAGTGTGATGCTTTGGGGAATGTTCTGCTGGGACACCTTGGGTCCTGCCATCCATGTGGATGTTACTTTGACACGTACCACCTACCTAAGCATTGTTGCAGACCATGGTCACCCTTTCATGGAAACGGTATTCCCTGGACAAGTCCGATCCATGGAGGCCCCACCTCGCAACTTACAGGACTTAAAGGATCTGCTGCTAACATCTTTGTGCCAGATACCACAGCACGCTTTCAGGGGTCTAATGGAGTCCATGCCTCGACGGGTCAGGGCTGTTTTGGCAGCAGAAGGGGGACCATTATAATATTATGCCTGATCGATATAGAATTTTTATTAAATTTTTTAAAATATTTTTTTTATGTTCGTTATTTGTATAATTGCCCTAAAATAGGCTTAATGTTCAAAATATAATTTCTTATCATTTTTTTCTTATAAAGACTTTTTCACTCAATCATCCATGAATCATCAATGTATAGTGTCCCTAGGAAAGAACCATTTCATCTCA
The DNA here is from genome assembly GCA_023029165.1 of Gobiocypris rarus. Classification (NCBI taxonomy): domain Eukaryota; kingdom Metazoa; phylum Chordata; class Actinopteri; order Cypriniformes; family Gobionidae; genus Gobiocypris; species Gobiocypris rarus. The sequence continues at coordinate 26,187,559 of CM040929.1, read as the reverse complement.
CTTTATGTTTATCTGTGGCTTTTATTGAACACACATGCATATCCTGTGATAGTCTGACATATTTACATACATAATACTTGATTTTATTATTATATATGGTGTGATGTCAATGACAACTTAAAGTTAAGCCGAGACATTTTCAATATAGTGGACATACTATAACTACTGCGTATGTGGCTTGGTATTAATATCTAATATAAATATTCATATTAATATAATCTATGAAATACTTCACACAGAAACTATTTTTAAAACCCTGCAACATTCTTTTTTCTTTTGAGGTGAAGAAAATGGTGATAAACCCAATGTCAAGGTCAAAACTTTTGGTAAATTTGCACATCCTGCTGTGGGTGAGACTTGCGGTTCATAGTTTGAATGGTGCAAAGCCAGTGAAACATTTCACAGAGCTCGTCACAACTTCATTTATAAAAAAATGTCAGTCACAACACAAGTACTGATTATCACATTTAACAGGTTATCAGAAGCAAGTATAGGCTAGCAAATGTATTTCTTAATATATAATAGCGGTTGTATGAGAGAAACCCAATATATTTTAATATTTACCTAACCTGAAACAGTGATAGGTCAACCAGAAATGGCATCGTGAGACAAATAAGCTGAAATTTAATGTTTAGAAATGAACAAAGTATTAATCACACTGGCATAATCTATCAGTGGTGAGGCTGTTCAGAGTCCGTCATTTGATCCATCTCATGATATTTAGTCAACTAAAACTAGACTAAAACTAAAAACAATTAAGGCAACTAAAACATGACTAAAACTAAATCAAAATTTGCTGTTAAAATTAACACTGGTGTATAGGCAGTTTTTCGATGACGAAGGCATTGATGCCATTGACTGGTGTTTCCCAGGCCTGAATCCAATTGAGAACCACTTGCACATTATGTATCGGAGCATCCGAAGGTCTGATCCAGGTCTGGGATGAGACCCCCCCAGGACACCAGCCGTCATCTAATCAGGAGCATGCCCAGACGTTGTACGTGTTTCCAAGGTCATATTGAATATTCTACTCTTTACAGTCACTGTATTTTCAGGGTTTATGAACAACAGGATTACGCTTTTGAAACTCTACACAACATGCATGACACAGACATGATATTGTAAAGTCTAGCATATAGGCCCTCAGGTTTCCTTCACATGTCTCTGAATTCACCATTAACTATTCACCTGAACAGTTTATAATGTTTTATACGATATAATTTTAATCCTTGACCATCAAAACATAGGGGTAGACATCGCTTTTTCTGTGTTATCATGTTTGATTCAGGAGATATGATACAAAGTACATCATTTGGTTATGCTGGAAAGTAAAATGACGACCACACGGCGTTTCTTGATGACTCATTTTCTGAAAATGTTCAGGGCCCTAAACTGTACAAGTGCCAAATGTCATGCTTTTAAAAAGTGAACATTATTTTCACATATCACCTGGACTATACATAAATTCAGTGTCAATGGCATTCCATGGTAGGAAGATAACAAGGCACGTTCAAATCTAGTGTTAGCTTCACATCCTGTCTCCTGAGATACCTTCATCGGATGGATGTTTGAAGGCAGTAGCCTATAGATGTATCATTCGCAGCATTTGATACCACACAATCCTGTGCTTTCCATTCCGTAACAGTTGAGCGTGAAAAATAAAGATGGCGTCTGAAAGTTGGGGTTGGTGGTCAGTTTGTGTGTAAATGTATGTTTTTTGACCACTTTTGATGTAATTTCTAGCTAGCTGATTTCCGGCGACATGATAATACAGACGGTCTCATTCACCAAGCATGCACAAATTTGTGCTTGAAATGTGCGTAAGAACGATTTTAAGAACAAATCACAATTCATCAATGATTTTGTAAATATTTTGTAAAGTTTGACGAGCGTGACGAACGGCTGTAAGGAAAGCGTGTGAGGAAAACCTTTAAATTGAGATGTTTGTGCCTGTTTTATGCAAATGACTAACATTGTGCACATTGGACTTTAGAAAAAGATGAAAACGTATGAGCTTTCGAGTTTCCTAAGACGATACAGAACATACAAGACTGGTAAAGCTGCTTTTCCATCGAGCCAAACTGTTCTCTTTGTTTATCAACCGTTCCATTCCATGTTGAACCGAGCCGGCCGGTACGGATATGGTTTCATTTTCTACTGTGGTGTTGCGATTAACGGAGCTTTTTGCAATGTAATACAAACGAGTCAGGTGTTGCCTTGGTGACGCAAGAGTTTACACTGATGTATAGTGACTGCGTTGTGAAAGATGACCAGATATTTATTTTAACTGTATTCTTTTTTTGTGTTCACGTAACTCAAATAGCGCGTCTAGCAAGCTACGGAGAAACTGGCATCCAGGCGACACATAAGTGATCGATCCCGAGTGGCAACATCACAACATGCTTTCTAGAGCGCGGTAGTCAGTGTATGCTCCTCATACCCCTTCGTTCGAAGTGTGGTCCTGAAAAATCTTCATTTGAAGGGCTATCTGGCCCTTACCCCTACCACTCCAGCCAAAAGAAAATCGAGAAACCCCTACCCCAGACCTTCGGATGCTCAGATACATAATGTCCAAGAGGTTCTCAATTGGATTCAACATTGATCGTTGGTGACAGAATGTAGGCGTGCCTACTGACAAAGTTCAGATATGTTTAACCGAGCCCGATCTCATGAAAATGCGTATCAATAGTACGAGTGTGCAATCTCGTAGAATGTATACGCCAAAACTCATTTTGGCGTGCATATGGTACGCACTTTATGGCGTATTATATGTACGAACCGTCCACACTCCCACCCTCACCCTACCCAAAATTGTGTCATATACACGCCATAAAGTGCGTATCATATGCACGCCAAAACTCATTTTGGCGTATACATTCTACGAGATTGCACACTCGTACTATTTATACGCATTTTCATGAGATCGTGTTGGTTTAACCTCACCGCCAGCCACTGACGACGACATGCAGTGTAACTTGAAGCTTTATACTACTGTAACTATGTGAAAAGGTTGTGGTAGTACTGCTGAGAAATAGTGTTAAAAATACATTTTAACCACCGATTGTTCTTTCCGTGACCGTGCCTTAGACATGCCTATTTTATTCTTTGGTTCTTTTCTCACTGTACATACAGGAATGAGTCAAAATTCTGGTGGCTGGTAATAAACCACAGGACAGAGACGATGTCAATAGTTATATTTTGAAAATAGATAACGTGAATTTACATTTTCTTTAAATCATGGTGACCTGTGAAAGATACTTTGTACTTTTAATCTTTAAATGAAATTGGTCATTGAGGTCTGAATATGGTCAGGCTCAATTGGTCTCTGACAATAAGCCCTTAAACGACTTGATAAGATGATGAGAAGAAAGAGGGACTATAAAAGTTTAAACAATTGACCAAAAGTGGAAAAAAAAACCCATCTTGTTAGCACATCCTGTCTCGATAAAGGTGAGAATTTGTGGGTTGATATTTGCATAGTGCAACGCCAGTGGAACAATGCATTGAGCTTGCTTTAAGACTTTATGGCAAGCTATTTTCAAAGAAATGTAGATATGTTGCAAATATTGTTGCATGGATCTGTAAACGCCTATGATTTCTAACTCAGCTACAGTAAAGCATCTGTGGTCACCAAAAAACATTTGTGGAAAGCCAGTATTGTAGTTAAGCACAATATGAAACAGTTCAGATATTGTATAGACTGTTGATCTAAAACTGTAGAAAATAAGAGCTGTCGCTGCTTTCAAATGTACATATGATTTTTTTTACTATTTATTTTCTTTTATTATTGTTAAAAATGTCAATGATAAAACCAAAACGCAAAGCCATATGTAATATTCAAGTGATTTTATTAAGATGACGTTAGTGGAAGTTTAAAGGTCTGCTCTGGGTCTATCAATGCTGAGATAGAAAATACATTACGATGCATTGCAGTCGTAATTTCTCAGCATGGCTCTGTTGTTGTGGCTCACCTGCGTTACAAAGGCGAACAATGAACAGCAAATCAACTTTCAATGGCGCAGAAACAGCTTTCCTTCTCCTTACATATGGTAAATAGGAGGACAGCGAAGATATTCAGAGATAACAGGAAAAAGTCAGTGATAGTAAAATGTATTTTTTTTTTGAGGATTGTCGCGACATCGGGACACGTCGTGGAACAGAGACATCTGGTAACTGCCGTATCATAGGTCCATATCTTGAGGTTGTTTGTTGCTTCCATCAGGAAAAACACCTTAACATGACATATAAAGCTAGGGGAAAACACACATTATGAACTACAGAAAAGAACATTATGCCTGTGTTTATTATTTGTACAAATAGAGTTTATTTACATATTATATTTAATTGTAATATGTTTGAAAATTAACTCACCTGTTAACCCAGTGATTAGAATAGCACTGATCAGACCAAATATGAGAGTAACAATCTGCCACCACGTCGGCTCTGTATGCCGCTCTACTGTGCCATTCTGACACTCTGTTGGCTTGTTGTAAGTTGTTGAAGGTTGAGTTGGGTCTGTAAAGAAATTGTGCTCAAATATGCAAATGTCTGTGTATATGCACACACACATACATTTACATATCACCCACACACACTATATTGCCAAAAGTTTTGGGCCGTCAACCTTTACCACATGAACTTTAGTGACATCCCATTCTTAATCCGTAGGGTTTAATATGGAGTTGGCCCACCCTTTGGAGCTATAACAGCTTCAACTATTCTGGAAAGGCTTTCCACAAGGTTTAGGAGTGTGTTTATGGGAATTTTGGACCATTCTTCTAGAAGCGCATTAGGTAAGGCACTGATGTTTGGCTCGCAGTCTCCGCTCTAATTCATCCCAAAGGTGTTCTATCGGGTTGAGGTCAGGACTCTGTGCAGGCCAGTCAAGTTCCTCCACACCAAACTCGCTCATCCATGTCTTTGTGGACCGTGCTTTGTGCACTGGTGCGCAGTCATGTTGACACAGGAAGGGGCCATCCCCAAACTTTTCCCACGAAGTTGGGAGCATGAAATTGTCCAAAATGTTTTGATATGCTAAAGCATTAAGAGTTCCTTTAACTGGAACTAAGGAGCCAAGCCCAACCTCTAAAAAAACCCCACACCATAATCCCCCCTTCACCAAACTTTACACTTGGAACAATGCAGTCAGGCAAGTACCGTTCTCCTGGCAACCGCCAAACCCAGACTCATCCATTGGATTGCCAGACAGAGAAGCATGATTGGTCACTCCAGAGAACATGTCTCCACTGGCTTATGGGGCGTTCACACCGGACGCGAATGACGCAAATTATTCTGCACTTGAGGTCTTTTTTTGTAAAAAATATTGCTGTTAATGTGTGACAAAACATAGTTTGAATACTTTTTCAGGCGATAATACAGTTGTTTAAAGCTCAAATCTGTGGTTTATTTATAAAAAGAGTGCCTTTTTATTTTCCGTTTTCGGAGTATTGAGCTCCAGTGGATCAGCGGCGGCCACGCTCCTCGGCCAGTCCTTCCCACATTTGCTGCCGGCTCTGATGTCTCTGTGGTGTCTCGAGCTATAATTCGTCTTGTATAAATGTAACGGCGATCTTTGGTCTCATGGATATATAATTTGTTCCCTGGCAAATCGTTTAGGCTGAGGGCAAAGTTGAAGGGTTACTTCAGCGATTAGCATTAAGCTTTGTATCAGTAGAAACCCGGGAGTATATTCAAATTATCGTACTTTCCCCCCTCATATGACCCTGAGACGAGAGAATTATGTATTTTATTTCTGGAAAAATTCCTCCGATGACGCAAATATCGTCATTTTGCGTCATCTGAGGAGTTTTTGTCCAGAGGCTGAAGACTACAGCCAGCAGAGGGCGCTATTTCCACATGTTTTCAACATCACACTCACAGCACTCGGCTCGGGGAGCAGCGGAGATTCATGTATACGGAGCGGTGGAGAGTAAAGTGAGTGTTTGAACTTTTAAAATGAACTTCCTATGAAAGTTAAGCTTCCAAAGACATGAACTGATCACGCGCTGTGAATGCAGCCGCGAATCCCACAATTACCTCAGTTCATGTGATGAATGTAATCCGATCCTGCTGCGTTTGTGCCGTGACGCTCAATCGGCTCACTCGCATTATATCGAACAGACACGTTCAGTTTTTAATTGTAGTGTCTCTAACTGAACTGATTTTCTGAAAATGAACGCGGTGGGCAAGTGATCCAGTAATCCAGTAGCCGACTAGCCGTGCCTAGAGTAGGGCAGTGAAGCAGTGCGTTCTGGGAATTGTTGTCTTTCATCCCCATGAGACAAAAATACATTTTCTGTGTTTTCTCAGTCTAGAAGGCACCAAATTCAAAAATAATTTCACATTTCTACTACATTAATGACCCAGTTTAAATACAGATGCATCTTCCCACCGCTGAAGTACCCCTTTAAGTTTCATTACTTTTTTATGTTTAGGCTATTTAACTTTAATTTACTGTTGTAGCGTACTAGCACTGACTTTGAATGTTTGACTGAATTGTTTGCTTTAATATAGCTTATTATACATTTTAAGTTACTTATACTTTTGTATTATTGATTATATATAAACTGGCATTTAACAAAAAGAGACTGCTTGTGGTTCATGTCATTTAATATTATCACAGTGATAGTCATATGCACACTTGTCTCGCTATTCGCGTCTCTGCATTGACTTAACATGTGCGTCAATCGCGTCCGGTGTGAAAGCACCATTAGAGTCCAGTGGTGTCCTGCTTTATACCACTGCACTGACAATTTGCATTGCACTTGATGTAAGGCTTGGAAGAGCTGCTCGGTAATGGAAACCCATTCCATGAAGCTCTCTACACTGTTATTGAGCTAATCTGAAGGCAACACAAAATTTGGAGATCTGAAGCTGTTGACTCTGCAGAAAGTTGGCGACTTCTGCGCACTGTGCACCTCAGCATGCACTGACCCCGCTCTGTGATTTTACGTGGACTAACACTTCTTGGCTGAGTTGCTGTTGTTCTCAATTGCTTCCACTTTATTATAATACCACTAACAGTTGACCGTGGAATATTTAGTAGTGAGGAACTTATGGCAACCTATCACATAACACGCTTGAATTCACTGAGCTCCTGAGAGCGACCTATTCTTTCACAAATGTTTATAGAAGCGTCTGCATGCCTAGGTGCTTGATTTTATACACCTGTGGCCATGGAAGTGATTGCAACACCTGAATTCAATGATTTGGAGGGGTGTCCCAATACCTTTGGCAATATAGTGTGTATATATGGCAACAGTTCTCTTAACCCAAATTGTGTAGCTTTTCATTTCTTAAACCCATAATGGTCATTCAAGGATGACAATGTCCAGATTCATCAGGCTCAGATTGTGAAAGAATGGTTGGGAGGGAGCATGAAGAATCATTTTCACACATGACTTGACACCTTTCCAGTCCAGACCTTAAATTAATTGAAAGTCTTTGGGATGTGCTGGAGGAGCCTTTACAGAATGCTGGACTCTTGCTTTGTCAATACAAGATCTTGACCAAAAATGTATGCACCTCTTGATGGAAATAAACCATTTCATGGCCATGATGTGTCTTCCTACATGGTTGTTTAAGCAATTAAAAGCTACACACTCCATCAATTAGGGTTAGAAGAACTGTAGCCAAACATAATACAATGCTAGAAACCTAATAATCACTGCAATAATGATGCAATCATTTACTCTTAAGCATTTACCTATTTAAATCCAAACAGTGTTTTTTGGGCTGGGCAGTATGTATAGGATACATTCACTTACCAACGATGTATAGTCTAGTGCCGTTGCTGAATTTCACAGTTGTTTCTGTGTCCATGCAGTAATAAACTCCTAACTCTTCAAAAGTGATGCTATTTATGAACAGATGATGTGGAAATTTCACTGAATATTTGGGCCTGAAGGGTTTTTTGTAGTAAAATGTTGTTGGTGGGATTAAGAAGGAGTGTAATATCATAACCGGTGGATTTGGTAGATTCAATAACAGCCATGTCACCTCTTTTGCATCATCAAGATCACAGTTTATCGTCACATTTTGACCCAAATCTGTTACTTGTTCTGTTAAAGTCTCTGCAGCTTGAAACCATATGAGCAGACCTAGAAGAAAAACAATTAGGAGTATTTCACTTAAAGTGACTGTTAATCACCACAGATATTTATTCATTATAACATGTCACATGCATATGAAAAGATGTCCATGCATAATAAACTCACAGAGGTGAAGCTTTGAGATCCTCAACATGATGTGGTCTTGTTTCACACTGCTTTTGAGATTAAGCCATACCCCAGGGCTCTTTGAGCCACATCAAGCAGAGGAAGTCAAAGCCTATGGCAAATGGCAATATGGCAAGCCGTTTTAACATTTAATCCTTAACTTCTTCAAGTAGGCGTGTCTCTACTTTTATTTACTTTTGTTTTATACAAACTATTCAATCAACAATCACAAACTATGCATCATTTGAAAGCTAAAACACCCGAGATTCATGTTCTGAACTCATTTTTGCAATAAAGACACCAGAGTGGAAAGGGTTAAATGAAACGCTGAAGCACTAGCTATTTAAACATTAGCATAATAAACGCGGTACTCATCTTTCATTTCCTATCGTGCAGATAAGATCGGACGAATGCAAAAAAACATCAGGATACATGTCCGTGTAAGGGTCCACTCTTCAAAATTTATCCCACTTTTGAATCCCAAAAATGAAAAAAAAAAAAAATAGGGAAAAAAACGAATAATCCTCCTTTGTTTACATGAGCGTTTTGAGTTAGAGCAATCAACTATGTCCGTTTTAAACAAAATGTCGATTCTAATCATTATTCTGACGATCTCCCCTGTACTTTGGATTCTTCCTCTCAAGTTAAACTCTCCCAGGTCTCTCTGCTTCAATCACAGGCTTTCTGATGAGTCATTATAAACAGGAAGTGCATTACATGCTCCGTGAGCTGTCAGTCAAAGTGCCCATGGTTTTCGTTGGATATCGGCAGTCAATGCTTAGCCAATGCCTTGTCAAGAAAGGTTTGATTGATGGACGGAGTAACCAATCAAAAGGCATTATCTTGCGCAGTGTTTGTAAGCATTATTGGTGAAAACTACCCATGCTTAGTTTCCATGACAGCGGTACGCCTGCCTGCCAGATTGCGCGACACCACCGCAGTGGAGCGCGCAATTCATTATAATTAGTAGTTTATTTCAGATTTATTTGAAAGAAAAACTGCTCTTTACAATTACAAATGTTCTGAAAAAATGGCCTTTTTGAAAGGACGCCTAGTCTTTTCTTGACATTAAAAGCTCACAGAAGCTACATTTCTGAGAGAATAATCCTCATATTTGAATCAAAACATGATCAGACATTCAGTTTTATATTTATTTCTTAAAATTAAAGTCTCATACAGTTTTCCCAAAGTGAATAAAAAATAAAAACGTGAGTAACTTTCATGTATATTTCCCCTTGTTTTACTCTGTTCCCATACTACTTTGAGATATTATGACTCTTGGGTAACAAAGTGTCTAGTTTAAAATAAAACCAGATTTATGAATATAGACCATAGGGTTTGAGAGCTAGCTGCAGACATTTTTATTTGGGTATGTCGTTTTCAGAAAATTCTCAAAAATAGGGGTGCAGGTTAAGAGGTTAAAACAAACTAGTATCTATTTTAATGCTGCTAGTACTTATTTTTTGGGATACTAGTATCTACTCAACTAAGTACAAGTGCTTAGTTATTAGCTACTAGTGCTATTAGGCTATTTAGGTACTAGTGCCTATTCTTTAGATACTAGTACCTTTTTAAAAGATACTTTAGTTAGTCATTAGATATTAGTTCTTATTTTTAGATACTGGAACTCATTCATTATACACTAGTACCTGTTGAATAGACACTAGCACTAATTTATTAGCTACTAGTGCCTATTAAATTGGTACCAGTTCTTATTTATTAGATAGCCTACTAGATACTTGTACTTATTTTGATTGTAAATAGTAACTATTCTTTTGTTACTAGTTACACATTTAAAATGTTTGCCATTGACTTCTATGGGGATCTGTCATTCAGATATCAACTATTCAGTTCTGACTAGTATTGTCAGGGTTCTGTTTGGGTTATGGACTTTTAGTTTGGGTTTTGATTTCATTCCTGTGTTCCTTTGTTCATTTTTCCCGCCAATCCTTAGTTCCTATGGTTACCCTTGTTAGGTCACAGTCACCACCTCTTCACTACATTTCCCATCATCCTCCCTGGCCCTCACCTGCATGCAATTCACAATCACCCGCACTTCATCATCAAGGACACTATAAGAACACTCACTCCCTTTACATCAATGTCTGAAAAATAGGAAAGAAGAAATAATATACTCAAGATTAAGAATGGGACATACTTGATTGAATGCAACACTGCAGCTAGTAGGAAAAGGAAATGGTTTATTCACAGAATGTCATACAGAGAAAGATGTGAAACATGTTTTATTTAGGTGTAGAAGGTACATTGAGAAGAGACAAAGATGGAAAGAAATGGACGATAGCATTGAGGATATTCTTTGGGGAACAAGGAATGCAAATGGAAAGAATTTGGACCTAATATTTTCCTTAAAGACAGTGATTTAATAATAATAATTATTATTTTTATTTTTTGCTTTTAGATACTAATAGTTATTCATTAAGTAATAAAGTTATTACTAGATACTAGTACTTATTCAATAGATATTAGTACTTATTTATTATACCCTAGAACCTATTAAATTGGTACCAGTACTAATTCATTATCTAATAAATTAGTACTAGTATCTTTTAAAAATGTACTAGTATCTAAATAATAGGCACTAGTACCTAAAGAATAAACATTAGTAGCTAATGAATAATTACTAGTACTTAATGGAATAGATAATAGTATATAAAAAGTACATGTAGCATGAAAATAGATACTAGTATGTTTTAAGGAATAAATGTAAAAACGGCTTGCCATACAAAGCCAGCACTGAAAATATAACTTGCACAACAGTGCAGTAGATGGCGATATTGTAAAAAACAAAAAAAAAAGAAGGTCAATGAGCATATGCAAGAAATGAAAAGTTTAAATTAATAACAAACGAATTAATGGCAAAAAAGTATATACAGCACTAAATACTGTATAAAACATGATACAGGGAAATGTTACATTTGTAATAAGGAAGAATGTGTATGTAATAATGGTGTTCAGTCTCAAATATTGTAATGGAATAAAGATACTGATTTCTGATGATAAATTATGAGCTGACACATTTTTTTCATTTTTAATATTCAAAGGGAACAGGATTAAACAGAACTATATTAGTTCAGAAAGTAGGCATACTTATACAAGGAATAGAATTATTTGATCCCAATCCAAACTCACATTTCATTGTATGATATATGACATAAGAAAAAGATTCCCAGATAAGCTTTTTATATGGAAGTAGAGAAATTGTATCTCAGAGTGGTTTTTGTATTCCATTTATGAAGAAAAAAAAAGTATACTTTTTACGTAATGTTCAAGAATATTTTTAAGTATATTTATGTAGGAAGTATACTAATATCAATGTGTACTAGAAGTAAACTTGCAAGTGTACTATTTCAATACTGCTCAGTGCTCGGGACTAAATTGGCCCACTTTTAGTATATAAAAGTATATGTTTAACTGTACTATAAGTGTAACAGTTGTAAACTTTAAGTGCACAACTACAGGTAGGGATAGGTAGCTCGACACCCTGTGTCGATACACGTCTCAAGTTTTCGACACACTAGTGCTTCAAAACAGTGTTCTGATTTGAAATGAGGCTGTCATGTGACCTGTGGAAATGAAGCTTCGTTACCTCACTGACACGTAATGACGGGTTCAAATACAGAGCACATTGATTGTGCTGTCCCATATCTGCTATCCAATTAGTGCAATATTAGCTTAACAATTTAATCAATTTTAACTTGGTGTATTGTTGTTACTGAAAATATTAAAAACATCATGAATGAAATTGTCTGAATGTAAATTAAAACACCATGCAATTAAGCTCAACCACTGTTCCCAGAAAAATGATTAAAAGTCCTTCCTCATCCATAAACTTGTTTGCTGTTAGTAAACGCTGTCCTCGGTTGTCAACAGCTCAGATTGTGTTTAATTTCAATACAGAAATTGTATTTCTGGAAAAATTCCTCCGATGACTCAAATATTGTCATTTTGCGTCATCAGAGGAGTTTTTGTCCAGAGGCTGAAGACTACAGCCAGCAGAGGGCGCTATTTCCACATGTTTTCAACATCACACTCACAGCACTCGGCTCGCGGAGCTGCGGAGATTCATGTTTCGGAGCGGTGGAGAGCAAAGTGAGTGTTTCAACTTCTCAAATGAACTTCCTATGAAAGTTAAGCTTCCAAAGACATGAACTGAACACGCGCTAGACTGATCACGCGCTGTGAATGCAGCCGCAGCCACGAATCCCGCGATTACCTCAGCTCATGTGATGAATGTAATCCGATCCTGCTGCGTTTGTGCCGTGACGCTCAATCGGCTCACTCGCATTATATCGAACAGACACGTTCAGTTTTTAATTGTAGTGTCTCTAACTGAACTGATTTTCTGAAAATGAACGCGGTGGGCAAGTGATCCAGTAATCCAGTAGCCGATCTAGCCGTGCCTAGAGTAGGGCAGTGAAGCAGTGCGTTCTGGGAATTGTTGTCTTTCATCCCCATGAGACAAAAAAAAATGTTCTGTGTTTTCTCAGTCTAGAAGGCACCAAATTTAAAAATAATTTCACATTTCTACTACATTAATGACCCAGTTTAAATACAGATTCATCTTCCCAGCACTGAAGTACCCCTTTAAACAAAAAATACAATGAAAAAATATGCAAATAAACCTTCCCAATGAACAAGCAATCTTAATGAATGACACAGTTTGTGTAGGATTTTTTACTGACCACCAGATGGCAGAGAAGAGCACTGTGTCACAAGCTTCGAAGCAACAACACAGTTTGTTGTAAAAGTCTCACTGCTTCAGAAGCTTCGTTCGGCACATGGACTGGGACCAAAAATCGGCCCTGGGATTTTGGCCCAGACCGGCCCACCACCACATAAGATCCCAAATGCCACCCATCCTTCCGCTCCCTTGCCCTGAATATACGAACTCCTACTCTTTAAAACTAGTAACGCCATGTAATGTAACAACACAGGGCATTAATAGTGCAGACAAGTAAGTTAAGACATTTAAAGACATTGGGTCTCATTTGCGGATTAATAAACACAGAATACTTATGTTATATAAGGCATGTGCCTATTCTTGTTTCTGATGCTATACACACTACCAGTCAAAAGTTTTAGAACGGTAAGATTTTTTAAAGAAGTCTCTTTTGCTCACCAAGGCTGCATTTATGTTATTAGAAATACAAAAAAAGTTGTAATATTGTGAAACATTAAAATATAAAATAACTATATTCAAATAGAAAACATTTAAAATGTCATTTATTCCTGTGATGGCAAAAGCTGAATTTTGAGCATCATTACTCCAGTCTTCAGTGTCACGTGATCCTTCAGAAATCATTGATTTACTGCTCAAGAAACATTTATGATTGTTATCAATGTTTTATATAACAAAAATATAAAAACAATTTTTGAAGGATTCTTTGATGAACAGAAAGTTCAAAAGAACAGCATTTATTTAAAATATAAAGCTTTTGCAACATTATACAAGTCTATACTGTCACTTGATCAATTTAATGCACCACTGCTAAATAAATGTATTCATTTCTTTAAGTTCTTAAAAAAATATGAATAATTCTTGCCGACCCAAAACATTTAAATGTTACAAAAGCTTTATATTTCAGATAAATGCTGTTCTTTTGAACTTTCTATTCATCAAAGAATCCTACAAAAACATTTTTACACAACTGTTTTCAACAGTGATAACCAACTGTAATACAGTACACGCCTACTTCTTTTATTGTTGTAGTGGTATCATCAATAGTTTGTCCATTTGTTTTTGGCTCATTTTTATCAAGGCTTACCGCAGGTTCTACCCTCACTCCCTCATCTCTGTCCCTCTCCTCTTGAGTCTCCTCCTCACTATAACTGTTAATGCCACTGCCGCCGACACCACCAACACTTTCATCAGCCTCGGGAGCTGGTGAAGGTCCTGCTGCTGACAAAAACATTTGTGTCAATTTTTTTTTCTGTGTGCTACTCTTAAACAAATAAGCTGTCGAACAGCGGTCTTTTGAATCGGCTTTGGCCGTGACTCTGTTAGACTTGGGAGTTAAGCTTTTCTTTGAGAAAAGAACAAAGAACGGCACTGAAGTCAATCTTAAGAAAAGAAGATGTGTTCTGACCGGCTCTGGTTGGTTGTGGCGCTCATGGCGCTATCCATTTGCATGCAGAGGGAATCACTTGTTTCAGCTTATTCTTCTCCTGTATTTTGAGTCGGAGATTCTGTACTAGAAACATGGATAGCTGGAAAATTCAATCAATGGTGGGAAAGAGTATGTGAAGTTTAAAGAAAGTCCTATGTACACTACCAGTGGACTAGCCTACACAAAAATTCAGATACGCAGAATTAGGAACATATCTGTTTTCCATTAATATTCTAATCAATATTTTCAAACAATGTAAGTTTATTAAGACTGCATGTAAAACTATGTAAAAAAAAGTATATTTAATAGGCTATCAAAAGTTTAAACACAATTACAAGCCAGGTATACTTTAAATACTTAATTGTACTTTTAAGTATATCTCGATCAAAAGATTTGAGTACAATGATATTTCTGTAAGTATATAAAAAGTAGACTGAATGTATACTTTCTTATTTTTAGTTTAAAAGAAGTATACTATACTAATAGAACACTTGAATAAACTTCTTTTTCATAAGGGTAACCACAAGTTAATAAATAATCTGTAATGGCAGTTTGATGTAGAAAAAGCATACAGTATTTTTGGAGTATTTTTTTCTTATTTGATAGATTCAATATAATAAGACTTCTCAGAACAGTCTCATTAGTCCACTCTTCCATTATGATAAATGATTATCAGTTGTATCAGTTGGGGAGTGAGCTGATCTGTAGTTATGCATATTTATTCAGCACTGTCATGTCACGACAAGAGTAGTTCCTATGGTTTACAGGATGTGGAATGTGGAGGGGGAGCAAGCTGGACTGTGAGAAGGAAACATCCCTGGCTCTAAGGAAACACTTTCACTTTGAGAATCGCTCAGCACACACAATTGTAAAAAGGTTTGTCACATTTTTCTATATTTGTATTTTTTTGACCTGTGAAACATAAATAATTTATTACAAAAAAGGAAGGAGAAAATGGATAGAAATAAAATCAGCCTAGAATCTTTTCTTTTAAAAATGTCAAATGCGTAGTACATGTGCCCTCACACGACCGTTATGCTTGTTTATTAGCTATATCCTGCTCTTGCTTAAGACTATACTTCATAAAGCTTCATTTGTAAAAACGGAGAAACGTTTAAAAAAATAATTAAAAAAGAAATGTGTATATGCATGCAGCCGGAACTAGCATTTTGATTTGGTTGATAATAACATTAAAAAGTATTGGGGAAGTTATATTTGTTGTTTTACCACCCTTATTAGCTATTATTATTATTAGTAGTAGTAGTAGTTGTAGTGGTGGTAGTAGCAGGGTTTAATTTGTGCTGGCCACACATCAGATCTTCACTGTAAAAAATACAACTTATTTTTTGTATGACAAATTCAGCTTTTAAAGTTTATTCAACTATTTAACATGAAAAAAGTTGAGATAACTCAAACAAATAAGTTGAGAAAACTCAAAAATGTTCTGCAGCTGGTTACCTTACACTTTTAAGTTTTCTCAACCTAACTATAGATTATAAATTAACTATAGCCATGTAAAATGTTTTTAAAAAAGTATTAAGACGGGGAAGAAATGCCGCTATAACAAATTGGCCCTATGGATTTGACCGCTATTCAAATAAAATAGCCTATAAAAACTCTTGCTATTTTGTTATTTGTGATACACTTTTGTTATTTGTGAAGCAATTTTCTGAAACTTATGCATGGCATAAATGACTTAATTTGGCAGTTGCAATAATGTGAGCAGTTACAGGTAACTTGAGTCACGTAATCAGATTGCTTTTTTCAAGTAACTAGAAAAGTAATGCATTACTTTGAACCCTTTCACGTGTAAGTTAAAAATATTCTGGCTGACCCTCCAGCTTGAGTTTCTCAAGGTGACTGTTATTTAGAACGTGTCACTTTATTGTTTCCATGGTGGCGTCATTGCTTGTCACATGACACAACACACCGCAGAAACAATAGTGCTGTATGACTGATGATCTGCTTTTATTAAATTGCTGTTTAAACACCTTTGTAATGATCGCATTAGTTGAGCTATGCGCGATGGGCACCGCCATTTTAGTTTGCGGCAGTTCAGAGAATTGGATCTATTGGATTCACAACATGTGAATTCATCCACTTCTCCCAAAATACATGAAAGTACGTGGCCAGTGAACTGGGAGAAGAATAGAGTAAACTTTAAAGTTACTTAAAATCTGATATGAATAAACTTTGAAGGATTATTATTGTCGCTTCCACAGACATCAGTGTCTATTTGACCAACTCTAAATGCATGGTTTTGCCGGTACATGTTTAAATGTCTGAAACCTAAATTATCATTATGAGGTTGATAACACTGAATAGTTGTGATATATGACAAGCGCTGAGCGTGTCTGCACAATCAAATTTAGCAGATGATCACGTGATGCGCTGATCATTTTTTACATTTGTTACGTTCATAAGATTAGCTGTGGTTTGATTTAGATTGTTGATTTTTCAAATATTCGTTTCACCACGGGACCCGGTATCGCACAGAGACTTAACGTTCGCGATTAGCTCACATACTCAAATTAGTCAGTTCTGATATTACAGAGGAGGCAGAGAGACTATTTTACCTTGTCAGGTCGCACACACTTACTCATAAGTGTAATTTTAGCAATAAATACACACAAAAAGGCTGCAACTAATAACAGTGATAGTCAGAAATCAGATTGCAAATATGATGTGCTCCATGCTCCATTCATTGGGTCATCTGTAAGATCTATCCTGGCAAAGAGATTTGATGAAATACTACTTACTCCTTGTTGGTCACTACTAAAATAATTATTTCAGAATGATACAGAATAAATCAAGATTAACATTTATTTTGGCCAGACAGATCCAAAAGAATCCATGGTACACAACTGGTCAGCATAAAATATAAAACACAATCATAAAGTAATATGAAAATAGTCAAAAAGACTCATTAGAGTCAAAGAGTCATCATATCTGGCACAGTGCACACAGTGGTGTGTGGGTGTCTCTAAGATACATCATCTGTGGTATATAGACATTCTGTGACTTGAATCAGGGGAAATGGAAGCGAGGAGGTAGTGGGGGAAAGGTTTGGGCAGGGCGATGTCCACCAGTCTTTCTGTGAGATTTTCTCTCCAGATTAGTGAGCTGTTATGTTTTATTGCAGGGTGTTTGATCTCAGAGTGAAACCGTGAATAAGTGCAGAGGCTTTGCATGCGCTGTGTAAACATGATGATTGCTGTAGTTCTAGAGTAAATCTGAACATGCATAAATGAATAAAATCAGTGAAATGCTAAATTAGAATACTACGCTGTAACTTCCAATGTTGTTTGATACGTTATAGACATTTTAGCAGTCAATCTCACTTTATTGACCAATTGTCTTGCTGCTGACCTTCGATGATTCAGTTAAACCATAAGCAAAACGTTTTTTATTGGTGAAGATCTAATTACCTAATTAAACATGTTTAATGTAAATGAAGTTAAATCCTAAAATGTTGTTGTTTTTGTTTGTTCCCCCACACCCCACCCCACCCCACCCCCAGCCCTACCCTGCTCTGTTTGACCTTATGCCAAAAGCCCGGCTTTGTTTTATTAACCTTTCTCTTGAACATAATCCACAGGTTTTTCCACTGCTTTTTCCTGAAGTTTTCCCCACCCCATTGTTCACCATATATACAGGTCCTTCTAAAAATAATTAGCATATTTGATAAAAGTTCATTATTTTCCATAATGTAATGATAAAAATTAAACTTTCATATATTTTAGATTCATTGCACACCAACTGAAATATTTCAGGTCTTTTATTGTTTTAATACTGGTGATTTTGGCATACAGCTCATGAAAACCCAAAATATTTCATCCGAGCAATAAAAGAAAAGGGTTTTTTTCAATACAAAAAAAAGTCAACCTTCAAATAATTATGTTCAGTTATGCACTCAATACTTGTTCGGGAATCCTTTTGCAGAAATGACTGCTTCAATGCGGCGTGGCATGGAGGCAATCAGCCTGTGGCACTGCTGAGGTGTTATGGAGGCCCAGGATGCTTCGATAGCGGCCTTAAGCTCATCCAGAGTGTTGGGTCTTGCGTATCCCAGAGATTCTTCATGGGGTTCAGGTTAGGAGAGTTGGCAGGCCAATTGAGCACAGTAATACCATGGTCAGTAAACCATTTACCAGTGGTTTTGGCACTGTGAGCAGGTGCCAAGTTGTGCTGAAAAACGAAATCTTCATCTCCATAAAGCTTTTCAGCAGATGGAAGCATGAAGTGCTCCAAAATCTCCTGATAGCTAGCTGCATTGACCCTGCCCTTGATAAAACACAGTGGACCAACACCAGCAGCTGACATGGCACCCCAGACCATCACTGACTGTGGGTACTTGACACTGGACTTCAGGCATTTTGGCATTTCCTTCTCCCCAGTCTTCCTCCATACTCTGGCACCTTGATTTCTGAATGACATGCAAAATTTGAGCGACAGTCCAGTGCTGCTTCTCTGTAGCCCAGGTCAGGCGCTTCTGCCACTGTTTCTGGTTCAAAAGTGGCTTGACCTGGGGAATGCGGCACCTGTAGCCCATTTCCTGCACACGCCTGTGCACGGTGGCTCTGGATGTTTCTTCTCCAGACTCAGTCCACTGCTTCCGCAGGTCCCTTAAGGTCTGGAATCGGTCCTTCTCCACAATCTTCCTCAGGGTCCGGTCACCTCTTTCGTTGTGCAGCGTTTTTGCCACACTTTTCCTTCCCACAGACTTCCCACTGAGGTGCCTTGATACAGCACTCTGGGAACAGCCTATTCGTTCAGAAATTTCTTTCTGTGTCTTACCCTCTCGCTTAAGGGTGTCAATGATGGCCTTCTGGACAGCAGTCAGGTCGGCAGTCTTACCCATGATTGCGGTTTTGAGTAATGAACCAGGCTGGGAGTTTTTAAAAGCCTCAGGAATCTTTTGCAGGTGTTTAGAGTTAATTAGTTGATTCAGATGATTAGGTTAATAGCTTGTTTAGAGAACCTTTTCATGATATGCTAATTTTTTGGGTTTTCATGAGCTGTATGCCAAAAGACAAAAACTCATACAGGGCATCTTTGTCCTGATATCTTGAATTATAACTAGGCGTCATCACACAGTGAGTTGTTGTCCTGCTTCATGTGATATATACATTATGTTTGCTGTGTGTAGCATTTATTTAACATAAAAGCTTAGTTTTACATCTACATCTTTGTCACTGTGAGTTGCTTCATTGTTTAGAAAGAATGATTAATGAGTGAAATATGATTGTATGTGTCAGTATTTACTTTCACAGAACTGAAGATGACTCTTTCCATCGCATCTGCTTTTAGAGGCATCATTGTTTCCAGCATGGAACTGTGCCAAACAATTGTCAGGAGGTAATATATTTTGTTTCCACATAGACCAATCTATGCTTTATAAAACATATCATATAAATATGAATGTAAATATACAGTGGGGCAAAAAAGTATTTAGTCAGCCACCAACTGTGCAAGTTCTCCCACTTAAAAAGATGAGAGAGGTCTGTAATTTTAATCTTAGGTACACTTCAACTATGAAAGACAGAATGAGAAAATATATTTGTTATATACCCTTTGTTGGCAATGACAGAGGACAAATGTTTTCTCTAAGTCTCCACAAGGTTTTTACACACTGTTGCTGGTAGTTTGGCCCATTCCTCCATGCAGATCTCCTCTAGAGCAGTGATGTTTTAGGGCTGTCGCTGGGCAACATAGATTTTCAACTCCCTCAAAAGTTTTTCTATGGGGTTGAGATCTGGAGACTGGCTAGGCCACTCCAGGACCTTGAAATGCTTCTTACGAAGCCACTCCTTCATTGCCCGGACAGTGTGTTTGGGATCATTGCCATGCTGAAAGACCCAGCCACGTTTCATCTTCAATGCCCTTGCTGATGGAAGGAGGTTTTTACTCAAAATCTCACAATACATGGCCCCATTCATTCTTTCCTTTACACAGATCAGTCGTCCTGGTCCCTTTGCAGGAAAACAGCCCCAAAGCATGATGTTTCAACCCCCATGCTTCAGAGTAGGTATGGTGTTCTTTGGATGCAACTCAGCAGTCTTTCTCCTCCAAACATGACAAGTTGAGTTTTTACCAAAAAGTGCTATTTTGGTTTCATCTGACCGTATGACATTCCCCCAATCCTCTTCTGGATCATCCAAATGCTCTCTAGCAAACTTCAGACAGGCTTAAGCAGGGGGACAAGTCTGGCATTGCAGGAATTGAGTCCCTGGTGGCGTAGTGTGTTACTTATGGTAGTCTTTGTTACTTTGGTCCCAGCTCTCTGCAGGTCATTCACTAGGTCCCCGTGTGGTTCTGGGATTTTTGCTCAACGTTCTTGTGATCATTTTGACCCCACGGGTGAGATCTTGGAGCTACCTCCAGATCGAGGGAGATTATCAGTGCACTTGTACAACCCCAAATCAGAAAAAGTTGGGACAGTATGGAAAATGCAAACAAAAGATTTCTAAATTTACTTTGACTTGTATTTCATTGCAGACAATATGAACACAAAATATTTCATGTTTTGTCTGGTCAACTTCATGTCATTTGTAAATATGCATCCTTTCTTGTCATTCAGACAAGTCTGCAACACATTTCAAAAAAGTTGGGACAGGAGCAATTTAGGGCTAGTAATGAGGTAAAATGGTTAAATAATGATGTGATTTGAAACAGGTGATGTCAACAGGTGATTGTAATTATGATTTGGTACAAAAGCAGCATCCAAGAAAGGTCTAATCCTTTAGAAACAAAGATGGGCGAGGACATTTACATTTAGGCATTTAGCAGCTTTTATCCAAAGCGACTTACAACATAGGAGTACAGGAAGCGATCGGTCATGAATAGGCGCAAAGCGCAAAAAGTGCCTTAAATACCAAGCTTTGGATATTACATAGAATAAGCTTAAGCTAGAATAAGGAAGGAATAAAGAGAAGAGGTTTTTATTTTTTTATGGTAAGTGTTCACGGAAGAGATGAGTTTTTAGCTGTCTTTTGAATGATGACAGTGATTCTGCCATCCGGATGGAGGTAGGAAGATTGTTCCACCAGCCAGGAACGGTGAATGAAAAGTTCTGGAGAGGGATTTCATGCCTCTCTGTGATGGTACCATAAGCCTCGCTCCTTACCTGAGCGAAGGCTTCTGGTAGGTGTAGACTCGTAGGAGCGAGTCGAAATATGCTGGTGCCGAGCCTGTGGTGGATCCATAAGCGAGTGTCAAGGCCTTGAACTTGATGCGGGCAACAAGTGGCAGCCAGTGCAGAGAGATGAAGAGAGGTGTGACATGGGCCCTTTTGGGCTCATTGAATACAAGACGTGCTGCAGCATTCTGAATCAATTGAAGAGTTTTGATTGCACACGATGGAAGACCAGCCAGAAGCGCATTGCAGTAGTCAAGCCTAGAAATGACAAGGGCCTGGGCGAGAAGTTGTGTTGCATGCTCTGTAAGGAACGGTCTGATCTTCCTGATGTTGTGCAGAGCAAACCTGCATGATCGAGCTGTCTTTGAAATGTGGTCTTTGAAGGACAGCTGGTCGTCAAAGATTACTCCAAGATTTCTGACCGACCTTGAGGGGGTAATCAGAGATGAACCTTGCTGGATGGTGAAGTTGTGTTGTAGAGTGGGATTGGCAGGGAAGACGAAACTCAGTCTTTGCCAGGTTGAGCTGAAGGTGGTGTTCTTTCATCCATGCCGAGATGTCTGCCAGACAGCTTGAGATGCGTCCATTTACTGTGGGGTCATCTGGTTTAAATGAAAGATAGAGTTGAGTGTCATCAGCATAGCAATGGTATGAGAAGCCATGTGCCTGTATGATGGGTCCCAGTGACGTAGTGTAAATGGAGAAGAGAAGAGGTCCCAGCACTGAGCCCTGAGGAACCCCCGTGGTCAGTTGATGTGCTTTGGATACCTCACATCTCCAGGCAACCTTGAAAGACCTACCTGTGAGGTAAGACTCAAACCAGTGGAGTGGAGTCCCTGTGATGCCCAGTGATGAGAGGGTGGACAGGTTGCCAACAAATACGTGAGAAAATGATTGAAATGTTTAAAAACAATGTTCCTCAAAGAAAGATAGGAAGAGATTTGGATATTTCACATTCAACAGTGCATAACATAATTAAAAGATTCAAGGAATCTGGAGGAATTTCAGTGCATAAAGGACAAGGCGCAAGCCTAAGCTGAACAACCATGATCTCCGATCCTCAGGCGGCACTGCATCAATAATCGTCATTCATCTATCAGTGATATCACCACATGGGCTCAGGACTACTTTGGCAAACCTTTGTCAAGTACCACAATACGTAGTTACATCCACAAATGCCAGTTAAAACTGTACTGTGCCAAAAGGAAGCCCTATGTTAACAGTGTCCAGAACCGCCGTCGACTTCTCTGGGCTCGGAGGCATCTGGGATGGACCATCACACAGTGGAAACGTGTACTGTGGTCAGATGAATCAGTATTTCAGGTATTTTTGGGAGTAATGGACGCCGTGTGCTCCGGACCAAAGAAGAAAAGGATCATCCAGACTGTTACCAGCAACAAGTCCAAAAGCCAGGGTCTGTCATGGTATGGGGTTGTGTCAGTGCCCTTGGCAAAAGTAACTTGCACTTCTGTGAAGGCACCATTAATGCTGAAAAGTACATAGAAATTTTGGAGCATAATATGCTGCCTTCAAGAAGACATCTTTTCCAGGGACGTCCATGCATATTTCAACAAGACAATGCAAAACCACATTCTGCACACATTACAAAGTCCTGGCTGCAGAGGAAGAGTGCAGGGTACTTGACTGGCCTGCCTGCAGTCCCGACCTGTCTCCAATAGAGAATGTGTGGCGCATTTTGAAGCGCAAAATGCAACAATGAAGACTCCGTACTGTTGCCCACCTTAAGACTTGTTTGCAGGAAGAATGGGACAAAATCACACCTGAAACTCTTCATCACTTGGTGTCTTCAATCCCTAAATGTATTTTAAGTGTTGTGAAAAGGAATGGCAACATTACAAAGTGGTAAATGCTTTAATGTTGCAGGTCTGAATGACAAGAAAGGATGCATATTTACAAATGACATGAAGTTGACCAGACAAAACATGAAATATTTTTTGTTCATATTGTCTGCAATGAAATACAAGTTAAAAGTAAATTTAGGAATCACTTCTTTTTTTTTTTTGCGTTTTCCATTCTGTCCCAACTTTTTCTGATTTGGGGTTGAATGTCTTCCATTTTCTAATAATTGCTCCCACAGTTGATTTCTTCACACCAAGCTGCTTACCTATTGCAGATTCAGTCTTCACAGTCTGGTGCAGGTCTACAATTTTGTTTCTGGTGTCCTTTGACAGCTCTTTGGTCTTGGCCATAGTGGAGTTTGGAGTCTGACTGTTTGAGGTTGTGGACGGGTGTCTTTTATACTGATAACGAGTTCAAACAGGTGCCATTAATACATGTAACAAGTGGAGGACAGAGGAGCCTCTTAAAGGGGTCATATAATGGTACATGCACTTTTACAAGTTGATTGTACAGAAATGTGTGTTGGCAGTGCCTGTACACAACCATCCTATAATGATAAACCCCCATCCAGTGGTTTGTTTTTAATCACCTTATATGTTTTCCCCTGTCTCAAATTGAGCCGTCTGATGTGTGACGTCATATGGTCGACACCCCTCCCATGACTATTGATTGACAGCAGCATTTCGACACAGACCCGCCCTGAGCGACAGAGCGAGCTGTCAGTGTCCGCCATTGTTGATACGCTGGAGCAGAATGGTGTCAAAGCAATTGTGGTGTTCTGTTCTGTTCTTGGATGTAATAATGAACATCAGTCATTTTGATGTTCCTCAATCTGAACCGCAGTGGCTGAGTTTTGTTTTCGAAGGGAATATTCCCCCAGATCAACGTCAATCCTTTCATGTTTGCGCAAATCATTTCTCACCAGACTGCTTTATAAATGAGGGTCAGTATAAAGCAGGTTTTGCTAAGAAACTGCTCATGAAAAATCGCTACCAACTATCCGTGTTCCTGCGTCACCTCCAGAAGAAGTGAGTGTAATGTTTTATTAATCTTTATATTTATCTTTGCAAATCACGTGCACGCTTCATGGTGAATGCGGCTATGTTTACAGGGTAACGTTACATTACGGCATGCTTTCTATGTATGACGTTCTTAATATAACTCATAATCCCGCGTTCATAATGAACATTACATTCACCAACCATTCAGAAACATCCTGTTTAGCCGTAGTTATCAAACTTCGTTCAGGTTGTCACCTTGTTCCTGGTCCGACTGCGGTTCAAACTGATACGGTTGCACAGATGTGCCCTCAGAAACTCCTGCTGCCATTCTTTCTCCTAAACGTACCCTCAACTGTTGTCAAGGCAACACTCCACGTGTGTTGTGTCAAAACGCCCCACAGAACAGAGGGGCAGGGTGAGCAAAGCTCATTATCATTTAAAGTCATATGCACTCAAACAGCCTGATTGAAAATTTGTGTTTTCTTACAATACTAATGAGAATTTTTAATTAAAGTATATTACAAATATTTTATTTAGACAGTAAAGAATCATATTAACTTGTACAAAAATGGCATTATATGACCCCTTTAAAGAACAAGTTACAGGTCTGCGAGAGCCAGAAATCTTGTTTTTTTGTAGGTGACCAAAAACAATGTGATTTTCTGGATTTTTTTGCCCCACTGTAAATGCCAATTATAACATTTTGGCCAAAACATACTTACTTGATAATATCTTTTATATTTTTAGATGAATTAGAGCAACAAGCCAAGCCCTTACTTATGCATTTGTGTCTTGTTTCAAAAGCATGACAAATAATATGATTAAATCCATTTTATGAAACTCAACATGACCCACAAAGGACACTACTCTGGAAAGCAGAATACACTGGACACCACTTCTGGAATGATCCCTTTGTATGATTAACAGATTTAATTTAAGCCTTTATTCACTCTCAAATTAAACCTAAATATTGATCAGTGCATTCATTTACAGACTACTTCAAGTTGACACAAACCTTAAACGTCAACTAATATCAAATCATATTTTTTTCACTAATGACATGACCAAACATCATGAGATTTGAGGTTTGAGTTGTCATATTTCACGAAATCTCTTATGCATGTGTGTAGACCTTGATGTTTTTCATAATATGGACAAGACAGCTGGTGTTACAGTATGGATCGTAAATGCTGTTTTACTTTTTAGCAAGAATGTACATTTCCTGTGTAAAGATGTTGAGAACTCAGTGGATGAACATGCATAAGTGTATTGCTGAGATATTCACAAATCAGGCATAACATTATGACTGGTGAAGTAAATAACACTGATTATCTCTGCATCACAGCACCTGTTAGTGGTTGGGATGTATTAGGCAGCAAGTGAACATTTTGTCCTCAAAGTTGATGTGTTGGAAGCAGGAAAAATGGGCAAGTGTACGGATTTGAGCGAAACATGAGTCCCGCAAACGCGGCGCCGAGGAGCTTGTTTGTAATTGGAGGACAAATGGCTCCTTAGTTTCGAAATGGTTTGGGTACAAGGTGATCGTGTTGAAAATAAAGGCATTTGTCTAGCGTTAGAAGCTCATTTGAAACATTGCCGTGGCTCATTTAAGAAAATGACAGCTCAGAAGAGACGCCGCTTTAGTTCGAGGTAGTGCTAACAATAATAAAGAAAGATGATGATCAACACCTTATGTGTTACCACTGAAATGTAATATGTAATGTATTTCCAAATGTAAGCCCATCTTATGCGAATGTGTCTAATAGACTCAGTGGCGTAACTTTGCTTTGAAAAGTGGTGGGGACACTGCACAACTCGTTTTGCTATGTGTTTATTTAATAACAGAATTTACTTGTGGACTGAGTTCAGTGTTGGAAATGCACTTAATTTTCACTTTGATGTAGGCAACACATGCATTACATTCACAAATTATTCTATAAACATCCAATAAGCAAAACGTAATATTCACAACACATCTAACGTTATACTAATATCAATCTTAGTGAACTTACCGTTTCATTAGCCGCGTTTCCATTAGGCCTACATATTTGCGCAAAACTTATTTAATATTATTTAATAATAAAAAATATTTAACTTAGGCTACATTTAGCGATATTTTCTAAATGTCAATAAAAAACGAAATTACGAAATGATTGCATTTCCATAAACCGATGTTATGCGACTAAAATGTTTTTTTTTATGTCATTAAAAAAATGATGCCACATAAGTTAGTATGTTTACGTGTATCCCAGCCACCGCAATAGCCATTATTTAATGGAAGGAGACATAGGCCTGTTATTCAAGCATTTATTAAAATTAAAAGAGTGAAATGTTTGAATATGGTGGTAACTTTTCAGTTTTTTGTTTTTGTTTTTTTAAACCATTTCGTTATTTTGGCTTGAAATTTCGTTTGTTGAAAATATAAACTGAATTTAGAAATGTTTTTTTAAATGAAAAACTTTGCGTTTAATAAACAAAATACATTTTTGAAATGAAGACGGCGTTTGGACGGAGAGCAGCGCATGCAAAATAACCCATTTCCTTAATCCACAGCCCTTGTTATTGTGAGTCTAGGCCTACACAAATAAAAGTAGACAGTTTATAGTTTTTAATTATGTCTTGCTCTTATCTGTATGGGTAAAAAAGACGGAGCGTTCTGAGTTTTCCTTTGTCATTAAGGAAAAAATCCACCAGAACGCGTCGCACCTGCGCATTCATTAGACAGAGGGTTATAGTAAACGTAGCCTTTATTGTTTCGTAGGCTATGTTTAACTATGAGCCTATACTATTATTATTTTTTTAGTTTCATATGTTGATTATGAAATGTGAGCACAACCTTCTACACAAACATTGGCAATAGAATCGCCATTGACCAGTAATTTATTTTTTTGTTTCGTTTAGTCGCCAGACTGATATAGGCTACTTTATATTATAGACCTACTTTTATAGAAATATAGAAACATGGAAGTGTGACAGGCACATAGTATAGGCTATATAAATTCTCTAATGTGGATAAAGGTCATTTTGTACACAGCACAATACAACATATGTCCTTATTGTGATAAAATGTGTCGTTTTATGGCGTGCGGTGTGCAACCTTCGTAGCATAATTTTTGGATTGACTTATCAAGAGAGGGAAAAATGTTTTTAGTGGCATAACATCAGTTAATGGAAACACTGTCTTTTCGCTATATTTTTTTATCGACTATTAAGAAATATCACAAAAGTTTTGCGTAAATCTGTAATGGAAAAAAAGCTTCAGACCGGCAAAAAAATTTGTTAAATGAATGAATTAGATTATGAAGAATGACGATTTGTAGATCGTGCTTTTGCTTTAATACACACCTTCCGCAATCTATTTTTCAGTCACTTTTAAAAAGTGGCAAAAAGTGGTGGGGACATATCCCACCCGTAAATTACGCTTATGAATAGACTGCTACACGATAAAACCAATGGATAAAACAGGCACCTTCAGAATGCGTAAAAGACGCACCGGCCAAGGCAGGTCTAACTCACTGTATGCCTTCTAATAATTTTTTTAACCGACAACCAACAACTTTGATCGGTTAACGTTGATACGGTCAACCATCGGTCAAACGGTCATCGGTTA
Organism: Gobiocypris rarus; assembly: GCA_023029165.1. Lineage (NCBI taxonomy): Eukaryota > Metazoa > Chordata > Actinopteri > Cypriniformes > Gobionidae > Gobiocypris > Gobiocypris rarus. The sequence goes on along the minus strand of CM040929.1, from coordinate 26,159,606 downwards.
ACATCCCTAGTTGATTTGGGCTCAAAATTCACCAGATCTCAATCCAATCGAGCATTTGTGGGATGTGCTGAACAAACAAGTTCGATCCATGGAGGTACTCACGCCAGATACCACAGCACACCTTCAGGTGTTGGTCCACTGTGTTTTCTGAGGTCCAAGGTCAACGCAGCCGTATACCAGGACATTTTAGAGCACTTCATGCTTCCTGCTGCTGACCAACTTTATGAAGATGCAGATTTTATTTTCCAACAGGACTTGGCACCTGCACACAGTGCCAAAGCAACCAGTACCTGGTTTAAGGACCATGGTATCCCTGTTCTTAATTGGCCAGAAAACTCGCCTGACCTTAACCTCATAGAAAATCTATGGGGTATTGTGAAGAGGAAGATGCGATATGCCAAACCCAACAATGCAGAAGAGCTGAAGGCCACTATCAGAGCGGCCTGGGCTCTCATAACACCTGAGCAGTGCCACAGACTGATCGACTCCACGCCGCATTGCTGCAGTAATTCAGGCAAAAGGAGCCCCAACTAAGTATTGAGTGCTGTACATGCTCATACTTTTCATGTTCATACTTTTCATTTGGCCAAGATTACTATAAATCCTTTCTTTGTATTGGTCTTTAGTAATATTCTAATTTTCTGAGATACTGAATTTGGGATTTTCCTTAGTTGTCAGTTATAATATACTTATATCTCCTGGCTCTTCCAAGCTTTATAAGCAGAAAGTGTAACACCTCTCGCAGTTCAAAATGCTTACACTACGTTCAACGTCATTGTTACTTCAGTTACAGTTATATTCGTACTGGAAGTTCACACCTTTCCCGTTTACACCTGTATTTAACAGCGTCCATTTGTCGGATCGATGAAAACATATCAGCTCAGTTTAGACTGAGGGACTGCATGGGCTAAAGGGGCTTTTGTGTCTGTGTTCACAGATGGAGGTTATTTTATTTCCTGCATCTGTCTCTTTTCATAAATGAAGGTGAGTACAAAAAAATAACAATTATTTGAGAAGCAAATTTCTACCTTTCTTGTCTGCTAAATCATATTTGTTTTTCTTTTATACGTAACTTCTCTCTGTTTTCAGTGTCTCTGCAGGAGACTGTTGAGGGTTTTACCGGAGGCTCGGCTGTTTTACCTTGTTCTTATGAAGAACATCAGCTTCCAATTCAAGACATCACTGTGCTTTGGAGATACAACAAGCTCAGTGTATATAACATTATTGAGGGTAAAGACTCAGGAGAAGGACAGGATCCAGCATATAAGAACAGAACTGAAACCTTCCCTGAGGAGTATCTGGATGGAAACTTCTCACTCAAACTCAACAATCTTCGAAACACTGATGAAGGAAAGTACAAGTGCATCATCTCAGTGGAATCAGTTTTGAAATCAGAGCAGAGCGTTGATCTTTTAGTTAAAGGTGTGTAAAACCAAATGACTAACAACATTACAACCTACATTCCAAAGAAACATGTGTTTATGCCTCAACTTGTATAATTGTTTTGTCTTTCAGAGAGACAAGAAATAATACAAAGTACAAAACACATCAATGAAGGATCAAACCAAAAACCAGAGATGATTGTAATGATCATTTCCAGTTTGTGTATTGGCACTATGTTGTACTTAGGCTGTAAGTACATTTAGCAATGTTAACAGCATCAACTTGGACTTCATATCGTACGATGACAGCCTCTAATCTAATTGTGTAACTGTTTTACAGAACACCTTCACAGGGTTTCTATCTATTGCTGACTTCCAAGTTCTCGCAACTCGACGTAAACCGCACAGATTACTGGAAACTGCAGGATGGCTTCTGATGATTTGTGCTTGTGTTACAGTATTGGTAAAATTATGTTGGTTATACCATCACTCCATATCCAAAGTTCACTTACATTACTTGTCATCAAGAAAGGCTGATACAATGTTTTAACGGGCACATGTGATGCACTGTATACGTACAACTTATGTTTCATTAAGTGATATAATGTGAATATACTACTGTACTGATAAACCAACCCGATCTCACGGCAATTGCATATATTTTACGAGGTGGCTAATTGTGCAATTTATGCGACCTCACTGCACGAATTCATACGATTTTTACTAAATCGTACATATTTGACGAGTTGGCAAATTCGTATGAATTCGTACGAATGACCTACCTCAACCCCGCCCCTAAACCTACCCATCACTGGGGTTTAGGCAAAACGCATTTAAATGCGATGAGTGAGGTCGTACAAATTTGTACGAAATAGCCACCTCGTAAAATATGTACGAATTGGTCGTGAGATAGCGTTGGATAAACAGCATTTTCCACAAGAGTTTATCATAAATGGTCTGTCCGTAAGAAATTGATGCTTGTTTTACAGGGTCATTCAAAGATAAGACACCATTAGGGTAACACACAACATTAAAATAATAACAAAACAAAACAAAAAACACTGTAATGTGCATAATCGATCACTAAAATAAGCAGTGAACTATCCCGACAGACTTCTGTAATTGTCATTTTACGGTTTTCACCATTTATTATCTCTCATCTATACATTTACTGATTTCTTAATAATCTTCAAAGCTATGCAGTGTTGTGGTAACAAAAAATTCAGGCTACTGTAGAAACATGGAGGTGCAACAATGTGATCTCATGAATATATACGTGTATTTTTACGTTAAGTGTGATTCTACCACACGTACATTTGCTTACGTTTTCATACACAATAAAACGTACAATACTGACTTATTGACAGCACTAAAATGTAAATTATTTATGTATCCAAGTATGAACGTGTTACCAGCCATCAGCTCCCATACATTAATATCAAAATCGTGGCATTAATATTGTTTATTTTGTATTCAATAGTCACATCAATACATGTTTTCAGTCGCATTTATTAAATGCATTATACTAAGTTAATGTCACATGCCTGTCCTGTCTCGTGTTGCACATGTGGTGTTTTGTCATGTTAGGCCATGTGCTCATGTCTTGTCTGATCCCTCCCCTTGTTATCTGATTACACTTTGATTTCACCCACCTGTTCCCCCTTGATTAGTTCCCTTTATATACTCCTTGTGTTTGTCAGTCTTGGTCGGATCGTTGTATTGTCTACGTCTCCTGGTTCCCCGTGATCTATGTAAGTTGTAGTTTGTTATTCTTAGTATGTGTTTTTCCCCCTCGTGGGTTTTTGTTTTGTGTTTATGTTTTATGATTTTGTAAATAAATACTCCCTTTTGCACTTGAGTCCTTGCACCAGTTTTCCTTTGTGTTATACATGGCAGTTAATCTACCTAAAATAACAGAAATATAAAATAACATTTTGCTCTGTTCGTGACTCATTTCGGATGACTAGATAATGTTAAAGACTGCATTTTAAAACCTTAAGATGAATAACATTCTTGCCAACCATTTTGTAGTATTTAACTTGTTGTTTGCCGTAAGACATAAATAGGCATTTTCTCCTGTTCAGCAACTGGCGATCACAAGATGCACCAAAACACAACATCAATTCACAAAACACAACACTTTATTCGTTCGCTGTAATCCAAATCATTAGATAAAGTCGCCCTTTATCCAGTGATCTTCATCTCCATTAGCCTTCATCTCCTCTCAGACATCAAGTCTCGCGCTCGTTGTAAATTAAAATTCAAAAATCGTGCCCTCATGAAGATTCGAACACTCATTGGCTCTCCCCTGCTTTGTCACAGATTTTGACATGCCGTTTCAGACGGTTTGTATTTTAAAAGGGAAACGCGCAACTTCACGTAGAGAAGCCAGATTCATATTTTCATTGATTAATAATTTACATTCTGTAGTCTGTACCTCATACAAGACTATTATATACCACCAGAGAGGACTGCGCCTGCAACACATCTTCATTTTTCATCTTCATCTACTTTTGGTACCGCTTTGACATTTTTTCAATAAATACATTATTTTGATTACACTGGTCTGTCTGTTATGCTTATATTTATAACAGTATGTTGTTTTAATAAATGCTAATGGGTAGGTTTAGGGTTGCAGGATTAGCCGTTCAAAATATCTTTTTAATGCTATATTGTTACCAAAATCGTCATTTTCCAACGTTTTACCTTTTATTCTCTTTATATTCTGTGTTAAATTGGTATGTTTAGGTTTGGGGTAGTGTTAAGGGATCTTACATTAATCAATCAAATGGTAAAAGGGAAATTATACAGATATCTTTATGATATAAAAAAAAAGTCTTTACTGGTATAAAGTTTTTTATTCTTAAAAAAAAAGATTTGGTGATGGATTTTTGTTTTTTTTAGCTGTAAAAACGTAATGCTACGTTTAAATGTTGCCAATACGTCTATATTCGATGTTTTAGCACATCTCCAAACGTACAAAAACGTACGTTTTGTCTCTTTGAAAGTTATGTATTTATACCTACTTATTAACAATGAGACTAGGCTGGGTGCAAACATGTGGGTTTTTGGTTTGTGTTTGTTTTATATTGTTATTTAATAAAGTCACCTCTTCTTGCACTTGAGTCCTCGCTCCCATTTTTCCTTACTGGTCCCTGACAAGTGAGCTTCAAAACAATGATATAATTGCAGTAAAAACTTCCACTTCCACAAATATGGATAAAGCGCTTCAGATTTTCTGTCAAATCAAATGCTCTCTAGAATCTGAATCTGAAGCCCCCTACATTATAAATAGACGCTAAAGCTGCTGCTAAATTCAGTCACTTGTACGCACATTTACTATTTTCTACACAGTGAATGGCACATAGTGCATGTGGCGGAGGGGGCGTGGTCCCGCGAAGTCTGTAGGGAGAGAGAGAACGGAGCCGAACGGGGAGTAAGGTCAAGTGCAGAGTAACACCTGTGTCTGATTGCAGTAATTGGCATGGAGAGACTGCATTTAAGCAGCAGCGGGGACTGAGGAGAGCATGGGCGATGACCAGGACCAGGACCAGGACCAGGACCAGGACCAGGACCAGGACCAGGACCAGGACCAGGACCAGGACCAGGACCAGGACCAGGACCAGGACCAGGACCAGGACCAGGACCAGGACCAGGCAACAAGACTGCACAGAGCTGACCGTGAGAGAACTGAGAAGATTTCATCGTACTGAGTGTTTGAGTATTAACTGTGATTGATGCGCCCACGAGCGCTGTTTTCTTTTGTTGTATTTCTGAGTAATAAAGTGAGAGTCCCAGTCATGCCGACCCCGCCTTCTTCCTTCCCCACACACACACACAGAGACCGAACCGAACCACAGTGCACTATACAGGGGATAGGGAACGATTCAGACAGAGGAAAATGCTTTCCATTGAATTCAGAATGCTGTGTTTTAAAGAGATTAGGAAGAAACTGTTGTTTAAGGCCATCTGGCCAAGCTGTGATATAAACAAAATGCAATTGGCTGTTTTAAGAAGGGGAGGAGCTGTTCGACATGTCCCGCCCTGTCTTGAATAATCCTGCGCGTTTCAAGGCACTTCAGTGGGCCTTTAAATAAGAATACTGTTGCTGAATTACAGCTAGAGGAGCAGTGCGGTTGTTTTAAAACTTACAGGATGTTCATATTGAGAACAAATATTAATATTCTTAGTTGGTAGCAGGTTCTTGCGCACATATTCTTAGTGTTAGTTTTGGTGTTGTTGTATTTGTCTGTGTGCTCCATGTCTGCTACAGTCCCAGCTCTGCTTACTGTAGATCTATTTGTGTCTGTCCCCATCTCCACATGATCCTTTATGAAAATTATCACAACTATTTTTATGTATTTTACAGAAGTGTGAAGATGACTACAAAAATTTGTGGATTTCATGACACTTTAATTTAATTAGAAACACATATGGCGCATTAGCTGAAATAAGAAACATAGTTGAACATGGCACATTTGCATTAACAGAAATATTTATGGCCTTAATGCTGTGAAATATCCAGGCATAAAATATCACACACTTGCTGAGAACTCTGATACACAAATGTTAACATCACAGAAGACAAAGAGGAACTCTTCACTGGGTTAAAGTGCAGACCAGTTGTTTAGATGCAACACCTTTTCTGAAGCAAACCAAACCACCATCATTCACACTTGGACAACCAAGTTATCTGTTCTGTGCTTGCTCTACCTCTATTAAGTCATTATGAGGTCCGCTGTACGCTTGTGTTTATTATTTTGGCAGCTGTAATTTAACATAGTTGCTATGGACTCGACCAGGATGGATATTTGGACTCCGCATGGAAGTGTCCGGGTGGGTCGGTGGGTGGCTCACATAATGTAATTGATTTGGATGCTGTTGTAAATCTTGTGCCGGCTGTACATCAGTATTATGACGTTGTTGTTCTGCAGACTTTCTAACAGCACAAACCTTCAAAAGTCCTGAGAATGGAATAAAATTAATTAAATTCAAATTAAATAATGTACGTTTATTCAATTAAATGCTTACAGCATTATGTTAATGTTTTCACAGATGGAACCCCTACACTGTATTTTTAATATTAGTTGATATTAGTGATACCATTTTTTTTCTTATACCATGGTCTGTCTGAATAATTGATTCTGATTGGCTGGAAGGTCTGCAATAAAATTGTTTATTCTAGGGGCTGTTGAATGCTTGAATCTGATTGGCTGACGAACATAGGGTGTGCAATTATTTTCAGGGAAAAGCACGGCTAAAGTAGTTCCAGGCAGATCTTGACCATATTACAGTATGTAATTGTATTTCAACAGCAACAGCAAAAGAACCAAAACACACAGCGACACTGACCAAGCAAATAAATATAGTCAAAAATAGGATAAAAACAACAAATAAAAATTATATTTAACTTTTTACAAAATGCTTTCTCCCTCTCTCTCTCCCACTCAAATACACATATGGACACACACTTGCGCAGAAACGTGTTGTCAGCACTGTGACGATTTTATCAGTAAAATAGTTAACAACTTAAAAGCTACGTGACATTGTAGAATGACAGGCCCTGTTCTTACAGTTTTGTATTAGTAGACGCTGCTGCCGAACACTGTAGGGAGACACTCAAATGATTTAATGCACAGCTAGCCATGGATTATCCCTTACATATTGTTTTTTTTATCTACATGTTTATTTCCTCTATTTTTATGAGAGACAGAGCGCCACGCGTCATAATGATACCGTCTCCATTGACTTTGCATTGGGAGAGGCTGCCTCCTTTTCATTTCGGACTAATATCTAAAATCAGAACAATGCCTAAAAGCTGCTGTTTGACAAGGTGTACAGCAAACAAGCTAAAGAACAAAAGAACTACGTTTTTATAAGCTACCGAGCTGTAAAATCCAGCCTTTAAGGAGACAAAAGTGGATACAGGAAGACGTGAAGCATCAGCAGGACGAAATGGGTAAATTGTGGGATCCTGACACTCAGTATGCCTACGTGTGCAGTAAACACTTTGTCACTGGTAAGACAAATATCCAATTTCAGTTTTAAGTATTATATTTATGTAAGCTAAGCTAATCTTTTAAGCATATCCTGTCTCCGATTACGTTCCCCTCAAGTGGGCGTAGTTCTCAGTGTAATATGACCCGTCGCGCTCTCTCAAATGCATGTCTAAACTTTTGTCTCCTTAAATGCTCGTTTTTTTGGGTCGACAGCTTATAAAAACTTAGTTATGTGTGTGTGTTTTTTTTGCTAGTTTGCTGTACAACTTGTCTGATATCAGCTTTTAGACATCGTTCAGTTTTTTTGTTATAAGTCCGAAATGACAAGGAGTCCGCTTCGCGCAATGCAAAGTCAATGGAGAGCGCTGGATTGTTTTCCCCCCCGGTGTGGCCTAATGGCGCTCTGTCTCTATAGTCCAACTCTCGCATAACGTTAATCTTTAAAAACCCTAATAATTTATGTTAAAAGTCATCTTTAGCAAATCTCAAAATGAATATCCATTTTTTATGCTGGGATGTTGTGATACCTACACTTTAAATTTAATTTACAATTTAAAGAGATTGCCATACACAAAAATAATGATTGGCTTATCAGCATTGGGGCATCTCTGTATGTAATTTTACTTACTCTGATAAAAACTCACCTATGACCACAACGACCAAAACAGCATTGAACAGAGCAGATATGAGGGTAAGAGTCTGCCATTGCGTCTGATTCTGCTGAATATACCTCACTACTGTCTGATTCTGGCACTCAGTTAGTGGAGTTGGTTCTGTAAAGGAAGAATTAAGCTACGATGTGTTAATAATCTCTATAATCACTGTACTGAACAATGTGACTAAAAGTGTACTCACCAACGATGTGTAGTCTGATGCCGTTGCTGAATTGTGGTTCTGTGTCTGTGCTCATACAGTAATAAACTCCTAACTCGTCAATAGTGACATTATTTATGAACAGATGACGTTTAGAGTCCACTGAAGTCACTGAATATTTGTTCCAGAATTTTTTATCGTAGTAAAATGGATATGGGTTTGAGAAAGAGCGCAATATCTGAACCAAAGAACCTGTACGTTTCAGTAAAAACCAGTAAACCTCTATTTTATCAAGATCACAGTTTATGGTCACATTTTTCGCCAAATCTGTTAGTTGTTCTGTTAAAGTCTCTGCTGTTTGACACCATATGAGCAGATCTACAAGAAAAAAAATCAAAGAATCGCATACATTTACACTGCCTTACAGGTATACACACATTTGAATTCTTTATTATTATTATACAATAATTTTTAAGTTTTTATATATCAAGAGAAATTAATCTAGGGCAGTGTGTGCAAACATTTGACTGGCATGAATAAAGCACATGAGCTGTCCAAGAAACTCGAAGATACTCACAGAGATAAAGCAGAATGATCATCATGTTGTAGTTGTGAATAAACTAGAATATGAAACCGTGTCCTTCCAGACAGCGATGAACTCCAGGCACAGAGCAAAGAGACGAAAAGATCAACCACGTCAAGCACAGGAAGTCAGGTTTGCTCAGACCACTTTTTTTCCACCCATCATCTGCACTTAATAAGTGACTGAGGGAATGCATTTTGGTGGAATTATGGCAACTTTGAGGCAAAGAAGAATTAATAAAACACTGCAGTTAATCTCAAAGCATACACCCTGAATACATCTATTTGATGAGCATGTTTTCATCTGGATGTATTTTTTTGAGCATTTGCTCATCTGCAATATATGTCTGAGATGCTTCCTGTGACATGTAAAATACATTCAGAAAATGGTGGAACATGTCATTATTTGGAAATAAAGTGTGTCGAGAGAAAACTTGCTTGAGGATTTCAAGAGGAAAGGGTTACAGGAAATATAAAGCCAAACAGTAACAGGATGCACCTCAGCATTGTCTGTAATAGAGAGTGGTATGCCAATGTTTGCCAAATTCAGGTAGTCAAAAGGGGGCATAAACTGACATATCGCGAGACGGGTGCTTATAATGGTTTGAGAGCTCTCAAACAGGCCGTTGCGGGACTTTTGTTCTCATCCAACATCATCATCAACTGCCGAAGTTCAGATCCAATACTCAAACAGTACACGGGATGCCAGAGTGAGCACATAGCACTCGCATTCTCCACCTTTATTAGTTTACGATCTGTCTAATACGTTAGATATTTACGTCTAATTAGCATTTGCCGTGTGGTTGATGTTGAATGTCACAAGCTGAGCAGAAATACATAATCATGATTGCTTGGTCCCCTCAAAGTTGCGTTGGATTTTCTCGTTAGCGCAAAGGTTGAGAGGTCCTCAGGTCATGTTCGAAGAGTTAGTTTGAGGAATTATTATATAGGCTGTGACAGGCACGGCGCCAGGATTCCAGTTTTGATGGGCCAGTCCAATTGTGGGTGGGCCATAAATTAAAAACTTTATCAAATCATTTTTTAACCTAATAAAAATGCCTGACTTATACTGTTATATTATCTGTGTTTACATAATAGAGACTTTAATAGCTTGATGCTCTTTAAATATGTTGTTGGTGATCTTCGGGCCCTTAAGCCTTGTTTATACTTTCGCTTGGCTCCGCAGCACGAGCCTCCGCTGACTGCACGCGCTCCACCCCAAACGGACGAGGCGTTTATACTCAACGCGCTCGCCGGTGTACTTTTCTTTGAAACGAAAGAGGGCGACTAGGAGTAATTGATCTATAAAGGAAACAATGGTGAGAAGAAGAAATGTACACAGGTGACAATATTTATATGTTACACTTCACCAAAAAGCACACTACAAAAGAATCGTGTAAAACCCAGTAAACCTTGATATCATTTATTTGGACAGTAGATAAAAATGTATGTACACATGTAAATGAACAATCTCTTTGAACATTTTCTAATTTCTCTAAAAAAAAAAAGTATTAGTTTCGTGGATCCCGATTTTCATTAAAAGGGCTTATTTCTGCTATTGTTAATTCAGACGCACAAACTGTGCCGGTGTGATGAGACGTCATGCTCGGCCAGATTCGCCTCGAACTCGTGCATCTTCGGTTGCGGAGATGCGCGCAAAGTTACAAAATTTGACGTGCACACCGCCAAGCGAAATGGGTTCTCGCGCTCTCAACGCGCACGACCGCCCACGTTTTCTCTGGGCCAAGGCTCATTTAAAATGAACTGTGGCAAAGTGGAAAACTCTTTCTGTGGTCAGACGAATCAAAATTTGAAGTTCTTTTTGGAAAACTGGGACGCCATGTCATCCGGACTAAAGAGAATAAGGACAACCCAAGTTGTTATCAGCACTCAGTTCAGAAGCCTGCATCTCTGATGGGATGGGGTTGCATGAGTGCGTGTGGCATGGGCAGCTTACACATCTGGAAAGGCACCATCAATGCTGAAAGGTATATTTGAGTTCTAGAACAACATATGCTCCCATCCAGACGTCGTCTCTTTCAGGGAAGACCTTGCTTTTTCCAACATGACAATGACAGACCACATACTGCATCAATTACAACATCATGGTTGCATAGAAGAAGGATCCGGTTACTGAAATGGCCAGCCTGCACATCATAAAGAGGAAGATGCGACAAAGAAGATTTAAGACAGTTGAGCAACAAGAAGCCTGTATTAGACAAGAATGGGACAACATTCCTATTCCTAAACTTGAGCAACTCGTCTCCTCAGTCCCCAGACATTTGCAGACTGTTATAAAAAGAAGAGCGGATGCCACATAGTGCTAAACATGGCCTTGTCACAACTTTTTTTAGATGAGTTGATGCCATGAAATTTAAAATCAACTTATTTTTCCCTTAAAATTATACATTTTCTCAGTTTAAACATTTGATATGTCATCTATGTTGTATTCTTGATAAAATATTGAAATTTGAAACTTCCACATCATTGCATTCTGTTTTTATTGTACAGTGTCCCAAGTTTTTGGAATCGGGTTTGTATTTCAGAGGTGACTTCACTGAAAGACAGACGGGAGAATGCACATTCGGTTTGTGTTCTTTATTTAGCGAATTTAGTTTTTATTATACACAGGGTTAGTTTTAACACGCATGGTTTAAAACTTTCCACACATGCCAGGATGACAAAACTTTGTGTATTTACTAGTTGCCATATCAACATTATTTAGAGAAAAAATTTCAACAAAATTTAAAAATCTTTGGAAGATATTACTGAACATTTATTTAACCATAGCAGAAGTACATTTCTTAAGTTTATTTTTTTTGTCTCTGTTTTTTTTTTTGTGTGTGTGTTTATTTAAAATAAGAAAAATCTTATATTATTGTAATCTTATATCTGTTATGTAATAGTTGAGATTGTTAACGCTGATCTAACCTCTAACAGCATGAAGCAGACTTGGAGCCTCAGACCCCTCGTTTTTTCGAGACATCGCCTCCTGCTGTTCTGAAGGTCGTATAACACCCTTATCCATTTAAAACAATATTACATCTCATTTAATTTGAAGTTTTCCAAATAAATTTGCATAACAATTTTGCAAATCTTTGCAATTTCGTAAATATTTGCGTTCCCTGCTCAATGCATGTTCCAAAAAAAAAAATTGCATTGAATTTGTTCTCTGACTAACAAATTACCCAGGGTTTTTTTTGTTTGTTTTTTTGAGTGGGGGTGGTAATTGAAAGAAAATTATTGATGGAAGAGATACAATTACAGATTGAACTATCTTCTGAAAGATATTATGTGATATTATATTCCTACAATATTTGTGTTTTTAATTCAAATTCTTTCAGTTCAATCTATGCTAATGGTCTAATTAACTAATTATACCTTGCTAACATTACAAAACCATTTTTAAACTTTTTTTATATATATATATATATATATATATATATATATATATATATATATATATATATATATATATATATATATATATATCTTGAATGTAAATTTTACCTAATGCAATTAAAGAGAAAAAATAAAGTCACTAACACAATAAAAAGTGTGTTAGTGTACTAAGTATACTTAAAGTTGTTCCAATTTAGCACATAAAAGTACACTAAATACACTTAAAGCTATGCTTTAACACAACTTAATTACAACTAAAATATACTTAGTACAAAATTAGTTGTTTCAAAATAGCACACTTCAAGTTAACTAGTCATTAACACACTTCAAGTATACTGAAAATTAGTCTGGCTGCAAGTATAGTTAGCATGCTTTTTTTTCACAAGGCGATGTTTATGTGATAGTTAAATAAAGTACAGACTTGTTTATTATTAGTGTTTTGTCTATTCTTGTTTGAGTTTTGCTTTGCATTCAAGATTCAGGTTTTGTAATGTTAGCAAGGTATAATATGTTAATTAGACCAATATCATAGGTTGAACTGAAAGAAACATTGGAATTTGAATTTTAAAATCAACATTGTAGCAATATAATATTACATAATATTTTTCAGAATCTGTAATTGTATCTCTTCCATTAGTCATTTTATTTCAATTACCACCCACACTTACATTTTTTTATATATTTTTTAAATACCTACTGGTAATTTGTTAGTCAGAGAACACAATTAGATTTTTTGGCACATGCATGCATTGAGCAGGAAACGCAAATATGTTCAAGAAGTCGTCGCTGCAGCCTGAAGCACGATGACGTACTGGATCAGATCCTGGACGCGCATGTGCGGTGGTTTCATTCACATTGTGATGACGTCACATGCGCACGCGTAGTTGAGAGCTTTGTGAACTGGATAAATACTCAAACCGCTCGCGCAAAAACAATTATTAATAACATGCTCACGAAATCAGGACACACGTTTTTCACTTTCCCTTGAATGTGTACTGGATCTTGAGGATTAAAATTACAGACAATAGGCTACTTGATTCATTTTTGCTTCAACTCAACAGCAAGTATGACCAGAATATGTTACAATTTTAACTGTTTTGCATTTAGAGAGAAATTAGGATAACTTCAGCATTATGATGACTTATTCATCAATAATTACATATTACTATTTATCAGTACTACTACTACACAGGTTAGAACATCATCTATATACAGTATTGACCATAAATGTCACTTAAGACCAGCGCATACAAATTATAACTAGACTCGCACTCGCATTATAACTATACGCACTCGCCATAACGAACCACCACGCTCTAAAAACTATTACTATGGTTTACTCAATTTTTTTGGTGAAACATTTTTACACTAATAAAATTGAGTGAATTGAGTAATATTTTATAGTAGGCAAGGCAAGGCAAGTTTATTTATATAGCACATTTCATACACGATGGCAATTCAAAGTGCTTTACATAGAAAATGAAATTAAAACAGTGATAAGAAATAAGAATAACACGTGTAAGAATTAAAAATAAAAACAGGATAATTAAAACAGTTGTTAATAGACATTTGGCAAAACACAGGTGTTTCATATTTGATCTTGCTCTGGGACTTCCCCATCCTGACAGTCTGTCTCTGTGGATCTTCCTAGCGCTAGGTTTTTTAGTCTGTCGGACGTCTCCGTTCAGACCCTATCTTTCACCCAAGATGGACGGGCGGACTACCCTCCTCTGTAATCCTTTAAGACCGTCTCGCAGCACGGTCCGACCTGGCCTCGCCTGGTCTTTTACCCACAGAGTCAGCTCTCAGCTATGGTTTATCCAATACCCTCAATATTTTACAAGTCCTTCAAATTCTTAAAATAAGAAGAAATAGAAATATACAGTTGTAAAGATAATTAAAAGAATAAAATTCAATAGAAATATATAGTTGTAAAGATATTTAAAAAGAATAAAATGATTACAGTATATATAGATAAAAATAAAATAAATAAAAATTAAGATGATGCATAGATTAGAAAACGTGCAATCAGTGGGACGTACAGTTTTAGACTCGAAAATCATGTTGGCATTAGTGGAACTGCATTGGCATGGTTTAAATCTTACTTATCTGACCGTTATCAGTTTGTAGCAGTAAATGAAGAGATGTCACACCGATCACAAGTTCAGTATGGAGTACCGCAAGGCTCAGTGTTAGGACCGTTGCTTTTCACCCTGTATATGCTACCACTGGGAGATATCATTAGGAAGCATGGCGTTAGTTTTCATTGTTATGCTGATGATACTCAGCTCTATATTTCTTCACACCCTGACGAAACTTACCAATTCACAAGATTAACGGAATGCATAGCTGATATTAAAAATTGGATGAATAGTAATTTCCTGCAACTTAATTCAGATAAAACTGAATTTTTAATTATTGGACAGAAAAGCTCCACAAAGAGTGCCCTAGAATACTGTCTAACCCTCGATGGCTGCTCTGTCAAGTCCTCGTCGTCAGTGAGGAACCTGGGTGTGCTCTTTGATACCAATCTTTCATTTGAAAGCCACGTTTCTAGCATCTGTAAAACTGCATTCTACCATCTTAAAAATATATCTAAATTCACATGCTTTCAATGCAAAATGCTGAACAACTAGTACATGCGTTCATGAGCTCAAGGCTAGATTATTGTAATGCTCTACTGGGTGGTTGCCCTGCTCGCCTAATAAATAAACTCCAGCTGGTCCAAAACGCAGCAGCTCGAGTTCTTACTAGAACCAGGAAGTACGATCATATTAGTCCAGTTCTGTCAACACTGCACTGGCTCCTATTAAACATCGCATAAATTTTAAAATCTTGCTTATTACTTATAAAGCAATAAATGGTTTAGCTCCCAGTACTTAAGCGAGCTCTTAACGCAATATACTCCATCACGTCAATTGCGGTCTCTAAACTCTGGCCAGTTGAAAATACCTAGAATATCTAAATCAACTGCAGGCGGTCGATCCTTTTCCTATTTAGCACCTAAACTCTGGAACAGTCTTCCTAGCATTGTTCGGGAAGCAGACACACTCTGTCAGTTTAAATCTAGACTAAAAACACATCTCTTTACTATGGCATACACATAGAACATTTTTAACTTTCTTTATTCAAATCAAATGACTGATTATTAGGCTGCATTAACTAGGTCAGCCGGAACCGGGAACACTTCCCATAACACCTGATGTACTCGTTACATCATAAAAAGAGTGGCATCCACACTAATGTTAGTCTCTCTGTTTATCCCGAGGTTTACTGCAGTCGGCCGGATCCAGGCCGTGTCCGGATCGGATGGTGGACCTGCATCTGGACATGACCAGCTCATCCTGGAGTGTCTGCTGAGACCGTGTCCATTAGTGTCTCCTCTGAATTCGCCTCACCGGGCGTGATCCTCAATTAACCCGTCTCCGCGCAATAACTCCGATCTTTCAAGTATTCATATTCTTGTGTAATCGACGCGCCATCCTAAATGAGCCCGTCTCGTCGTCATACCCAAAATTTCGAATATTCCTATCTAATATGATTTAAGACCTGCAAGGTTGCCAGAGTAATAATTATACACTGTTAATAATAGGCCAGAGGAGAACTGGCACCCGACTGAGTCTGGTTTCTCCCAAGGTTTATTTTTCTCCATCATGCCCTGATGGAGTTTTGGTTCCTTGCCACTGTCGCTTTGGCTTGGCTTGCTCAGTTGGGGACACTCAAATTATGATCCAAGTTACTCAACTAAATATACAAATAGAATTTATTAATTTGGTCATATATAATTCTATAAACTATCCAAATTAAACTAGCTAAATCAAATTTTGTTGCAATGTTGTCCTGTTTAACACTGTGAAGCTGCTTTGAAACAATCGTCATTGTAAAAGCGCTATATAAATAAAGTTGATTGATTGATTGATACAGTGGCACAGTGCTCATTCAGTAAAGGCACAGCTGAACAGATGTGTTTTGAGTCTAGATTTGAATGTGGCTACTGTTGGAGCACATCTGATCTCTTCTGGAAGCTGGTTCCAGCTACGGCTGGCACAATAGCTGAACGCAGACTCTCCTTGCTTTGAGTGAACTCTTGGTATTTCTAGCTGACTTGATCCTGATGATCTGAGTGATCTGATGGGTTTGTAGTTAATCAGCATATCTGCAATGTATTGAGGTCCTAGGTCATTGAGTGATTTATAAATAAGTAATAATACTTTAAAATTGATCCTAAATGTAACTGGAAGCCAGTGTAAAGACCTGAGGACTGGTGTGATATGGTCATATTTCCTGGTTCTGCTCAGAATCCTGGCAGCGTTCTGTATGAGCTGCAGCTGTCTAATGGTCTTTTGGGAAGGCCGGTTAGAAGACCATTACAATAGTCCACCCTGCTGGTGATGAAAGCGTGAACGAGTTTCTCTAAGTCTTGCCTGGAAACAAAGCATCTAATTCTTGCAATATTTTTCAGATGATAGTAAGCTGATTTAGTTATTGCTTTGACATGACTATTGAAACTCAGGTCTGACTCCAAAATCACACCAAGATTCCTGACTTGATTTTTTGTTATTAGACCTTTTGTCTCAAGATATGCGTTCACCTTGAGAATTTCATCTTTGTTTCCAAATGTAATTATTTCAGTTTTGTTTTTGTTTAACTGGAGATAGTTTTGGCTCATCCAACTGTTAACGTCAATGCATTTGCACAGGGAGTCAATGGGGCTGTAGTCATTAGGTGATAGGGATCAGTAGATCTGGGTGTTGTCAGCATAGCTGTGGTAAGCCATTTGGTTCTCTCTCATTATTTGGCTCAGTGGCAGCATGTACAGGTTGAATAGGAGTGGTGCTAGAATTGACCCTTGTGGGACTCCGCAAGTCATGGATGTCCAGTCAGACTTATGGTCACCTATACTCACATAATAACCTCTTCCTTCTAAGTACGACCTGAACCATTTAAGGACCATCCCAGAAAGTCCGACCCAGTTTTCCAGCCTGTCAAGAAGTATGTTGTGATCAACAGTGTCGAATGCAGCACTGAGGTCGAGTAGCACCAGAATTGATGTTTTGCCTGTATCTGTATTGAGGCGAATATCATTTATTATCTTTATAAGTGCTGTTTCTGTGCTGTGATGTGGTCGGAAACCAGATTGAAAATTGTCAAAGTATCCGTTTGAGCTTAAGAATTTGTTCAGCTGACTGAAGACAACTTTTTCAATGACCTTGCCTATGAAGGGGAGATTTGAGATTGGTCTGTAGTTGCTCAATATGGAGTTATCCAGATTTCTCTTTTCAGAAGAGGCTTAACTACTGCGGTTTTAAGGAGTTTGGAAAATTCCCATTGAGAAGTGATGAGTTTACCACTTCTAGCAGATCTGCTTCTAAACAGTTAAACACACTTTTGAAAAAAGAAGTGGGGAGTGTGTCAAGGAGGCAGGTTGATGTTTTAAGGTGCTGTACCGTTTCTTCTAAAATTTTATAATCAATTGCTTCAAAGTCAGACATAGTAACTTTCCGAGGTTGTGGTCTGATCTGACTGACCCCAAAGCAACTCACGGATGTGCTGATTGCCTTCCTGATATTATTTATTTTCTCTGAGAAGAAGGAAGCAAACTCACGGCATTTGCTGTCAGAGAGCATTTCACTGGGAATGTGACTCGGGGGGTTTGTCAGTCTCTCTACAGTAGCAAAAGAGTGTGCGTGTTGTTTATGTTTCTGTTTATAATATTTGATAAGAAGGTCTGTCTAGCCTTGCCTAGTTCCACATCGAAATCATGAAGGCTGTCTTTATTGATGTTATAATGGATTATAAGTTTTGTCTTCCACATGCGTTCAGATTTCCTGCATTGTCTTTTCATTATTTGCACTGCCGTTGAGTTTCTCCAAGGTGCTTTCTGTCTGCCACTCTTTTTCTTGACTTTCTCAGGAGCAATATCATCGATTACACTCTTAACTTTTGAGTTAAAGGAGTCAAGGAGAGAATCAACAGAGTCTGCAGATATGCTTGGTGTTAAAGATATAGCCTTCATAAATAGCTCACTAGTGTTCTCATTTAAGCTTCTCTTTTTGACAGCGACAGATCTAGCTTCAATGGCAGGAGAGATTGAAATATCAAAGAAAATACAGAAATGATCAGACAATGCTACATCTTTAACAACAATTGATGAAATGTTTAGACCCTTGCTGATAAGTAAGTCTAGAGTGTGTCCACGATTGTGTGTGGGACCATGTACATGCTGTGTCAAATCAAAAGTGTTAAGAACAGTCATGAGCTCTTTTGTTGTACTGGATTCAGCATTGTCTATGTGAATGTTAAAATCCCCAGCAATGGCAAAACAATCAAACTCTGAGGAGATTATTGATAACAGCTCTGTAAAGTCCTCAGTAAAGGATGGAGAGTATTTTGGAGGCCTGTAAACAATGATAAGCAGGATGCGTGGAGCACCCTTTAACACAATACCCAGATATTCAAAAGACAGATAGTCACCAAATGACACTTGCTTACATTGATAGACATCTTTAAAAAGAGCAGCAATACCCCACCTCTTTTAAACGCTCTGGACATACTCATAAAAGTAAAGTTAGGAGGGGCTGTTTCATTGAGGACTGTTGCACTGCAGTTTTCTTCAAGCCAAGTTTCATTTAGAAGCAAAAATCTAGGTTGTTTGTGGTTATTAAGTCATTGACTTAATAACCACATTTTTTGACAGTCAAAAATGTTTGTCAAATCACCTTTATTTATACAGCGCTTTTACAATATGTGTATATGTGTGTGTGTGTGTATATATATATATATATATATATATATATATATATATATATATATATATATATATATATATATATAAACATTAAAATAAAAAGTAACATTAATGATGTATGAATATATATATATTCAAATGTCATTAATGTTACTTTATTTTAATGTTTATATATATAGATCTATATACAAACATGTAAAAAGCACTGTATAAATAAAGGTGACTTTACAAAAAAAAATTTGACTTGACAAAAGGTGAAGCAACTTACCTCTGCAGTGAGTAGCAAATGAGTACAATGGTTTTTCACAGTTTGGGGGCTTGTAGATGCCCAAGTCATGCACCCAGCCGCAGCAGAATGTCTATTTTAATATAAACATTAAAATAGAAAAGTAACATTAATGATGTATGATAATTGACATGAATATTAACAATATATATATATATATATATATATATATATATATATATATATATATATATATATATATATATATATATATATATATATATATAAACATTAAAATCAAAAGTCATTTTTAAGTTTTTAAACACATTAAACTGTATTATTTGTGTCCTAATAAGATGGAGTGTATAACTTGGAAAAAATGACCATTGTCTTAAATACATAAATCCAGGCATTCTAAAATAGCGTGACAACCTCCTCTGCTACAAACACAAACAATGAATGAACGGTTTTGGCGACCAGCCTCCCAAAATGGCGGAAGGGGAGGTGCGGTGATTTCTGGGGCCGGGCTCTGTGTCGTGACGACATCTCCTCATTCTCAATTCAGTGTGTGTTGAATATTAATAATCTTGATTTGAATTAAGTAATATTTGTGGTTCTTGAAACCAATCAACTTAATTCTCCATTCTCAAATATTTTTATAGATGTTTCACAAATATATTAAAGTCCCTGTAAAGGCAATTCTGAGATTTGTTTCTAAACACATTAGAAATGCTAGAAATGTATTGTTGAAACACATTACAAAGACTGTGAACTATCTAGCACTGAATTCAGAAGTTAGACCGTTAAGAAGTTTTTCACCATTGCTGTGTTCCGGATTTTTGGGCGGGGTTAAACGGTGGCTCGATGACGCACTGGAGCCGCTTGGCATGTGGCCCCACCCCCATAACAAGAGCACATTCGCAATTTCACATCAGTTCACCCGCTAGATTGCGAGTCACTGTCAGTACCGGTAGTTCCCTTTCAGTCGGTCACGCGTTCGACGTGCGGAACTGACCGACGAATTGGGATCTGCCCTCAGAGACCTATCTGCTTTGAGTGTTTCTAAACGAGCCAATTGGCATTGGCATGCGGTTCACGGCTGGAGTTACGGCACAGTGCAGCGGCGGTCGCGAGTCTGTGAAGAAGACAGCTGTTCTGACAGCTCGCTGGGCGCTGTGTGCTCGCAGTGGGCTTGCATTCTCTAAACCACTGTGAGCAGCGGCCATCTCTCTTGTGTGCCTCGGCACGAAAAGAGCGTTTCCTTTCTCTTAAAAGAGCATACACGGCTTGACCCTGCGTCTTTTTCAAGATGTCGTTCAAATGTTTCTGGATGCAGCCGTTTTCTGTCCCCAGCTGACGGGCACGATCGCTGTCTCACGTGTTTGGGCGTTCAGCACGCTGAGGCGGCATTCGTGAATGACTCATGTTCCCACTGCGGGAACATGACCATCGCAGTTTTACGGTCTAGGCTCGACTTCCTCAAAAGGGGAGCGGTCCAATTGTGTATCCCCGATCTAGCGGTTCTCCTTTGCAAAGCAGAGGGCTGCTACTTTGGCTGATGCCTTTGGTGAAGACCTGAGGGTTACAGTGAGGACACCCCCGACGGGACCCCAAGCCCCTCGGGATCCTCCCCCCTCCGCTGCGCAGGTTGAGCTGCCGAGAGCGCGGCCCGGTCCTTCCCACGGGGGGCCGGTCGTTACTTTCGCGGCTCCGGTTGGGGTGATGTGATGTGATGTGATGTCGGTTGCTGCATCGGGGGATGAGCTAATGGACTCCGGAGATGAGCACTGGCTGCGCTTGCCCCCGCCGGGTGTGGTAGCGTTGCTCGAGCCTGATCCGGAGCTCACGGCTATGCTTTCCCGGGCCACCGTGAGTGTCGGGCTCGAGTGGAACCCTCCACCGTGTCCCGAGCCCTCACGGCTGGACGACTGGTATTTCGGAGCGGCTCGTGCTGGTTCTCAGCACCCGCCCGATGCCTTTCTTTCCGGAAGTGCATCAGGAGCTCACGAAATCGTAGATGGCACCCTTCAGTGCCAGACATCGAGGAAGTGGCTCCTCCGTCCTCACCACCCTTGACAGCGGCGCGGCTAAGGGTTACGTGGAGATCCCGCCAGTCAAACGGTCGGTTGCGTTGCGGCTGGAGCAAGCATGCACTCTCGGTCGACGAATCGTGCCTAGAGTTCGGGCCGGCCAACTCTCACGTTGTCCTGAGACCCCGGCCTGGATACGTGCCCAAAGTTCCCACCACTCCCTTTCGGGACCAGGTGGTGAACCTGTAAGCGCTGCCTTCGGAGGAGGCAGACCCAGCCCTAGCTTTGTTATGTCCCGTCCGCGCTCTTCGCGCTTACGTTGACCGGACTCAGAGCTTCAGATCCTCACAGCAGCTCTTCATCTGTTACGGAGGCCAGCAGAAGAGAAAGGCTGTCTCCAAGCAGAGGTTAGCCCACTGGATAGTGGATGCTATCGTCTTGACCTACCAGTCCCAAGACGTGCCTTGCCCGTTTGGGTTGCGAGCTCACTCAACAAGGAGTGTTGCCTCCTCCTGGACGTTGGCTCAAGGCGCCTCACTGACAGATATATGTAGAGCTGCGGGCTGGGCGACACCTAACACGTTCGCTAGATTCTATAGCCTCCGTGTAGAGCCGGTATCTTCCCGTGTACTTGCCCCCAGTGGCCAGTAGCGCTAAGCGCCCGTTCTAGTGTCGGCTTGCATATGCCACTCCCGCCCTCGGGGCCAGATACGTGCGTCTATTTTGCTCCAGTTGTGTTCCCGAAACGGCTAACCCTGTGAGTTCCTCCGTCACCCCTTCGTGTCAGGCGTGGCGGCCGTCTGACACCAGGCCTGCACCCGTATGCTTGTGGAACGAGTGTGTAGTCTGGGTATCTATATGTAGCGGTCCCCTCACGGCTACCCCATATGTGTATTCTCCACGGTACCAGCTACCCTAATTGGCTAGCCCCGTGTCTTTCCCTCGACAGAGCTCTCTCTCTGTCGTTCCTGGAGGTGTTCTTCCCCCCTGGAACCAGGCTGGAACCACCCCAGGGACTGCCATTTGTTGCACTACCCTGCTAGGTTAGTCCTTATGTGTATTCACCACCTCTCCTCCTTCTGTTGAGAGCAGACAATGCTGCTTATTTTTTCAAGATTTCGATAAGATATTTTATGTACTTAGCGGATTTTTTTATGATTCAAATTTGGCTAGTTGGTTAATAACACATTTACCTGTGGTGTGAGAAACTCAGAACACATGTTTAATTTTGACTTTACAGGGACTTTAAGTATATTTAAATAAATAATTGGTTATTCAAATTCTAGATTTGAATTTTGGGGCTCTTATTCTGTAATTCCACATCAGACTGTCCTGAAACGGTGTAGATGACACTGTGAGAAGGTGTACTCTCCATCTGCAAGTGAAATTAGTCTGTGGAAACTAGGACTTTTCTTTTTATGGGTTACTTAATGTACATTCAAAACAGCGCAAATATGGATTTTGGGTTGCTCTTATTCTGTAATTCCATATCAGACTGTCCTGAAACTGTGTAGTTGACACTGTGAGAAGGTGTACTCTCCATCTGCAGTGAAATTAGTCTGTGGAAACTAGGACTTTTCTTTTTTGGGGTTACTTACAAAACAGCGCAAATATGAATTTTGGGTGGCTCTTATTTTGTAATTCCACATCAGACTGTCCTGAAACTGTGTAGTTGACACTGTGAGAAGGTGTACTCTCCATCTGTAGTGAAATTAGTCTGTGGAAACTAGGACTTTTCTTTTTATGGGTTTCTGAATGTATAAACTGTGTTTGAGGACTTTTATTTTGTAATTCGGTATCATACAGTGACAGGCTGCGAAGTGTACTATAATTTTCAGGTGAAATTGGCCTGTGAATTATTTATTTATTTAGACAGACTTTTATTTTGAAATACATCATGAGATAGCAGTGACGTTGTGAGGTGTACTATAATTTTCAGGTGAAATTGGGTTGTAAAATGTGTATTTATTTAGGTCCTGTTTTTTTACACATGCAGACTTTCAGTTTGTAATTCGGCATCATATAGTGACAGGCTGTGAGTTGTACTATAATTTTCAGGTGAAATTGGGTTGTGAAATGTTTATTTATTTATTTATATTTAGGTCTGTTAATTGTTTTTATTTATTCAGGCAGACTTTTATTTTGAAATTAGGTATCATACAGTGACAGGCTGTGAGGTGTACCATCTTTTACTGGTGAAACTGGGTTGTGAAATGTTTATTTATATTTAATTATTTGTGCCTGTTGTTGTTTTTTTATTTATTTTTTATTCAGGCAGACTTTTATTTTGGAATTCGGCATCATACAGTTACAGGTAAAATATATATATTTTTTAATCAGACTGTCGGACTGAATAAATTAATGTATTCGCGTTCACCGGAAGATCACTTTTTTTTTCCCCCGGTTTTCATATCAGTTCTGGTCGTACCGTAATAGCCAAGGTATGTGCGCACCCCAAAATAACGTGGCGGATAGATTGACTGCGTATTTCGGAGTGGCGGCTGGCTTGACCGCAGTGAAACCGCAGAGGTCTCAGTTGCAGGAGAATTTATCCTCTCTCGGAGTCAGAGGAGAAAACCAAGATATAATTGTATTTGCTGTGTGAGAGTTTGCAACATGAGAACCAGGTAAAGCATACATGTTTAATATGTGTTAGATGTTTTATATGTGTTTGATGTTTTATATGTGTTAGGTTTTATGTTGTTATTAGTCATACAGTACAGTAGATTGATGTTTTCCATTACTTATGAATAGTTCTGTAATTTAGTAATTAAATTTGTTGTTTGTTAATTTGTTCCAAAAGACCATCTTGCTTTTAACTGCAGCAAGTCAGTTTAACATTTTAGATTAGTTCTGCAAATGTCCCATATTCGTGCGCTGTTCTTATCATGCCCTTGTAATGCACTCCAGTGAAGTTATAGGGCAAACGTACCTATTAAGCTCACCAAAGTCTACACTGAGACATTTTAGTGCACAGGCTATTGGTTTGAGTACAAAAAGTTATGTTAAAATAAAATATTAATCTCTCACACAATAATATATATATATATATATATATATATATATATATATATATATATATATATATATATATATATATATATATATATATATTTTATGATAGAAGTTAAAGTTTAAATTCAGTTTGAAAAAAAAGCATGCTAACTATACTTGCAGCCAGACTAATTTTCAGTATACTTGAAGTGTGTTAATGACTAGTTAACTTGAAGTGTGCTATTTTGAAACAACTAATTTTGTACTAAGTATATTTTAGTTGTAATTAAGTTGTGTTAAAGCATAGCTTTAAGTGTATTTAGTGTACTTTTATGTGCTAAATTGGACCAACTTTAAGTATACTTAGTACACTTTAAGCATAGGGCATAATTACATGCTTGATTAGTGATATTAAATGTGCTTTATTTGTATTATAAGTGTACTTTATTTGTGTTATAGTATACTTTATTTGTATTATAAGTGTACTTTATTTGTGTTATATTATACTTTATTTGTGTTGTAAGTACATTACAGATCTTCAGAACACACAAGCACTATATATATATATATATATATATATATTAAATCTAAAACACATAAGTAATGAAGAGACATTTCATTAACGGTTTTTATTAATGGTTTCAGCAAAGCTAAACAAAATGAACTTACTATGTTTTTCATTAAATGAACACTGGAAGATGTTGGAAAATATATTATTGAACTAATTCCACTGACCATCTCTACATAAATATAAATTACACATTATATGCCATTTTCTGACGAGCTGCTGATTGTCACACTTGCGTCTGGTGGCCGCTTACACAACATCAGAGACAGCAAACACTTGTGAAGAACAGCATCTGTTAACAGAATATACAAGAGATAAGGTCGGCTGCATACAACTTTTTATTCACGTTTAGTTATATTAGTCTAACTTATTACTTACCTCCAAACAGCAGTACTTTTTCTCCGGTTCTCGTTAGGCCATTTTATTCCAAAACAGTTTATCATCACTAGGCCTGTCACGATAACAAATTTTGCTGGACGATAAATTGGCCAAGAAATTATTGCGATAAACGATAATATTGTCGTTCTGAGACCATTTTAATCTAAAATAATGATAATGGCATAATAATGCAGGTACACCTTCTCAAAGATCAATAAACTTTTTTTCTAAAGACTATTTAACACTGAAATGGAAAGCATTTTAAATATCCACAATAAATGAACAAAACAACCAAAAAAAAAAAAAGACTCTCAGTCTGTTAACAAAAAATGCACTTGAATAAACAGCTGGGAAAACTGCAATG
This sequence comes from Gobiocypris rarus, assembly GCA_023029165.1. Taxonomy (NCBI): domain Eukaryota; kingdom Metazoa; phylum Chordata; class Actinopteri; order Cypriniformes; family Gobionidae; genus Gobiocypris; species Gobiocypris rarus. Next base: position 26,134,120 of record CM040929.1, on the reverse strand, counting down.
GATGATTGTGTTTTAGGTATAGTGCTGGGAATCTATAAAAAATAAAAATAAATTCTGTAGTTAATCACGATTAATACGTTTTTAATGTTTTGATATTGTAATAATTTCAGTTACTCTCTAAATGAATGTAGAAACAATTTATTGACAGAATATTTTAAATATGTGTTGTAGTCAATATGTCGTTTTTATGAATGAAGGCCAGTATCACTGATGTCTCTATGAAACATTAATGACGTTACATTACAGTATAACTGAAAGCTACCAATTTCAACATTTATTAGGCTTAAGAAAACAACAACTTTTAATTTAAGTGAACTTAAAACAATCTTTACATAACCCCATTATAATAAATATTATTTGACCTTATAATGTTAGACATATACAGAAATATAATAGTTATCAAACACCTTTCTTAACTGCATATGTTGCACACACAGAAGAGGCAGGGTTTTCTGGCGGCACATATAGTTTTTTATTTCTGTCACACTGTGTCTGCAGAATCTGCAGAATCAACAAAGACAACAGTTCAGGTTAACAGTATGTTGATATGGCTGGCAGTGTGACTTATTCTTTAGCAAAAGTGAAACTCTGTTCAATAAACTCACATATATACTCATTACTCTGATATACATTACTCAGATATACAGCATGTCCGAAAATAAGAACATTTGTACTTCACTAACTGACTGATATTAATCTTTCAGTAATCATATACTAATTCTCAATTTACACAGACTGTATACAAGCACTTAAAGTAACAATTTTTAACTGTATGTTATTGTAAACTCTGTTCTTTAAACAACATTAGGCCATTTAACTCCCAATGACTACAAACTCTCTCACTGGCATCATAATAGTCACCCACAATGACTAAATGTAATGAAACAGACACATTAAAGATCAACTACCACTTAACTATATTTAAAGACGACTTTGAGTGCATTAACTTTATCATCATTATGAAGCGCGGCGAATAGGCCATTCCAGCCGCGGCGATCTCTCGCACGGCACCCGCCGTCGCGGCAGAGTAGGCCGCATTCTGGCGCGGTGCGTCAATGCGGTTATTTTTTACTGATAACGACACAATGCATCAAACAAACACATCTAAACATTATAAAACATCAGTTGCGATGTCCCATCACTCATTTTACCTGCAGAATCAACAAAGACAACAGTTCAGGTTAACAGTATGTTGATATGGCTGGCAGTGTGACTTATTCTTTAGCAAAAGTGAAACTCCCTGCGGCTCACCACTGCCGAGACACTCCTCGCTGCAGCCTGTAGCACGATGACGTAGCTGGATCAGATCCAATACGTACTGGATGGTGGTTCGTTATGGCTAGTGGATAGTTATAATGCGAGTAGTCTTGTTATAATGCGTGTCACTTAAGACCAGCGTATACGCATTATAACTACACGGTCAGAACATTATAACTACATAGGTTAGAACATCATCTATGTACAATATTGACCATGGTCAATATTGTATATGTGATGTTCTAACCTGTGTAGTAGTAGTAGCCTGCTGATAAATAATACGTAATTATTGATGAATAAGTAATCGTGATGCTGAAGTTATCCTAGTTTCTCTCTACATACATGCAAAACAGTTAAAATTGTAACATATTCTGTTCATACTTGCAGTTGAGTGGAAGCAAAATGAATCAAGTAGCCTATTGTCTGTAATTTTAATCCTCAAGGTAAAACGGTACACATTCAAGGAAATGCAAACGTGTGTCCTGATTTCGTGAGCATGTTATTAATAAATTGTTTTTGCGCGAGCGGTTTGAGTATTTATCCAGTTCACAAATCTCTCAACTGCGGCGTGCGCATGTGACGTCATCAAAATGTGAACGAAACCACCGCGCATGAGCGTCCAGTACGTGTTGGATCTGATCCAGCTACGTCATCGTGCTTCAGGCTGCAGCGGCGACTTCTTGCCACTGCCCCTAACGTCACCCGCCAGTATAGGCAGATATAAGTGATGTTGAACAACAGACATCAGTATACTACATAAATGGTAACTAATAATGACAATACTTATAACAGTACATAAAACTATTTGAAAATATATATAACAATATAAATATATATGACTTTATATAACCATTTGAATCTATATGACTACACCCTCCTACAAAAAAAAAAAAATGTCCCTTGACATTTTACCACTAGAACAGTTGTTACCAGGCTGACCCATTCATTGCTGCGGAAAAAAAACGTTTTTTTTTTTTTTTAGTTGGCTTTAACTGTGCATTAGATCAGTCATCCCCTGCTTGCCATGGCTTGCTTTCTAGAAAAATAAGGGTCAGTAACTATTGCTACATTTTCTAACTATTGCACTTTTCCATTTATCTGATTTTCCTACCAGCAATGGTATCATATGTAAACAGTTACATCTTAATTAGATGTCTTCCTAGGTAACCAAACTTCATATCGGCCACTTAATCACTTAGTCTTGTTACCTTTTTTTTTTTTTTTTTTTTTTTTACTTTACAGGTCACAGGTGTGTATTCTTTTTATTTACTTCTTCTCTTTTTCTTCGTCTGTGATATTTGACTGTCTTTAGTTTACTATTCTGTCATTTATTAAAGTCCACGGCCTCCACAGGCTATGACCACAGGCTTGCTGGAAATTGATCTCCTTCAGAACTAGATTTCTACGTACCACTGTCGGTTCTCCCAGTTCATTATAAGTCAACATCTTTGGCTGATGTCTCTGTCTTTGTGGGTAAGGTGATGGCTGTGGCACCTCCGGTTCATTCACAGAATCTCGATCATCGTCCACAGAAACACTGTCCTCCTGTGGAACATTCTCTTCTTCAGCGCCAGTGACGTCTGGATTCTCTTCTTCAGAATCAGGTAGATATTCCGGTAAGTCCTTATTGATTATTGCTGGTTCGAATGGTTCTGCCTCAGGATTCAATGTAATGGGCTTTTCACTTTGTTCAGAACAGGGTGGGAATTTACAGCACAGTTCATACCCTTCATCATATTCACTGTCTGAGTCTGGATTGGGTTGTTGTTCTGGCTCTTTTCTGCTCTTAGCGATGTGCTTTCTTTTCTGTGTTAGGCATTCACTTGTGTCTGGCTTTTCCACTGGTAAACTGTCGCAAGGCAGCAGGAGGTTTCGGTGTACCACCCGACTCTGTCCTCCTTTCTCTGGTCTGATCTCATACACTGGACCATCAGGGCTTTTCCTACTTATCACAGTATACACACAGTCTTCCCAGTGTGAGCGCAGTTTACCTGGTCCCCCTCTTTCGCTTAGGTTCCTGAGCAGGACTCTGTTGCCAGGCCAAAGCTCAACACCATGGACTTTCTTGTCGTAGTATTTTTTCCCTCTCAAGGCCTCTTTCTTAGCCGTCTTTGATGCAATTTCATAGGCTTCCTGCGTCCGTGTTCGCCAGTTTGCCACATAATCTGCATAACTCTGCTGTTTCTCATTTGCCTTCAGGTTGAACATGAGATCGATAGGGAGCCGGGGTGAACGTCCGAATAGCAGGTAATATGGAGAGAAACCCGTTGCTTCCGAGCGGGTGCAGTTGTATGCATGGATCACTTTGGATAGCGAATTCTTCCAGTCAGCCTTCTTCGTATCATTCAGGGTCCTGAGCATGGACAAGAGCGTCCTGTTGAACCTTTCCACTTGTCCATTGCCCATTGGGTGATAGGGGGTTGTGTGAGACCCACGCACACCGCAAACCTTCTGCAACTGATCCATCAGATGATTTTCAAATTCTCTTCCCATGTCGTGATGGATTTTCTCAGGGAAGCCAAACTTGAGGGCAAAATCACCAAAGATATGTTGAACCACCGTTTTTGCGGACTTATTTCTTGTGGCGTAAGCCTGAGCAAAACGTGTGAAATGGTCCATCACAACAAGTATGTACTCATAACCATTTTTGCACTTCTCAAGGTGAAGAAAGTCAATGGACACAAGCTGGAAAGGGTATGTAGTTTTAATTGTAACCAATGGGGCTTTAGTAATCTTATGAGGTTTTTTTTCTTTTCAGGCACTCACATTCACGTGTCACAAAGTGCTCCACCTCTCTTTGCATATGGGGCCAATAGAATCTCTCACGTATTAACCCTAGAGTCCTCTCAGTTCCGAGATGCCCCATCTCCTGGTGCAACTCTCTGTAAACCGTTTGATGATGTTCTCTCGGTAGAATCAGTTGATTTGTCTTTCCTGATTTTCTGTACAGGACTCCGTCATCGCTCAAATTCAGTCGTATCCACTGTTTCAGCAGGAGTCTGGCATCATGAGGTTCTTTTTTTAGAGTACTGCCGAATGGACGACTGTTATTCTTTTTGTACTCCAGGACACGGCTAATAACAGGGTCTCTCTCTTGAGATTGCTTGATCTGCTCCTGTGAAAGACACAGATTAGTGGGCAGTGAGATTTTATCTTCCACCAGGTGTACAGCTTTTAAATCAATTCCACTTGTCCACAGAGGAGCATCCTTGAATGGTAACATCACACCCTGCACTGTCGCACTTATGACATCTTGATTGATCTCCTCTGTGCAGAGTTTCATGTACACAATGTCCAGGGGCATCCTCGACAAGCCATCTGCATCTGCATTGCATCTCCTGGACGATATTTGATGGTGAAATTAAAATCGGCCAGCTCTGCGACCCAACGATGCCCTGTTGCATTGAGTTTGGCTGTTGTCAAAATGTACGTTAAGGGATTATTGTCTGTGTACACTTGAAATGTGGAGCATGGAACAAGTAATCCCTAAAGCGTTCTAAAATGGCCCACTTGAGAGCAAGGAATTCGAGTTTTCCTGAGTGCATATGGTAGTTTTTCTCAGGTGGTGTGAGTGTCCTTGACCCATATGCAATCACTGACATCTTTCCTTTCTGTTTTTGATAAAGGACTGCCCCCAGACCGTCCTGTGATGCATCACAATGGAGGACAAACGGTAGGGTCAGGTCAGGATAAGCTAGAATTGGTGGCTCTGTTAAGTGGTCAATGAGTGTGTTCAATGCATCTTGATGTATCTGTGTCCAAGTTATAGGTGTGCTGGGGGATGCCTGCCCTTTTGACTTGGTATTGACACTTCTTTTCTTCCTCTTAGACTCAGTAGGTGATGTACTTTGTGGTGGTGCAGCTATCAGCTGATAGAGGGATCTTGCCAGACGAGAGAAATTGGGTATGTATGTTCTATAATAGGAAAGGAATCCCATAATTTTCCTCAGATCTCCTACTGTTGCTGGTGTTCTGAGCTTCAAGGCCTGTACTGGAGCTATTTCAGCTGGGTCCATGGAATATCCATCCTTAGACACAATACGGCCCAGGAAACACACTTTCCTGTGGAACAGTTCACACTTGTGTGGGCTGAGTTTGACGCCATGTTTCTGGTATCTCTTTAGGACTGTGCGAACATGATTCACGTGATCATCAAAGAAGTACTATGAACCAGGTTATCATCCAGGTAAGGCTGACAGATAACATCTCGCAGATCCTCCAGACAAGCTTCCATGTTCCTCTGGAACTCGGCAGGAGCTGAGCTAAGGCCAAATGGGATCCTGTTCCATTGAAATAGTCCCCAAGGTGTTATAAAGGCTGTAAGGGTCGGCTCTCTGAATCAAGGAATCCTTGGTGATAGGCCTTCCCTTGGTCCAAGACCGAAAACCAAGAACTGCCGCTCAGGAGTCGAGCATATCCTGGATCCTGGGAATGGGGTGCCTGTCTGGTACAGACTTACGATTTAGCTCGCGATAATCGCAGCAAAGTCTCAGGCTCCCATCCTTTTTCCGCACACATACCACTGGCGAGGAGTAAGGGGATCTTGACTTGCTTATCCACCCTCGGTTCAGCAGATCTTGCAGGTACTCTTTCACCTCCTGTAAAAGTGGCTTGGGCACAGAGATATAAGTCTTTTGAACTGGTGTTTTGTCATGGAGTGTGATATGCATGTTAAGTGAGGGGATGCAACCAACGTCATTATCATCAAAAGCAAAAGCATTGCACTCTTCCTTTAACAGTTGTCGTACAATCTGTTGCTGCGACTCTGTTAAATGTTCAAGTTTTAATGGGGGATCCCAATGACTTGGTCTCTTTGATTGCTGAGGTGTAACACTCACCCCACTTGTCTGCACTGTGGATGTTGGCTGTTCTATCAACTGCTCCATCTGGATCTCATTTCTCTGGAAAGAGTCTGTCGTTACTGGGTACGTGGTTTTTATCACTTCCAGGTGGCCTAGTATGAGTCGAGGCGTAAGTATGACTGGGTGCTTGGCTGTATTAGCAATGGCAATTGGCACTTTCGCTGTCTTCCTTGTACCGACTTTGACTACGCCTTCCTGCATTACCAAACCCTCAGGTAGTGGAGATGGTTCACTTGGAGCAAATAACAGGCTTTGTTCTGGGAATTGTCCTGACAGGTGTGCTTGTGCATAGACAGTGGTTATTTGCCCTGCATTGAGCTGGATCTTTTGTTTACCCACTTGCACCATTCCAACAGTCACATTTGAATTTACAGTCTTCAACAGTTTAAGCATTGATCTTGCCTTATTTATCGATATAGAGAAAGCTTTGCTTACCCTACAGACAGTACTGTATCGTGGTTCCTTTTTCTCCCACCTGGCAATTATCTCCTCGATAACATTATAACCGATGATAGGGTTTGCAGCCACACTAGCATCACGTGCCACGAGCATGGGTACTTGCAGAGTCCCTTCTGTGTCTATATCCTCACTCAATCGGAAGCTCACTTCCACCCAGCCATCAAAAGGGATCTCTGTGTGATTGGCAGCCAATCCTGTCAGTGTTCCTGGCCCCAGGAGCTCCTCAATTGGTCTGACGGTGGTGTGTGGTAAATGTCGTTTCTCCAGTCCGCATTAATAATACTGGCTTGGGCTCCTGTGTCCCATAAAGCTTCAACTGTAACGTCATTGAGCTGGCAGTGAACCAAGCACCTTTTTCCAATGATGTTTAAGAGCCCAGGCGGGTAAGAGACAGTGACTTGTCAACAGAAGTGGTTTCATCTGTGGGAATAATAGATTGGGTGTTATTTTCTTTACTCCCTTGCTTGCTTCGGACAGTTCTGGATGTCTGTAGAACTTCTGAGCTTGGGACCCAATGACAGAATGGACTACTGGGGTCCAGTTCAGCAGTCCCCTCCCATTTCCCAATGCCGGCCTCTGTTGTCGACAGCCTCATGACAGATGTCCATCTTGTCCAGCGATAACAGTGCCTGCATGTTTCACCTCGTTGAGCCTCCTGGCATGAACGGCAGCCTTTGGGCCTCCTTTCCGTTCGTAGTGGAGTCACGGGTGGCTGAAACTGTGATCTGGTCGCTTCCATTGTCTCTCTGAACACTTTGGTCATTTCCATGACGTTTGCTCTGAGATCTTCAATCGCTTTGGTAGTGTCATTGTCATTCTCTTTGCTTTGTACTGGTTTCTTCTTTTCCTTACCAGCGATGCCTTTCATCAATGTCTCTTTCCTCTGGTCGTGAGTCTCGCTGCTCATTTGGCGCTCAGTGCCATAGACATGTTCTACTGCTTGAACTTCACTTAGTCTAAGAGGCTTTGGAGTCGCAGCTTTCTTTAACTTTGTTTGTCTCTCCAATTCCAGATTAGCGGCTTCACCAATTTTCTCAATCAGCACTTCATCTGCCACTTTAAGATCACTGAGGTATGATTTGACTTGGAACTTAACTGCATCATTCAAGAGACCTGTCTCCACAGAGCGAAGGAACTTTCGTTGAATGAGTTCAGGGCTGAACTGTTCTCCATCCTGCTCATCTCCAGATGTCCACAGTAGTTTCTCCCTCAGTTCGATGGCTCGAACAGAAAACTTTGAGCAGACTCCTTGGGTTCCTGTGAAATGTTCATGAGCCTGTGCAATAGATCTGATGAAGAATCTATTTTATAATGTCCTCTGAGGATGGTCTTTAAAGTGGAAAGTGTGAGGTCTCGCTTTATTTCAAGGAGTTCCCTGAGGAAGGCCAGGACTCACAGCTCTGATAACTGCTTCAATGATTTCCGCCTCTGCATATCCCTTTCTCACTCCTGATTCGATCTGGTTGTTGAGGCTAGTGTATGACAGTTTTCCTTTTGGCCAGCCTCTCCAATCTGTCCAAAGACTCGGAATTCCCTCCTCAGAGTAACTTCAGGAATCAAATCGTGTCGCTCTGCTCGCTCTTTCACCTTTGTTTCATCTTTTCCCCCCTGACATTTTTCCTCCAGTAGTCCGATCTGTTCCTTTAATGCGCGACTAGCATTGGCATGTGTCTGTTCTAGTTCTGCATACTCTTTTCTTAGCTTCTCTATCTCAGAAAGGGTTACTGGTGATGCCTCGAGCTCAGCTGGTTTCTTAAAGGACTCGATGAAACACAGAAGTTCATTAAGGTACTCTGCATACTGTTCCTCTTTTAAACTTTCCTCAATTTCATCCAACGTTTCCTCCGCCAGCCTTATTAGCGCTCGCCTTGTTTGGCCTGGGAATCCTTCACCTGCCGGTTCGCTGCACTTTAGATGGAAGCAGACTTTTATCAGTTCAGGTTTCTCTAGCGACAGAAACTTGGAGCTAACACAATCTTGAAGTTGTTCCATTTCCTTCCTGGTTTTAATTCAGTCTCTATAATGTCCTTTATTCTCTTTTGATGAATCTTCTTTTATTTCTAGGTTCGTCTCAAGGAGGCGCTGTCTCTCTCACATCCAATCAGCATTCCTCCTGGCTGGCTCGCCATGATTATGTTGCACACACAGAAGAGGCAGGGTTTTCTGGCGGCACATATAGTTTTTTATTTCTGTCACACTGTGTCTGCAGAATCTGCAGAATCAACAAAGACAACAGTTCAGGTTAACAGTATGTTGATATGGCTGGCAGTGTGACTTATTCTTTAGCAAAAGTGAAACTCTGTTCAATAAACTCACATATATACTCATTACTCTGATATACATTACTCAGATATACAGCATGTCCGAAAATAAGAACATTTGTACTTCACTAACTGACTGATATTAATCTTTCAGTAATCATATACTAATTCTCAATTTACACAGACTGTATACAAGCACTTAAAGTAACAATATTTAACTGTATGTTATTGTAAACTCTGTTCTTTAAACAACATTAGGCCATTTAACTCCCAATGACTACAAACTCTCTCACTGGCATCATAATAGTCACCCACAATGACTAAATGTAATGAAACAGACACATTAAAGATCAACTACCACTTAACTATATTTAAAGACGACTTTGAGTGCATTAACTTTATCATCATTATGAAGCGCGGCGAATAGGCCCCATTCCAGCCGCGATCTCTGCCACGGCACCCGCCGGTCGCGGCAAGTAGGCGCATTCTGGCCGCTGGTGCGTCAATGCGGTTATTTTTACTGATAACGACACAATGCATCAAACAAACACATCTAAACATTATAAAACATCAGTTGCGATGTCCCATCACTCATTTTACCTGCAGAATCAACAAAGACAACAGTTCAGGTTAACAGTATGTTGATATGGCTGGCAGTGTGACTTATTCTTTAGCAAAAGTGAAACTCCCTGCGGCTCACCACTGCCCCCTAACGTCACCCGCCAGTATAGGCAGATATAAGTGATGTTGAACAACAGACATCAGTATACTACATAAATGGTAACTAATAATGACAATACTTATAACAGTACATAAAACTATTTGAAAATATATATAACAATATAAATATATATGACTTTATATAACCATTTGAATCTATATGACTACACATAAATAATAAATTAAATATAGATGAATCCTCATTAAAGCTACAATTTTCTCTGTTCCCGTTGTTCTTTGATGAACATAAATGACAGGCATCATCAGTGCTCCTGTCACTTTAAGAACGGCCGCTGCCGAACAATGCGGATCTCATTTGCTCACAACTCTTTAAGTTTATTTAAGATGTTATTTAACTAATTTAAGACTCCTAATATGAGAATACTAGGGCTTATTCAAGAGAGTGTGTAGTGTGTGTGTGAGTGTGTGTGTGTTTGTGTGTGTGTGTGTGTGTGTGTGTGTGTGTGTGTGTGTGTGTGTGTGTGTGTGTCAGAGTGTCCCTCGATAAGCTGACATGAGATGCAGCCACACAGACAGGACATTGACATACAGCGCATGCTCTTGTGTCTTTGACTTTGCGACAGGCCTAATCATCACCATCAAGGTCAGGCTGCGATGTGACGTAATTGAACTGGTCGAAGAATGAGCCATGTACTTTCCGCTCTCAATGTTTTATTAAATAAATAATGTAAAGCAACATTGTACTTCACCTGCAAGGCTGCAAACCCCCACACACCCCCAGCGAGTGAGCCAGCGTCAGCCAGACGAGTATCGTCGGCAGCTCTGACTCTGATTGGCTGCAGGCATTGAGCAACACAATCTGATTGGTCACAGACCAATTGAAGAGACATTTGAATTCCGATAAGACTATTCACCTTATTTTTAACGGAAGTACGGACACGGCCACATGACGGTTTTTTGTGCGAGACATCCGGTCTGGCACTTCCTAACTAACCCACTTTTCATCGTAGAACAAGTGTTCGTTCGTAACAACTAACTCATTGTTATGGCTTCGAGGAAGACCGGGATTGTTTGTGCAGTTAGAGGTTGTCATAATAACTGGTACAAAAGAAAGATTTACTTGGAGCAGGAGTGTTTTGTTCATCAAGCGCGTCACGAGCTGAATGTGGATGCGAGGCGTCCTACGACCTTTACCCCCCGCCGAAGAATGAGGAATCCCTTCGCCTGTGGTTAAAAGCTTTAAATTTGAAGAAACCACCGAAGTGACCGTATGTCTGTTCTTTTCATTTCGTGCACACAAGACCTACAGAAGACCATCCGATACCAGAAAAGTGTCTGGGCTACGAAGTCCTGATAAAAAATCCAAGGAGACGTGTTAAGAGGTTAGCAGAGACAGGTAAGATAACAGATTTTTATTTGCTATGCAAGGCAATGTTAAAGGAACTGTATGTATATCAGTATATTGTCATTTAATATATTTGTATTTTTTTCATCCCTGCTAGTAAAAATACAATTATTTGAATGAGCACTAATACAGGTGTTGCTATATTAGCTTGGTGCTAATGTAGTTTAAAGTAGTCTAGGTATGTTTTATGTTGTTTGCTAAACTTGTGGGCTTATGTGGTCTTGTGTTTGGCAGATGACTGCCACTGTGATGCGGAGGCTGACCAGACCGTTTCACAGTCAGAGTCACCTATGCATAAAGATGCTGACACTCAGTGGGAGGTTCAGGCACTGATGGATCACACCTACACATCAGGAGTAAAGTTAAAAGATGTATGTGACAGAGAAACACAATGTGGTGGAGAAGAACCCCTTGCCCATGCCATCCTGAAGAATGACACTAGCTGTGTGTTGTTCACACGCCTGTCTCTCATTGCCTTTTTTGATCATGTTAAATTTCTGGAACAGTTCTATAAAGCAAACCTTAATATGTACGTAATGGATCAAATATTGATGACCATGATGAAACTAAAGTTGAATCTACTCCAGGGTGATCTTGCAGAACGTTTTGCTGTGTCCCAGGGGTTAGTGAGCAGGATCCTCTCCTACTGGATAGACACAATGGAGGAGCACATGAGAATCTACATTCCATGGCTGCCACGGTAGACAATCCGGAGCACAATGCCTCAGTGCTTCAATTAGACTGGTATGAATTAGTGAAAATAAAAACGTACTTACCTACACAGAAAGGAAGTGGTGGTTCACCAAAATGTGGTGTGCTAACAGAATATTACATTTACTCAAACTTGAATGACCTTACCTTAACCCAAGCAGCGTCAATGAACAAGATATTATACTTTTACTTATCTGTAAAAGGTGCACCATCTGTTGATTAAAAAATAAAAACAATAGTCATATACTAAATATTATTTTACAAATGCCTTAGCAGCCAATGTTTTCATGATCTCTTTAGCACTGATACCCAAACAGTACAAATAAAATAGCAATAAACTTGAAGCTTCAATGTAAATCTAGCTTAAATTTGAATGTGACAAACTTGCATCAATAGCTCTGTGGGTACACATCAGATTGGTACAATGTGTCAAACTTCAAGCCTAAATATTATGAGGTAGACAACAGTTCAGTTAAAGTTTTGATATCAAATTGTAACGTTAGTTAAATCCCAGATATTTAACATTGCTATCTATATAAAATAAACTGACTAGCAATCTAATCACAACGAGGCAACAGTTAGTATGTTATGGCACTGAACCATATACTGTATATAAAACAGACAACTGAACAGACAATTAAGTAGCATACCTTCCATAAGTTTGCCGCTGCGTGCAGGGCCGCTCTAGCTCTTTGGGTGCCATAGTCGAGATTGAGTTTTGCTAGAAAAGAATAGGATATTTACCAAAGATTAACTTTGTAAACTGCAAGAACACTCTTAAGCACCTGTATGGACACTATATAACTATACTCACTACAAACAAAAGACCTCTTGGTTGATGCTCATCAGTGCAAGTCCATTGAGGCGTTCCTGACTCATAGTTGACCTCAGGTAGGTCTTAAATAATTTTAATTTAGAGAAGCGTCTTTCAGCAGAAGCTACTGTCACAGGTAGTGTGACCGCAATTCTTAGGGCAACCCACATATTTGGAAAAATGTCTTCAAGTTTCTTCTCCTTCAAGTAATTCAGAATTTCCATTGTCATAATGCTAGCTTTTGGCAACACTGGAAAAATTTTCAACTCAAGTGCCAGTTCCCTGCCGTCAACATCTTTATGGTCACCGTGGCTCAGAGTGTTGCTGAGGGTTTTGCACTCCATTGCAAGTTCTTCCTCTGGCAAATTAGCAAAGTTCACCAACACTTCAAACTTGTCCTCAACACCCAAGAGCTTGAAGCGTTCTTGGAGTGATTTAACTGACACATCAACAATGACATTGAAAAAGGAAATTTCCAATTTCTTTAGCGCATCTCCCTCTGACTCATCAGGGGATTCATAAGAGAACTGTCTTTTGGTTTTTCTTAGCCTCTTCTGCTTTAGGACAGTGTCCACATTCATCTCCTCACAGAGATCTCTTGCTGATTCCTGAGCAGAAGCGTACCCAGTGCTTCTGTAGCTGACCAGAGAGGCATCAGTTGTCCTCAGGAGATTCAAAGCCACATCCAGTTGCATAGACATTGACTGCAATGCTTTGCTGACATGATGAATTTTTGCCAGCATGTCATACCACACAACGCAACAAATAGAGAAGCGGTATGACACAACCTCTTCAGCCAAAGACTGTGCCTCAGTTTTAATCATAGAATCAGTGGCTTTCAACCCTGACCTCAAGAAGGGCATCCCTCACCTCTGCTGTCTGGAATCTCACAGCCTGTACACTGTTAATGCTACTTTCCCATCTTGTATCCGAACAGGATTTCAGAGTTGTTTTGACATGGTGCTTTAGGATGGTCCACCTTTGTGTGGAGGCAGAGAATAGTGTAAAAATTCTCTGTAGGTAGCCAAAATAGTTAATTGCATCTGTGGAGCTTTAAAGATTTAATGTATGTGCTCCGCATGGGACAAATAAAGCCCTGGGAATTTGTTTCAAAAGTCTGGCTTGGACGCCTTTTGACTTTCCCTTCATGTTGGCGCCATTGTCGTAAGACTGTCCCCGGCAGTCTTCAAAGGGAAGGTTAAACTCTTCTAGTCTCTTCAGAATAAGGTTGGAGAGGCTTTCTCCCGTGAATGATTCCAGCTCAAGGAACCCCATGAAATGTTCTTTTACTGTAGGGGTGTCTGTGTTATCTACTGCAACCATTCTAACTATAACAGATAACTGTTTTATGTGGCTGAGGTCTGGGGTGCAATACAAAATAATTGAATAGTATTTGACTTGCTTTATCTCCTTTAACATATAGCGTACAATTTTTTCACCAATGCAATCAATTAGTTCATTTTGAGTATCCTTTGCCAAGTATGTTGTATGGCTGGCTCCTCTTTCCACATCAGCAACATGCTGTTTGAGGACAGGGTCAAACTTGGCCATGAGCTCAACTTCCTTAAGGAAGTTTCCATTATTTGGCTGGTATAGCCTGTCTGAGTTCCCCCGAAGGGGAATATTTTGCTCGGCCAAAGACTGTATTATGGCCACTAAACCTGGTCAGGACTTCACGCCACCTCCTCCTTTCAGCTTGAATGAGTGTCATTTCCATTTGATCAATTGTCTGGCCCTTTTCAAGTCGAGTCTCCAATTCCTTCCATGCGGCCATGTGCCCCGAATGCTCTGGACTGTGCTCGTGGCTTTTCAGGATCTCACTACAATTCTTCCAGTCATTTAGGCCACTACTAATGAGGGAATACTTTTTCTGTGAAAAAAGCTTGCAGCAGAAGCAATACAGACTATTTTTTTTCCTTGAATATACAAGCCAGCTTCTCTTGATTTTCTCCCCATGTACTAATTTCCTGTAGAAGTGGTTGTGGTGGCAGCTTCTCCCATCATCTCTTTTTGGAAATGTAAAGTCTGGACTTGTCTGGTATGGTCCTCTGCTAACTAACTCTGTCCTTACCGCATCACAGAGGGCTGGCCAGTCAGCAGGATCTACAGGTGCTCCCTGGATATCAGGAATTGCAGAGGGTGAGGTGTCTGCAGGCGGCAGTGTATTAGCAGAGCATGTTGTGTTTGTTATTCCTTCACCTAAAGGCAATTTTGCCTAAGGGGTCAAAATTGATGTCAATGCTTCAATAGGGGTACACAATGTCAAGCAAAAACCAACAGGCATCTTCTGTTCTCCTAACTCCTAACCTGTTCTCCCCTTATACCGTCTACAGATGACACACTTGGAAATGATCTTTCTTGCAACAGAATTGGCATTCGTAATCCAATACTTATACCTGAGTTTGGAAAGCATCTGATTTCTGCCACCATGACCCAACTGTTCGTGAATGTCTCGAAGTATGAGATGTGACACATGCTGATCTTTAGATAACAAGATAGGATGTTTCGTTTCAATTGGCATAGCTGACTTGGCAAGTCGTCCTCCTACTAGCAACAGTCCATCACGAAACACAGGATCCAAGCTATTAGACAGTACTGTTTTGTTTAACCTCCGCTTTTCCATCCTTGAGCTCAGCAATTTCCTCTTGGAATTATTCCTGTTGACTGAAACGAATAATGCCAATCTCAGCCTTAGACAGATCCTCCACAGTCAAAATCTGTCTGCTCAGAGATGCTTTAAATTCCTGCAATTTTGCATCTACGGCAACACTGTCAGTCTGCTCCAAACCCAGTTCCTTTCGTTTGCAACTCAGTTCCATCAGAAGTTTCTGCAGTTTCAAATACTAGGCCATTGCAACTTTCAGACGTTTCCATTCTGAGAAATAATGGATAAGCCTACATGTTGCATCTTGTACATTCTGCAAAACCTTTGCAAAAGCATTGACCTTTAACTCCCTTTTAATCTCTTGGTCATCAGTAAAAACCAGCTAATTTGTGGAAAACAATGCATCACTCGACCTCCAGAGGAAACTGGGACCGTCGATCCATCGCCTATTACTCAAAAACATTTCCACCTTCAGTCCATGAGATGCATCATCTGCTGGATTTTCTTTACTGGGAACATATCTCCACTGTTGAGGTTGTGTTGCATCTCTTATATAAGACACTCTATTAGCAACAAATGTTTTAAACCGCTTGTCCTCGTTCTTAATGTAACTGTACTGTCGGTCCAAAAGACAGAATCTTCTGTTAGGGGTATAACAGCTTAGACCCAGAGACCAGTAGTGAAGAATGAAGACAAAGAGTCAGGAGTGCAATTAATTAAAGAGAAATTTTACTAAAGAATAGTTTGCAGTTTCATCAGCAGAAGCCAGCTTCAAGTCTCACAAGGAGTTCGTAGGCCGCACTTCCACTCTACCGGTCTCGTCGTACCATACATACAATTGTCCCAACAGTTATACTGTTTTCAAGGTCTAGCCTCGTCATTACTTCAAGGTGTATGATTCTGATTGGCTCAGAGAAAATATACAGTCATGGTTAATTTCCACACAAGGATAGATAGCAGAGCATATCACTAAACTAGGCAGACTAGTTGTCGCCCCATGACTAGATTTAGATCATTGTTGAACTCGGAGGTTGCAGAAAGGAGTCTTCATGTCTGGTATTGTGCATGAAAATGTCCATCTTCAATATTGGGCCTGCACAGATCATGCAACGCTCACACACAAGAGCTCCCCAGTATCACAGCTTGTAGAGTCTTAACTACATATCAACAAAGCACTTAACCAAAACATACTGATAACATGTGCTTTCTCTCAGTGAGAGGTACAGACAATAGTACAGCCAATATCCATCTTGATTCTTTAGTGTTTCAGTAAAAGGAAATATAAAATGAATAAAATATAATAAAAATGAAAGTCAAATTCATATTTAATCTATGGAAGCCGTGCTAAGTGAGCAAACACTGTTACTGCACTACCAGCATGTTAGGGGCTGTGTCACACATAGGCAAGACGCCACTCAAAGACCAAATACAAACTTTAGAAAACATAAAAGAAGAACAAACAATCAGTAGTTCTATTGAGTAAAATCAACTGGAATTAATCATTAGAAATAAGAGGATAAATATTAATTAAGGCTTTGATTATGAATCTGATTAAGATATTTACAGGTATATTGAAGCGGCAGGGGATTTCAGACTTCCCCCTTCACTTCCAATGAGAGTTGCAGCTCCTTCTTTAGCATGATGTCAACATTGACAGCCAGAACAGCCGCTGTAAGCTCCAAACGAGGTATGGTCACTGGCTTCAACGTGTTACTCTAGCCTTGCCCAGCAAGAAAGCCACATGTACCTTGTTTGCACTGTTCTGCATCCTAAGATAGGAAACTGTGCCATATCCAGTTTCACAAGCATCAGCAAAGTGATGTAAACAAACATGAGTTGGCAGTCCAAAATCCATGCGTTTAAAACATCTGCTCACCTGGAACTCTGCAACTCTGTCCAATTCGAAAATCCAATAGTTCCATTGATTCTGGAAGATTGATGGTATGGCATCATCCCAGCCCAAGTTCTGTCTACACAACTCCTGCAACAGCACTTTAGCAGGCAGAATAAGTGGTGCTAGAAACCCTAAAGGATCATAGACAGAGCTTACCACAGACAGAATGCCTCTCCTAGTGCATGGTTGATTTTTCAAGGAAATCTTGAATTGAAAAGTGTCAGCTTTCACAGTCCACTGAAGCCCTAAAGCTCTTTCAACAGGCAATTTGTCTCGATCCAAATCAAGTTTCTGTATATCCTTTGCTCTGTGTTCTTCAGAAACTGACTGAAATACTTTGCGACCATTGCTGATCCATTTTGTCAAATGGAAACCTCCCCTTTGACAAAGCAACATGAGATCCTTAACCATAGAAATGGCCACTTCCACAGAAGAGACACTTTTTATACAGTCATATACATAAAAGTTGTTGTTGATGGTATCAATTACCTCTGCTGGAAAGTGTGCCTGATTGTCCTTTGCGGTCTGTTTCAAAGCATAACAAGCGCAGCTTGGAGAAGACACAGCTCCAAAAAGATGGACTATCATCCTGAATACAATGGGTTCTTTATTCAATTCTCCATCAGGCCACCACAAGAAACAAAGAAAATCTACATCTTCCTCAGCCACTTTGGCTTGATGGAACATTGCTTCAATGTCAGCCATGAAAGCTACTGGTTCTTGCCTGAATCTCATCAGTACACCTATCAAGGAATTTGTAAGGTTAGGGCCTTGCAACAATTGACTATTAAGTGATGCTCCTTTATATTTTGCTCCACAGTCAAACACGACTCTCAATGAGCCCTTCCCGGAATGAAATACCCCGTGATGAGAAATGTACCAAACTTTGCCATCCACACGATCTAGTTGGTGAGCCGGTACCTTCTCCACATAACCTTTATTTACAACATCAGTAAGAAAATTAGTGTACTGCTCAAGAAACCCTTGGTTTCTTTCCAATTTCCTTTTCATGCCATTTAATCGTTGCTTAGCAACAAAGAAGTTGTCAGGTAACATGACATCGTCAGTCTTGAATGGTAATTTTAGGCTATAATGTCCATCCTGGAGCGTGACTGTACTGTTCATTATGTCCATGCACCGAAGATCTTCCCTTGACATTTCTCTTTCATCAGCAGTTATTTCGCTGAAATCATGATTGAAATGATTGTTGAGCAGCTCCTCCAATTTAACAACAGAAATCCTATTAACCATAACAGCAGAAAGCCCAGCTTCATTCTTGTGGTCACTGTGTCCTTCCAATGTCCCATTAACGACCCATCCCAATAGAGTTTTAATGGTGAATGGCCCATTGTCATGACTGTTTATTATTTCATATGATTCAATCACATTAGCTGCATTAGTTCCAATCAACAAATCAACACCTGCTTGAATGTATGGTATGACCACTTGGATAACTCCTCTTGAGTAATGATGCTCTCAGAGTTAACAGGCATCTTCTGCTGCGTATACAGCAGGAAGAGGGAAGAAATGGTCGGAGCTTACACCACTGACTTCAAGTTCATCAAGAACATTGCAGGACACAGACTTTTCCTGACTTATGGTACGAGGGAGAATATTTACCCTCTTTCCGTTCATATTCAGCTCTTTCATTAGATGTTCCGAATAAAAGGTAGCTGAACTTCCCGGATCCAGAAAAGCATATGTGTGCACAACCCTGTTACCCTTAATAGCCTTCACTTGCACCGGTATGATTTGCATCAAACTCCTCTCCCTACCGGCCCCTGTATGACCACAAGTTTGAGCAGACACCTTTGGTTCCTCCTTGCAATATATATGCAGGATAGTTGGATGAGTTCCTTTGCAAACATCACAAATTAAACGCTTGTCACACTCTTTGCTCAAATGTCCAATCTGTAAACAACCAAAACAAATTCCTTTGGTTTTCAGGAAATCAATCTTGTCTCTCTGAGTCCTCTTCTTCAAAGAAAAACATCTGTCCAATGGATGTTGATTTGAACAGAACAAACAACTTCCATTAAACTTGGATACAGAGCAACATCCTTGTTGTGGTGACATAATGCTAGTCTTTTTTGTTGGAACATAAACATCGGTGGCAAAGCTATTCCCTCTAAATGGTTTGCGTGCTTGACTTCTGGACTTACTTGTGCCATGCTTGTCCTGGATATCTCCAAAGACAGGATCAGACGCCATCCTGACCTGTCTTTTAACAAACTGGACAATGTGAGAGAATCTTGCTCTGCCTTGACTGGATTCCATGATCTCACAGGCCTTGGCCCTCCATTGCTCTCTCAGCTTGTAAGGCAACTTTGTTACAATGATTTTCATGTTGCTAGGTATGTTGAGTTCTTGCATATATGAAAGTTCATCCATTGTATTACAACATGTTCGCAGAAACAATGCATAAGCCTGTAAACCCTGCACATCTTCAGCGCTTAAAGCAGGCCAGCCCAAAGCCTTTTCCAAATATGCAGTAGATACCTTAAACTCGTTACCAAAATGTTCCTTTAGTAATGCTTTAGCCATTGTATAGCCTCTGTCTGGGGCCATATGTTGGCAACTGCGGACCAAGTCTTTAGGTTGTCCCCTTGTAAACTGTTCAAGAAAATACAAACTATCCCTTTCGTTGATAGTTTTCTCCTCAATTCCCTGTTCAAATGCTCTGATAAATGACATGTACTGCAGTGGGTCACCATCAAAGACTGGTATCTCCCTTTTTGGTAAGATGCAAGGATATGCTTGCTGTTGAATAAGATGGTTTGTTAGTTCCTCTTGCTTTTTCAAAACTTTCAACAGTGGATCACCATGAGGAGGAAGAACATGTGGCACCTGATGGAACCCCATATTATCCTGTTGCACTTGAGCAGAATAATGGAAATCAGGTCCTTCAGATGTGTGAGATGTTTGTTGATTTCGCACTCCTTTCCTTGGACACTCTTTTACTGCTTGTGAAGCAGAGACACCAACTGCCTCAGCTGTATTCACTGGTACATACGCATTAGCATTGGGGTTCAAACACTTGCTTCGAACAGAATCAGAATTCAGCTTGTCAGTTGCATTCATCACCCTTTTTTCACTCTGCTTTGACTTTAAACTTGAACTGCGTGAACATGTATGTTGATGGTCAGACTTCTGTAACACAGCAATCTTTGCCGTTGAAGCTGAGCATCCAATGCCAATTGTTCCTTTTTCCGTCTCGATGAACTCCTAGTGCTGCGTGAGCTGTGTTTGCTATGCTTGGAGGTATAGCATTAGACACATTTGAGACGCTGTCTCCAGGACCAATGTCACTATTTACATCACTCACTTGAGAGCCTTTCTGACCTTTTGTGGTGCCTAATAACCATTTATTCACACGTTCAGTTAACTCATTATTTGCTATCATCTTTGCTTTAAACCATATTTCATGTTTTTCAGCCTCATCAACAGGTAACAGAACCAACAATGACTCATGTGCTTCTTTAACTTCTGCACATAACCTATTAAAATCTTCAAAGGACAAACGTACCTCAGGTTCATGTTCTTTATCATCATGAATTAACCTGTTAATAGTTTCGAGTTGTTTTTTAACTTAGCCTTTCTTAATTTTTGCAACATGTGTAATTTTTCCATTAAAACTTCAGATGTTAATTTAACAGGTCTTTTCTCTCTTTCAGACTCATTTCCAACATTAGGCAGGATTTGGTTTGACTCAGTAACCCCTTCATTATTCATACACTTTTCATTTTCCATTTTACAAACAATTGTGAACCAACATACAAGTAATACAGAAGCAACGTCCGTCAGTCTTTGTCAACCAATTTATTGGAATTACGCTTGTGTGCACACAGAATATCATATGGTCATTTTGATGTTGCAAAAGCAAACGTACCTATAATTCAGTCGATCCAGCAGGGCCTTTAACATCCAGATGAGCGCACAGCACAAATCCAGCGATGAAATCAGCAAGCAGAAAGAAATCCAAACCGAATCCAAATCCAACCAGACGTCTTTGACGCGCAGCAAGTCTTTATCCAAACGAGCGCCATCCTTTTGTCTGGAAAACTGCGTTGACTTTTACTCCAGCGTTGAATCAGTCCAGCAAAAGAATTTGCGTTCAACGAAGCTTCCGTAAACAAAGTGCCGTTCTCATGCAGTTTACACACAGGCTATTGGAAGCAAACTTACGATGCTCATCACTTACTGAAGCAAAGTTTTTGCCTTATGTAGCGTCTTTCCATTAAGCCGCCCGTTGATAGTAGGAGTTATCAAGTTTAGAACGCGTACAAACAGAGTTCATGCAGACGGAGGTAAAACGCAAATGGTGTATTTGTTTATTGTGCTTCAAAGATTAAACGATTGCTTCCAGTAAGCTTCCTGTTGTGTCATTCAAGTTTTCAGAATACAAGTTTTCAGAATACAAGTTTTCATGCACACACTTTGCACTCCACTCTGCAATGTGCTTTTCTGTTCGCTCTGCCGTTCGGTCAAAAACTGTGTGCTTCCCCACTACCAACCCACCTGTGTCTTCTTATTATTATTATTATTAATATTTTACGGCGGATCGCAAACAAATATTTGCAATACCGCCTATATCTGAAATGGACCAGTGACACCTCCTATAACCAACATAAATTCCCCTTATTTACCCACATAGAGACATCATCGAATTTCATCCGGCACTGCGTGTTCAGCTCCTTCGTCCACTCTCAGCCCCCATGACAGAAAAAAACAAAAACAAATAAAAACCTAATTTAAATACACAATACACTTATTTCACCCAGTAATCCCCAAATATTCTACCAATACATTTATTATACTCCTATCTGATTTTAATACATTTTGAATATTCAACTCCTATTTTATTTAATTCCTCCTTCAACTCTTTCCTTTCAACCTTATATCTCCTACAGTGCATTATTACATGTTCAACTGTTTCACTAACTTCACATACCTCACATAAACCTGTTGGATGCTTACTTAAGTTCAATGTACTATTCAATCTTGTATGCCCCAATCTTAATCTTGTAATCATATTCTCTTCATTCCTACTCCTACCTGATATTCTTCCCTTACCCACTGTTGACTGTATTTGATGCATATGTCTACCTTTTAGTTCATTGTCCCAA
The DNA here is from genome assembly GCA_023029165.1 of Gobiocypris rarus. Taxonomy (NCBI): domain Eukaryota; kingdom Metazoa; phylum Chordata; class Actinopteri; order Cypriniformes; family Gobionidae; genus Gobiocypris; species Gobiocypris rarus. Next base: position 26,112,045 of record CM040929.1, on the reverse strand, counting down.
TACTGCTGCCATGATTTCAAAATATCCTTTTTAATAATTTATTTAATTTTTGACCTGCTAAATAAAATCTGTATATCTACTATGTCTCATTCTTTTGCCTTTTTTTGCTAATGCATCCGCCTCCTCATTACCTCTCAACCCAATGTGAGCTGGAACCCACAAAAACTGTACCTCTAAATTAGCTTGTTTAATTGAATATAATTCTTGAACTATCTCCATTACCATATCCTGTCTTGTTTCTGACTTTATCTCCTTCAAACTTATTAGAGCTGAACTACAATCTGAACATATTACTGCCTTGGATATTTTAACTTCCCTAATCCACCTTATTGCCATAATTATTGCAAAAATCTCTCCAGTATACACCGATAAACAATCTGATATCATTTTATTCTTATAAACTTTAACCTTTGGAATAATGAATGCAGAACCCACATGACCAGTTTTTGAATCTTTTGAAGCATCTGTAAAATGTGCATATACTCCCCATATCTTGACCCAATATACATTATATACTTCTGTTTCATATGAACCCTCCTTTTGCCTTTTTTCTAATAAACTTAAATCTACTTCTGGTTGGGGCATGACCCATAATGGTACTGGAGATAAAGGAATTATTGGAGCATATCCAACCTCCTCCAATCTCATATCACTAACCAATTTCCTCACACTCCATCCAAAGCTATTACACTCTCTCTTCTCATATTCCCAACTAGGACTCATTACTTTCCTTGTTGGGTGATCCTCACTCTGACCTTTTAAATTTGCCCAATAAGATGCCATTAATTGCTGTCTTCTTATCTGCAAAGGCATTTCACCCATCTCTACCTGAAGAGCCAAACTGGAGAAGTTAGATATGCTCCAGCAAATTCTTAGTGCTTGAGACTGAATTCTCTCTAATTTAATTAAATGAGATTTATTTCCAGAACCATATACAATACGACCATAATCAATTATAGATATCATAGATATATATATATATAGTTTTAAAGCCAATCTATCTGCTCCCCATTCCTGACCTGAAATACATCTCATTACATTCACTGCTTACATCTTCCCACCATTTTTTCAATATGCTCTCTCCAAGTTAATCTACTATCAAACCAAACTCCCAGAAATCTTTCTATACTAATTCTTTTTTTATATAATTTTAACTTAACATCCACATTCCTCCTCATTTTAGTAAAACATATTATTATAAACTTAAAACCATTTTCCCCTGACCACTTTTCAACTTCATTTAGCGCACTTTGCAATTTCTTTGTGTTATAATCTATATTCTTTCCTCTAAACCAGATAGCCCCATCATCAGCAAACAATGATTTCCACATGCTTCTATCAATCCTTGAGAAAACATTGTTAATCATGATAATAAATAAAAGTGGACTTATTACACTGCCCTGAGGTGTACCATTTTCAATAGCTCAATAGCTCAATAGCTCCACTTAATGATATAGCTCCACCCACCTTTACTCGAATACTTCTTCCAATTAAAAACTCTTTTATCCAATTATACATTCTTTCTTTTATATTCATTTTCTGTAACTTTATTAATAACCCCTCTTTCCACAACATATCATAAGCCTTTTCAATATCAAAGAAAACAGCAAAGACACTTTCCTTATTTATAAATGCCTTTCTTATTTCATCCTCTAAAGATACTATTGGATCCATAGTCCCTCTACCACACCTAAACCCACTTTGATAAGAAAAAAAACAATTCATTTTTTCCAAATGATAAGTCAATCTATCAGCTATCATTCTCTCCATTACCTTACATAAATGAGAAGTTAAAGCTATTGGACGATACTTTATAGGATTACTTGGATCTTTCCCAGGCTTTTTAATAGGTATAATTAATGCTTCCTTCCAACTTTGAGGAATTATACCTTCTATCCATATTCTATTATAAAATGTTAAAATCCCTTCCATAGATGTTTCACTAAAATGCTTCATCATACTGTAACTAATCCCATCCACTCCTGGAGTAGATTGTTTCATTCTTCTTACTGCATTCTTTAACTCACTCATAGAAAATGGTACATCTAACAAATTATCTTCAGCCTCTTTTTTCTTCTCTATATCAGAATATTCCTTCATCACACCCTTCCTTATTTCCTTACTCTGTTCAGTCAAATTTTCTGAACTATTTACTTTTATAAATGCCTTTAAAAACATTTCCACTTTATCTCTATCCTCCACAGCTATTTCTCCCTCCATACTTAAAACTGGATACCCGTTACACTTTTGAATCCCTTTCATTTTCTTTATCATACCCCATACTTCCTCTACTGGTGTATTCTTCCCTATTTCATCACAATAAGCCATCCAATACTGTTTTCCGACTTTCCTTATTATCCTCCTTACCTCAAATTGTGCTTGTTTATACTCTATTAAATCTTGAAAATAATGTGTTTTCTTAACTATCCTATAACTATATATTTGGTATATATTTATTTGCTTCTACTTGAATGGCATAAACAACATCATCACTAATAATTTCTACAGATCTATCTGGTTCTACTATAATACTCTTTAATCCCTCTTCACTCAGACTCATGAATTCTTCCCAATTCGCTTTATCAAACCTCCATCTACCATTAATTCCTTGACTCGCCTTACTTCCTCTCACATTCACACTAACAGATATCATTATTGGATAATGATCACTCCCAATAGTATATTGTCGCAATATTTCCCACTCAGCACTCCCTGCAATTGAATCAGACACCATTGTCTGATCTAACACAAACTCTTTACCTGTAGCCACATCTATCCCATCATTCAGACACACCAAATGTCTCTGATCTATCAAATCTTTCACCACCATTCCATTACAATCTGTCAGTAAACCTCCCCATAACATGCTCTGTGCATTAAAATCCCCACACCAAATTACCCTATCTTCATTAAGACCCTCTATTTGCTCTAACTCACTCAACACTAATTTCTTACAAGGATTATAAAAGTGTATTAATACATACTTTATTCCATTCACCCAAACCTCTACTACAACATATTCTTGTGTTACACCTTTGCCTAATGATCTATATTGCATGCCTTCCTTAATCAGAGTAATACACCCTCCACCATTTCCCTCCTCTCGATCTCTTCTCTCACTCACATATCCTTTAATAACAAAATCAAATCTAGGTTTAAGCCATGACTCTTGTATACATATCAGATCCGTTTTAACTTCCATCTCATTAATAACACCTTTAAACTCCAATCCATTAGCCACAAGACTTCTCGCACTCCATTGTAAAATTAAAATCATCGTCCTAGCCAAACCATGCTTCCTGGCTGGACTGTATCTCACTAATCAGCCCATCCCTAACCATTTCCCATGATATATCCTTTACTCCCAAGAATCTCTCTGCTGCCTTGACTATAATTTGAATCTTAGTTGTCTTCTTTTCAGTCTGTGCAGTACAATTAATTACTTCAGCTATGAACAACAAGAAATTTACTTTACTTACAATCATTGTCTTTTCCGTAATCCTACCTTCCATCTCTGATATTTCCTCAATTCTCTTCTCTTTTTGCACATCCCTCTCTTTTCCTTTCTCTCTATTCCTTGTATCAATCACTTTAACAGCCTCTGCATATGTTATATTCCTCTTGGCTCTCACTCTGTACTTCAATTGCTTTCTTCCTCACCTCGCATCCTCCAAACGCAACACTATGCTCCCCTCCATAGTTGCCGCATTTTGGTCCTGCTCCTTCACATTTGCCATAATCATGTTCCCCCCCACATCTTGCACATTGTTTCTTCGCTTTACACACCATAGCCACATGCCTGTATTTTTGACGATTATAACATTGCCCTTAACGTCTCATACCAGAGCGCCACCCAATGGACAAATATATAATTACACACAAATGGCTTCAACACTGTGTGTGTATGCACCCGTTCGCTGTGAACTCCCTAAACAGACTAAACTGCGAGCAATTGTACTTTTCATAACTTGTATGAATATGATACGTTATCCAAAAACGTACTGGTCTTTTGACATTTAATTACATCCATGTAGGTTATTGTCAGTGAAGTTATGTTTGTAATACGTAGTAAAATGTACAAAACTACCGAGCTAGCTAGTGAAAGCTTAAAGTGACTGCAATCAAACGTCCAATATTAGTTGATAATATTGTTAATACTAAGTCAATTTATTTAGTTTGACACCTTGATGACTGAGATGTGAAGACTTACCTCTATACTGGACTTTCTTCTGTTCTTCTTCCTTTCTCTTTTTCCGACACTGGGCACCCGAGGGTTTAAACCGCTTCATTTTTTATGAAAGCGCGCCAGTGATGAGCACTTGCTTGAGTGCTTTTCCACTGTGTAGGTACTGATACACCTCAGTACTTTTGTACTTTGCGCATTGTAGACTCATCTGCACCAAGTGACAACACAAAATAATTAAATATGTCTTTGTATGTTATATAAGGCCACTTCTTCATGTCATCCTCCCACTCGTGAATAGTTTGAGGGTGTGGCACTGACCTGCCATTTTGATTATGCAGTGATTTTTGGAAATGTCCCCACAACATAGTTCTCTAATTTAGTTCAGATAACGTTAGTTAGCCCAGGGAAGCGAGGAAACGGAAGTGCCGCACAACCTGAAGTTGGACCCATGTTTACTTCCGCGTTCAAAAATAAGGCGAATACTCAACTCATATTTTCTTGAGTTGTATTTTAAGTGTGCTGTTGGTTTAATATAGATATGTGTGTGTATGATTGTAACACGATTCTTATCTGCCACTGTAAACTTAAACATATTTGCACTTAAATCACAACTAAAGTAGGGGTAGTAGCATACACTGCATATAAATGGGCTTTTATTTAATGCATTAGTCATAATGTAACGCTTATTTATTCAGCTTAATTATATTAATTATGTTTTTTTAAATATGCTTTTAGTGCATTGTTAATTTGTTACAATGACAATTTTGAGCATAAAGTTTAAAAATACAAAAAATATATTTTAAAGTAATGTTCAAATAAGTACACTTTACAAAAGTACACAGAACTTTCATTTTAAGTATATTTTTAGAAAATATACTAAAATACAATTATTTTAAAATGTGTTAAAAGTTGTATCGTGAAAATATGATGCTAATATACATTGTATATATTTAGAGATGGTACAATTTTTGTTAGTATATTTCCAATATACTATTGGAAAAGAGAATATATTTGAAATACAATAAAGTATCCTTTTTTTTCACGAGGGATGCATTGTTTTAGTTTGGCTGGGTCGCCGCTAGCTTAGCTTAGCATAACGAATGGAATCCTATGTTGCCAGCTAGCATGTCCCGAGTAAAAGTGATCCAAAAAACAATGTTTACAAATGTGCGGAAGGAGGATTCAAAATCCAAATTCAAAATTCTGGTAAAGTCCGACATCGTTGTTTCACCTTTTAACTTTTTTTGTAAAAGGTTTTACCTTTTTTACGTTTGACTTTTGTGTATGTACACGTTCATCTTGTAAACACTGACTCGGTAATTCCGCCTACGACAAGCGTGACCTTTTCAACGTAACTACGTATTACGTGACGTCACGTACACATATCACAGAATGGAGCAAGGCGAACATTTGTGCTTATAAAACTTAAACTTTTTTATCTTTTTTCTTAAATGACCAATCGTTTCTTAGATAAGACCCTTATTCATCGTCTGGTTTTGTCTGGTATCGTTTAAAGCCCTTTGAAGCTGCACTAAAACAGTCATTTGGACCTTGAACCGTTTGGGGTCCATTGATGTTCATTATATGAACTTATTTTCGACTGAAGAAAGAAAGACATGGACATCTTGGGTGACATGGGGTGAGTTAATTATCAGCAAAAGTTTATTTAAAAGTGAACTAATACTTTAAGTTCACCTTACAATAATGTGAAATCTTTAAAAATTACACCAGTGTAAAACCACAGAACGTCAATAAACTGTAAATTTATAATATAATGAATTTAAAAGTACAAGCCAGTTACGCCTGTGAAGTAATATATAAGTGTAGCACACAGTCTTATACAGCTAGTAAACTAACAGTGTTTTGTAGCATCTGCGCTATGTTGCTAAAACTATCTTTTGGCTCTAACTGTAATTATTTCCCAAATCCAGGTTCCAGGTTATAATATGCAAAAGTCTACATATTAATCTCTTAATTTTGCAGAAAGAAATTATACTTATTCAAAAATAAAGGCTTGAACATCTAAAAACTGCACATTTAAGGGGCTCCTCTTCTGGTGCAGGTTTTCAGACAGCTTTCAAAATGACCGTCAGACAGTGTGAACACATGAATAACCATAACTCAGTGTGAACACATGAATAACCATAACTCAGTGTGAACACACGAATAACCATAACTCAAAGTGTATTGGTCTGATTAGCTTGACATTACAGGAGGTAAATGTTAACACACACATCATTTGGTTAAGACATCAAGTAGGATGATAAATTCTTTTTTTCTTTTTATAATCTGAGCTCAGAGATAGTAGTGTGCTTAAAAGGTACGTTTACCCTTATACACTGAACTGTAATGAACTATGATTGACGATGGGAACGATTATTTTACAACAGTGTGCAACAATAAAATGCAGTAGTAGGTTTTTTTAAACACAGTTCAGTTTCTGCAGTATTTGGTACTGCATTGCACCACAAACGTGGCAGGTTTACAGTTCAGCAGTGAATCAGCTGTTCTGCAAAGTCAATCAATAACACTGGCATCATGTTCTCCAGTCTCCAGTACAGACCACCAATGAGTGTTGGGTTCTATCATTTAATTACTTTTACCTTGAAAAAAGTAAAGTAGGGATTACTTTAAAATGCATGTTTTTTGTATCCTTCTCACATTTGTAATACTTAGGTCAGTTAATAAGAATAATTGATGTAGTTTATTAGTCTTTCATGTCTATCCTTGAATAACTTAACTAGTCAAGGTTGATATTGGATTTAGAAAGTAATTCAACAGCAGGGTGAGTAAAAGATGGCTTCATTTTTCATTTCAGGGTGAACTATCCCTTTAACACTGCCACCTATGGAATTCCAAACTGACATATTCATATATAAATACGTATATAAATAAATATACAAAGAAATGTATTTATACTTGTATATTTCCCTATTTATGTATAATTGTATATATTTTTTCATTTATTTCACATTTATTTATTTCTACATTCCTTTGTCTATACAGGGAGTGTAGAATTATTAGGCAAATGAGTATTTTGACCACATCATCCTCGTTATGCATGTTGTCTTACTCCAAGCTGTATAGGCTGGAAAGCCTACTACCAATTAAGCATATTAGGTGATGTGCATCTCTGGAATGAGAAGGGGTGTGGTCTAATGACATCAACACCCTATATCAGGTGTGCATAATTATTAGGCAACTTAACAAAAAACAAATTTATACCCATTTCAATTATTTATTTTTACCAGTGAAACCAATATAACATCTCAACATTCACAAATATACATTTCTGACATTCAAAAACCAAACAAAAACAAATCAGTGACCAATATAGCCACCTTTCTTTGCAAGGACACTCAAAAGCCTGCCATCCATGGATTCTGTCATTGTTTTGAGTTGTTCACCATCAACATTGCGTGCAGCAGCAACCACAGCCTCCCAGACACTGTTCAGAGAGGTGTACTGTTTTCCTCCTTGTAAATCGCACATTTGATGATGGACCACAGGTTCTCAATGGGGTTCAGATCAGGTGAACAAGGAGGCCATATCATTAGATTCTCTTCTTTTATACCCTTTCTTGCCAGCCACGCTGTGGAGTACTTGGGGCGTGTGATGGAGCATTGTCCTGCATGAAAATCATGTTTTTCTTGAAGGATGCAGACTTCTTCCTGTACCACTGCTTGAAGAAGGTGTCTTCCAGAAACTGGCAGTAGGACTGGGAGTTGAGCTTGACTCCATCCTCAACCCGAAAAGGCCCCACAAGCTCATCTTTGATGATACCAGCCCAAACCAGTACTCCACCTCCACCTTGCTGGCGTCTGAGTCGGACTGGAGCTCTCTGCCCTTTACCAATCCAGCCACGGGCCCATCCATCTGGCCCATCAAGACTTACTCTCATTTCATCAGTCCATAAAACCTTAGAAAAATCAGTCTTGAGATATTTCTTGGCCCAGTCTTGACGTTTCTTTCTAACGCTCTTTCTAATCTTTGCTAACGTTAGTTAATAAAAATACAGCTGTTCATGATAGCTCACTGTGCATTAACTAATGTTAACAAGATTTTTTTAATGCATTAGTAAATGTTGAAATTAACATTAACAAAGATAAATAAATGCTTTATAAGTGCAGTTCATTATTAGTTCATGTTAACTAATGCATTAACTAATACAACCTTATTATAAAGTGTTACCAAATATTGTATGTGTTTTTTTTGTGTGTTTTTTTAACAGCTTCTGTATTTGTGTGTTTGCAGTATTGATAAACAAAGGTAAGTGTAGCAGGAACCACATTTTCTGACATTTTCATTGACTAATTCTGACTATTTTATATAAGGCAAAAATAATAAAAATTAACGTTGTTGTTGTTGTTGTTTTAATCAGGAAAGAGGTAGAATTGATTTTCAAGGCAGTGTCTCTCATTTTCAGTGTGTCTGCAGGCCACTGTTGAGGGGAATATTGGAGGCTTTGCTATCTTGCCTTGTTCTTCCATTGACACTGGCCTTAACAAAGAAAATATAACGGTTTATTGGAGACATAATAGCAGTCAAAATGTTTTTGACATAATTGAGGGAAAAGGTTCAGTAGAGAAGCAGGATCCAGCATACAAGAACAGAGTTGAAACCTTTCCGAAGGAGTATATTAAAGGAAACTTCTCACTCAAACTCAACAAACTTCAATACAATGATACAGGAAATTACATCTGCTACATCCCAAAGGCACATCAAAATCCAAGCACACAGCTTTTTGTCAAAGGTATGTGAAATATTATTAATAACTAATTTTTTCTTCTTTCTTTATTTATTTAAAAACATCTAACTTGAATATAGTGTTCTCAATGTTTTTTCTGATGTTTTGTCCTACAGGCAGAGAAAACCATGGAGCGGAAACAAGAGCAGAGTGGACTGTGTTGTTTTTAATTCTGCTTAATATTCTACAAGTTATTTGAAAGAAGGAAGAATATGCTGTGAAAAAAACATATTTTTCCATCTAAAGAAAATATATCTAAACTACAACACATGCTCTCAGTGCCAAATGCGGAACAGTTAGTTAATGCGTTCATGACCTCAAGGCTAGATTATTGTAATGCTCTACTGCAGGGGTGTCCAACCCTGCTCCTGGAGGGCTACCGTCCTGCAGATTTCAGTTCCAACTCTGCGCCAAAACACCTGACTGTAATTGTCAAGCAGCCCTGAACACCAGGTGAACTAGCTGGTTCAGGTGTGTGTGATTCGGGTTGGAGCTAAAATCTTCAGGGTGGTAGCCCTCTATGACCAGGGTTAGACACCCCTGCTCTACTGGGTGGTTGCCCTGCATGGTTAATAAACAAACTCCAGTTGCTCCAAATCGCAGCAACTTGAGTTCTTACTAGAACCAGGAAGCATGAGCGGATTAGTCTGGTTCTGTTAACACTGCATTGGCTCCAATGTCAATTGGCTGTAAAAAATGCATAGCTTATGTTGGACTTGGCATCAATTTCCTCAAGTCCGCGTGTTCGTTGAATGAGGAGAGCAGGAACAAAATAAAGATTAACTGTTTTAATGATTAAGTAAGTCAGATGAAGATAGTATACAGAGCTCTGGGTCACAGCTGTACCTGATTTACACAATCCTTTTAACTCAATTTCAATGTAACTGTTGTGTAGTCTCAATGAAACACTTACATATTTCAATTAAACAAAACATCAATGTAACTATTGCAAGTCTCAATTAAACTACTGCATATTTCAATTAAACAACAATTAAACTATGTGGCACAGTGACAGCTCCCTTGTTTCAATTAAACAAACATTCAGTCAGCAATGTGATCTGAACTGCTTAGGTACTTTTTGGGAGAATGAAAGGCAGGTTCTTTTTGATGAACAAAATCATCTCTGCATGATCAGCTGTGATTCTGTTTCTGTCGTCATTCACAATATGTGACACTGAGCTGAACAGCCTTTCACTGGCAACACTACTGCATGGTGCTGAGAGGTATCTGGATGCCATTTTGGCCAGAGTAGGGAACCGCACTTTGTTAACTGCCCAGTATTGTAGTGGTTTGTCTTCTCGAGAAATTGTGGTCTCCCCTAGGTATGTCTCTAATCGTGCAGTAGAACCTACTTGAGCTCTGTTTAGAGAGACTGGTGCTTGGTCATCTGCTATTTCATCAAATATACTGTCCAGGCTGCTGCTTGCCTGGTCCCTGTGTGGTTTTCTGGCAGGAGGTTCGTGCAGGTCATGATTCTCCTCTTCTCTAGCTGACCTCAACAGCTCACGCATCAGCATCTCCTTGGCATTTGCAGCAGTGTTGGTGTTAGAGAAAAAAAAGATGTTTATACCTATAACAGAGGGAGAAAAAAATGAGGCATCTGACAATAGGTATTTATTAAAATAACATAGCCTAATCAAATAATGTATTAATGAAAATGAAATACTAAAATCTACTTTTCAGCAAGACTGGCAACTTTTAACTCGCTATCTAGCACACACGCACACAGACACATTTACACACACACACACACACACACAGACAGACACGCACACAGACAGACAGACAGACACACACACACACACAGACACACACAGACCTAACACACCTAACCCTAACCCCAATGCAGTGCCGCAAGCGTGCAATTTCCTGATCAATTTTGAGCATCCAGATTGATTGTGAAGAGGAAGATGCGATATGCCAAACCCAACAATGCAGAGGAGCTGAAGGCCACTATCAGAGCAACCTGGGCCCTCATAACACCTGAGCAGTGCCACAGACTGATCGACTCCACGCCACATTGCTGCAGTAATTCAGGCAAAAGGAGCCCCAACTAAGTATTGAGTGCTGTACATACTCATACATATAATGTTCATACTTTTCAGTTGGCCAAGATTTCTAAAAATCCTTTCTTTGTATCGGTCTTAAGTAATATTCTAATTTTCTGAGATACTGAATTTGGGATTTTCCTTAGTTGTAAGTTATAATACTTAGTTGTAAAGAAATAAACATTTAAAATATATCAGTCTGTGTGTAATGAATGAATATAATATACAAGTTTCACTTTTTGAATGGAATTAGAGAAATAAATCAACTTTTCTATGATAATTATATGATATTTTGATGATAATTATATGACCAGCACCTGTACTACCTAGTTCATATACTGATCAAAAGGGGCGGAGCAAGAACACATCCTGGCATTTGAACTGTTCTTGGCTAGATGTGAACTTTGAATTGGAACAGTACTTGGGCAACGACGGATGGCGGTTCACAAGTCCACAAGATTGCGTATTGAGAAATGGCTGTTGAACATTTATGTTCAGAAAACACAACTTAAGAGACAGCGTGAGACTCTTTCAAGGAGGAAAAGGTAAAAATTAAAATTAAAAATAAAACTCTTATTCGTGTTTCTCACACAATGCTTTGCCCTCTAAACATTAAATGATACTTTAGAATTGTAATGTTTTACGTTACTTAAAGGGGTACTTCAGCGCTGGGAAGATGAATCTGTATTTAAACTGGGTCATTAATGTAGTAGAAATGTGAAATTATTTTTGAATTTGGTGCCTTCTAGACTGAGAAAACACAGAAAATGTATTTTTGTCTCATGGGGATGAAAGACAACAATTCCCAGAATGCACTGCTTCACTGCCCTACTCTAGGCACGGCTAGTCGGCTACAGGATTACTGGATCACTTGCCACAGCGTTCATTTCAGAAAATCAGTTCAGTTAGAGGCGCTACAATTAAAAACTGAGCGTGTCTGTTCGATATAATGTGAGTGAGCGATTGGCGTCACGGCACAAGCGCAGCAGGATCGGATTACATTCATGAACTGAGGTAAGCGCGGGATTCGCGGCTGCGGCTGCATTCACAGCGCGTGATCAGTCTGGCACGTGTTCAGTTCATGTCTTTGGAAGCTTAACTGTCATAGGAAGTTCATTTTAAAAGTTGAAACACTCACTTTGCTCTCCACCGCTACGAAACATGAATCTCCGCAGCTCCGCGAGCCGAGTGCTGTGAGTGTGATGTTAAAAACATATGGAAATAGCGCCTCCTGCTGGCTGTAGTCTTTAGCCTCTGGACAAAAACTCATCAGATGACGCAAAATGACGATATTTGCAGATATTCTGGAATTTTTCCAGAAATAAAATACATAATTCTCTCCTCTCAGGGTCATATGAGGGGGGAAAGTACGATAATTTGAGTATACTCCCGGGTTTCTACTGATGCAAAGCTTAATGCTAATCGCTGAAGTAACCCTTTAATCATTTTATGCTGTAAGCGGTCAGGTAAACTACCTTACTGGCAGTATTAAGCGAGGTCACAATAACTGGGGTACATTTACATTGATTACAGTGTTCACCAGTGCTCACCAAAGTCCACTTTGCTCAGTTAATTCAACTGGTTATTTATTTTATTATATATTTAGGTATGTAGATGGCAAATTTCCAAAATGTTAAGATTACCCAAAGTTAACAGTATGTTATTCATAATCAGTTTACAATAAAACATGTCAAGTCATTCTACAAATATATCACACAAAAAACATTAGTGACTTGTTTAAAATATCTATTATGTAAGCAATTGGTGAAATTGTGTACAATCACAAATGGAACAAATATTTTCACTTTCTGTCACGTAACACACAGGAGCAGCTTTTATGTGCCCTTTGAGACTCTGGAGATTCAGGACAGGTGACACGTAAAGACAATCAGGGTTTTTTTATTCCTTTATTGCTCAGTTTTGCTCTTAATGCATATAAGATTGATTTTATCAGTTTGTTCTTAGTTAATTAGTGTCCTAAATGTTTTTCAAAGATTAGTCATTGCCAATTTATTTGCCATGATAAAAGGGATAAAAGGATTTAATATTACAAGAAAATTACTGTAAAGATAGAGTAGAGCAACATTTCACAATGCACAGCTGGTTCAGCACACAATAATGGGTGAAAGAGAATAACATTGGGATTGTGTACCTGTAGGATGTGGAAATATAGAGTCAATCCAAAGTAAAGCAACATTAAAATAATAGGCCTATTTTGCAGTATACAATGAGGAAATGGATGGTCTCAGGAAAGAAGCTCTGATTGTGATGGGAAGTCCTAGTTACTGTGTAACGTCTATTGTTTATTTAATATGGGTCCATCATCAGCAAACAATAGGGAGAGGCGAGTGCAGACACCATCAGTCAGAGAGGTAAATTGCAGCAGGCAGCGGGGTAACTGTGCAGAGAACAGGCAGGACGAACACGACAGGACAAGACTTGACAAAGTGAGATGGAAACCTCAAAGACTGAGGCAGGTAACGACCAGCAATAATCTGGCGAAGAGCAAAAAAGCTCCAGTGACCTAATGCATTGTGGGTACACATGCGCTATAAACTTGCGCGTTTTTTTTAAAACATGTCAAGCTCGCGTCCACTGTTTGAGCGCAATGGGTCTGTCCAGTAACTCATGATGAACCTCAGGCGAACTGCACACTGCAGAGATGCATTTCAGTTGCTCAGACTGTCTGACTTAAAGGAGCGGTGAAAGAAATCCGTGCTTTTAAAGGTATAGGCCTATTGTTTTAATTATGGATAATATATGACTATAATATTCCATACATTGCTAGAGCTTGGCCGTCACAATAAGTATATATTTTTAGACAGGTTAATTAATAAATTATAGCCTAATGTTATTATTAATTTATCATTTAGCTAGGCTATATTAATCATACATACTAAATAATCCTGTCATATAAAGTTTATGACATTTAAAAAATATATTTAAAATAATTAGGACAAATAATTAGACTAAATAATAATATAGTAATAATTTATGTAAATATATGTGAAAAAAAAATAAATTTGAATTTCAGATTAGTCAAAAAAGGGCGTGAATGGGTGTCCCTTATTTGGCCACACTGAAGGTGGCAACCCTACTATGACTAATGTCTACTGACTAACCAATAAAAATGCAACATGAAATGGTGTATTGATCAACATGACATGGCGGTAAAACTTACAGCTACATACCTCAAGCTCCATTTATGGAAGCTTGTTTCTGCCACAGAATAAAACATAAATAAGGTAATGTAACTTTCTATCTTACAAGTCTGACTTTTTAATCACAGAATTCCATGATGTAAAGCCGCAATTGCGAGATAAATTCAGTATTTTTATACCTCAGAATTTGACTTTATAACTCACAATTGTGACTTTATAACACAATTCTGAAACTATATCTCGCAATTCTGACTTTATAATTTGAAATAATGAGAGATCAAACCCGGCACATGACAGACGTGGGATTTAAAGAATTTACATGGTTGGTCAGGTGTTTTTAGAAAAGATGTCATGTGATTTACTAGAAATCAGATTATGTTTATGTAAACTGCAAATCCTGTTAGACTGGATCTAAACCTATATTTACATCTGCTGTAAGCAGGAAGAGTCTCTAGTTATGACTTGATACTCATACATCCCTCAGATGGTGAACACAAGCTAAATATAAAGTATGTTAAAGAAAAATCTAACAATGTTATATTCACATGCTCATACACACCTTAAAGTATGAAAATTAATTAGCAATATCTTTTTCAGAATAATGAACAGTGTGTAGGATAAAACAGCATCTCTAAACTTGATGAGCAACCCGGCTGTCTGACTCTGTTGATCCATCGCTCAGCAGTATGGGTAAGAAATCAAAAATATCTGATTATTAGCATTACTGATTGAGAATTTTTCTTATGTTTCAATGCATTGATACATCTGAGAACTGCTCTTCTGTGTTTATTCTAGATCAAAATCTGACCATTGTGTTATTTGGAAGCTCTGCGGCAGTCCAGTTTCAATATGACAATATTCCACTTGGAGAAACAGAATCAAATATAAAAAATGTAAAAATATCCAGGATTGCTCCTTTGCAGATGAAGATATCAGGGCGTCACGTCTCAGTTATTAACACGATTGGCTTACATGAGACTGCAATTGATCTGGATCCGCTCACTGGTCAACTAGTGAATGAAAATGAAATCATCGCCTTCATCTTTGTAGTGCGACTGGGTCAGTTAACAGATGCTGATAAGATGGGTATTGATTGGCTTCAGAGAGTGTTTGGTGACAGAGTTCTTCAGTTTGTGATGATTCTCTTCACCTATGAGAACGAGGAAGAGTCTGACTCAATAATCGATGATCTGAAGAAAAACTCTGCTCTGGAGCGTCTAATTGAGAAATGTGGTGGAAGATATCATACCTGCAGCAAGAACATGAACAAACAGTCAGAGATGAGAGACCTGATGAGCAGGATTGAGCATCTGTTTATTGAGAATAACCAGCACTGCTACACTAGTGAGATGTACAACACTGCATTAAGAGAGAGAGAAGATGTGCAAAACAGGACATGTCAAAGCGGTAAGAACATAGATTTGGTTTCATTGATGTTATGTTGATTCTACAGTATAACATGTTCATTTGACTCTAACACTTCTATTCATGATTTACCACTTATACTTGTAACATACACTCACCTAAAGGATTATTAGGAACACCATACTAATACTGTATTTGACCCCCTTTCGCCTTCAGAACTGCCTTAATTCTACGTGGCATTGATTCAACAAGGTGCTGAAAGCATTCTTTAGAAATGTTGGCCCATATTGATAGGATAGCATCTTGCAGTTGATGGAGATTTGTGGGATGCACATCCAGGGCATGAAGCTCCCGTTCCACCACATCCCAAAGATGACATATTGGGTTGAGGTCTGGTGACTGTGGGGGCCATTTTAGTACAGTGAACTCATTGTCATGTTCAAGAAACCAATTTGAAATGATTCGAGCTTTGTGACATGGTGCATTTTCCTGCTGGAAGTAGCCATCAGAGGATGGGTACATGGTGGTAATAAAGGCAAACTGATCTCATGAAATGGCGTATGTATGACACGCCAATTCGTATGCCATTTTGGTGTGCTATCAAGACACATAATCGCTTTTTTAGTGTGTTTATCAACGCTGTTTCATTCTATCCCCTACACTGCCCCTACCCCTAAACCTACCCATAACACACATACACACACACACTGCCCCTAAACCTACCCATGACAAGAAACATTTAGCATTTTTACATTAAAAAAAAACAAACATAATATAGTATGTTTATGTTTTTAAATGTTTTTAAATCCATTTACATTGTGGACACACACACACACATAATGGTTAGTTTCGGCGTAGATATACACGCGGAATCACACGGCGTAGACATACACGCAAAATCACACGGCCTAGACATACACGCAGAGATGATGGTTCGTTTCGGCGTACACATACATGCGGAATCACACGGCGTAGACATACACGCGGATAGCTCAAAATGCGTACAGATAACGCCATTTTTGGCTTTAGAAAGTGGCGTGTATGTTAACGCAAAGTCATGATGCCATGTTGATAAAGGGATGGACATGGTCAGAAACAATGCTCAGGTAGGCCGTGGCATTTAAACAATGCCCAATTGGCACTAAGGGGCCTAAAGTGTGCCAAGAAAACATCCCCCACACCATTACACCACCACCACCAGCCTGCACAGTTGTAACTAGGCATGATGGATCCATGTTCTCATTCTGTTTACGCCCAATTCTGACTCTACCATCTGAATGTCTCAATAGAAATTGAGATTCATCAGACCAGGCAACATTTTTCCAGTCTTCAACTGTCCAATTTTGGTGAGCTCGTGCAAATTGTAGCCTCTTTTTCCTATTTGTAGTGGAGATGAGTTGTACCCGGTGCGGTCTTCTGCTGTTGTAGCCCATCCGCCTCAAGGTTGTCCGTTTGTGGCTTCACAAATGCTTTGCTGCATACCTCGGTTGTAACAAGTGGTTATTTCAGTCAAAGTTGCTCTTCTATCAGCTTGAATCAGTCGGCCCATTCTCCTCTGACCTCTAGCATCAACAAGGCATTTTCACCCACAGGACTGCCACATACTGGAGGTGTTTCCCTTTTCACGCCATTCTTTGTAAACCCTAGAAATGGTTGTGCGTGAAAATCCCAGTAACTGAGCAGATTGTGAAATACTCAGACCGGCCCGTCTGGCACCAACAACCATGCCACGCTCAAAATAGCTTAAATCACCTTTCTTTCCCATTCTGTTTGGAGTTCAGGAGATTGTCTTGACCAGGACCACACCCATGTGATTGGTTGATTAGATAATTGCATTAATGAGAACTTGTGTTCCTAAGGTGAGTGTATACTCGACAAGATAAGATTCAGAAGCTTATTTTAACTTTTAATGAAATTAAATAAAAACAAAGACAATCAAAAGCAAAGAAAACCAAGAACTTCCAGGTGAACATGTTACACTGTGAAAAAGGCTTTAAAAATACAAAGGAACTAATTAACAAGCAAAAAAACACCTGTAGATAATAAAACCATTTTCTTGTTTAGACTACAGAATACATCTGACATGCCGGAATAAATTACAGTAGTGCTTTTTATTTCAAAATAATGAGATTACAATTTTAATATTTCTATCACTATTTTTTTGTTGTTGTTGTTCTGTCACAAGATCAAATTATTGAAAAGAGTATGGACAACACCTCAACAACAGATACAAGAGAAAGACATGAGGTAAGTGTCGAGTTAGTGTAAAAATAAAACAGGAGCAGGAAGTTCTATGAATGTAGACATACAGCTTATAGAAGTGGTTCCTTATTATCATTCCTTCCTTATGATAGTTCCCTTTTGAAGCAACTTGTGTTGCATCATAGTAACAATACTTTGGGAACACCTCTGCTAATTGCGTCTTGAGGAACGTGTGAAATCAGTCCAATGGAATGGCAGGGTCACAGATGGGGTGACGTCATGACCAGGATGCTATGAAGAACGCACAGACCAAACAATTTCAGCTTTTTTGTCTTTAGCAAGCACTCTGTGTGAATTGTCCTTGTCTATTTATTGTTGTCTGTCAAAGCAACAAATATATATATTGAGTGTATGTATATATATATATATATATATATATATATATATATATATATATATATATATATATATATATATATACACCCAAGAGTTTGGAAGAAAGCAAACAGAAGCTATCTAAATCGTCACAGTAGAGATACACACAATTTTTGTCTATCGAGGGGGTTGACTGTGCTCAATGTGAGCAGCTTTCACAAGCACGCTCCGCTCCCAACAGGCATTCTTCAAGGAGAGTGCACAAGCTTGCGTTCCTTGTGGTTTGTGTCCCTCTGTTGCCGAGCCACAGCAGAGGCTCACATTGTGGGGATTGCAAATGTACTATACTTTACTATAAGAAAGAATATGAGGATAAAACAGGCCAAAAGAAATATATTTTCTTGTAGATTACTTAGAATATAGTTAACAATATATTTAAGTAAGAGCCAAAGGCAGAATGACATATGTGTGCAAGTATCAGGTCACCGTGATTCTCAAATCTGGTGCCAAAGGGTGCGCGGGTGCCAAAGGGTGCCCCGTCTCTGAGATAGGAGGTCCTTCCTCAGAGGAATCGGCCAGGGAGGGGCTGTCACATGGAGTAAGAGTTCCGGGAACCAGGTCCAGCCGTGCCAATAGGGGGGCGACCAGAAGGACCTGCTCCTTGTCCTCCCTGATCTTGCACAGTAGCTGTGCGAGAAGGCTCACTGGGGGAAACGCATATTTGCGTAGGCCCCGTGGCCAGCTGTGCACCAGCGCATCCGTGCCGAGCGTGCCCTCGGTCAGGGAGTAAAACAGGCGGCAGTGGGAAGAGTCGTGGGAGGCAAACAGATCTACCTGCGCGTCGCCGAACTGTTCCCAAATCAGCTGGACCGTCTGGGGATGGAGTCGCCATTCCCCAGGGAGTGGCTGTCACCGCGAGAGCTCGTCGGCTGCACGGTTTAGTTCTCCCGGGATATAGACAGCACGAAGGGACCTCAGATGCTTCTGACTCCATAGGACGAGATGGCGGGCGAGTTGAGACATCCGGCGGGAGCATAGACCCCCCTGGTGGTTGATGTACACTACTGTGGCCATGTTGTCTGTCCTGACTAGCACATGTTGACCCTCGAGCAACGCTCGGAAGCGGTGCAGGGCGAACCGTACTGCCAGCAACTCGAGGCAATTGACATGCAAGGCCCGCTGGGGTCCTGTCTAGGAGCCCGCGGCCGCATTTTCATTGCACATGGCCCCCCAGCCCGTGGCGGATGCATCTGTTGACACAACCACATGTCTGGAAACTCGTTCTAAGGGCACTCCGGCCTGTAGAAAACTGAGGTTTGACCACGGGGTGAAGGTTTGAAGGAAGGCTCGAGTCACTTGGACCCGGAGCGTGCCTGTCTGCCATGCCCATCTCGGGACTCTATCGCGAAGCCAATGCTGAAGCGGTCTCATATGAAGCAATCCGAGCGGTGTTACCGCGGCTGCTGATGCCATATGCCCCGGGTGCCTCTGAAATAGTTTCAGTGGAACCGCACTCTTGCTCTCGATTTGACGGAGGCAAGTCAGCAGTGACTGCGCGCGCTCGCCCGTGAGCTGCGCGTACATGACGATCGAGTCGATCTCCATACCGAGAAAAGAGATCCTCTGCGCGGGGCAGAGTTTGCTCTTCTCCCAGTTGACACGAAGGCCCAGACGGGCTAGATGCTGGAGAACAAGATCTCTGTGTTCGCACACCTGCTCTCGAGAGTGGCCCAGTATGAGCCAGTCGTCGAGGTAGTTCAGGATGCGAACCCCGTGCTGCCTGAGTGGCGTAAGGGCTGCCTCGATGACCTTCGTGAAGACGCGAGGGGACAGAGATAGCCCGAATGGGAGAACCGCGTACTGATATGCCCGCCCCTCGAAGGCAAACCGTAGGACGTGCTGTGTCGAGGTAGGCTGGACACATGGAAGTAGGCGTCCTTCAGGTTGATCGCTGCAAACCAATCGGCTCGACGAACGCATTCGAAAAGGCGTTTCACTGTCAACATCCTGAATGGAAGCCTGTGGAGGGATCGGTTCAGGATGCGCAGGTCCAGGATTGGCCGTAACCCGCCCGTTTTCTTGGGTACAATGAAGTAGGGGCTGTAGAAGCCGGACTCCATCTTGGCTGGAGGGACAGGCTCAATCGCACCCTTCGCCAGCAGGGTGCCTTTGCACGCATGACTGGGGCATTGGAGCCCACCATGGTAAAGCGGACTCCCCGAAAGCGGGGAGGAGCCTGCGCGAACTGAATCGCGTAGCCGAACCTAATGGTCCTCGCGACCCAGCGGGACAGACCCGGAAGCTGAAG
This sequence comes from Gobiocypris rarus, assembly GCA_023029165.1. Lineage (NCBI taxonomy): Eukaryota > Metazoa > Chordata > Actinopteri > Cypriniformes > Gobionidae > Gobiocypris > Gobiocypris rarus. The sequence continues at coordinate 26,091,653 of CM040929.1, read as the reverse complement.
CCAGGCTCCCAGGTACTCCACCAGCAGGGTCATTCGGACGACAGGCGTACCCCGGGTGGGGCAGCAGGGCAGCATTACTGGCCTGGACATGGGAGGCGTAGCATCCCGGTGTGGGGGTACATTTAACAGCTGCGCCCTGGCAGAGGAGACCAGGGAAGGACTCGCATTCCACGGGGGTCTGCTCTGCCAGGAGGCTGGCGACAGAGAGGGATGCGAGTGGCGGGACCCGGGGGTGGCGCACTGTCATCACTGGTCTCTGGCTGCTCAGGGATGGGTTCGTCAGTTCTGTCTAGGTGCTGCTGACACAGGGGGCCAGCAGCTGAACAAAAGATTCTCCCCTGGCCCTCCACCGGGGGAAGGAGTGGCCCTGCCGCCATCTCCTGGAGAGAACTGCCCATCCCTGAGCTGTCCGTGTCAGTAGCGCTGTTTAGCCTGGCGTTTGTTCGCGGGCTGCGGGGCTGGAACGGACAGGGGCGCCTTCCTGCGGCTTCCTCGGCGCGGCCCCGGGGAAGGCTGCTGCTGGGGTGGCGCACGAGGGGTGGGAGCCGCCGGAGGGCGCCCTCGGCGGCAAGCAGACTTAGACTCCGGGGCAGTATGTGTTTGATAGCCTCAGTCTGCTCTTGGGCGGCTGAGAACTGTTGGGCGAAGCTCTCAACCGCGCCGCCGAATAGCCCAGTCTGGGATATGGGAGCGTCGAGGAACCAGGTCCGCTCGTCGTCACGCATATCCGCCAGGCTGAGCCACAGGTGTCTCTCCTGGACCACAGCTGTGGACATCACCTGACCCAGGGAGCATGCGGTCACCTTCGTCGCCCGGAGAGCGAGATCGGCGGCGGCACGCAACTCATTTTTGAGTCCTGGGTCAGCCCCACCCTTGTGCATGTCGCACAGCAACTTGGCCTGGTAGGCCTGAAGAGCCGCCATGGCATGCAAAGACGCGGCAGTCTGCCCCGCCGCTCTGTAGGATTTCGCCACCAAGGTTGATGTGAATCTACAGGCTTTGGAGGGGTGCTTAGGGTCACCACACCAAGCCATCTGCGGGCACAGTTGCATCGCAACAGAGTGCTCGACTGGGGGAACCCCAGTGTACCCTTTGGCCACGGCCCCATCGAGGGTAGTGAAGGCGGAGGAGATCGCGAAACGGTCATGGGAAGCCCACGGAGACTGCCAGGACCGTGCGAGCTCCTCATGCACCTCCGGGAACAAAAGTATCGGGGGGATGGACGGACGGATGGGTGTCCGCACGTGCCGACCCCAAAAAACAATCGTCCAGCCTTGAGCGCTCAGGTCGAGGCGGAGGGTTCCACTCCAACCCAAGACTCGGGAAAGCATGGGAAAGCATGGCTGTCAACTCTGGGTCCGACACGGGCAATGCTGCGCCACCCGGAGGCGGCCTCACAGCCGCGTCATCATCCTCAGAGGACTCCAGCCCACCTTGTGATGCGGCGATCGACATCTCGTCGTCTTCCCCGCCCCCAAGCGAGACAATCGGGATGGCCGCGGCCGGTCGTGATGTACCCGCTTGAAAGGACGGCAGGTCCGGTGCATGAGAGGGGGGTGTGGGCCGAGGCATTAGCGTCGGAGCATTATTCCACACCATTACCCTCAGATCACCCTGGCCACCAGCCAAAGTGCCGCCTCTCGCGGAGACCGCAGATTGGGGTGTGGCAGAGGGGACTCTTACCCCGGCGGCTGCACGGAGATCACTGAGTCTCGACCGTAACACTGAGATGGGCATGTTCCCGCAATGGAAACATGACTCATCCACGAGCGCTACCTGTGCGTGCCGTAAGCCCAAGCACGTCAGACAGTGCTCGTGCCCATCAGAAGGCGGCAGAGACCGACCGCACCCAGAAGCACACGGGCGAGACATCCTGACAAGGATGCGCCGTGTGTGAGCTCTTTTAGTGAGAGGAAAACCACGCAGTCGATGCCGAAGCGCCCAGGGAACACACACCAGCTGGATGCAGACCACTGCACAGATCAGCAGGCAGGAAGTATGCGATCGCTGCAACGCGCCGTAACACCAACACCGACTGGAAGGCTGCTCGTCTCGAAGAAGCTGACGATAATCTCAGAAGGTTTGAGGAGTGAAGAGTGTATGTGCTCTTGGCTCCAAAGCAGAAACATAATGCGATCATGCCAGCGTTCTTCCTGATATACCCACGCAGATGCAAAATCTGCATGCCCATGGCATTGGCACTGCCATTGGGCGCTTTCTAGATCTCGAAGTTCATAGGCTTCTAAGCGAAACCCCCCATTCGTCAGTCACTGACGTTACTTGGAGTGACTGAACGAAAGGGAACTGAATTTTCATCAGCCATTACTCCAATCTTTGGTGTCACACGATCCTTCAAAAATCATTCTAATATGCTGATTTATTACCAATGTTGGAAACTGCTGTGCTTAATATTTTTTTTAAACCTAGGACCTGTGAAGTAATGGCTGATAAAAATTCAGCTTTGCATCAAAAATAAATTATATTTTTCAGTATATTAAAGTCATTATTTTAAATGGAATTTGGTAACATTATTTTAGGGTTCAATTCTCGCTATTTACTAGACGTTTTTTCCTATTACTAGGATATTGGCTGTTTATTAATCAATCAATCAATCAATCAACTTTATTTATATAGCGCTTTTACAATGATGATTGTTTCAAAGCAGCTTCACAGTGTTAAACAGGACAACATTGCAACAAAATTTGATTTGGCTAGTTTAATTTGGATAGTTTATAGAATTATATATGACCAAATTAATAAATTCTATTTGTATATTTAGTTGAGTAACTTGGATCATAATTTGAGTGTCCCCAACTGAGCAAGCCAAGCCAAAGGCGACAGTGGCAAGGAACCAAAACTCCATCAGGGCATGATGGAGAAATATAAACCTTGGGAGAAACCAGACTCAGTCAGGGTGCCAGTTCTCCTCTGGCCTATTATTAACAGTGTATAATTATTACTCTGGCAACCTTGCAGGTCATAAATCATATTAGATAGGAATATTCAAAATTTTGGGTATCACGCAAGAGACGGGTTCATTTAGGATGGCGCGTAGATTACACAAGAATATGAATACTTGAAAGATCGGAGTTATTGCGCCGTAGACAGGTTAATTGAGGATGACGTGCCGGTGAGGCAAATTCAGAGGAGACACTAATGGACACGGTCTCAGCAGACACTCCAGGATGAGCTGGTCATGTCCAGATGCAGGTCCACCATCCGATCCGGACACGGCCTGGATCCGGCCGACTGCAGTAAACCTCGGGATAAACAGAGAGACTAACATTAGTGTGGATGCCACTCTTTTTATGATGTAACGAGTACATCAGGTGTTATGGGAAGTGTTCCCGGTTCCGGCTGACCTAGTTAATGCAGCCTAACAATCAGTCATTTGATTTGAATAAACAAAGTTAAAAATGTTCTATGTGTATGCCATAGTAAAGAGATGCGTTTTTAGTCTAGATTTAAACTGACAGAGTGTGTCTGCTTCCCGAACAATGCTAGGAAGACTGTTCCAGAGTTTAGGTGCTAAATAGGAAAAGGATCGACCGCCTGCAGTTGATTTAGATATTCTAGGTATTTTCAACTGTCCAGAGTTTAGAGACCGCAATAGACGTGATGGAGTATAATGCGTTAAGAGCTCGCTTAAGTACTGGGAGCTAAACCATTTATTGCTTTATAAGTAATAAGCAAGATTTTAAAATGTATGCGATGTTTAATAGGAGCCAGTGCAGTGTTGACAGAACTGGACTAATATGATCGTACTTCCTGGTTCTAGTAAGAACTCGAGCTGCTGCGTTTTGGACCAGCTGGAGTTTATTTATTAGGCGAGCAGGGCAACCACCCAGTAGAGCATTACAATAATCTAGCCTTGAGCTCATGAACGCATGTACTAATTGTTCAGCATTTTGCATTGAAAGCATGTGACGTAATTTAGATATATTTTTAAGATGGTAGAATGCAGTTTTACAGATGCTAGAAATGTGGCTTTCAAACGAAAGATTGGTATCAAAGAGCACACCCAGGTTCCTCACTGACGACGAGGGCTTGACAGAGCAGTCATCGAGGGTTAGACAGTATTCTAGGGCACTAGTTGTGGAACTTTTCTGTCCAATAATTAAAAATTCAGTTTTATCTGAATTAAGTTGCAGAAATTACTATTCATCCAATTTTTATATCAGCTATGCATTCCGTTAATCTTGTGAATTGGTAAGTTTCGTCAGGGCGTGAAGAAATATAGAGCTGAGTATCATCAGCATAACAATGGAAACTAACGCCATGCTTCCTAATGATATCTCCCAGTGGTAGCATATACAGGGTGAAAAGCAACGGTCCTAACACTGAGCCTTGCGGTACTCCATACTGAACTTGTGATCGGTGTGACATCTCTTCATTTACTGCTACAAACTGATAACGGTCAGATAAGTAAGATTTAAACCATGACAATGCAGTTCCACTAATGCCAACATAATTTTCGAGTCTATTCAAAAGAATATTGTGATCGATAGTATCGAATGCAGCGCTAAGATCGAGTAAAACTAACAAAGAGATACAACCACGATCGGATAATAAGAGTAAATCATTTTTAACTCTAATTAGAGCAGTCTCAGTACTACTATACGGTCTAAATCCTGACTGGAAATCCTCACATATACCATTTCTTTCTAAAAAGGAACATAATTGTGAAGACACGGCCTTTTCTAATATTTTTGATAGAAACGGTAGATTCGAGATTGGTCTGTAATTGAGTAATTCTTTAGGATCAAGTTGCGGTTTTTTAATAAGTGGTTTAATTACAGCCAACTTAAAAGTTTTTGGTACATATCCTAATGTCAAGGATGAATTAATAATATTAAGCAGAGGATCTATGACCTCTGGAAGCATCTCTTTTAATAGCCTAGTCGGTATAGGGTCAAGCATACATGTTGTTGATTTTGATGATTTAACAAGTTTAGCCAATTCTTCTCCTCCTATAGCAGTGAATGAGTGTAATTTTTCCTCAGTGACACTACAATGTTCTGTCTGAAGTGATACTGTAGTAGACGGCTGCATGGTTATAATTTTATTCCTAATGTTATCAATCTTACTAGTAAAGAAGTTCATAAAGTCATTACTGCTGTGTTGTTTACAAACGTCAGAAGTTGAAGCTTTATCCTTTGTTAATTTAGCCACTGTATCGAATAAATACCTAGGGTTGTGTTTGTTTTCTTCTAAAAGAGTTGAGAAATAAGCAGATCTAGCCGTTTTTATGGCCTTTCTGTATGCAATCATGCTCTCTTTCCACAAATTGCGAAAAACCTCCAGTTTTGTTTTCTTCCAGCTGCGCTCCATTTTTCTGGCTGCTGTTTTAAGGGCCCGAGTGTGCTCGTTGTACCACGCGTTGGATTATTTGCTTTAATCTTCTTTAAGCGAGGAGCAACTATGTCTAAAGTGCTAGTAAAGAGAGAGTCAGTAGTTTCTGTTGCAACATCAAGTTCCTCTTGGCTATCTGTAATGCTGAGGAAATGGAACTGATGAGGAAGATTATGTACAAAGCAATCTTTAGTTGCAGCGGTTATAGTCCTGCCATATTTGAAGCGAGGGGATGGCTTTGCAGCCTTGGCTAAATTAAGTATACATGATATTAGGTAATGATCTGAGATGTCATCGCTCTGCTGCAGAATTTTAATGGTATCAACATTTAGTCCATGTGACAGTATTAGATCTAAAGTATGATTAAGGCGATGAGTGGGTCCCGATACGTGTTGTCTAACTCCAATAGAGTTTAGAATGTCTTTAAATGCCAATCCCAATGCGTCTTTTTCATTGACAACATGGATATTAAAATCACCAACAATTAGTACTTTATCTGCAGCCAGTACTAACTCTGATAGAAAACCAGCAAATTCTTTGATAAAGTCTGTATTGTGCCCTGGTGGCCTGTATACAGTAGCCAACACAAATGTCAAACGGGATTTATCATTTACACTACACAATGTTACATAAAGCACCAAAACTTCAAAGGAATTATATTTGAAACTAGACTTCTGAGTAATACTGAAGATATAATTATAAATTACAGCAACACCTCCCCCTTTTCCTTTCAGATGTGGCTCGTGTTTATAACAATAATCTTGGGGAGTGGACTCATTGAAAGTAATGTAGTCGTCAGGTTTTAGCCAGGTTTCTGTCAAACACAGCACATCTAGGTTATGATCTATAATCATATCATTAACAATAAGCGTTTTTGGCGAAAGATATCGAATATTCAGCAAACCGAGATTTATCAATTGTTCATCCGTATTATATCTGTTGTTTATTTGTTGGACATCAATAAAATTTTTACTGTTGAATGGTTCAGTTTTTTTTGTATTTACTGATTCGGGGAACAGACACAGTCTCTATGTGATAATATCTAGGTGAAAGCGTCTCTATGTGCTGGGATTTAGCTGACTCTGGTGACGTGAGACAGCTAGCAGACGGTTGGTTTAGCCAGTTTGTCTGCTTCCTGACCTGGGCCCCAGTGAGTCAAGGTTTAGCTCTAAGACTATGTGCCAAATTACTAGAGAGAAGAGCAGCACCAGCCCAGGAAGGATGAATGCCGTCTATCTTCAACAGGTCGGGTCTGCCCCAAAAACTTTTCCAATTGTCTATGAACCCTATGTTATTTTGCGGACACCACTTAGACAACCAGCCATTGAGTGATGATAATCTGCTAACTATTTCATCACTCCTTTTAACAGGGAGGGGGCCAGATAAACAGACTGCCGGTGACATTGTACTTGCGAGTTTACACACCTCTTTGATGTTAAATTTGGTGATCTCCGACTGACAAAGTCGAACATCATTAGTGCCGACGGGAATAATAATCTTAGAGAATTTACGATTAGCTTTAGCCAGCACTTTTAAATTTGCTTTGATGTCAGGCGCTCTGGCTCCCGGTAAACATGTGACTATGGTGGCTGGTGTCTCTATTTTCACGTTCCGTGTAATAGAATCGCCAATAACTAGGGCACTTTCAACAGGATCCTCAGTGGGTGCATCACTGAGTGGGGAGAACCTGTTTGATGTTCTAATCGGAACGGAAGAGTGGTTTTTAGTACTTATAAAGCATATATTAATGCCTTATTTTGCATGACCTTATTCCACTGTCACGTAAATCCACTGGAGGAAAGCTTGATGAGAACCCATGTGCAGTTTATTTATATTTGAACAGAACATACCAGTACTTGACTTGGACATGAACACACCAACAGTAGTAAAACAAACAATACTAGACAAAACACATGGCAAACATACACAAGGACTAATGACTAAACAAAACACACATGTGAACAATCAAGACCAATAGTGAACCAATGATAGAACTCAAGTAGAATGACATCCTTTTTTTGATGCTCTGCTATCACCTTTTGGTCTCTTCGGCGACTCAGTAAACACTGTCATCGAGAGGTTTCAGGAAGTCAAAAATCAAGCGGCAGCATTTCAGCACTACCTCCCTCATCAAACTCAGGTCTCGGGGGCTGCTAGACAGAAGCCTTCAGCCAGCCCCTCATATAGAGTGCAGCAAAAATAGAGTGTTGCATCCCGAATCAACCACAGAAATAATGGGGGTCAGGACAAAGCTCTCAGCCGAAGCCTTCTAGAAGGAAAGACTGAAGGAAAGACTGAAGCAAAGAGGCAGACCCCTCCAGGGTTGAATGGTTCACAGGGTGACCATTTCTCCTCAGTGCCCTCAGGGGACTGTTCTGCCAACACGGCTACCCTTGGTATTTCAGGGTGTGGCAGTTTCTAACTGTTGTTCCTTGCTGGTTATTGGACTTGGTTAACTGCCTGATTGGTAAAGTGCTACAGTTCCTGCAAGAACGGTTCTCCACAAGGTTATCCCCTCTACCTTAAATGTTTACATGGAGTCTTTCAGGAGGAATCCATTGGTGATTCGTCTCCTCTGTGGTACTTTGAGGCTGAGGTCTGCAGTCAGCACAAGGGTCTGGGATTGGCCTGGGATCTGGCTGTTGTACTGCAAGGCCGTTAAACCCTTGGAATCTGTTACAGTAAAGTTTCTAACTCTGAAAACTGTTTCTGTTAGCCATTACTTCTCTTAATAGAGTAGGAGACCTCAAGGCCCTTTCAGTTGCCCCGTCATGTTTGGAATTTGCACCAGGTAGGGTGAGAGAATTTCTTCACAGAGACCGGATTATGTGCATAATGTGCTCACTAATGTGCCACAGCCCATAGTTTTGCAGGCTTTCTGTCCTCCCCAAACTATAACCAGGAGTAGTTTGATATGTCCAGTTAGAGCACTTGACACTTATGTCCGCATAGTTGCCCTGTGCAGGAAGTCAAAACAGTTATTTGCATGCTTTGCTTCACATAAGAAAGGTCTTCCCACAACAGAGCAGACACTGAGCAAGTGGATAGTCAAGGCTATTTCACTTGCTTATGAGGCTTCTGGACAACCATCACCTGTGGTCGTTAGAGCTCATTCTATGAGGAGTATGGAGGCTTCTAAGTCCTTAATATCAGGAGTATCCCTGCAAGATGTATGTGATGCGGTGGGCTGGTCCTCTCCACTCACATTTGTAAGGTTTTATAATATCAGTTGTGCTTATAAATCACACTTGACAGGCGGCGTGGGTATTATCATTTCCATTTAATCTTAAATTTATGGTTTTGCACATTTTATCTGTCATGTGCATTACTTTTCAAAGACAGCTAATCATGTGCACACAGTTTGCTAATGAGCATGAAGGTTTCTTTCCAACAATTACTTGTTGTACTAAGATACAAAGGTTCATCTTTAAGTTAATTGTAAGTTGTTTTAAGCTAACTGCCTTGTTCTGTGTATTTCTCAGGGAGCAAAGCAATCAATAGATGGTGCAAGATTGGATCAAAAAGGAAACGGAAGGGGGGATAAAGCAGAGCATCTATTTCACAGGCTTCATCTTGATAAAAGACATCCCTTTAAACTAAGAGCTGCAGATGTTCTTCAACTAACTAAACATTCATTAGAGTCTTGTGAGTCTTGTGCTGAGGAAGACCTGATTCAGAGTTTCCTGCAAAAACTGCTGATGATGAACTACGGAGCAAGATACATTAAAACTATGGATTCACAGGATGACAGACAACAGATAAACAATGACTTAACGGAAGATGAGGGTGATGCCGATTTTTTCAGAGAAATATCTTTGTGTTCTGCAGAAGTAAACACAAGAGATTATATTCACCCAATGGATGTTCAGATGGCCGTGTTTCATTGTGCTGATAGTTTCCTAAAGCAGCTGATTTTGAATAAACTGTCTCAGTGTCAGTATGCTCTGCCTCTGCTTGTTCCTGATCCATTCACAAAAGAGATTGAGTTTCCTCTCTGGACATTCAGACAAATCAACAAAAGCTGGAAGATGAAAGATGTCAACAATGAAAACATCAGTAAAATCCAACCAATCTGGAAAGCAGAAACACCTATGGTGTCTTTCTTCAGGTTTGGCTCATTGTCCTCATCCAAATCTCAGTTGATTAACAATCTCATCAATGAGAAACACAACACGTTCTTCCACAGGAACTGCACAGGCAGCAGCAAAACCAGAGTACTGATGGATGGAGTGGTGGAGATTGCCTGGTACTGCCCCTCTGGAAAAGTCACAGATAAATTTACTCAATGTGTTGCGTTCTGTAATCTTCACGGTGATGCAGGAGACCATGAGAAACAGCTGCAGATCCTCACTGAAATGTCTTCAGTCAATGTTGTTATCCTACCTCGACTTGACAAGAATGACAAGAATGCAGCAAAGATCCAAAACCTGTACAGGAGCATTAAGCCACTCATTTGTCTTTTTACTGAGGATGAATTTGAAGTAACTAAAATGAGGAAAGGAAAATACAAAATTGGACTAAACAACAGAAATCAGTCAAAATTATCTGAAGAACTTGTGCAAGCTATAAATAAATGTCTCTCATTCTCATTGTCAGAATCATTTTCTATTTTCAGACTTGAAGACGTGTCCAAACACACAGGTGTCAGAGTAGATGAAGATCAAGACAATGACTGCAAAAAAGGAAAAGAAGCAGCCCAGCAGATGATGGGTTTACTGAAGGATAAAAACCTGACAAAAATCAAAGAATTATTTCTTCCCTGTCAGGGAAAACTGTGGCATCAGTGGTGTGAAAAGAACAAAGAACTACATCGATCTCAGGGAAATGAAGTAGACGTGGAAATAAAACAGAAACAAGATATCAAGAAAATCCGTGAACAGCAGCATGTGTTGGACATTGGTGGATTCATGAAGTTGTTTATTACAGAAATGAATTTACAGTCAGCAAATGAGAAGCTATTTTTTCTGAGATGGCTCGCAATCCTCCTGGATGAACATACCTCAGCTGACCTATCTGCTCTACATTACAAGTATGATGAAAAGTGGTCAAAAGTCAAAGCTCATCAACAGATGACCAATGAACATGCAGAACTTATAAGGCTATCAAAAGAACTTCAAGCTGCAACCTTTGGCTTGGAGCACATCCTGAGGGAGATCGGTCAGATTTATGAATCATGTAAATCAGTGAATAAGAACAAGGAAGGCCTGCCGTGTAATTTCTCTTCTCTCCCGAGTCTTGCCGCAGACATGATGATCTCTGGATTTCCCCTGGAGCTGATGGATGGAGATGCTGCTCATGTTCCTGTGGTCTGGGTTACTGCTGTTCTACATGAACTCATTAAGAAACTGGGAGACAAGAGAGTCTTTGTGCTGTCAGTTTTAGGGATTCAGAGCTCTGGGAAATCCACTATGCTGAACGCCATGTTTGGACTGCAGTTTGCTGTCAGCGCTGGCAGGTGCACCAGAGGAGCTTTCATGCAGCTGGTCAGAGTGTCAGAGGAGTTAAAAGAACAGCTGAACTTTGACTATGTTCTAGTTGTTGATACTGAGGGACTTCGTGCTCTAGAACTATCTGGAAGGTCAACAAGACATCAGGACAATGAAATGGCCACATTTGTTGTTGGTCTAGGTAATCTGACATTGATCAATGTCTTTGGAGAAAGCCCATCTGAGCTGCAGGACATTCTTCAGATCGTTGTTCAGGCCTTCATGAGGATGAAGAAGGTCAGACTGAATCCCAGCTGCATGTTTGTGCATCAAAATGTTTCAGACATCACAGCTGGAGAGAAGAACATGGAGGGAAGGAGACGACTGCAGGAGACACTCGATGAGATGACCAAACTTGCAGCTAAAGATGAAGGCTGTGATGCAGAATGTTTCAGTGATGTCATTAATTTTGATATACAAAAGGATATAAAGTATTTTGGACAGCTCTGGGAGGGCAACCCACCAATGGCACCACCAAACCCCTCATACTGTGAAAACATCCAAGAGCTAAAGACAACGTTTTTTGGCCATGCCTCAAAATCAGATGGGTTAGAGTTGACACACCTAAAAGGTCGCATTAAGGATCTCTGGGAGGCTTTACTGAATGAACGATTTGTGTTCAGCTTCAGAAATTCTCTGGAAATAGCAACATATCGAAAACTGGAGACAGAATACAGCAAGTGGTCCTGGAGTCTTCGCAGAACCATGCTGGATATAGAGAACAAACTCTACAACAACATAGAAAATGAAACAATTGATGAGGTCACAGAAAGTCATCTTCAAGGAAAACTAATAGTGAAAAGTGGAGAAGTAGAAAAATCAATGGCAGAATTCTTTGAGAAAGACAAAGATAAAGATATACTGATACAGTGGAAAGCGTCATTTCACATCAAAATTAAAGAGCTTCAGGACAACATTGTGAGAGAAACAAACAGAAAATTAAATGAGATTCTTCAGCAACGAGATATGAAGAAAAAGATTGATGCTCAGAAAACACGCCATGAAAATACTCTCTTGGAAAAGAGCAAAGAACTTGCAATAAAACTCAAAGACAAAGCCAATGATGAAACAATCCTGAAAAAAGAGTTTGATTCATTCTGGAAAAAGTGTGTTAACAAGATTAAGACAGAAACTCCTCCCATCAGAAACATTGATGTATTAAAAGACATGGAACAACTTCTCAGCAACTATGAAAGATTCCCTGTAAACAGCTGGAAGATGAGCAGGGATATTTTATCTGTAAAGAGTTATTCAAATTATATACAGTTAAAGAAGTCCAGTGGAATTACAAGACATGTTACAGATACCTTTAGATCGGCTCAAATGAAGTTTGGTTACAGTGAAGTTGAAAACCAAATAAGAACTTTAGTCAATGACATTGCTCAACAAGCACACACAAGGGTTGTGTCGTATAACATTGAAAAGGTGGGCTACAACAAAACCTACATTCAAGAAATCGCAGATTATATCAAAGCCAGAGTGGTAGAATATGGGCAAGGTTCCAGTAAGTTTGTGTTCACAAAGGATTTTTACATGGATTTGGTCATTTCTATCTATAAGAGAGAAAGCAAGTTTATTACTGACCAGCACAGAAAGTTCAGGGAAGCCAATGATCCTGTTTTCTACTTTGAAAAGAAAAGCAAAGAGTACTATAGTATTTTCCAGAAATACTGTCAAGGAGCAACAACAGCTGCCATTTTTGCTGAGATCATCTGTCAGAAACTGAAAGAGCCCATTCAAAAGAGTGTCTACAAAGATACTGCCAGAGATTTGACTAATGAAATTAAGACAAGCTGTGAATCGCTAAATGGAAACAGATCTAAACTAGAGAAACACATCCTCAAAACACTGGCAGAACAGGAGGATTTTGACAAATACCTTACATATTTTAATAATCCCAGAGATCACTTAAAGAGTTTCATCAAAGATGAAGTCAATCGGTACATAAATGATAACTTTAGAGTCAGTGTTCGGCCCAAGATGAAGGAGAACATTAAACTCCTGCAGCAGAAGATCATGTCAGCGGCTTGCAGAGCAACTACACTGGTTAACACCACTAGCGGAGATGTTCAGAAGTGGTTGGATCACTTCACACTGCAGCTCTCAGATGTGCTGATATTCTCTGTAAAGGACCTCAGTGGAGTGAGTCATGATGGTGTTGATGACTTCAATCTCCTAGAAGATGTGATAAATGAAGAACTTGGTTCAGTATCATCTGAAATACAACATAAATTCAGTAAAGAGACATTTCCAGAAAGTCTGGAACATAAGGACAGACCAGATGAGATTCTGATTGATCATCTTTCTCAGTGCTGCTGGGTTCAGTGTCCATTCTGTGCCGCTACCTGCACAAACACAGTAGAAAACCATACTGGAGATCACAGCGTTCCTTTCCATCGGGTGGATGGACTCACCGGGTGCTGTTATGAGGACACAGAGTGTCTCAGTGCAGATTTTTGCACAACATTAGTGAGAACTGGCAAAATGTTCTATACAGGTCAGTGGATTCCATGCAGAGAATACAGAAATGCAGGATATGTTTATGCAGAGTGGAGCATCACCCCTGACTACTCTGAGCTGCCATACTGGAAGTGGTTTGTGTGTAGATTTCAGAAAGAGCTGGAAGATTACTTTGAAAAAATATTCCACAGTTGGGATGATATTTCATATGGATGGAGCCAATACTCAAAAGAGCAAGCTATCGAGAGTTTGGATGATTATATTTAATGGCAGATGAAAATGAGTCACGTATAGGTCTCTAATTCATAATTCAATATTATTCAATATGATACATTCAGGGGAAATCAGTTCTGAAACAGTTATGTTAGTTATTAATAACAAAGATTAAACTAACATGTTCATGTTTTTAAGATTAAAAACTTTGTATTTTATGAATGAATGAATTAAACATATGTGGATGACTATGTAATATTATGTTCCATTATTCAGAATGTGGGAATGTCGATCAGGAAACTAATAAACATTTAAACGTGTTGAGTATGACAGAAGCTAAGAAAATTATTGAGTAAATGTTAATAAAACAAGAATGTAATTTGTTCACTGTTATATATTAATTTATGTGTGCAAATAAAAATAAATACAATTATTTAATTAAATGGAGTTAATCAGTTAAGATCGTTTGCCTCAAACAATCATCTCCTTACCCATCTGTATATTTATACTGAACCAACCATCACAGCACCTTTTGTCTCAGTTTCTCGATCCCACCCACCCCTTCCCTTCTATTTCATCCATTCATCCCATTCCCATCCATCCCCCCCCTCACCCATCCTCTCTTCAAATCTCTAACATCCCCTATTAACAGGCTGTATACAGGAGGGTCTTCAACTAACCTAGCTTACTATCTACCGACACGAAGCCACCACTCCCCTGACAAGACTCGCTGATCAGCCAGACCGAAGAACCATAACATCCATTCCCTTCTTACCACTTTTTTAACATATCTTCATTCTAATAAAGTCTTACATCTGCATGGTTGCGGCGTATGTCTTTCTAGTGAATACTAATATTATTATTTAACTATGATTTTTTGTGTTTTGTCTAACATTTATCTAACAAATGCAACATTAACGCAACAATAGTACATCTTGGGGTGAAGGCCTCGGTCATGCTTGTATTGGGTGCAAAGGCACTGATGAGCCCCAGGGAAACACATGAAGCTTCCATGGCCAAATGTGTATAAATTCAAGCACATAGGCATGCAGACGCTTCTACAAACTTTTGTGAAGGAAGGGTCACTCTAAGGAGCTCAGTGAATTCAAGAGTGGTACCGTGATAGGTTGCCACCTGTGCAGCACCAAGTGCTGTTGGCATGCGGATGTGGCTACAGAAGGCATTGGGGGTTTTCTGTTTTAGTTGAGGATGGTTTTTGTTTAAGTGTCACTGTAAAGCTGCTTTGAAGCAATCTGTGTTGTAAAAAGAGCTGTATAAATGAAGGTGACTTGACAATAAATCCATTCGTGAAATTTCTTATCTACTAAATATTCCACACTGTTAGTGGTTTTATAACAAAGTGGAAACAATTGGGAACAACAGCAACTCATCCATTAAGTGGGAGGACAAGTAAAATCACAGAGCGGGGTCAGCTCATGCTGAGTCGCCAACTTTCTGCAGAGTCAATAGCCACAGACCTCCAAAGTTTGTGTGGCCTTAGCTCAAGAACAGTGCATAGAGAGCTTCATGGAATGGGTTTCTATTAATCCATTGGGTTTAATATGGAGTTGGCCCACCCTTTGCAGCTTTAACAGCTTCAACTCTATAGTCCAGTGTTAGCGTGCTTTACACCACTGTATACAAAGCTTTGCATTGCACTTGGTGATGTAAGACTTGGATGCAGCTGCTCAGCCATGGAAACCCGTTCCATGAAGTTCTCTAAGCACTGTTCTTGAGATAATCTAAAGGCCAGGGTTCTAAATTCACTTTTTTGATCACCAGCCAATGTGGCTGGTAACTTTCTAAAGTTACCTGCCAATCAGAATTTCCATTAGCCCAATTTTTTTCCAGTGAAAATAAGATAAATTATGAGTGCCACCGAATGCATTTGATCATTTATCAACATTGTTGGCATGACCAACACATATAAAGTACACAGAGGCAGACAGGAGTGGAGTATTTTACTTTCTTCTTAAGTACATTTTTAAGTATATACTTTATCAGTTTTTCTTTGGAAAACTTTTACTTCACTACATTCCAAAGCATAATATATAATGTCATACTTTTACTGCACTACATTTCATAAATAAAAGTTGTTGTCTTACCTTTAATACTTAATTACATAAAAAATGTAGTACTTTCTTACTTGTACTCATGTAAAACTTTGAATTACTTTGACTTGAGTAAAAGTATACAGTACTACATTTTCAAATGTAATTAAGTATTAAATTATATTCAACATGAAATGTACTGCAGTAAAAGTACAATATTATGTTTTGGAATGTTGTGAAGTAAAAGATTTACAAAAAAGAACACTGATAAAGTACATATACTTAAAAATGTAAGTATTTTGCATACAACAAAATATACAGAGAAAGTGCAAACATTTCATTTAAAGTTTGGGATCGATCTATCTATCTATCTACAGTCCCTGACAAAAGTCTTGTCGCTTGTGTACAAATTGAACTGAAGTGCCGCTGAGATATATTTCTTATCAAGATTTTTTTTTACAAGAAATGGCTCATTTTAATCCCAACAGCTTTTGTAATAATGTTTCAGTGCAAAATGAAACTGTCAAAAAATATTCTAATATTCACAGCTTGGTAAAGCCCATTGAGTAAACTTTGCAAAGACAAGTGTTGTTGCCTTGTCATATGAGCTTCACCTGTGACTAATAATGGATCAATTAGATCTCAGGTGTGTATAAAAAGAACCCCAGTACACTAGACCTTCACGTCAACTGCAACTAGACCTCTGCAAACATGCCAAAGATTCACCCTGAGACTAAAGTTTTGATTATCAAGAGGCTGAAGACCAGATCCACTGCTGATGTGGCAGACACCTTCAAAGTGTCACAGCGTCAAGTACAGAGGATAAAATAAAGATTTTAAGAAACTGGAGATGTTTATGACAAACCCAGGTCAGGCAGACCCTGCAAGACAACTGCTCGAGAGGACCGTTTGTTGGCTCGAAAATCCAAGGCCAGCCCATTTTCCCCTTTAGCAGAGCTCCACGAGACCTGGTCACCTGAAGTCCCTTTGTCAACCAGAACAGTTTGTCGGACTCTGTCTCGAAATGGCCTCCATGGTCGAATCAGTGCCCAGAAGCCAGCACTAAACAAAAGACAATTGAAAAACCGTGTGGCATTTGCCAAAGCCCACAGCCTGCTAAAAGGATGGACGATGGAAAAGTGGCAGAAGGTGGATTTTTCAGATGAATCTTCTGTTGAATTACACCACAGTCACCGCAAATATTGCAGGAGAACTACTGGAGCCCGCATGGATCCGAGATTCACCCAGAAAACAGTGAAGTTTCGTGGGGGAAAAATCATGGTCTGGGGTTACATCCAGTATGGGGGTGTGCAAGAGATCTGCAGGGTGGAAGGCAACATCAATAGTCTAAAATACCAAGAAATCTTAGCTACCACTTATATTCCCAACCATAAAAAGGCCAAATTCTGCAGCAGGATGGTGCTCCATCACATTCTTCCATCTCCACATCAAAGTTCCTCAAGGAAGAAGATCAAGATGCTCCAGGATTGGCCAGCCCAGTCACCAGACTGGCTAGTAAGTTTTTATTAACACCCACCAAAATGAATTTTAACCCATATTTGGCGGTTTGGCAGGTCTTAATTTAGAACCGGTCGCATGAAGTTTGGAGGTCTGTAGCTGTTGACTGTGCAGAAAGTTGGCGACTTCTGCACACTGTGCGCCTCAGTATGCGCTGACCCCACGCTGTGATTTTACGTGTCCTACCACTTTATGGCTGAGTTCCTGTTGTCACCTGCGGTCTCGAAGTCCTCTCACTGGTGTCGCTCTTCCTTATATGCCTCCGAGCTCTCTCATGAGAGGACTTCGAGGACCTCGCCGCAGGTGACGCTCATTATCAGTCACGCACCGGTCTCCACTCGCTCCTCCCATGTCACTCGTCCGTCCACCTCACCACATTCTTAATTGCTTCCACTTTGTTATAATACCACTAACACCGGCTTCACACCACACGTGCAGAAGCAGTGCAAATGGAGAGCAGGAGCAGCGCACGCCCCTTGTGCTTTCACACTGGCAGCGTTTGTCGTGTGCAGCTGAACATAGCATGTGCATTGCAAATTACTGACGAATATTGTCTTTACGGTCACCTTTTCCGGTGTTCTCCTCCGACCCCTGTCAATCTCATGATTGATTAATGATGGGCAGCATGTCTGCTGGAAATGCGACCTTGTTCCCCTCTGTCCCAAACACATATAACATGCTGTATGCAGGTAGTTTACATAAAAAAGTATCCAAGTTAAGATACACCTGTAGTTTTAATCATTTTAACAGACCTTTGAAATGTGGGCAAAAACTTCTGGCAGTGTTGTGTTTTTGTATATTTTATTAATTTTTTTCACAGCGCTGTATGTCATATTGTGATTCTGAAACACTATTTACTGTTTACACTATTTTTTATTACAAATACTATAGTTTATTATTATTTATTTATTTTAGAATCCACGAGGAGCATGGTTTTATCTGCGACTACCATCTTACTAATAGTTTAACTTTTTAACTGTTATAATTAATTTAAATTTAAACAAATCTCAATTAAATTTGAGCTTGATGAAATATAAATATTACTGTCTTACATAAATAAGGAGTTAACTTAAAGGAACTGTATGTAAGAAATGTATTTCAATGAATTGTTAAATGTCCCTGAAATGTCACTAGACATTAAGAAATCATGTTAATTTAAAATACTCATATCCCTGACAACAGTAGTCCGGACAGGATATTGTCATTTTAAAAGTGAAGTTGCAGCCCTCAACTGATGTTGATGTTGACATGTTGTGTTTTGGCCTGAAGCTCCACCCTCCACCGATCTACCAATCACAAAGTCAGTAGTGTTTCGGCATGTGGGTTGCCAGCTCTGCTCTAGTTACCACAGCTGCAGCTACATACTTTTTGGATAAAAAAAGTCTAACTTTACGAAACCTAAAAGACCTCTCATGAAGCATAAACATAATTAACAGAAGAAAAAAAAACTTACTGTGTAGGACTCGTCAATTGCCATTGGAAGCTCCATGTAGCAGCCTATGTTCCTGCTGGATCCTGCAGCGTATCTGGCCACCTCGAGTCAGGGGGGAGGGGGATACACCGCTCTACAGTAATTTGAAAGTGATTGCACTAAAGCATTGTATAAACAGCAGTATTAAGAAATATATTTGATTTTGTTTTACCATCTCCGTGTTGAAAAGGTCTCTTCATCTGCAGATGAACGCAACGAAGTCGAATGACGCGCATGCGCAGTATTCAGATTTTTCTTGTCCTCTAGTCAAGCGTGAACCAAAGGAATGGCATTCTTGTGTACTTTCCATTATTTTAAGATTAGCTCACATAGATAGGTTTAAAGAAACGAAAGAAAATGCAGCATAAATAAAAACCCGACCCCGTTTTTTAGTTAAATCACGGTTAACACCTTTCATAATTACACCATATGAGTAGATGCATATGATAAAAATCAAACGTAGATAAAAGCACTCTTAAAAACGCCAAGTTTACAAAGCAAATTCAATTACATTGGATGTAATCCTCACATTTATAGCTGTATATCTTCGTGTTGTCTTGATTTTACACAAAGGTTTTACATTTCATGTTTGTATAGATTTGCAAGGGCGTTAATGCAATGGTCATATCATTTATTTAGGTAGTGTTGTTGTGTTTTCTCTATTAATGTAATGTTTATTCTTAATTGTATACCAAAAAAAACTATTAAAAGGGAATCTGTGACTATATATCATGAATTGCCTGCAGAGGGCAGCAGAGCTGTTTTACTGAACATTGACCCTTTTCACATTTCTGGGATTGAAATGCAGAATTATAGCATGATCAACTTCTATAAAAGTGAATGGGAAACCATAGCAAATATAATTTTAATGTTTCCAAAGAAAACATCCACTAATACATACCAAAAGAGAAACAAAATATAGAGATGGATCATGACAGATAAGAGAAAGATAACACTGACATTTTTATCTGATATTTCTGTTGGCAACATAATGACAGACCAAATTACAATGTTATTTATTGTCATAAATTATGAACTACATCTCAAAACAAAGGTTCAATGGTGAGAAAGCATTGAATATTAATTCAGCTATAGGCTCCTGTATGCGATGTATGAATTGTCCTGTAAGAAGGACAATTACGCAAAAAGAGAATAAAGATGAAAGTGCTGTGATCATGAGTTCATCTCTGACTTCCCCTCTTGTCTGTGTGTTTGAGGTTTCATCTGAAGCTGCTGGTGTTTCCTCTCACAGTACGAGATGTTTGAATTATCAGTACAGCAGATATTATTCATCTGGATCAGACATTCACTCAAGAAGAATGAATAAAAACCAGACTCAAGACACAGGTGTGTTTATACAAAGGCTATATTCTATAAAGATGTGAGGTGTGCGTATTACACAACAGGAAACAGCTGAAAGAAATATGCACATGGCTGAAATGTTGCTAATTAAAAATCATCTTTCTTTGTTTTCCATTTTTAGATTAAAAAACTGTCTGTGTAAAGATTTTAAATTTTCCAGAATAATAAATTAACTAAAGAAAATTTCATTTTTAGATGTAATTGAAAATGTGTATACAGCTGTTAGTTTTGTCTCCTGATATGTGGAGCAGCAGCACTGGACGTGCACGTGTTTCTGTTTAGGATTCATACTGTATCTCTACATCCATACAGACTCCAACGTGAATGTGAATGTTACTTTTTCGCTTTTTATTTTGGTTTTGCTTTGCTTTTCTAAATTATGGCCAAGTTTCAGCATTACTAACATATTTCTAAGTAAAGGCATTCGTTTATTTTCTCAAATCCTCTGAGAATGACTCTAGTTTCATGTGAAGTGGCCCTGACAGTTGCAGTCTATTAACTGTTGGACGTTTACAGTGATATAAACTACACAGTATCAAGAGTGAAGGTGATTTTCATGCATTAAAACACGTGTCAATCTCTCAGACATGCAGCTTAAAGCAATGCTCGTTTCCACTTGAGGTTTAGACAACTGTGAGAACTGAGACACACAAATGTAAAGGTATTGGAAAAACACTCTGTTCACAGTTAAACCTCACTCTAGACAGAGGTGACGACTGACCAAACCACTGGAACATGCTTCTGGTTTGGGTTTGTGCTTCAGTTGAGTTTAACCACACACTGTTAATTATTTCCCTGTTAAATAACAGGAAATTACTGGCAGCAGGGTTACCATTATTTACCTGTTATTTAAACAGTTAATTCCTGTTAATGTTTTTTTACAGTGCACTCCCCGTAATGTTTTTCAACAGGAATTTACTGTAAATCACAGAAAAAACAGAAACAACTGGCAGCAGTGTTACCATTATTTTCCTGTTAAATCACCATTTATTTTGTTTCCATTAAATATTGTTAATTAGGGTTAGCATATAACATTTACTGATTGTTATAGACATATTCTAGCTTGAGTTAATACAAGAATAGGCATAATCCATCAGACAACACTTAAGTGAAAGAAAACTAATAGTTCTGTGTTGAAATTAACTTTTTTTTATTGTAATACAAACACTGAAAGGTAAAAACTTACACATTTAGGCATACATGGATCAGACCAATCACAGAAATATACAGTATATCATGTTCATTGCTGCTGACATCTGTGGTCGCTGGACGGAAAATAGCAACTGCGTCTAGCTAAGACACTTGCAAAAGGCTTTGCGCTGCAAAAAAATTCAAGCAAATATGAAAAGGCTTTGCGCTGCAAGATACGGCCCTAAACCTCAAAATGTTATGTTCCCTGAACTGCTAAAATTCAGCTAAAAAGACTCACACCAAGGATATACACACTATGACTCCTGATCACATAAAATTTTACAAATAGGCTCAGACGTGGACTGGATCCCAAACGACTTGGCCCTCAAGGCTGAGCAATCAGCGCTGGGCGGCTTCCCGTTTCTCCTGAAACAAAAAATTTTTAACTGTCAAATTTCTGTTTTAGTTTTCAATTTTAATACAGTTTAGTTTGATACCATTGAATTCACTAAATACAACACTAAAGCCAACTGTCCTATCTAAAACCAACTTACCAAGTTGCAGGAATAGAGAGTGAACTCTCAAGGTCAGCTGCAGTGGCATATCCCTAGGACATAGAACAAATTAAACACAATATTAATGACACAAGTCTACCAGATAGGATAGGATATGATAGGATAGGATAGGATAGGATAGGATAGGATAGATAGATAGATAGATAGATAGATAGATAGATAGATAGATAGATAGATAGATAGATAGATAGATAGATAGATAGATAGATAGATAGATAGATAGATAGATAGATAGATAGATAGATAGATAGATAGATAGATAGATAGATAGATAGATAGATAGATAGATAGATAGATAGATAGATAGATAGATAGATAGATAGATAGATAGATAGATAGATAGATAGATAGATAGATAGATAGGCAGGCTAAAACCTGCACATAAAATGGTTACACCAGCATGTCTGGTAGCCCAAACAGCTATAATCCATCAAAGACGAGCAGCTGACATTAATTAATCAAATACAGTCTTAGACTAACTATAGCATCATAAACAGCTATTAGTAAATATATTTATGTTAACCGTTTGATTTTCAGGATTAATCTACTTTAAGACGTGCACATGGAAACGAAAGCCACAACTTGACAACAGGAATGCTAAATTATAAATTATAGGCCTAACCTTAGCCTATTGTTTATAGATTTAGATCGTACATAAATGGACATTAAAATAAGCACATTGTTTCTAAAATTAATGGACAAACTATCGAAATGTTGCTAGCTTGAATCACCATGGCTCATTAGCTCATCAGTTATTTCATTTCATGTGGTTGAAGTCCGTGGCGTTTAGTATAACGTTACATCAACATCACTGATAGATGTTAAAACTATATATGACTTTCAAGAAACTCTTTAATCTCACCGTGTTATTGTGATTTTGGTCGATGAAACCACCGCGATCTTCCGACATGGATCTCCGTATTCGTGTCAGGTTCAAATGCCGCCTTCTACGCTCCTTCGTCCTTCCCACAATGCAAAAAAATACTGTATGAACATGTTATTTCAAATAGTGGCGCCAATAGACATAAGGCGCCTTCCAGCGTGCTGCGTGTCATACGGATATTTACTCTGTGTTCAGAAAGACACACATTTGTCTAATCTTCATTCAGTAAATGCATTTAGTTTGTTAGTAATGGATTGCACCGTCGATTATTGATTGAATCAGTGGTTGTTTAGCAACCTAAAAAACTAAATGAAATTGCTAACTTCTCCACTGATATTTATTTTTTACAATAAGCATAAAATTGCATATCGGCATTATCTCCAAAAATAGCCTATCTGTCATATTTGCTTGAATTTTCTATTTTGTGGTTAAATAACAAAAATGAGGTGTTATTTAACAATGAGGTGTTAAATAACACAAATGAGGAGTTATTTAACATATATTTCCTAAAATTAACAGTAAGGCGCAGTTATTAAAAATAACAGGTTAATCATGTTGAAATTTGGGTGTAAATTAACAGGAACATTTAACAGTGCATGGTGAAGCCTGTATTTTTATTTTTTAAGTAAAAAAATATTAATATAATAATATAATACGTTATTATAATAAAAATGACCCAGTACTGATGCCAGGCCATTTTTAATTAACCACATTTTTTTAATTCCATTTCATTAATTGTTCACTACAATCACAAGTCCTGACTGAATTAACAACTAAACATCGATGTGTGATGCTTAATGTGTGATTGAATTCATATAAACTCCTAAATTGTAAATATTTGTCTCAGACAATAACTGTACAAATGTTCAATAGCCAAGATGTGTACATGCAAATACTTTATAATCAGGGCTTGACATTAACACCCGCCAACCCGCCAAATGCGGGCAGATTTCAGCTGTGGCGGGTAGGCAGTCGCTCCCACTAGCCACTTTGGCGGGCTGAATATAATTTCAGCCAAATTAAATGCCAAGACGCTGTATCACAAAATTACAATTCAGTTTACAATTCTTTATCAATTAACTTGCAGTTAGTGAAGGCGGGAATAACACACAACAGAAGCGCTCTCTCTCGCGCGGGAGATCATTCTCCTTGGTTTAAGTGTACATAAACAGGTGGGTAATAACTGGATATGTGACCTTGCATTCAGCCGCCCAGTTAAATACCTTGTTAATCAAACAACAGATGTTAAATAAATGTAGGGTTGCCACCCGTCCCATAAAATACGGAATCGTCCTGTATTTACAAGCAAAATTACGCGGGACGCGATTTGTCCCGTATTTTACATAGGTCCACACGTAGTTCAATAAACAAATACGGATTTTGCAGTGTGTAGAATACTGATAGCAAATATAAAGATATCCATTTGATGATAAGTAGTACAGGAACTCATTTGTGTGTGATTGCTTTAGCGGAGTCTAGAGAAGATGCGCTGTGCCAGTGTGCCTGTAAACGTGCGTGGTTTTTAAAAACATGTCAAGCTTGCGTCGCGTCCACCGTTTGAACGCGAGAGAATCTCCAGATATAGAACTAAATATCAAAAAGGTATCAATGGGTTTGTCCAGTAACTCATGATGAACCTCAGGCCAACTGCACACTTTATGTTAGCATTTCTGTTGCTCAGACTGTCTCTTAAAGCGACAGCGCTGACAGACCGGTCTATGTGACACACGCATCCGTGCTGAAAGGTAGGCCTAATGTTTTTTTGTTTTTTTATGGATAATGTATTTAATATAATATTCCATAGGCTACGTTATCAGCAGACTTTTTTTTTTTAGACAGGTTAATTAATAGCCTAATAAATGTTATTATTAATATAATTTATAATTTAACTAGGCTATAATTATCATAATAAATAGTCCTGTCATAAAATGTTTGACATTTAAAAAAATATTTAGATAAAAACGGGACAAATAATTACATGATAATATAGTCATAATTTAAGTAAATTAATACAAAAAATAAACATTTTTGAAATTCAAAAAAGTGATTACTGGTTCAGAATGACTGCTTAAAGGGACAGTTCAGCCAAAAATGAAAATTCTGTCATAATTTACTCTCCCTCAAGTTGTTCCAAACATGTGTACATTTCTTTGTTATGTTGAACACATAGGAAGACTCCTACTATGGAAGTCAATGGTGCCCCTAAAGCAGCCTGGGTACAAACTTTCTTCTAAATATCTTCACTTGTGTTCAGTGGAACAAAGAAACTCATACAGGTTTGAAACATCATGAGGGCGAGTAAATGATGACAGAATTTTAATTTTTGGGTGAACTTTCCATTTAAAGTACACCAAATAGGCTACTAAAGAGTTCTTTAGAAATAAATAAAAATCAAATGTAAAATACTATAAAAACCTGCTCTGTTGCAAGCTCACATACTTGATCTCATGTTTTCTTATGTTTTATTATTGAGCCATTTCATGACGTATTCTTTATTTCTATTCTTTATACAATATCTTTGGAAAACTACTAGCCACAGTGGCTGGTGAGCAAAAAAGTTAATGTCAAGCCCTGTTAATAATCCATTTCTTAAATATTTTATTGGTGTAAAAAAGTAACAACCAGCCCATCTCTCCAACACTCCTGGTATTACACTGTAAAACAATATACTGACAATGCAATGTAAAGCACATGATATTTTATGAACATGTCATATAGTCACACATACAGAAGCTGCAGATCATAAATTCCCTCTCAGCATCCTGAAAACAATATTTGAGATAACCATATTAGCATTTCAACGGCAGTTCAACCAGAATGAATCAAAAGAAAAGGCGACTGTTGGAATAAAAGGTCATCAGAAACTCTATATAATTATCAAAACATGCAGTCATGAATTTTAGCATTGATTTGATATAATTTACCTGATTGGGTTGGGTGTCGAGGCTCATATTTAACTCGTGTCAGCAGTAAATCAGCATTATAAATGTGTTTTTCCAGCCGTTCTGTTTTTCTAACCGCAAAAACTACGAATGAAACCGTGAATTCAGAGTCAAAATTCTTCATTTTAAAAATGTATATGGAGAGACGAACAAAAATAATAGTTAATTATTGAAAAAAAGAAGAGCATCATCTTTATATTGTTAAAATTGCACCACACTAATACATTTCATTTCCTAATTGAGTTTTTCTTGAAGAACAGTCACTCACCGATCAGCACAATGACCAGCAGCCCGTTCATCAGTCCAGATATGATGATCATAATCTGACATTGCGTCTGATCCTGATCAATAAAATCCAGCGCTCTATGATTGTGACACTCGGTTATTTGAGTTGATTCTGTAATGAAAGTGTCTAAAGAGTGAAGGAGTAAATGACACATAAGCATCAATACTGATCACTGAAGGAGTAAATGAACTCACCGGTGAAGTGCAGTCTGGTGCTGTTGCTCAGTTTTGGAGGTGAGCGTGTGTTCATACAGTAATAAACTCCTAATTCATCAGCAGTCACATTATTTATAACCAGATGATGTTTAAACTGCACTGAATATTTCTTTCTGAATGTTTTATTAAAGTAAAAAGGTGATAGTGGTGTTGGGAATGACCGTAGAATCACTGCTGGAGGTTCTGGTGTTTTCAGTAAAATCCAATAAACCTCATTTTCATCAAGATCACAGTTTATGGTCACATTTGATCCCAGATCAGTTAGTTGGTCTGCCACGGCAGCTTGACAACAGAACAACACATCTATTCAAATAAAACATGCATTATGATTAAGATTGCTCGCTTAAAACCATGTGAAGTCTTATTGATGACGAAGCTGCAAGAGTAATAATCATATATCATGTAATAAACTCACAGAGCTGAAGCCGAATGATCTTCATGTTGTTGTCTTGAGTGAAACACTTCTATATGAATCGGTTTCCTCCACACAGGAGTTCAGATGAAGTTTTCTGCAGCTCTGAAGCAAAGACAGGCGCAAATCCACCCAGTTTAGATCGAGCTCAGTCTTATCATTCACTATAAACACTATAAATGTCAACTCTGGGATAGATCCTGAGCGAATGAGGAGCATGTGCTTATGAAAGTGTGATATTTTCAGCGAACAAACAATTACATGAAAAATAGAGATAGTCAATGAGTAACAGCTCAGCTGCCATCCAGTGGTGAAGTCGGAAATATCCAGTGGATCCTGGTGAAACTGAGTGGGAAACTCCCATTTACCGCCTCTAGAGGGCAGAGCAACTGCAGGATCTCCTTTGGATAAAACAGTTTTACTGGTTTGGCCACATAGACATCGATGTTAAAGGAATAGTTCACCCAAAAATAAAAAAATTAGCCCATGATTTACTCACTCTCAAGTCCTAGGTGTATATGACATTATTCTTGCAGACAAATAAAAGTTGAGTTATATTAAAAAAGTCCTGGCTCTTCCAAGCTTTATAATAGCAGTAACTGTTGCTCTGTTTTTCGAAAAAAAAAAAAAAGTCAATGAAAAATGCATCTGTCCATCAAATAACGTGCTCCACACGTTTAATGAAGGCCTTCTGAAGTGTATAGATGTGTTTGTGTAAGCAAAATATCCATATTTAAAAGTTCCAGCCGATCGCCTTCCGTGGAAAAGTGTTGAAAGTGCCTTCTCGGAGTTCAAGATGCGTACGCGACGTCTGACAAGCCTACCTGGTAGCATGAGATACGACTAACTGCAGAACCGCAGAACCATATACGTCACTCACAACAGTCTGAGAGCAACAGCACCACGCCACAGTCTCATGCCGGAAGTGGGCGGAGCAAGGTCATTGCGGAGATAGCGCGTTCGTTCCGTGTTTGGTTCGTTTCAAAGTTTAAAACCACCTTTGCTATTATCAAGTTTGTATTAAAACAATTTAATTGTGTGTGTACATGTATAAAGCAATGACATAAAAGATATATCATATGATATAAAGATATATAAAAGACTTATGCTGTGACCTCTTAACAAAAGACAACACACTACCATAGACAAATTGTTAATTATATAGTTAAAATGATTGTTTATTATCTATTTGTTTTGTTGTCATAAATGATTAACAATATAAATTGAACACAAACACAAAGCTTGGTGTTTGAACATGTGTTTATACATCCATTTAACTAAACGTTTTTTTTTTCATTGAACAAACAAAACATACCGTTTCTATAATTGCCTGAAAAAATATATATATAATTGATATCAAAATAAAATGTATATCTTGTTCTCTTAAACAGCAAACGCATAACACAATAGCTGCACCTGCTCCAAATAAATAAATAAATAAAAGTAATGAAATAAAAATACAAATTCAAACCAAATTCAAACATAGAAAATCTAACAAAAGTTATGGCACAGCAGGCACACATTTAACCCTCCATAAACATTGAGTTGACCCTGAGACCCTTTTTATCGCAGCATTCATAAAGAAAAGCTTCCATGTCTTCTCTGAATTGGAAACGAAACATGAAAGGTTCTTTGGCTAGTTGAATGTCTTCATTAACTTCTGCTTTATCGAGTTGAAGAAGGGCATTTTCCTGGTCTCCCTTGTTCAAATGTAGGTACCACGGCTCTTCCTGAAACCTTTGAAGGTATGGCAGTTTTGCATCCATCCAACTGCGGCCCAAAGGTCTTTTACTATCAGTGACTCCTTCATGAGAGAAATATACAAATAAGGGATTAAATCTTTAAAAATTCTCTCACAAGTGGAGTGTTTGTGTGCACCAGATTTAGCTGCTAGCTAATTTCATATATGTTGTACCTGGGCAGATAAAAGTGTCCTTAAAAATACCTGTTTTATTCAGGATGTAACGTATATTAAAGTTTTGAAATTCCCTGTATCAATAAAACATACCGTGTCACAGATTTCAGTGTCCTGTCCTTTAGGTGACACCTGCACATCAATGGCAGCATCTTCCCTGTGACAAATTGATTAAGTTATTTTATAGACACATGGACAGAGATAAACTTGAGAGCAAGAGAGTTACCTTTCAATGGCAAAATTCTCCATCAGAATAAGACACCACCATTTTCGAATGAGGGAAAAATCAGACTTGCATATGGGGGGAGAGCGAGTGTTAATAGGTCAACAAATTTAATAGGTTATAATCTAATAGATCATTTTTTAAACCAAGACTTACAGCTGTGAAATCAAAGGGTGCCTCGAGACCATGTACAGAGCATACTGAAATAAAAATTCAAGTTCAATTCACAGTCAACCATTCTTTGGTTTTCATTTTTCATTCTTATGAAAAAGACATTGCAGTTCATAACTTTCTACTCTCCAATATTTTCTCACCATCAACATGAAGATTCCACAGTCAACAGAGCCAGCCAACTGGTGTGGAATATTCTAAAACAATGGAATATCGTAACGTTATTCCTGGAAAGGATGTGACAAAACATAACACCACACAAAAAGTAGCTTATGTTTTATGAAAGCCTAATAAAACAAATCTTGTTTTTTATCAGCCTCCATGTTCCTGGAGCGATTCTGGTTGTCAATTTACTGCAACAAAATCAAACAGAAATATTAATAATATATTATAACCATTGGAAAATTGTTAAGTGAGCCAAGTTTCTTTGTTCTAAAGGCAAAATTACCACTGACTGCACTGCAAAAACAACATTTAAAATTCTGAATATAAAAGAAACATGCAGAACATCATGCAACTGAACATTATACCAAGCATAAACACCAATGAACAGTGAACTTGAACAGCAAACCTTGAACTGAGAACTCTGAATATAAAATCTATATTTGTTAGAGCAACCTGAATACTGTCACATATTCTGTGTCACCAATCCAGTAGGGATGATTTGAATAAAAAAAACTGAAGTATTCAAAGATATGACATATTATTATAACAAATCAAATACACAAATATATGATTGAGTTTCATTAACTGAAGTGTTGGTGTGTATTGTTAAATCTAAACTTTTGACTTTGATGAATAGACATTTTAATGAATTAAATCATGCAGAAAACCAACTCATTAATTCCAAAATGTGTTCTATGAAATAATATTTTCTTGCCACTGCATATTAACAAATAAGTTAAGACATTCTTACCTCCATGGACAACAGCCTTTTTTATGTGAATTTTTACATGATTGTTCAATTTGTCCCGTCTTGTTGGTTTAAAAATAGAGCTTAAACAAAAAGGGCAGTGGAAATTTTTGCAACATGTTGTACATTGCATCAATGGTGGCAGCGCTGCACCTCTCTGAATGGTTATATGGTTCTATAGATGAAATAAGATACATTCAAAACATTACTCATAGTCATAAGATGTAAACAAATGCCGTAAAATACAATGTCAACAACAGATTAAAATCACAAAACAAACACAACACACACGCGTGTGCGTGCGCGCGCACCACAAGCCAGAGCCGTTTTTATATAAGCGTTAATCCAACAACGATCGATTACACCCCACAAAGACAAGTATTTACCGTGTTCTCTTCTTCCGCCATGATGACTCAGATTACGTTTGTCCGTGTAGCCTTCTTTCAATACTTTCTTGCTGTGTCTTCCGCCATTGTTGTTTTTACATGAAACTCCGCCCACTTCCGATCAGACTGCTGCTCCGCCCACTTCCGGCATGAGACTGTGGCGTGGTGCTGTTGCCCTCAGACTGTTGTGAGTGACGTATATGGTTCTGCGGTTCTGCAGTTGGTTATTATTGGTAGCATAAGCCTTTGCACTAGCCTGGCGTGGCCACTCAATATGAGTCTGGTACCGCTCCATTGAGCTTTGATTATGGGGCGTGTTTCAACCGAGCCAGGAAAGACCTCAATTGGATAGACCCACAACCAATCAGAGCAACGGAGCGACGCGTAACGTTAGTTGTCAAATGTCAACAGAACTCAACTGCACTGTTGCCAAGTCCGTGTTTTTCTCCATGTCCCCAATTATGTGATTATATAAACCCAGGAATGCGAATTTTAGCAGGCAACCTTGCCAAAATAACATATTTTGCCAACCAAACCGGAGAACCCCCCCAGAAAGTTATTGTTTTGGGCTATAGTTTTGAGTAGCAACTGTGCGCGACATTGCAAAAAAACATGGCAACCCTGTCTGCACGCGCGCTGGATTAAATAACGTTACAAGAAAAAGATGAGTGTAAACGATCTTTGCCAGTATTGTAATAAAAGAATTTAAGGATACACAGAGTACTTACCAACACGATCATCGTTTCTGAGAGAAATAGTGAAGGGGAATGCATATACGAACAAGTTCTCCGTTTAGGATAAGAGCAAATTCAACCCAAAGCGCCTTTGATGACGTGGATGATTACGTTACTGTTGATCATCTGTCCATCATCGTCTAAAGCCCGCCCTGACAATTTCATTGGTCCGAACAGTTTCTGCTCAGGCATAATAACTGCTCTATGGAGCGAGGCCAGACCGAATTGCCCGTGCAAAAAATTTTATGGGCGGGGCTGAATTCGGCTGGCATCCAGGCTAGCTGTATAAAGTTAAAAAATCACTTAGCATTTTCCACAGCTCATGTTATCTGGAGTTTTTTGTCTACTAAAACTTCTTGAAAATATATTTTTGCAGTGTTTCATCAGCAGAACAATCCAAAAATGCATTAAATAACAGTACAACCCACTGAAGATATGTATGTCTATCCCTCTTGCATCCAGGCTACCTTTGAACTGCACTTTCAACACTTTTTCCATAAACTGAATATGAAGGCAATCGGCCGAAACTTTACTTAATAAAGTTTTAAATGTTATTTGACGGACAGATGCTCTTTTATGGACTTCAAAAACAGAGCAATAGTACCTGCCATTATAAAGCTTGGATTAGCCAGGACTTTACTCAACTTTTATTCGTCTGAAAGAAGAATGTCATATACACCTCGGATTACTTGAGGGTGAGTAAATCATGGGCTAATTTTCATTTCTGGGTGAAAAACCCTTTAACCTTTCTCTTTTTTTGTTGTTGTAGTAGTAGTAGTAGTATTAAAAATGTATATTCTTTAAATGTTCAAGTTGCACTTTGTCAGAAAACAAATCAACCTGGTAAGAATTCAATTAAATTACAAATGAATAAATAAGTGCTGTGATCATGAGTTTATCTCTGACTTCCTCTCTTGTCTGTGAGGTCGAGGTTTGTGTTTCCTCTCACAGTACGAGATGTTTGAATGATCAGTACCGCAGATATTATTCATCTGGATCCCACAATGAAGATCATACAGCTGCACATCTGTGAGTTTCTCACATCACATTTCATTGAGTCAGATTTATTTTGATTTTATATCTTAATGAATGTGTTTCTTTCTCTCATAGATCTGTTGATGTTGAGTGAAGCCACAGAGAGTCTAACAAACACACCGGTGACTTTAGGATCTGATGTGATTATAACCTGTGATCTTGATATTGAGGAGATTTACTGGTACAAAAAGAAATCACCGGATCCTCCAGTGTTGATCTTACGCACTTTTGATAGCACATATGAAGGCGGTAAATATGAAAACAGCAGCTTCGCTCACAAATACTCAGTGAAGACTAACAGTCGTCTGTTCATTAAAAACATCACCACTGATGAGTTAGGAGTTTATTACTGTGCGAAAACTCGTGAACCGCTAACATTCAACAACGGCACCAAAATCCACATCAGCGGTAAGTCATTTTATCATTTTGATGTTTAATAATGTAATTTAAAATTATTTATTTTAGTATTATTATACATATTTTTGTATGTGTAAAGTGTAATAATTGTGATTGTTTATTTTTCTGGCTCAACACTAATTGGATTTTATAATTATTATTTTGACAGAATTTGTCCACAGGAATCAGACTTCAGGATCAGAGTCACATGACGCTCCACAACAGCAGAAATCCTGGAGAAATCTGATAATCATCATCATCATCATCACATCTGTCCTGCTCAGTGTTTCTGTCATCATTGCAGTCATAGGTACTTTTTTCTTATTTGTTTTACTATCCCTTATAAAGGCATCCCGAGATAAAACAGAAAAGCTAATTAAAATAATTAGCGTAGCTGCTGTCCATAACATTAAGCAGAAATAATCTTGTGCATTTGATCTGATATAACTGGAGTACAAGTTTATGAGATGCATTATGTGAATGTTTGCCTAAAGAGATGTGTCTTTAATCTAGATTTAAAATGGGGGAGTGAGTCGGAGCCCCGAACATTATCAGGAAGGCTTTTCCAGAGTTTAGGAGCCAAATATAAAAACGCTCTCCCTCTTTTAGTGGACTCAGATATCCTAGGATCTACCAGAAGCCCAGAGTTTTGTGATCTTAAAGAGCGTGATGGATTGTAGAGCAAAAGAAGAGTTAAATACACAGGAGATAAACCGTTTACGGCCTTATAGATCAATACAATGTTATCCATACAGAATTTAATTGGTAACCAGTGTAAAGATGATACAATTTGTTATATGATCATATTTTCATTTAACAAATATTTTCTTGACCTAATAAGAACTCTAGCAACTGTGTTTTGTACTAATTGTAGTTTATTGAGGATGCAGGAGAACCAGCTATGCATTAACTGAACTATGAATGCATGAACTAACTTTTCTGCATCAGAAACACAGCATGTTCTGTGTACAGGTTAATACCTCTGTCTTTTCTGAATTTAATATGAGGAAATTACTGCTCATCCAATATTTTATATCTTCAATAGTATCTGTCAACTTGGATAATTTAGAGATTTCATCTGGCCGTGCTGAAATATATATTTGCGTATCATCATAATATTGTTTTCTTACTGGCAGTATATATTGAAATAAGAGAGGGCCTAACACAGATCCTTGCAGCACTCCATAATTTACTGATGTTATCTAAGAAATTTCCCTGTTTAAATACATAGCAAAATCGCCAGAGTCAAATTAACTTGCTCAAGAGTACAAATGGATCTCAGCAGAGGAGGATTAAACTCCTCAAACAGCATTACCAGCTTCACTTATTACTTACCAGTTTGCTTTTATTTCTGTTATACGTCTACAGAAGTTATGGTAACACTTAACAATAAGGTTGTATTAGTTAACATTAGTTAATGCATTAGTTAACATGAACTAACCATGAACAACACCTCTGTTCAGCATTAGTTCATCTTTGTTAATGTTAATTAATAAAAATACCGCTGTTCATGGTTTGTTCACGTCAGTTCACAGTGCATTAACTATAATGTTTACAAGGTTTTAATAATCGATTTGTACATTTTGAAATTAACATTAACAAAGATAAATAAATGCTTTAAGTGCCGTTGATTATTAGTTCATGTTAACTGCTGAACCTTATTGTAAAGTTTTACCAAAGTTATTTTTGAGAAGGTTGAGATGTTGATGTTTTATTGAAAATGTTTGGTCACCATTATGGTAATCATTGTTTCCCTGATCAGTTTGACCCTTGGCTTTTTATGTCAGTTTGTGATCTTTGTAAATGTTTACCAAAACACAATTTGTTGCATAGAACGTCAGTTTAGTGGGTATTGGATCTAATAAACGTGTTGTTGGTTTAGATGCAATCATAATCTAGCCACTGTATTAAATAAAAACCTTGGATTGTTTTGTTTATTTTTTATGAATTTGCAGAGATGCTCTGCCCTGGCTGCTTTGAGAGCCTTTTTATAATGGGAAGTTCTGTCTTTCTAAAGACCTCTAAATGAGTTGGTGTCCATTTGCGCTCTAGATTATGAGTTAGCGCGAGTAATACCGTTGTACCACAGTGCAGAACTTTTCTCTTGAACCTTTTTTTTAATCTGATCTGTACAACAGTTTCTAATGTACTGGAGAAAATGGTGCCCATACGGTCATTTCAACACTTTTTGTAGTTTGTTTGCTGAAATGGGTTTCTTTGTATCGATACCACGTCTTTGTTTAATGAGTCTCTGTGATGTTTTATTTCAGGTTTGGTGAAGAGATGCTCTAACTCAACTACAGCTTGTAAAGAAAGAAACAGCGGAGACGGGAATGAGACGCAGGTGAGAACAGACATTAAAAACACAGTAACACTTTCACTGCTGTTTTTAAACACAAGCAGTACTTCAGATCACGTGCTAATACTCTATAATTACAACTACGATGTGCTAACTATAGTTTAATATTAATATCTTGTCACATATTGTCTGTCTCTCATGATTTCTCCTTCAGTTTGCTGAAAGCGTCTTGTTGAAGCATCTCAGTGGAAGCAGGTTTTGTCAGACTGAGTGCAGCTTCTCTCTTCTACGGTCGATAACAGATGGAGGTTTTACAGAACAACCAGAGAAGCACTTCAGATCTAAATAATGTTATTAGATGTGCTTTGAAGACCTGATGCCTTGCACACTTTCTTTGCATTTGAGGTAAATTAAACTGTGAGAACTGAGATAAAAAAAATAATGTGGTTTTAGAAACTGCAGTTGGTTGAATGTTAAACCTCCACTCTAAAGGTATTGGAAACTCTGTTTATCATCTGACCAAACCACTGGAACATGTTTCTGGTTTTAGTTTGTGCTTCAGTTGAGTTTAACCACATGGTGCGGCCTGTATCTTTCTCAGAACAATATGATTATATAGCATTACAACAAAAAAAATGCATGGAGGAAAACAACAGAATTAGCAATAAACAAAATATTGGATGATCAGAACAACTAACGTGTGCATGTTCAGGTCACAAGGGTCGAGGACACTGCTAAACAATAGGATCACACAATCTGTGCCAAACAACAGAGCGATGAAACTCCTACAGGCTTTTTCTACAGAACTTAAAAACAGTTCTTGTAATTATCACGTTGACATGATATCTGAAATATTTTTTAAATCAGGGGTGTCCAAACTCGGTCCTGGAGGGCCGTTGTCCTGCAGAGTTTAGCTCCAACTCGCCTCAACACTCATGCCTAGAAGTTAGTATCCCTAAAAACACCTTGATTAGCTGGTTCAGGTGTGTTTAATTGGGGTCGGAGCTGAACTTTGCACGTCATTGGCCCTCCAGGATCAGGATTGGACACCCCTGTTTTAAATTGATTTTAAAGAGAGCTGCAGGGCCTTTAGCTGATGTTGGTTTCACATGAAGTTGTGTTTTCACTACTGTAAACAAGAATATCGTTGTCTGTTCCAGTTTTTGCAGTGATGTATTTGACATGAAGATGACGTTTTTCTCACTCAAGTTTTTGTGTGTCCATGTGATGAATATTTGAATACTGTATATTTAGAGATTTTTTTGATGCTAGGTGGATTATGTTCTGCACTTTAAATTTACTTTAGGCTGACTCACAAATAAGCTAAATAAAATTCAACTCGGTTTTTCATGTTGTCACATTTATTTGGAATGCAGTCATAAAATGATTGATAAAATGAAATAAAAAATCCACATATTTTCTACATGAAACAATTCAACCTATGAAATAGTATTATAATGTTTTTACAAGTTAATTAAGTTTACATCAAATATTATAGTAAAGTTTCGATCTTAGTTCTAAAAGAGGTTATAGATAGTCTTAATTAATACATTTAAAAAATATATTCACAATTTTTTTTATCAACACCAAGAAATACAATTGAGTAACAAAAGGCATTTTATCAATGGAGACATAATATAGCAATACAGCAGTCCTGTAATAAAGCAACTGAGACAAGTGTTTCACCTCACAGAAGATTTGTTAGACATCCTGCTGACTATGCCGAAATGTTGTGGATCTCCACATCAGAAATATCAGATCTGATCCCAAATATCAGATCTGATCCTATTTTACAATAAAAGTCATTTCATTGACTTTTATTGTAAAATAACAAATATTTTCTGATACCAGTCTTCTATCAGAATGAGAGCTTGACTGAGAAAGTCAGGAGCAGAAAGCAGGAGACAGGGTGATGGTAAAATTGAGCAAAGTTGAGCTAATCTTAGTCTAATCATACTCCCGGCGCAATGCAAAGTGTTTTTGCTAGTTTCAGCCTGACGCAGTTATCATTTTCATGTCCAGCTCCACGTTGTTTAAATAGCAAATGCCCATCTGTTCACCCATGGGTGTGCTGGTCTGAAAACCAGGTGTGTTCAGGCGCATTGTTGGCGTGTTGCTATTTTGAGGAACTGAAAACGACTGCGCCACTGACCAACAAAAACCTGCTCTAAAGTCAATAGCGCAGTATTTTTTGTGTTATTTAAAGAGCGTGTTACACTCTAAAAAATTCTGGGTAAAAAACAACCCAATGTTGGGTCAAATATGGACTAACCCAGCAATTGGGCTGTTTTAACCCAGCGATTGGCTTGTCTTAAGCAAATATTTAACCCAACCGCAGGGTTAAAACAACCCAATTGCTGGGTTAGTCCATATTTGACCCAACATTGGTTTAAAACAACCCAGAATTTTTTGATTATCACACACAGAGACGCGCAGCACTAACATAAAAGAATTTCTCTCTGAAGTTCAGTCTTTCTGTTCACAAATTCCACCATGTTAATAGTGAATCCGCCATCCGCCACAACTGGCTTTTAAAGGGAATGGGAGATGAGACTCTGGTTTATTGTAAGTTACGCTCAAAACACACCAATAACCTAGGAGACTAGGTACAACCCTTTTGGACCATGCACCGAGCACGCAGACCAGTTTTCCTGCATGTAGTTAAACTACAAGTGGATTCAGTCACGCCCTAAGTGCACGTGTGCTTTAGACCATGCGCTCAGATCGTTAAAATAGGGCCCTTCGTCTCACCAGCACGTACAACAAGTTTTGTGGAAAATTACTGCTTCACAGCCTCGTCTTGTGACATTTAAACCTTGAAATGGAGACATTCTTTTATCTCCTACTCATAAAGTCAAACCTTGAATCCACACAATCATAAGATAAAACAACAAGGTAACAAAATAAGTAATATAAAACATAAAAGTACATAAATGTTACATAATAAAATTAAATTACAAATTGATATATCATACAGCAAGTACATACATTAGTAATGATTATAAATGATTAAATTGAACCATAAAAAGAAAATCAAAGTGGTTGCTCTCTTGAAGTAACACACAAGTCGTTCTTTTTTAGGTTTCTCAATAACAACCTGTGTGGTTGTTATTGAGAAACCTAAAAAAGAACGACTCATCCTGGTTAAGACTGCAGGTTTTTGTGATGTAAAAAATAAAACGAATATAAATGGGCAATTTCAAAGAATGGAGCCTGCTAACAAATGTAATTTTTGGGGAGATTTATTGAGATGTTTGCCTGAGAAAATGAACCTACTGAACTGAATCTTAGATCGTCATCTGGTTTATACTCAGGAACACTATACTTAGTTTTTTTTAAAACAAATTGTGTTTAAAGATGATTCTGAACTATGTTATGAAAGATATAACGCAATGCATTTATATACCATTTTACTTTATGCAATATTTGGGAAAAATGTCCATACTTGGATTTTATCCTATTCAATACAATGGATCTATACATCTAATTTGCATATTAATGTGTTCTTGGTGCAACATGTAATTAAAAAAGAAGTGTAATAATTGGCAACATTTTCATAATAATATCTAATATTTCATAGGAATATTAATATGTAACTTCTTTCTCTATTCACTTGTTGTGTCTCCAAAATGCCTGATAAACATGATTTAAGTCCTGGCGTCCACTACAGTGGACGTTAATGAAATCAATACCCTGTTTTGTAACAGAAAGTCATATTTTGATTAGAAACCCCATAACATTTTCCTGAGATGTTGATTTATAACAAACTATTTGAAAATTAACCCGATTTAAATTATAATTAAAAAATATTATCATATTTCCATAAGAGTGCTAAACATTAATGTCAACCACTTTTAAAGACCAAGAAGAAGTTGTTGTCCTTGTGAAACCCCCAAACTTTGGTATCTCTGCAAAGCCCTGAATGTGCTCTTTAAAGGACATCCAGACTGTGACATGTATGATGTCACAGAAATACACTAAAATATAATGTCCACTACAGTGGACGAAAGTCTATTCCTGGGTCCCAGGAGGAGATAACATACAGTATATATATATATATATATACACACACACACACACACCTGTTCCAGCTCGTATTATCTTGAATGCTGACTGAAACTTTGTATTACTGGCATTTCTCATGTATATTGCCTGTAGAATGTAGAATTCCTCAACTGTAAGTTTCTTTAGATAAAAGCATCTGCTAATATAATAAAAGTAAATTTCCCTCTCTAAAATATACGGTAGACCACAGTACTATGGTAGTGCAGGTTGTAGTTACAGTAAATGTGTAGCCTGACGTGGTCATACTCAATTCTAGTCAGAATATGAGTCTGGTACATTGGGCTTTGATTATGGGGCGTATTTCACCCGAACCAGGAAAGACCTCAATTGGATAGACCCTCAACCAATCAGTCCAGACCGAATTGCCCATTTGTGGGCTGGGCTAAATTCGGCTGGCATCCAGGCTAGTAAATGTGCTGAGAATAATTATCTTTGTTTTTTTACATCACAAAAATCAGCTGTTTTAACAGGGGTGTGTAGACTTTTTCTATCTACTGTGGCATGAAATCTCAAGGAGGAGGTACTATTCAAAAATGTCTCAAAAGAAAGATGAAGTTTAAGATGCCCTCCGAGGATTTATTTACTATCAGTGTATTGGCGTCTAGCCCCTCCTCCTTTTCCGGGCTTGGGACCGGCACATGGAATTCTGTATAATGTCCTGTGGCGGAGTTCTGGAACACATACATCAAGTCAATGTTTAATTAGAATCTGCAAACTATAATATGAGATTCATGTTGATCATGCATGATGAATGTACTTACAGCTAAAGTGAATAAAATGCCAACACAGAGAAGTGACACGACCATTACAGTCACCTCCGGTCTTGGTTTTGTTCCCTGGTTAAACCTAGGTCTTATTGGTTTATCTGTCATTATAAAAGTTAAAAAGGAAAACAAAATGAAAACATGAGTGCATATGTTGCTCCATGCGAGAGAAGGCTGAAATATAACTAGTGTGGTCATATTACTACATTAAATCATGTTACCTCATTGGAATGAAAACTCATTTTGTTTTTAC
Source organism: Gobiocypris rarus (assembly GCA_023029165.1). Classification (NCBI taxonomy): domain Eukaryota; kingdom Metazoa; phylum Chordata; class Actinopteri; order Cypriniformes; family Gobionidae; genus Gobiocypris; species Gobiocypris rarus. The sequence continues at coordinate 26,052,142 of CM040929.1, read as the reverse complement.
ATACCTTCAATGATTAGATTGACATTCTGCATTATTGATTCCTCTATGATATAGCATGTATACGGTCCTTTATCAGTGTTTCGCAGATTGTGGAGTTTGAGTGAGTAGTTTCCTTTCAGATATTCTTTAGGGAAGGTTTCAACTCTGTTCTTGTATGCTGGGTCCTGCATCTCTACTGATTCTGTACCCTTAATTACGTCATACACATTCAGGAAGTTGTATCTCCAACGCACAGTGATGTCTTGAATTGAAGGCTGATGCTCTTCAGAAGAACAAGGAATAACAATGGAGTCACCAATAAACCCCACAATGGTCTTTGGACACACTGAAACAGAGAGAAGATTAAATAAATTAAACAGTTTAACAGGCAAGAGAGGAGAATTTTTTTTTTTGAATGACGATGGCCCGGTCCCAAATGGCACCCTAAACACTTTTGGTCTTCCTACGAGTTCACACTTTCGTGATGTAACGTTGCTTTGACTGTTCAGTGCAGGCTCAGCAAAAGTGCGCAACGATGGCGCCTGTCGACTGCAAAGGGGGCGCTCCCGAGCAGCCTTCTGAGACCTAAAATGACAAATGGGACTCCCTACGGTCTCATGGACTTAACAGACTGTAATTCCACAAGACCGAAAGTGCATATGAAGTGTGCCATTTGGGACAGGGCCTGTTATACTTTAGTGCTTACCTTCAACTGTAAAGACCATCAGGTGAAAGAAAACAATCACTGAACTGTAAACACACACACACACACACACACACACACAAAACCTTTATCAACACAAAATCCACTGAAACACATAATGGAACCTTTCCAAGGATAACCCAGTGGTGAAGCAAAATAGTGTCATTTTCCAAACAGATTTATGAAATAATTTAATAACAATAATTATAATAATCGCAATATCACACTATAGATTTATTTCTTTATTTAAAAGAATGATTAAATGCAAGTTTCCGTGGTCAAGTGCAGATTTCCTAGTTTTCCCTAACCCTATAATTTAAGTCTTATTATCATTTAAAAGTGCAGTGTGTAGTAATTATGAGGAGTTATTGACAGAAATGTAATATAATGTTTACAGTGGTGTATAAAGACCTTACATAATGAACCGTTGTTTTTATTACCTTAGAATGAGTCATTTCTATCTCCATACGCCGCGGGTCCCCTTACAGTGGAGTCACCATTTTGCGCCGCCCATGTTTCTACAGTAGCCCTAAACGGACAAACTTCTCTAGAGTGCACTAGTCACTCTCTGCTGTCCAGTGTTAATTGTGACAGTTTTAGTTTTAGTCATAGTCTTTTGACTAAAATGCCATTTAGTTTTAGTCATATTTTAGTCACCTGAATTGTTTTTAGTTTTAGTCTAGTTTTAGTCTAGGGCTGTAGCTATCGATTCATTTAGTAATCGAGTATTCTACCGATTATTCCATCGTTAATCGAGTAATCGGATAATTATTTTTTTCTTTATTAAAGAGCAATACTAAATATATAAGGGAAAATAAGACAGGTATCTTAAAATTAACATCTAATTTGTTTTCTTTTTAGAAAAATAAAGTTTTATTGCTGAAATTGCATACATTAATAACTGTGAAAATAACCCATTTTAATGCATTCAATTGCCACATTATAAAAATCTATTTCAAATTACTTTAAAAGGAAAACACAGTTGCTAAAACTAAACCTACAACCAATAAACCAAAATAATATTAATATAAAAGCTATAATGCCTAAACATTGCATGTATGTTGTGCAACTTAACTTTAAAGTTTCAGCTTCAGTTCAGGCATGACATAAGCCCTTACTGTCTTCTGAAGGCTGTGTGGCTTTTGTAAGAAGCAAACAATATTGGACAGGAAGGTAACTTGAAATAAGAACAAGAGTAGAGATGGTCATAGGCTACTAGAGATGCGGATCAGCTCTAACGCCACCGAATCCGTGTTAAAACAAACCATCCATCCGCACCCAATCGTCACAAATTCAAATCCTCAGTGTAAGCGTGATGCTATCACATATTAGCTACACTGAAGTAGGGTGCTTTTAAACAAATCTTCTTTGGCGAAATTACACGCTTTAAATAACCTAAACGGGTTGACAACCTCTACATCACACGGAGGAGTAACCGCTGGAACATGAGCAAACGCAAGAGATGAGTTTGTATTTAATTAAGATAAAGTAGCCTACATCGCACATACAGATCTACATTTTGAGCTAATCATTTTCATCATTGTAACACAGCTTGTTTTATTAAGTTAATAGCTATAAATATTGCTCAGATCTCCTCAGCTGCCGCGCGAACTGCCACTAACGAAACCTAAATGTTCTGTGTCGATCCTGAAGCTCAACACACAGTTGTCTTCATTTAAAAATAGCGAGACTAAATGATATTAGCAGTGCTGATGCCACTCGCTCGCATTGGTCTCTGATCTCGACATGAGCTGAAAACGAAAAGTTAAAGAGCGACACATGCATTGCGTTTTACCGTGAAATGAGTTCCGCATCTTAATTAAAATCAACACATTAATGATTTATCTCATCCACCCAATTTTGGAGATGTTTACACCTGAACCGCCGGATTTAACCGCAATCAGTCCTTACACACACAAAAATATTTCTGCAACATCCGTGTAGTTAAATGAACTAAACAAAGCGCCGAGGCAGATGATTTTGCCTCGAGTTTTTTTTTTCAATTCGAGTAACTCGAGTTACTCTAGGAATCGTTTCAGCCCTATTTTAGTCGACTAATATCAAAGATTTTAGTCAACTAAATCTACAGTAGATTTAGTCGACTAAAATCTAATAAGTTTAGTTAAATTGTAATGCATTAATTTCATTACATTACATAACCGACTGTTACTTGAACTGACATTGTGACATCATTGTGTTTTTGACATTAAAAATACACGAAAGAAAGCTCAATTAACTTTTTTTGTTAGTTTAAAAAAAAAACATCTATTTTTTTATAACTTTGTATTTCTGTTTTAGTTAGTATATCAGGTTAAGCTAAAGCTTCAAGTTTGTTTATTTATTTAAGTAATGGAGATTTTTAATGGTTATGTAACTATTATAACCCCGATACTGAATATGTTTCAAATACTGGTCTTTCCTATAACTATAAATTATATAACTTTTATATCGACTATAAATTAAATGGGAGTGAAATTAAATACAGTTTATTATGTAACCAAAAACGAATAAATAATGCATGACTTTTAATTATATATACGGAATACACCGGGACTCTTATTTTGAAACGCCTTATTAATGCAGTTGCAGCTGCTCTTTCAAGTTCAGATAAGGGAGATGAAATATGCAATGTTACAACCATCTAAAACATATTACAATATAAACATCGTAAAGTAAACATTGTCAACACAAATGTGCGCATCTGTTACACAGGATATCAGCTCTAACCGGATCTCTTCCCTAATCGTCCCTCCATGACATTTTCGTCTCGTTTTAATTCGTTGACGAAAATGACAGTAGAATTTCGTCATCGTTTTTGTCATCCAACACTAGTTTTTATTTAGTGATCGTCTCGATTTCGTCAGTGAAAAAAGGTCGTTGACGTGAAAATAATGACGAAATTAACACTGCTGCTGTCTCAGAAGACAACATCGTTGTCCTGTGTCGGCCACCGTATCTTCTCTATGTGCTCCGAAAGGGAGGGTTGAGCATTGAGGGATGCAATTCACAACCTCACCACTAGATGCCGCTAAAATTCACACACTGCACCTTTAAGTTGAAGGGTATGATCTGTACAGCCAATTTAATGATACTTAAAATAAAGGCACAATCTGTAAGTTATCACAAGAGGACGCATTTTCAAATCAATTACAAAGACGCGCGAAGCTTCACGATGCCGTGAAGGAAAGTGGAACGATGCGCTTTCACCATCCAGAGAAATATAGAATTCACGAAATCATGTTCACGGATGAGGTAATGAACAGTCCCTCCAGAAAAAACGTGATTATACGATCGCCTGATTTAATGCATAATCAGCCAAAGTCTGCGTATTTATGCGGGGGCTGCATTTTTTAAACTTTTGCCGCAAAATTGCCGATTTTTGCACGCAAAATATGCGTGTTTTCATTTCGTTAGCAGAAAGTTGAACAATTTTGCATTAACTTCAAACAAGAGCAGCCATTTCAGCCTATTGTCATGGGAACGCTATGAAGTAACGTAATGACGTGACGTGAACATCAAGCTGCAAACCCCGCCAGTGAGCTATGCAGTTATAGTCTGAATACAAAATCGCCCCCATACCCTCAAATAGGGCATTATTTGAGGGGCCAGCCATTTGTAGTGGTGTCCGAAACCATAGTGGACGTTATTGAGTGCACTCATTCAATCCCACATTGCACCGCAATAAAGAGTGTACAACCGATGCACACACAACAGCTGTCCGACTTCACGCACTCGTTTTCATTCACGCCTTTAATGAACTGTGAATTAACGTAGGGAATAGTGATTGAGGTTTTGGGGGCAATTTCGGATTCAGCCCGTTTTCATTTGCACAGTGGACTGTTGTAGTTTCATTCAGGAGTTGATGCAACTTAACAGTTGTGATATTGAACTTTTTTTGTTGCCAGTGGGTTAAATCATACTAGGCTAGTTTAAAAAAAAAACTTACAGTTGTAAGTATATTAGTAGTATGTAAAGTTACAGTAAGAGATTGCACTTAATTTAAAAGATGTCTGTTTTATATAGGCTAGCTACCTCTGTAAAACAGGAAGCACTTATTTATTCATTTTTACAGAAGTTGCAGCATGTTCCTTTTTTAAAGCTACAGAACTTGTTTGACTCAATGTTTTGTAAGTTTGAGCATGTGTTGATGAAGGTCTGAAATATTCCCAGCCCTTTCTGTGATGTAGTGCTTGCTTATCATAGGAAGTGATGAGACATGACTCTTTACATTAAGGTTGTAGCCTAGTGAGGACAGGGTGTTGGGGGGGATCACTTTTTTTCTCTTTTTCATCAAAACGCATTTTTGCAAGTTCCTGCAACTTCGTCACATAAAATTGCTCAAATATCCCGCATATTCCATCGCATTTTTTAAGAAAACGTGCCGCATAATCAAGGATTTTTGCCCGCAACAATCACAAAAAAAGCCAAATTTTTCTGGAGGGACTGAATTATTTACGGATGAGGAAACATATTACATGTACATTTGATAACAATATTTTATGTCAGCGCAATGAATTAGCAGCAAGGAACGTGAAATGTAATGCTATATTAGCTGGTTACTGATATGTCACTATTTGTCAAATGATTTGGTGGGTTAATGCTACGCAGTTATATGTGTTTATTCAAACAATCGCTCTAAAATATATATATTTGAACAAAACCACACTATTTGCAAATAATTGCTAAATATCTGATTTTATGTTGGTCTCAGCATGGAAGAGAAGTGGTCAGAGGGCCTCTAGTGTATTTACGTTATCTGGACCCATTGCATTTAGAAAAAGTTAGAAAAATGGTCACTGTTTTTCTGTATTACAAGATCTTCAGGAGCTCGAGGAGGGTCTGGAGATTTGACCAGATGGCCATATTTATATGGTTTCTCTATCACATTCCTACACCATGAGCTATATTCTCTCGCTCATTGGTTAACCCTTTTCTACACCCTTTATATTCTTTCTATATAACTGCCAATACTGCTTTTAATAAAACGAGATTTCATACTCTCCCTCAGCGCTGGGTCTTTATTAATTTAACCGCCACTTCAGAAACCTGGGATGAGGCACGCATAAGGAGACACGGGTAGCTGCAGCTTGGAGTAATGGGCGTGGCAAGAGTAATACTATCTAATACTGACTAATACTGTCACATGGACTAAATGTTGATACCATTAAAATTCTGCAGCAGAGCGATGACATCTCAGATCATTACCTAATATCATGTATACTTAATATAGCTAAGGCTGCAAAGCCATCCTCTCGCTTCAAATATGGCAGGACTATAACCGCTGCGACTAAAGATTGCTTTATACATAATCTTCCTCATCAGTTCCATCTCCTCAGAATTACAGATAGCCAAGAGGAACTTGATGTTGCAACAGAAACTACTGACTCTCTCTTTACTAGCACTTTAGACATAGTTGCTCCTCGGCGCTTAAAGAAGATTAAAGCAAATAATCCAACGCCGTGGTACAACGAGCACACTCGGGCCCTTAAAACAGCAGCCAGAAAAATGGAGCGCAGCTGGAAGAAAACAAAACTGGAGGTTTTTCGCAATTTGTGGAAAGAGAGCATGATTGCATACAGAAAGGCCATAAAAACTGCTAGATCGGCTTATTTCTCAACTCTTTTAGAAGAAAACAAACACAACCCTAGGTATTTATTCGATACAGTGGCTAAATTAACAAAGGATAAAGCTTCAACTTCTGACATTTGTAAACAACACAGCAGTAATGACTTTATGAACTTCTTTACTAGTAAGATTGATAACATTAGGAATAAAATTATAACCATGCAGCCGTCTACTACAGTATCACTTCAGACAGAACATTGTAGTGTCACTGAGGAAAAATTACACTCATTCACTGCTATAGGAGGAGAAGAATTGGCTAAACTTGTTAAATCATCAAAATCAACAACATGTATGCTTGACCCTATACCGACTAGGCTATTAAAAGAGATGCTTCCAGAGGTCATAGATCCTCTGCTTAATATTATTAATTCATCCTTGACATTAGGATATGTACCAAAAACTTTTAAGTTGGCTGTAATTAAACCACTTATTAAAAACCGCAACTTGATCCTAAAGAATTAGTCAATTACAGACCAATCTCGAATCTACCGCTTTCTATCAAAAATATTAGAAAAGGCAGTGTCTTCACAATTATGTTCCTTTTAGAAAGAAATGGTATATGTGAGGATTTCCAGTCAGGATTTAGACCGTATCATAGTACTGAGACTGCTCTAATTAGAGTTACAAATGATTTACTCTTATCATCTGATCGTGGTTGTATCTCTCTATTAGTGTTACTCGATCTTAGCGCTGCATTCGATACTATCGATCACAATATTCTTTTGAATAGACTCGAAAATTATGTTGGCATTAGTGGAACTGCATTGGCATGGTTTAAATCTTACTTATCTGACCGTTATCAGTTTGTAGCAGTAAATGAAGAGATGTCACACCGATCACAAGTTCAGTATGGAGTACCGCAAGGCTCAGTGTTAGGACCGTTGCTTTTCACCCTGTATATGCTACCACTGGGAGATATCATTAGGAAGCATGGCGTTAGTTTTCATTGATATGCTGATGATACTCAGCTCTATATTTCTTTACACCCTGACGAAACTTACCAATTCACAAGATTAACGGAATGCATAGCTGATATTAAAAATTGGATGAATAGTAATTTCCTGCAACTTAATTCAGATAAAACTGAATTTTTAATTATTGGACAGAAAAGCTCCACAAGTAGTGCCCTAGAATACTGTCTAACCCTCGATGGCTGCTCTGTCAAGTCCTCGTCGTCAGTGAGGAACCTGGGTGTGGTCTTTGATACCAATCTTCGCTTGAAAGCCACGCTTCTAGCATCTGTAAAACTGCATTCTACCATCTTAAAAATATATCTAAATTACGTCACATGCTTTCAATGCAAAATGCTGAACAATTAGTACATGCTCATGAGCTCAAGGCTAGATTATTGTAATGCTCTACTGGGTGGTTGCCCTGCTCGCCTAATAAATAAACTCCAGCTGGTCCAAAACGCAGCAGCTCGAGTTCTTACTAGAACCAGGAAGTACGATCATATTAGTCCAGTTCTGTCAACACTGCACTGGCTCCTATTAAACATCGCATACATTTTAAAATCTTGCTTATTACTTATAAAGCAATAAATGGTTTAGCTCCCAGTACTTAAGCGAGCTCTTAACGCATTATACTCCATCACGTCAATTGCGGTCTCTAAACTCTGGCCAGTTGAAAATACCTAGAATATCTAAATCAACTGCAGGCGGTCGATCCTTTTCCTATTTAGCACCTAAACTCTGGAACAGTCTTCCTAGCATTGTTCGGGAAGCAGACACACTCTGTCAGTTTAAATCTAGACTAAAAACACATCTCTTTACAATGGCATACACATAGAACATTTTTAACTTTCTTTATTCAAATCAAATGACTGATTGTAAGGCTGCATATACTAGGTCAGCCGGAACCGGAACACTTCCCATAACACCTGATGTACTCCATCATAAAAAGAGTGGCATCCACACTAATGTTAGTCTCTCTGTTTATCCCGAGGTTTACTGCAGTCGGCCGGATCCAGGCCGTGTCCGGATCGGATGGTGGACCTGCATCTGGACATGACCAGCTCATCCTGGAGTGTCTGCTGAGACCGTGTCCATTAGTGTCTCCTCTGAATTCGCCTCACCGAACGCCATCCTCAATTAACCCGTCTCCAGCGCAATAACTCCGATCTTTCAAGTATTCATATTCTTGTGTAATCTACGCGCCATCCTATATTAACCCGCCTCGCAAGGCCATACCCAAAATTTCAATATTCCTATCTAATATGATTTATGACCTGCAAGGTTGCCAGAGTAATAATTATACACTGTTAATAATAGGCCAGAGGAGAACTGGCACCCGACTGAGTCTGGTTTCTCCTGGTTTATATTTCTCCATCATGCCCTGATGGAGTTTTGGTTCCTTGCCACTGTCGCCTTTGGCTTGGCTTGCTCAGTTGGGGACACTCAAATTATGATTCAAGTTACTCAACTAAATATACAAATTGAATTTATTAATTTGGTCATATATAATTCTATAAACTATCCAAATTAAACTAGCCAAATCAAATTTTGTTGCAATGTTGTCCTGTTTAACACTGTGAAGCTGCTTTGAAACAATCATCATTGTAAAAGCGCTATATAAATAAAGTTGATTGATTGATTGAAGAGGTAGGGGCGTGGTAAGAGGTTTCTCATTGGTCAAAGGAGCTTCCTCCTGGCAACTGCGTTGGCCAATCAGCAGTAACCATAGATATACGTAATTTCCTTTAGCTAAAAAAAAAAAAATCGTTATTTTTAATCCTTTAGAAGGAAAAAAGATGACGGGGTAATATATGTGCGATATAATTTGTTGGTCTCTTTGCTTGACATTTTTACCCTTTGGTAATTATTTAATTGTTGTTGACAGACACATGTTACAGTGAGAAGAATCTATATATATATATATATATATATATATATATATATATATATATGCCTTTATACAACAAAAACATGTGCTGTACTATTATAAAAATAACATTAGTTTTACTTTGTATGTACTTTAAATGAAAGTACAAAATTAGTATGACTTAAAAGTGTCAGGAGACATTTTTATCTTAAAAAATAATTAAAAACAAATTATTTTAATTTTACTATTACAGACATTTCAAGTATAATGCAATAAAAACGATTAATACAAAGCATTGTAAATACAGCTCAAAATGTATAAATCAGAGAATAACAAGTATAAAATGAACAATACTAATAAATACAAAAATAAAAGTTTATGAATCAAGGTAGAAAACTGTTTTGTGATCTCATTTTTGAAAGGGTTTCAAAGTATACTGTGAGATCAGTCTTATTAAAGGTAATATAGGAGGGTTTCTTTTATTTGTGTCATGCATATAAAACTTCGCAACATTTAATTATATTTTGTTTTTCAGAAAATATGGGTTTTGGAAACAGTAAAATGTCAAGAGGTTCTAAATTCTAATAGGAACTTCTATTTTAGGAATATCTATTTTAAAGTCTGTCCAAAATGAAATAGAAAAAGGGCAATACAAAAATAAATGTTTAAAATCTTCAAGTGATGTGTTACAAAAGTGCATTTATCACAAACAGTATGAATGTTTTTATGATTGAACCTTAAAAAGTCGCGGTGGTGATGACGTCACGTAACCCGCGCCATACAGAAAGTTTCGAAGGTAACATACTTTTGAATGTATTCTCAATATCATTATTGCCTTTTTTTCAATGAAAGAAATGTATTTTGTCTTGTATAATTATTTGTGTAATTATAGTGATTAAGTTTATGGCTCGCTTTTATGCGGTTTAGGAAGCTTTTCGCGTCCAATTGAAAAGACCTTACGGCACGCCCCCATTCCTCATGGCACGCCCCATTTCTTTCCGACCTTATGGCACGCCCATTGCTCCAGCCTGCAGTTACCTCTACTTGCGCATAAGGGGCAAAAACCTAACAGTAACGTTACCTTTATGCAACACATACTGTATAAGTTTTTCCACGAAGCACGCATTTTAACCGAAAGTAAAAGCAGCAGCCTCAGGTTCACAGAAGACTGCCGCACAAACATAAACAAAACAGTCCAGGCCTGGCCGTCACACGATCCTCCTTTTGTGCTTCCAGTGCTCGTCTGTGGTAGATACGAGACCGTGCAGACCGTGCGGTGCAAACAAATTATTCTTTATAGCAGCTTGATCAAGAAGCGTTTCGGGGGGAAAGTCCAATGTAAAATACGAAGGTAAAATGTTGCAAACACCGACTGTGCTGCCTATGCGCAGCTCCGTTTGCAAATAAGTTGACTTACACGTAAACAACTCAGCTGCGTACATTTTTTGATGGTATTTTAAGGGGGGAAAGGCTATATATGTTACATTTAACCTCGTTAGCACAGTTACTGCAACAGTACTAGTTATTTCGAAAATGCATTATTAACACATTCAATAGCGTACGAGAAGAAAAAAAAAACAGAATATAGCAAGTGAACAATTTAGACAGACCTACCAGGTTGCCATCATGACCCACTGAGCCTTGCTTTAAGGTCCACTAATGTTAAAACGTTATGTTTAAATGTTTTTTTTTTCAAACGCACTAAAAGAAAAGCAGTAACGTTACCAGGATGTTTTCGACTAACTTACGTGACGTGTTCCAGAATGCGTGCGTATGACGTCATTTGTTTACATCGGTGTAGCCAATGAATTTAATGTTTGTGTTAATGTTTTCATTTTCATTTGATTTTATTTATTTTATGTAGTTATTGCGTCCTTATGCTGATAAACATTGTTTCTTAAATGTCTTGAGAACATACTGAATTGTTTTGTATTTTTGAAATTCAATAAAAAATATGAATAGATCTCTCACTGTTTTACAGCTGCTAGACCCACGGGACGCGCGCTCGATTACACACACAAATAGCGGAATAAAATATATGGGAAACACTTCACAACATGTTACACATTCATTAATATATTTTTAAAATAATAAATAAGTTGTATAGTTGAAACTACAGTGTTTGTGACCATTGCGTTCAACTTAAATAAATAAACATAAAATGAAAGTAAAAACGGCATCCTCCTCGTGGATGGCTGTCGCACACATAATCAAATATAAACAAACCACAATGTAAAAGTGCAGGTCTGGTCCTCTCTCTTCCTTCACTGTCATCCTCCTTTTATGCTTCCGTAAGGATTTGAGACAGGTGTGACGTGACGCTCATTTGTAATCACTTCTCTGACGGCTCCTGTCCGCCCTGCTTGGCAAATACATGAACAATAAATATTCTCATACTCTTTGTCATTAAGTATTATTTGTAAAAACATGAACGTTAAGGAAATAATCACATATGTATACAGTCAAATGGGAAGCACTTTACAACATGTGACTGTAACAGTTTGTAGTAATGAGAAGAAGGAGGCGGAAACTGGCGAACAACAGACTTTAATAAATAAATAAACAAACTGAAAGTAAAGGCAGCTGAGTATTATTAGCCGTTTTTAGCCCTGATTTTCACTCGCCGACAGGTATTGCGAAATCGAATACTGCTGTCTGATATTCATTTACATTTATTTAACTGTTTAATTTGTATGAGCAGTATCCCAGATAGCATACAAATCCGGGTCTCATCTGGGCCAACTATGGCACTTATGGCTCAGTTCTGTCTGCGGCTAAGGTCATATGGGTCGTATCTGGGCCACACACATCAAGCCGGTTTAATGTGAGTTGTGGCTTGCTGTGCGTGGCTCAGATGTGGCCCATGTGGACTTTGCCGCTGCCAAAACTGAGCCATAAGTGCCATACTTGGCCCAGATGCGGAAAATGACTCAACCTGAGTCATCGCCGTCATTCCATGTGGTATGTGGACCAAAGTATGTGGGAGACCACAACTGGGCCAGATGTCATTTGCTATCAGGGATTTTTTAAGCTGTGACTAGTAATTCTTTTGATTGTAGAATGTTTGCTCAGAAAGTTTAGTATGGTATATGTTATTTATCTGTATTATCCTATTGAAATGTAAGAGTAAAAGAGTGGGCCACTTCAGCCCTGTTCATGGCTATACGCAATGTTACCTGCTCACACACCTGTCAGACATTTTGTGAGGCTCAGTCCTTACTTCTGGCATACTCATCGCGGTGGGCTCTGCCGTCATGCCCGTGGCCAAGGGGCAATGGCAGGTTTGGCTCTGGGTCTAGGTCAAGTGTGCCATTCAAATCCTGAAAAGTAAAGCCAAAAAGTTTTGATTGCCACCAGGTGGCTGGTCCAAGTATAGCTCATAAACCCGCCCTCTCCGTGTAATATAATGGTACATGTGACAAACTAAACAATCAAATTACACTTAAAACATTTTTCCAAAGATGCTTTCTGTAATTTTAGGCAGTTTTTATCACTCTGATGTAATTTTGGTTCTATTAAATAAGTTTGGTTTTAGTTAGTTAGTTGATGCTGTAGCGAATTAGTTCAGAGGGAAAAAATGTATTATTATTCATAACTCATTATGATTATTCACTATGATTAATTATGAATATTTGAATCAGTTAAATAGATTAACTTGATGTAGCTTCATTAACATTACAATCAATCAGTGCATCTTATGAACGTTCAGTATTGATTATTAATTCATTCTAAGAAAAGGATATTTTTCATGGCCACAGAAAAATATTTCTTCCTTTGTATTTACATACTAACCCTAACAAGATCGATAATTTACGGACAATTTGTTTGCTGCAGGGATCAGAACCAAACATATATTGTGCACAAACTTTAACTAAATCACGGACAAGTTTAAACAGACATAAAACATACACACACAAAACATACATGGCAAGAGGCAAAGTCAAAGGGGTTAGAAGAACCGGGTCAGAACAGATGAAGGAAGTAATGCAAAGACTCTAAAATCTGGGAGGACCATCCCTGATAAGCTCCTTTTTCTGAGCAAAGGAGTTTACAGCTTTACTAACTACACAGCGATTTGTATTTCTAAGTACATTACTTGCATTTGCCCAGAAAGGCGTCCAGAGAGCGATACGGTCGCAGGAGAAAGTCTTGATGGTTTCGTCCGATGGTTTTGCAGTTGCGATCGTTTCCTTCCGTGTTGAGCGAAGGAACGACTGTGAGATTGCATAGTTGCTTTGACTCCGTCAAAGGTTGAGGAAGTTGCACGTAGTGTGAGGAGTTTGGGCCTGCTGGCCCATGGCCATGTGGTGGCATCGGGTTTCCTGTCCCACACACGCAGGACCGTGTGTTTAGGCCCACCATGCTTGGCGGCCTGCCGGGAGGCAGAGGTGGAAAGAGTAACAAAATATTCTACTCAAGTAAAAGTACTGTTACTTCAATGAAATTTTACTTAAGTATAAGTAAAATTACTGGTCTAAAAATTTACTCAAGTAAAAGTAAAAAGTAGCTCATTTAAAATGTACTCAGAGTAAAAGTTACTTAGTTACTTTTTTAACAGAGGGGGTGGGGGACTCTCCCCTGTAGGGTTGTGATAGAATGAGATTTTCACGATATGACAACTATCTCAGAAAACAATTATTTAATAAATAAACTGTACCTATTATTAAATTATGGTTAGTTTAAATGATGTTAAATGAATGAAGAGGATTGGTCTTTTTTTTTTGGTTGAACAAATGCTTTATAACAAACTTTAAACCATTTGTTTGTTTTGTTTATTAAAAATTCAATAAAACATGTCTAATAAACTAAATTTAATAAATGATTATGAATTAGATTAACAACTTAATTTTATCATTAATTAATTAATAATAGGGAATAATAGGGTCCTGTATGCAGTAGACGGAGCAGCTCATTCACAGAGACAGAACAAGCCGATCATATATTCATATAGCAATGTTTTGTGCTTTAAAATTTACAGACCATGTCGCGATTTGATTTATTCTTTCGAGTTATTCGTTCATCCATCAGTTTGTGTATATTACGTGAATCCTACGTTATAATGTAAAGGTAATGTTCATGACTGGATACCGATTCCTCTGCGCCACAGAAATCATTCGGCCTTAAGTTATAAACATACCTTTATCTGCACAGAGGGATGTGTGCCCGAACATGTTCTATGTGTTTCTTCATTTGCATCCACATTTTGTGCACATTTGATATCCTCCAAGACAACACCACGTTATTATTTTCAATATCCAAAGTATTTCCATACTGATTTCAGCTGGGTCTGCGTCACTGACGTCTGTCTTGTTCGTCTCCATCTGATATTTGCGCGCTTGTTCTCTTCCGCGTCCCGCGCCCTCTATTCAATATACTTGTTTCCGGATCGCGTTTTTTTCCTCCCCTTTGCATTAATGATTTATTTTTACTCAGTAATGGATGTGGTTTAAAATGTAGCGAAGTACAATACTTCAATCAAAATGTACTTAAGTAAAAGTAAAATTACAGCTTTTTAAAACTACTTAAAAAAGTAGTAGTACACAGAAAAACTACTCAATTAGAGTAATGCGAGTAAATGTAATTCGTTACTTTCCACCTCTGCCGGGAGGAAGCCTACAGGCACAGCGTGTGTCATAGGTGCGAGGGAGAAAAAAGGGAGAACAGAGCATCTCTGTCTTAAGAGACTTAGAGAAATCCCAAAGTGTGTTTTACAGGCTTTGTCCCTTAACTGTGGTCTTTTCCATGTGGCCACATTTTTTAGGGCCATAAAACATCTTATCAGTTGGTATCCAGGGTAACTGAGGATCTTTTTCTGTGTTGGGGGAAGCAAAGCATTTAAAACATATTTGTTAAATGTAACAGGCAATTATGTGTCTGATTTGCCTCTGTCGCTACAATGCTATAAAAACGGGGTGTGAAGTCATGATTGACAGCTGAGATTGACGGGTTCTCTGAGTGAAGTTGTCACAGAGGCACTAATTTACTTTTTCCTGGATTTTTGGGAGGAGCTTTAAGCTTTAATTTCTACATTTCCATAACTGTTTATTTCACACCAACATAATGAATTGTTCTGCGTCTGTGAGAGTGTGGGCGGGGTTTTGATATCACGGCTCTACTTCCAGAGATCTGCACAAGATGTCAGCACCATGTTCAGACATTCGGCAGCTTCACTTTTCTTCAGTGGATGGTAGTGAAGACATGTCGTCCATATTTTTGTTACAAAACTTGGCTTATGTTGAATGAAAAAAAACTAAATTTTCCGTTGAGTTTGGAAAATCCTGTACACAGTAATCATCAGTTTATCTATTACCCTGTCACTGAAAATGTCCGGATTTTGAAATCATCCTCCAGATGCTTGTTTTAAGAGGATTTTGTTCAACTAGGTGTTAATAGCACATTGAAAATATACTAAGGTTTTCATTCATAGATAAAGGTCTATTACGTGTTCAGTCTATAGGTGCAAAATGTTTCTTTACAAAGTGACATCGCCAACTAACTGGACTCGCATGAATAATACATTTTTACAATGTCAATGTCAGTATGTGAAAAAAAGTGAAGGAAAAACGTTTCCATTTTTAGAACATCATTGTCGTGTAAACATACTTGTGGCGGAGGGGGTGTGGTTTTGCGAGGTCTGTAGCGGGAGAGAGGGAGCAGAGCTGAGTGGTGAGTAAGGTGAGTAAGTAGGTCAATTGCAGATCACTAACACCTGTGTCTGATTGCAGTAATTGGCGGGGAGAGACGGCATTTAAGCTGCGAAAAAGAGAGAGAGTTGGGAGAGAGAGACCCTGACTGGGACTGCTGCTGTCGTGCTGCTACTGTTGCTGATGTGCTCTGAGTGAAACTGACGCTGACTACTAGAGAAACCGTTCATACTGAGTTTGGAGTATATGATTGTGCAAGCGCCCCCGTGCGTGATTTATGTTTGAGAGTATATTGATTAAATGTGTGCAGTCCCAGTCTCGCCGACCCCGTCTTCTTCCTTCCCACACCCACACGAACGTACGTTACACTGGTGCCGAAACCCAGGAAGGGAGAAGATCGCCGCCGCCATGCAGTCCCAGCCAAAAACGCCACTTGCGGACATCATCCGGTCGCTCGCCGGTCTTCACCAGGAACACCACCAAGGCCTTCTGGCCGTGAGGGAGGAGCAACAAACCCGCTTTGAAGCCCTCCTTCAGGCCCAGCATGAAGACCGCGAGCTGTTCCGGAGCTGGATCGACCGGGAGATTCGGCCCGTCCCCCCAGCTACCACCGACTTGGCCGCCGTTCTCCACCTCTCGAAGATGGGCCCCGAGGATGATCCGGAGGCATTCATCGACCTCTTCGAGAGGTCCGCCGAGTCCCGAGGATGGCCCCAGTCGGACTGGCCAATGCGGCTCCTGCAGTTGCTCTCCGGGGAGGCGCAGGTAGCCGCCCAGCAGCTGCCAGTCCAGAATCTCCTGGTCTATGCAGACCTGAAGCGCGCTATTCTACAGCGGGTCGGCCGGAGCCCCGAACAGCATCGGCAGAGGTTCCGAACCCTGACCCTCGACGAGTCCGGCCGGCCCTTCACCTTCGCGCACCAGCTCCGGGACTCCTGCCGCAAGTGCCGCGGCTGATGGCCGATGGAAGCGGCGTCGAGGACATCATCGATCGAGTGGTGCTGGAGCAGTTCGTCAAACGGCTTCCCCGGAAGACCGCGCAGTGGGTCCAGTGCCACCGCCCGACATCGCTGAACCAGGCCATCCAGTTGGCGGAGGATCAACTGGTAGCGTGCCACGGGGTCGGCGAACCCCTACCATCTGCTTCTCTCTCTCTCTCTCTCTCCCCTCTTCCCCACACTCTCTCTCTAGGCCGGTTCCAGCGCTCAGGACGCGCGGGGGAATGCCGCCCAGACCAGCCCCGAGATGGAGGACGGGCGGATCCAGCGAGGTCCCGGCCCCTCCCCGTCCGACGCCGAGCCGAGGTGCTCTCCGCCCCCGCACTCTCTCCTCGCCAACCTGCTGACCTACCTCCAGCCACTAGGGTGGCGGGGAAGCCTGGGCCGGCTTGTTGGCGCTGCGGGGATCCGGGGCATTTCATTGACCGCTGCCCGTTCATGGAAGTCGGCACACTGGTCCGGGTCCTTGACGCTCCACAAGCCGCCCCCGATCAAGCTGGGCTGTACCTAATACCCGTGAGTATCAAGGGGGGCGTATCAGGCCTTGGTGGATTCGGGTTGTATCCAGACCTCCATCCACCAAAGCCTGATTCAATCTAAAGCGTTGGGTAACAGTCACAGGTTTATGGTGAGGTGTGTGCACGCACCTCCGGCATCCGCTGATTTTGGGTACTAATTAGCCAGCGTTCAATACATTGTTGGGACACTTATGTGCGGATGCCTCCTGGGGAACACGCGTGCAGCGGAAAGAGACTGTTGCTCAGCTGGGAGAGGTGGATTCGGGGCCTCGGGAAACTGTTCCAGGGGAACTGAGCGGTCGAGAGATGCCCGTTCTCACAGATCGCGATGACTTTCCCCTGGAACAGTCCCAGGATGAAACGCTTAAACATGCATTTAGTCAGGTCCGTTCCATCGACGGCCACCTTCTCCATCCTGACCAACAGCTCTCTTATCCGTACTTTGCAGTCATAAAAGATAGGTTGTATCGGGTGACCCAGGACGCCCAGACAAAGGAAGATACAACCCAGTTGTTGGTACCTAAAACCAGCCGGGAAATGTTGTTCCAGGCGGCTCATTCTAATCCTATGGCCGGGCATTTAGGACAGCAAGCTACACTTAACAGTCTCATGGCCCGGTTCTTCTGGCCGGGCATTCACAAGAACGCGCGCAGGTGGTGCGCGTCTTGTCGTGAATGTCAGTTGGTAAATCCACCGGCCACCCCAAAAGCACCATTGTGCCCACTTCCACTGATGCAGGTCCCTTTCGAGAGAATTGGTATGGACCTCATCGGGCCATTAGAACGGTCTGCACGCGGGCATCGCTTTGCATTAGTTCTGGTAGACTATGCAACGCGATACCCGGAAACCGTGCCGCTCCGCACTATTTCCACGAGCGCAGTTTTCCCTAATCTCCCGGGTGGGAATCCCAAAAGAGATTCTCACCGACCAAGGCACGGCGTTCTTGTCACGAACAATCCGCGAACTATACGAATTGTCGGGCATTAAATCGATTCGCACCAGCGTCTATCACCCACAAACAGATGGTCTGGTGGAACGTTTTAATCGCACGTTGAAGACCATCATTCGTAAGTTCGTTCAGGAGGACGCCAAAAATTGGGATAAGTGGCTAGAGCTTCTGTTGTTTGCTGTACGCGAGGTCCCGCAAGCCTCCACGGGGTTTTCCCCCTTCAAGCTTCTCTATGGTCGCCAGCCTCAGGGGGTACTGGATGTCCTTAGAGAGGCTTGGGAGGACGGACCTTCCGCGGCCAAAAACGAAATTCAGTATGTCCTGGACCTGAGAACAAAACTCCACACATTTGGGGCGGCTGTCAATGGAGAATTTGTTACAGGCCCAGGACAGACAAAAACATCTATACAACAGAGGGGCTAGACTTCGTTAATTTGCACCGGGAGATAAAGTTCTGGTATTACTCCCCACTTCCAGCTCGAAATTACTCGCGAAGTGGCAAGGACCGTTTGAGGTCACACGGCGAGTGGGCGACCCTTAACGATGAGGTGGTACGATCAGATAGGGCACGTCAAATCTACCACCTCAACCTTTTAAAAAAATGGTCAGAGGCGGAGTCAGTGATGCTGGCGACGGGGGTGAGCGGAGAGGAGGATCTCGGGCCAGAAGCGGTTCAAAAACCTCAATCCCTCGCTCTGGCCCCAGGGGGGGATCACCTCTCAGCCTCGCAGCTCACTGACGTGAGAACGTTACAAGCAGAGTTTGCGGACGTGTTCTCGCCCCTACCGGGTCGTACAGACCTCATCCAGCACCATGTTGAGACGGAGCCGGAGCGTGGTGGTTCGCAGCCGACCGTATCGTTTGCCTGAACACAAGAAAAAAGTAGTTCAGGCGGAATTAGAGGCGATGATGGATATGGGGGTGATAGAAGAGTCCAGCAGTGACTGGGCGAGCCCGATCGTTTTGGTCCCAAAACCTGACGGCTCAGTCCGGTTCTGTGTAGACTATAGAAAGGTGAACGAGGTGTCGAAATTTGATGCATACCCAATGCCAAGGATTGATGAATTGCTTGATCGGCTAGGGACCGCTCGCTTTTATTCGACACTGGACTTAACAAAGTGATATTGGCATATCCCCTTGTCTCCCATGTCCAAAGAAAAAAACGCTTTCACCACGTCGTTTGGATTACACCAATTCGTCACACTTCCTTTCGGCTTGTTCGGGGCTCCCGCAACCTTCCAGCGTTTGATGGACAGAATTATCCGGCCGCATACTGCATTTGCCGCTGTGTACTTGGATGATATCATCATCTATAGTGCAGATTGGCAGCGGCATATGCAGCACTTGCGGGCTGTGTCTGAGAAGGGCGGGGCTCACGGCAAACCCAAAGAAGTGTGGGATTGGGCGGGTGGAAGTAAGATATCTGGACTTCCACTTGGGTCATGGACAGGTGCGTCCCCAAATTGACAAGACAGCAGCTATTGCGACCTGTCCTAGGCCGAAGACCAAAAAGGAGGTTAGACAGTTCCTGGGGCTAGCGGGATTTTACAGAAGTGTTGTGCCTAATTATTCGGACCTCGCTAGCCCGCTGACTGATCTAACTAAAAAGGATGCACCAGATACACTTCAGTGGACGGAGGGGTGCCAGCAGGCTTTGACCCAGATAAAGGCTGCTCTGTGTGGTGGCCCGCTCCTACAGGCTCCTAACTTCTCTCTCCCATTTTCCCTACAGACTGACGCCTCGGACAGGGGGTTTGGCGCTGGACTGTCCCAGGAGGTGGAGGGTGAAGAGCGGCCGGTGCTGTACATCAGTCGAAAGCTCTCTAAGAGAGAGACGATGTACAGCACCATAGAGAAGGAGTGTTTGGCCATCAGGTGGGCCGTTCTCACCCTTCGCTACTACCTCTTGGGGCGGGAGTTCACCCTCTGCTCGGACCACGCCCCCTTGCAGTGGCTCCACCACATGAAAGATACCAACGCGCGGATCACCCGTTGGTATCTAGCTTTACAGCCTTTTAAATTCAAGGTGGTCCACAGGCCAGCTGCTCAGATGGTGGTGGCCGACTTCCTCTCCAGGAAGGGGGTGGGGGTGGGTGGGGAGGCTGCAGGCTGGCCTGAGTCGGGCAGTAGGGGTATGTGGCAGAGGGGGCGTGGTTTTGCGAGGTCTGTAGCGGGAGAGAGGGAGCAGAGCCGAGCGGTAAGTAAGTAGGTCAAGTGCAGATCACTAGAGACCGCGGGAGGTTGCCGCTTGGTGTACACGTTTCGAACTTTAATAGCATTTGAAGAAAATAGCTTACAGCCAGCTGTAAAGTGTTCATCTAAGTGTCAGGTATGATGTACATCTTATAGAATTTGTATATTTAATTAGCCTGGCGTGGCCATACTCAATTCTAGTCAGAATATGAGTCTGGCACCGCTCCATTGAGCTTTAATTATGGGGCGTGTTTCAACCGAGCCAGGAAAGACCTCAATTGGATAGACCCACAACCAATCAGAGCAACGGAGCGACGCGTAACGTTAGTTGTCAAATGTCAACAGAACTCAACTGCACTGTTGCCAAGTCCGTGTTTTTCTCCATGTCCGCGGGTTGAAGCGACCCCAATTATGTGATTATATTAACCCAGGAATGCGAATTTTAGCAGGCAACCTTGCCAAAATAACATATTTTGCCAACCAAACGCCATTTTTTTCCGGAGATCCCGCCAAGAAAGTTATTGTTTTGGGCTATAGTTTTGAGTAGCAACTGTGCGCAACATTGCAAAAAAACGTGGCAACACTGTCTGCACGCACGCTGGATTAAGTAACGTTACACGAGTACAAGATTTACAAGTGTTGTAAAAAAAAGAATTTAAGGATACACAGAGTACTTACCAACACGATCATCGTTTCTGAGAGAAATAGTGAAGGTGAATGCATATACGAAGAAGTTCTCCGTTTAGGATAAGAGCAAATTCAACCCAAAGCGCCTTTGATGACGTGGATGATTACGTTACTGTTGATCATCTGTCCATCATCGTCTAAAGCCCGCCCTGACAATTTCATTGGTCCGAACAGTTTCTGTTCGGGCATAATTACTCCTCTATGGAGCGAGGCCAGACCGAATTGCCCGAGCAAAAAATGTTGTGGGCGGGCTAAATTCGGCTGGCATCCAGGCTAAAATTTAATAAAATAAACTGTCAAATCACATGAAAATATGGATATTTATTTCACTATAGGCTACTGAATGGGCTCATACACAAAATATGCTAATTTAAATATGTAGGCTAATTGCTGATAGAAATAAAAATCTTTTTTTTTTTTCAGACAAACAGCTGTTGATGACCTGTCATGTTATGTAGAATTGATTTGGTTGTCTACAGTGGAAATGTACATCCAACAACAAATTTCAAATTTTCACAATGCTATGTGGCTAGTAACTTTTGGAAAACCACTAGCCAAAAAAGTTAATGTCAAGCCCTGTATATGTCATCTAAGTGTATGAAAAGACTGAACTTGTGATCAGTCAACTTGACTTTCACTTCCTCTTGGTGTGGTTAAAATTAAGATAAAGGTAAAGCTCATCTCCAAAGAGGTGTGAAACAAACAAGACGGCGTCATGATGAAGTGCTCGAACAGTTTTAACAAAATGAGGATTATGCAACTTCAGCTCTGTGAGTATTATTATACGCTATAAATATCTTTGTAAACATGTCACTATTTATAATGTTTTAACAGCCTAATCGTTTCAATTTGAAGTGGAATACTCCTAATGTTTTTATGTGTGTGATTGTTTATTGCAGATTTACTTTTATGGTTTCAAGCTGCAGAGGCTTTAACAGAACAAGAAACAGATTTGGGTCAAAATGTGACGATAAACTGTGATCTTGATGCAAAAGAGGTGACATGGCTGTCTCTGAATCCACCAAATCCACCGGTTATGATATTACGCTCCTTCTCAAACCCACCAGAAACATTTTACTTCAACAAAATATTAAAACAGAAGTATTCTGTGCAATCAAATCATCTGATCATAAATAACATCACTATCGATGAGTTAGGAGTGTATTATTGCATGAACACAGACCGAACTGAAAAATTCAGCGGCGGCACCAGACTGTACATCACTGGTGAGTGATCTTTCAATTATTTCTTAATTTTTAAGACACTTAAGCTTCTCAATAGTTACTCCTCTAAGTACAGCTTTTTACCTACAGCCCCAACTCAATTCCCTGAGTTACTGGAGTGTCAGAATCACACAGTGGTGAAGGACGTTCAGCAGAATCACACCGCAGTGAAGGACGTTCAGCAGAATCACACCGCAGTGAAGGATGTTCAGCAGAATCACACCGCAGTGAAGGACGTTCAGCAGAATCACACCGCAGTGAAGGATGTTCAGCAGAATCACACGCCATGGAAGACATTCACTATCATCTCTGTTCTGCTGAATGCAGTTCTGGTCATTGTGGTTATTGGTGAGTTTGTTTTCCAACTTAAGTTACAACTGTGTGACTCCATCTATGAAAAATAAGCTTCTACAGCAATAAGTTCTTATTTGTTGCGATTGTGTCACATTCTGTGTAACTAATCTGAATTCACCATTAGGGCTATTAAAGGTGTTTGCTTTTGGACATAAAATACCTGAAGAACGGTTACAAGAACTTCATACTGCTGATCTACAGCAAACACGAGAAACACAAGAAGTTCAACCTCAAGAACACCAACCAATGGTAAATTACACGAGGCATCTCCCAAAAACAAACAAGCAAACTTATAGAATCATTTTCTCTGTTACACTTTATAAAATGAAGATGCGATGGATCCATGAAGAACCTTTAACATCCATGCAAATCATTGCATCACAGAAAGGTTCTCTAGATTTTTTAAATGTTCTTCACACTAAGAATCTTTTAGGAACTGTTCATTGAAAGGTTCTTAGGGAAACAAAAATGGCTCTTCAAACCCACTTCAGGAACCTTTATTTTTAATTGTACAACTGCAATGTTTTTATTATTTTACTTGTGTTTACAATTTCTGATACTATTTTCCTCATTGCTCTTTCAGTACGCTGACGTGAACTTTTCAAAGCTGCGTAAAACGTTCAAGCCGAGTCAAGTCGACAGCACATATGCTGCTGTAAAGATGCCCGAATCCTAAATGCAAGTATTTCACACATTTAACACGTTTCAAGATTCATCAATAAGAAGATGTCCACACTTTTAAATTCAGAGGGACAGATGTATTACTCTATTACTACATCAGGGTCACGTATTACTAAATTGTCATTTTATTTGCTGCTAAAACCTTAAAAATATATTTAGTGTAATATTTTTAGTGCAGCATTACTCTTGCCTATGTAATTTTGCTTAAATATAGCCTATATTTTAAAAGCCGCATTGTACACTGTCCACTTCCCTTTCACCTCTGATGCGTGGTTTTGTCATATACTTGAAAATGACTGGTTTAAACTGGTTTTGCTGATGTGAACGACATTTGTTTACGTGTAGCCTGAAATAATGGGAAGTTCTTTGACTGCATGGCAACCTCAGCTCAGATGTGTGAAAAAAGTGTAAAGAGAGCTGAAGATGTTTTGTACTGAGAAAATAATGGTATGCAAGTATATCTGGAATTCAGGGTTATTTAAAAGTTCAACATATAATGTGTTTTTCTAGGATTTTTTGGTTAACCCTTCATTTTTTTTGTAAGTGGGCAAACTTGCAAAATCAGCTGGGGATAAAATAATAATTTCCCCAACTGTAGATAATAGGGAAGTGGAATGTATTTTTGTTTTACTTTGTTTGGACACGGTGGCTTTTAAAATAACTGCTTGTTTGTGTTCTGTTTTGACACATACCCATTTACAAAGCTTGTGTAGTGGCCTGTAAGGAAAATCCTTGCTTTTCTTAGGTCACATTTTTCATTTACGAAGAGTGTTCCACAGGCATAGAGTACTCTTTCATTGCCAAGCCAACACCAGGATCCTCTAACTCCGTTTCCCCTTTCGCACATAACAAAGGGAATTGAGCCCATCCTTCTCTGCGTACTCCTGCCAATTCTTCAAGGCGCCGCCATAAAAGCCTGCTCCTCTCGTCTGCGCTCCCTAGCCGTCTCAACTTCTCCTCAAAACCCGGCTCAGTTGCTTCCATTCAGTCAAGTGATTGTGGCACTCTTTTCCATGAAGACCAACAAAAATCCAGCTCTACGCTTTTTTCCTCGATTCACAAAACTGGCCAATTTATCCATAACTCTTCACGCTCCCAGTCACTCTTCCAAGCTATTACCCCAATGAGTTTGTAATGATTTCTTAAGTAATACTTAAAATTATTATTATGTAGACCTTATGGACAGCTTGTTGTGTTCTGTCTTCCGGGTCATATTGCCATAGTATGAAGGTAAATAAGATCTACGTATTACTCTTTCCCTTCCTAGTGATTTGTCTGCCCTCTGGGGGTTGGAAATGTTTGTTACCGGTGTCTGTCTTGTTATGAGTAGATACCCTACACCTGCGGACCTCTCGAATGTGGATATAGGGAGCTTCGTTGCTAAACATGGGAGGCAGGACTTCAGCGGTCCCATTGCGCTCCTCTTCTGTCTCTTTCTACGTTCCTGATTATTTTTCTCTCCACATTTTTGTTATGCTTATTGTCTTAATAAATTACCCTAATGGACCAAGCCTTTTGTGTAGACCCTCTTTTATGTTATGGCTGTGACCGTAACAGCTCCAAACATTACGATGCTCATGATAGCCTTCGTTAACTCTACAATAAGTAAGTCCACTTCATTATTACTCTTCAACAGTGCACTAGCCAACGTTTTTCAAATTATGTTTTAAACACTGCATCCCGGACGTCATTGCATCATGCAATATTGTGCAATGGTTCGTTTGAATCAAGAAAAACTGCACTAAATAT
This sequence comes from Gobiocypris rarus, assembly GCA_023029165.1. NCBI lineage: Eukaryota > Metazoa > Chordata > Actinopteri > Cypriniformes > Gobionidae > Gobiocypris > Gobiocypris rarus. Next base: position 26,027,019 of record CM040929.1, on the reverse strand, counting down.
TGATATGCAAATGAATGTGCAATGCTATTGTTTCATGAACTTAGGAAACATACTGTTAACATTTGTGAATGTGATTTTTTTCAAAAAAAAAAATGGATAAGTTTGATTAAAACAAATATTCTTGTTATATTCTATTAATTAAGCTCTTCTCATAGCATTCAAATTTTGACTAGAGAGGGCGTGTCCAATTTTCTAACTAGGAAGCTAGTATTTATTATTGCATGTGAAGGCAGCATAATTTCATAATGTTGCCTTTTGCTATTTCTACCATTCATAAGTTGTAGGTTGATCTTAAGGAATCATTGCCACCTGTTTGGCCAGGCAAAGTGTCATCTTAAGGCATTTTAAGGTAAAAGCATTCTACTCAACAGATGTTCTTTTGTGATGTATAGTTGAGCTCGAAATCACGACTTCAGAAGTGGGAATTAGGAATTTTCCGATAGCACGTGAAGGCAGCATAAGTCCTACCTTCTAAACAAAAGAGCCAATCGCAAATTGGTAAAGTCCTGAGACCCGCGAACTGCATGTGTGCATTTGCTCGTCCAGCCCAAGATATAAGCCTTTTAAATGCTATTTGAGCATAAGAAACAAAATGTATGGTATAGTTCATTTCAGATTTGTTGCTAAATTTGAGATTATATAGGACTTTGTCTTGGATGCCCAAAATAGCTGCCCAGCGACGTTGAAAATATGGCCACCAAGTGAACAGAATTTCCTTAACTGAGTTCTTTCCCTACCCACTTCTGATTTACTTAGCCTTGCCCAAAACACTCCCATCTCCACGCCTCTCTCCATTTTCCTCCTGCCTTCTTCCCAGCTGTACCCTAGCGTGAGGCTACCTTCGCAACAAGGAACTGCTCTGGCTCCTCCTTTGCATGCCTCTCATTTCTACCTACAACATTCCTTTAGTAGCATTGAACCTAGCGTGATTTTTGGCCCATATGATGAGAACTCTTAAGATCTCAGACCCTTCTAAAAGAGAACCGGTAGCATTTGGTTGGTGGTCTGACTACGGTTTACTTTCCGCTACTGGAATCGTTTACTCAAATTCACATCATGAATGCAAATCACTCCAGGCTCTCTTGACAGTTTTCCATTTCCAAACTCCAGGTATTTTGGTCATCAGATGTTTCTGTACAAATCTGTTAATATGTGTCTTCTGACAGATCACTACTAATCGTTTGTGTACGTCATACACTTGCCTATCGTCATTCCAGCCAAACTGTGTGAGAGAGAACGCCTTGTGTTCATTTCGTGTTAAGATGATATTTAGTAATGTTTTTAAACCACTGTATGAATATTTCCACGCTGATGTAACCATTGCTTTGCACAATAAATAAACAAAATTCAAGGTAAACAATCCAAAATGAATTACTAATAATAATAATTTAGACTCACTACCGCATCTTTCTATTTCTGAAGATGAACTGCTCGGTTCGGGCTAAGTAAACCGCATCTGGGATACAAGCTGGCCGCGTGCTGCGATGCTAGAAAACTTCTGCTTGTGATAACATAAAACACATTTTACAAAACAGACAGCAGCAGTACATCATCTTATGATGAGAGTGTGAAGAATGATACTTAATGTGTCATAACCCCCTCCCCCCGTTTTAGCCTGGTGGTTCACACCTCAGAGTTGCAAAAAGTCTCTAAAAATGGGTGCGTAAAAATGTGTGTAAAGCAACACACTCATTATACAGACGCATGAATATTACAATATGACCACGGAAAGAAAAAAAAAGGCACCAAAGAATTGAGGGCACCTTGATGCATTTTAAAAATATAACCCTATATACCTTGACAACAAACTGCCAAAAAGAGGGAGAAACACGGAAGAACAGTAAAAAATGAGACGTGAGACGCAGATGAGAACAGACATTTAATACCAAGAAATACAGTAACTTACCATCGTCTCACACCTTGACTGCTGTTTTTAATCACAAGGATAGGTTAGCACTTCAGATCATGTGAAAATAATCTATAATTACAACTATGCTGTGCTAATTATAGTTTAACATTAATTACGAAGAAAACAGATCCTAGACCAGTAATTTATGGGCAGCTTTTCCCTCTAAAAGCAATCAATAGCAGAAGCAGCAGGCGGCAGTGGTTTGAGTGAGATTATCAAGATGTCCGTCTTCATCGGTCCAGAGGGTGGCACAGGGATGTCCAAGGGGTCCATGGCCAAGCCTCCCCCCGAACCCCCCTCTGGCCCCGCGCATTGTTTTGTGTGTTTTTCGCGGCATTCACGCTGTAAACCGATGCTGTCTCTTAGTCTTTTTGCCACTCAGTGGAGCGTTACCGCAATCACTCCGGCTGACATCACGTGCATTCCCTCTATATGTGACCACATAATACCATATTATTAGGGGGAAAAAAGAGTTGGCAAAAGATCCAGTGCAAATCTGTATTTGCGCTCGTCAAATGATTCAATTTCCAACGTGTTTTCTCTTAGGTGAGTAATGTAGCCAATCACAGACATGTTTGTTGATTTCTTGAACGCAATGGCCAATCACAGGTGTTGAAGTTAGAATCCCCTCACCGCTCGAGTGTTTGTCTGCATGCGTGCTAATCCTCTCTAAATGTGGACATCCTCTCCTATGTAAATAAGAGATTCATTGTGTCGTCAGCGTCACTGATTAATATAACAGAACTTTATGAGATCGCATTCATTGAATGAGTGACAGCTTTTAGTAACTTTTGTTTTCCATTCTTGACAAGCGGCCACATTCACGCTTCAATACATAGACCCATCCGCATATAAATGTGGGATTCACTCTCGAAATTGTGATGACTGACAGTGATAAATATTTATATATCGAAAATCAGGCTCATATAAATGTCAGGAAAGCACGATTCCTGGCTGCATGTCAATATCCATGGGTCACTGGATCTTTGGTAAGTTGTAAGGAACAGTATATCGAGTCCAACCATTATAAACTAGTTTGTTTTACTTGCATTTTCCCTATTAAATCCAATCATGCAGCAGATCTTCTGCCACTCAGTCCCGGCTGAGGGGCGTTCCGGTGGGAAAATGACGTTGATGCATACACTCTATTGTCCGTCTCTCATGATTTCTCCTTCAGTTTTCTGAAAGCGTCTTGTTGAAGCATCTCAGTGGAAACAGGTTTTGTCAGACCGAGTGCAGCTTCTCTCTTCTACGGTCGATAACAGAAGAAGGAGGTTTTACAGAACAACCAGAGAAGCTCAATGATTTATGACAAGTGCTTCAGATCTAACTAAATGTGCTTTGAAGACCTGATGCCTTGCACACATTGTTTCATTTGTCTGGATCTGGAAATATGCTGAATGGATTCGAAAATAGTAAAACTCAACTGTTTAACTCTAGGGGAGTTGGAAAATGAGCCTATTTTCAAAAAAAAGTGGAGTGTTCCTTTAAGTGTTAAAAACCTGTACAATTATTACAATCTAATATAATTATAATAGCAGAAGTGTTATGTAACATTCAAAAGTGCCATCTTTACTATATAAAAGCAAAGCAAATGTGCTTCTAAATCTATTGTTTTAAAATATGAAGTACTTTTAAAGGATCTTGTGCCTGAGTTCGCTCTCAAGCACCCCAGAAGTCTTTATCATGTCATCCTTTTGCAGAACTTTCTATTTGGAAGCTCAATTTTAAGGCCACATTGTGTGATGTCTTTGGATTCAGATTTCTTGTCCTCTGTGCAACATGATCAACAGTTTTCCGTACTCAACAATCTCTGTATTTTGTGCTACTGATGTTGGTTTGTGTCTCAGTTTGCACTCGTCTTGCTGGAGATCCAGTTTAAGTAGTTTGTGACACGTGTGTAAACGCCAGGTATGTCTTTCTTCCCGCATCCGTCGCCCCAGCTGGTTAAACCCATCAAAGTCATTCTGTCGTTCTTTTTTTTACAGACGAGTGGACCACCGGAATCTCCCTGAAGAAAGACCAGGAGAAACGTTTTAACCATATGTTTTAAACATAAAACGGTGAATATTGATATTTGTAATTATTTATAAAATGAAAAGATACTTTAAAAGTGAAATTAAAAACCGCTAGTAGGTGTCAATGAGACTCTGTCAATCATTAATTTAAACAGCTGATTCATTCAGGAACACAGCATGAGACGCTCTTAATGAGTCATTGAATCATTCATTCAATTGATTCATTTAGGAATGAAGCATTTGACTTCTTTGATTCTCTAATGAGTGAGTCATTAAATCATTGGCTGCATCCGAAAACCTAAGCAGCTGACAGTGTTATATAGTGCTTTTTACAATGCTGATTGTTTCAAAGCAGCTTCACAGTGTTAAACAGGAAAATAATGCAACAGAATTTGAATCGGCTGTACAGCCGCTGATATTTTCTGGGTCAGCAAAGCAAACTTTCGGACACATCTTTTTTCCAGCTCAACTGTCACAGAATCAAACGCACAGGATTGTGGGATATTAAGGGCAGCGAAGGATACATGTATGCTGCCTTCAAAACTCGATCAGATGAAGGTCTGTCAGGAAACAGGAAGTGAAGCTAACATTAGATTCAGACATGCCTTGATGCCTTCCTACCTTGAAATGTGTCTTCCGAAGGCAGCATTTTCCAGGTTTTGGATGCATCCATTAATTCAACTGATTCATTCAAATGTCTGATTCATTCAGGAATTAAGCTTTTGACTCTCTTAATGAGTGAGTCATTGAATCAATCATTCAACCGATTCATTCAAACGGCTGATTCATTCAGGAATTAAGCTTTTGACTCTCTTAATGAGTGAGTCATTGAATCAATCATTCAACCGATTCATTCAAACGGCTGATTCATTCAGGAATTAAGCTTTTGACTCACTTAATGAGTGAGTCATTGAATCAATCATTCAACCGATTCATTCAAACGGCTGATTCATTCAGGAACAAAGCATTTGACTCTCTTATTGAGTGAGTCATTGAATCATTCATTCAACCAGACGGCTGATTCATTCAGGAACAAAGCATTTGACTCTCTTAATGAGTGAGTGAGTAATTCAATTATTCATTCAACCCCGTGTGTAAATTTTATTAAATGAACTGTTGTATAAAATCAATATCACATTTGTAATCTGCTGATATTTGGAGGAAAAAACGACACTCTTCATGTGATATTGATTAACTATATTAAATGATATAAATATAAAAGGCATACAGAGGTATTTTTGCCCTTATGTTGAATATTGAGGGAATTTTAAATGAATTTTTAGTAAAGCACGCAGTGACCTATTAGGCTAAATCACGTAGTGAATGCAGGAGCTCTCTAGGTTTGTTTTTATAAACTCGTAACATACTCGATAATGTCTGATTGCACATATATATATTGATATATATTGCACACCCGTAATGACTATCATGTGCTGAATGTAGCTTGTCACCTTGCAGGCATCGTCCAGGCCGCGCGTGTCTCCGGCGCACAGCATGTTTGAGGTGACCAGACGGCCGGACAGCTTCTCCGGGACACACCGATCCTGCGGCCACAGCCGCACCATACCACGCTTGATTCTCTCAGAGATAAACGAAGTAACTGAGAGAAAAAGACAGAAGGAATACTTCAGTTTTATAATTTTGTCTTGTTTTTAAGTTGCAATATCTAAAAAGCCTTCAAACAAGATCAATATACATGAGAAGAAGCAGCACTGTATCAGATACAGTATTAAGACTTTATTTGTGATGTATATGTGACGAAATAATGAGACACAATCCAAAATGAGTCGTTTTCTGAGCTTGGATTCAATAAATAAAAGCTTTGTTGGACTTCTGATATTTTTATAGTACAATGTCAAAAGATCAATGAAAATTATATTTCTCAATTCATGACCCCTTCAATGCATTAACTAACAATGAGCAATACACATTTATTAATCTTTGTTACCATTAGTTTATAAAAATACAACTGTTCATTAGTTCATGTCAGCTCAGATCTATTCAATAATATTAACATACACAGTAGTGGCCAAAAGTCATGTCTAGAAATGACTGTGTGACTGAGTGAATCTTACATTCTTCCTCTTTCCCGTATCCAGAGATCTCGCACTCCTTCCAATCCGGAAAAACCAGGTTAGGATCTGGTAAACATACGGGCAGAACTTCAGGAGAGTGGATCGCACAGATGCCGGACTCCTTCTTCAACTTGAGCAGAGCTGAAGGCATAAAGTCAAAAAACTATTTAAAACCTTATGATATGATATGATTGATATATATGAAATGATGCAAACCATTTTTATACAAGCATAAAGAAATACTACTATTAAAGCTTTTTTAAATTACCCAATAGATTAAAAGAAGTTTAAATCATTTTAAATAAACAGATATTTCGATTTTAATTAAATGCTGGGTTTTTTCTATTCACAAAGAATCCTGAAAACAAATGTGTCACAGTTTCCACAAACATATGAACTGTTTTTAACATTAATAATAATCATAAATGTTTCTTGGGCATCAAATCATAATATGAGAATTATTTCTGAAGGATCATGTGACACTGAAGACTGCAGTACCGATGCTGAAAATGCAGATTTGACCACAGGAACTATTTACACTTTATATTCACATATAGAACAGCTGTTTTAAATTACAATAATTTTGCATATTTTTTAACTGTCATTTTGATCAAATAAATGCAGCCTTGGTGAGCGGAAGTGTTAAAACTCTGACCATTACCAACCCCAAACTTTTGATTGGTAGTGTATAAACAAAACAATACAAATAAACAATACAAATACAAATATATAACATCATAAAATAAATAAAAATATGATAAATTGATGTAAACCCTAAAAAGCACTTGATGGGTCTGACACTCATGACTCATGAGTCAATGTCACAATAAACAGTGCTTTCCTAAACCGTTGAAGTTTCCACCGTCTGATGATGATGATGATCTTATCATTAGGAGGATGAGAATGTTTGTGTGAGTCTCACCGATGTCATTGTCAAAATGAACGTCGTGTTTGTACTGCTCGTGGATCCAGTATTTCTCCACGTCGAAGATCTGCTCGCTGCTGGAGTTCTGGCGCCTGAAGGTTCGACCCAGAACCACCCGAAGACGCTTCTCCTCGAACCTGAACACACACCACAGAATAAGTCAAACACCGAAAACACACAATTCAAAAAATCATAAAAATATTTTAACGTCTTTAACCCCTGAGACCCTGCGACCTCATATGAGGACATTACATGTTTGCCTCTTGATAGTCAATGATAGTCAATTTTGTAAATCTTAGACCAGTTGGCCACAAATTAGCAACACTGCCCACACCATCTTGTGGTGATATCACAACATTACACCACAGTCAGTGAGAACAAAATGGCTGGAATATCAGCAAAAACCTTCTACCCCAATTCCCGAAAAAAAAGACCCAGGTAAAAAATCTATTCAAATTATATGAATGAAAAAATGCATTTATGTACAATACTGTTTCTATCATCATATGGGGATTAAAATTTGACATATTTTAGTAATAGTGGCACTCCAGGACATCAATAAATGTGACTATAACGTTATTTGTGAACTATGTGGTTAGCTAAACATGGGAATATGGGAATATTTAGATGGATCACATTCGCATAGAAAAAACAACAACATTTGTGTGTGTGTGTGTGTGTGTGTGTGTGAGAGAGAGAGAGAGAGAGAGAGAGAGAGAGAGAGAGAGAGAGAGAGAGAGAGAGAGAGCCGAGTAAATCATGGTCAATCATTCTAGTCGGATATCGTCAGATAGTCCTACTCAAACCAAAGCAAAATACAAGGTATCAGCAGGGTTTGTAAATTACATTTAGTATTTATGAAGATCTGTTGACAGAAATGCAATATAATATATTGCATATAATATAATATACTGGCAACTTAAAAAAAAAACGCTGTCGGGGGAAGAGTTAAAAATAAGTTTCGGGTCGATATGATTATATTCTAGACACCACATTTCTTTAAATGTAGGGGAGACCGGGTATGGTTGTAACACAGGTCAGTTGTACAACTCCAATCTGTCCAACCAGGAACTAGTTACAAATCACCTAATTCACTTCGCACATGCTAAATGTGGCCCTTATTCCATGTGTGATAAAGTAGAGCTCTGTGGTAGACATAGCAGATGTTACAGTGAAAAAAACTATTTTGAGGTAAGAAAGTAACTTTTTTTTTACTTCTTTTTATTTTTGTTATGGGAATTTCTGTTTTGTAGTTAAACTCATCAAATTTAAGTTATGTTTATTGTGTGTCTGTGTAGATATTTTTCAGTTGTTAAAGCTAATGTTTTAGTTGTTAGCTGTAAGGTGAGCTAGTTCATGGCTACATGACTCTGGGTTAGTTGTAACAATAATGAAATGTTAGTTCAATTAATGATGGTCAATTACTATGACTGAGAGTCTCAGAGTCACACACACACACACACACACACACACACACACACACACACACACACACACACACACACACACACACACACACACACACACACACACACACACACACACACACACACAAGTTCGAGTATTCAATTTCAATATTTTACTATGGCCAATACTATGACTGACTGTAACAAACATGCTTACACACAATTTTTGTGTTCAAGTTCAATTTATTATAGTCAATTACTATGATTGAGATGACTGATGACTGGTCAGTGTTGAATAAAAAGCTTTCAAAATATTTTTTTATCATAATCCTTATTTCATTGTTACATCTCACCCCGGTGGATATCATAATGTTACATCTCACCCCAGGGTATGTTACAACTGACCCAGACTATGTGGTTATCATTTATAACACTACATGCATGAACATATGTGTCTATTTTGCATTGGTCTGAGCAAATAACAGTTTTGATCAAACTAAATTTAAGACTGCTGAGACCCTGATATAAATCCCGATCTGTAAGGTATTAAATAATCCCAAATTGGACGTGTGAAACATTTCAAGCGATTCAGCACATTATCTATTAGAAACGCATCTGGCAGACTGCAAGAATGATTTGAATGATTTAAAATCACTTGACAGCAGTGAAACCGACACATACACACACACACACACGATACAGGCCGAGTGGACACACACCTCTCCGAGAGGTTCTCATAGAAGCAGTGCGCAGCAGAGAGGATCCAGCAGGAGTCGATGAGGACGCCGCCGCACAGGAAGGAGTAGGATCGGGCGCGTGGCTGATACACAGTGATGGCGGCCTGCCACGGCTGCTCTCGGATATCGCTGACCTGACCTCGACGAATCCTGAACATGGGCAGAGAGTTAGTAGCTTCGACGCGCTGACCGCAGGAACCTGAGCGGGAGAGATGGAGGAAAGTGTCGGAAAATGCTTAGGCCACACACTGCAGCTAAATTCGGCTTAATCCCGTTCTGTACACACACAGAGAAGTCATTTACGATCTGCACGATAATGGTTAAACTAATAATCAGTTATTTACCTCAGGAAATATAATTGTGATGATATTTTTATTTTATTTTATAAAAAAACAATTCTTAAAAAATTAAAAATAAAAACCTAAAAAATAACCTTAGATTAGTGTTACAGCAATGTTAAAATAACATTAGGGACCATTAAAATAACGTTAGAATAACATTATACGAACCTAAAACTATAACATTCTGGGAACATTAGAATAACGTTAGAGCAATGTTAAAATAGCACTGGTGGAACGGTAAAGTAATGTTAGTATAACAGTCTACAAACCAAAAACTAATGTTCTGAGCTGAAACAGTGAAATTTCTCAAATTAATTACAATAATTATATTGTAATGTTTTTCTATTAAAACAAAAAAAAAAAAATACTGTAACGTAACACAGATGTTGCATTAGTGCATTTATTCAGCAACGATATAGTCAAGGTTCATGTTTGGATATTTTTGCATGAGCAAACACTCGTTTTCTTTATAAAATGTACTAGTCTAGTTCTCTTTCAGCGTCTCACCTTGATTGTTGGTGGTTTCAGGGGCTCGTGGTCCGAGCATGGGGATTGATGGAGTTCTCCTCGCTATGAAGGGAAGACACACATGGCTGAAACATTCCCTGATGCTCCAGAAGGAAACACTGCGCACTAAGAGCCAGGGGATGAAAACTTTTGAATTAGAAGATCAAGGTAAATTGTACTTCATTTGTCTTCCGGGAAACATGTAAGTGTCTTCTGTTGTTTCCGGAGGGCAATACTAAATTTTTTTTTTTTGATATTTATACAAAATAAGAAAACTTTGGACATCTTCATTCTGTGCATAAGTTTTCACCCCCGGCTCTTAATGCGTCATGTTTCCTTCTGGAGCATCAGTGAATGTTTCAACCTTTTTTAACAGTTGTGTTTGAGTCCCTCAATCGTCCTCAGATCTCAGAATCGTACAGTCCCTGCTGGAACGGGCTCAAATACGCAAAAGATGCTGGAAAACTGAAGGATTTGCAGGACCTGGAGCATTTTTCTGAAGAACGTTGGGCAGTTTAACTGATCAGGACAAACAAGGGACTCAAGAACAACCATCACAAAACACAAATACAGCCGTGGATCATCAGGGAACGACACACACACACACACACACACACACACAGTGAATCATCAGGGAACGACACACACACACACAAACACACACACAGCCGTGAATCATCAGGGAACGACACACACACACACACACACAGCCGTGAATCATCAGGGAACGACACACACACACACACACACACACAGCCGTGAATCATCAGGGAACGACACAGTATTGAGAATCAATTCATAAACTTTTGAATGGGTAATTTTAAAAAATTCAGCTTTTTGTGTATTGTGGACTATATGTAAACATCTTTTTTGTAAAATATCTTATTCAGGACAGCATTAATTAAAAAATAACATGCATTTTGAATTTTGTATTATTTTGTTAAAATTATTCACATACTTTTCTTGCAACTGTATATATATATGGTTCTAATAAATCATTTTAAATATAAAAGAATAGCCACCACACCACGACTATAACGATAATACAAAGAAACGATATTGCTGGAATCACTTTTTTTATTTTTTTTTTCATCTGATGAATGATAAAAACATTGACAGCCAATCAGAATCCATCCTGCTTTAAAGCACTCAAGCATTTAAAGCGACAGAGACAAAACTGCAGCGTGTATAATAAACAGAACGATGTCGTCTGCTTGTGGGGACACTAATATCGTTATCATTACAGTTATTGTTCTTGGTATGAACAGGTTTTAAGACTAAACATTCAGCCGCATCTGTTAGTCATTCGAGCTGTTCTGATCTTGCAGACTTACGGCACTTGGGGACGCCACAGAGCTCCCAGGTCAGCTTAGAACCTTTATAGATGTGACACCAGGGGCCGGGTTTACCGTCTGGGTTCCTGTGTGTGAAAACAGCCAGAGAGTTAGAGACTGACCGGTTTTCTTTTGCTTTGGGAATGACAGTGTTTTTACTACACTCAAAGGTTGTTAAGAGTTGTTGTTGGGCATAGTCATTGTATTTACGATACTCAGCGATACTCCAAAACATTACTATTTTACAATACACAACCTTCATAACCTTAATAACGGCAGTAAGATAAAATGTACAAATGTTTAACAAGTACTTACATTTATTACTAATAAGAGTAATCATAATAAACAATAATAATAACAATATTTTGATTATACACATGAACTTTCACCGTTGTTAGTTGCACTCAAATCATACTGGTTCACATTACTTAAAAAACTCATGTAACTACATTAATTTAAATTTACTGAGTTATTTCCACTAATAATGCGTATTGACAGCTTTACTTAATAAGTGTTTGTTCGGTCAGCTTAACATTGCTGTTTGAAACAAACAGACTGGGCAGTGTATCTGTAGTTCCCAGCATGCTTTGCAAGGGAGTGCATTAGGAGAGTAAATTTAGGGATTAAAGTGTTGTTTTATGTGTTTTTCAGTAAAGGGAAAGGTGTTAGTTTATGTTAGTGTTTAATGTTAAGTTATGTTGGACATTTAGAGGAATTTCTGTAATTTTGTGGTTACCATTATGCAGAAGAGTGGTGCCTGTGTTTAGGGTGTGGGCACTCATATATACACAATTATTGGATGGACTTCCTGCCCTCAATTAAATTGAGTTTGTCCAATAGGTTATTTTTGCATTTTGTTTCTGAATATATGCTTGTTGTTATTTAATATATTTCCACTTACACTTTTAGAGCAAATAGTTAATTTAATAAGCTAAATTAACCTAACATAATCAACTTTAATACATTTAACATAACATTATTAAGTAAACTGCACATATAAATATTATGTAACAGTGACAAATTCAAATGGATTGTATTTAATAATAAATACTCTATATAGTTGCGTGGAACCACCATGCTTTTTTAAGTAAATTCAACACGTAATTTTTTTGAGTGTAGGTAGGTTTTATTTACACAAATGTACATTTATTGATGATTGAACTTATTGTGTTTGTTATTTAGAGGTTTATAAGAGGTTAAAGATTTACGAAATTACAAACAATTTCGTCGTGCGTGATACATGCATCACAAAACTGTTTTAGTCATCAAAAAGCATGTCTAATTAATTGAAATCATGAAACGTATTAAATTTAACACTATTCAAATTTTAACAAAAAATACATATTAAGGGCCTTATGAAATGTGTTTTATTTTATCCCAAATTCCTTTTTTTTTTCTGGATTCAGGATTTTCCGTTTTAATTATTTTTGGACTTTAAAATAAAACAATTTTAGTAATAAAAAAGAATTTGTAATTAATTGAAATAATGAAACTTATACAATTTCACAACATTTTTTTAAAAGGTTAACAATAATTGCATACTGTATTTAGGGCCCTATGAAATATGTTTAATTTTTTAATTTTTTTAATTTTCTGTTTTAAGTTCTGAGTTCCATTTTAATGGTTTATTTACATTATAATAATCAAAAAACATGTCTTATTAATTGAATTTATAAAAACAGCCAAATCTATAAATGTTTAGGGCCCTACAATAATAGGGCCCTATGAAATTTTCAGATATTCTGTATTGTGTTTTTTAATTTTCCTGCCAATCAAAATGTCATGTCTGTCTGTTTGTTAATCTTTCACTTGTGTTTTGATTGTCACGTGTTCCTTTGTCACAGTTTCCCGCCACTTGTCGGTTTCCTTGGTTACCCTCCTTTGTTAAGTTAAGTTCTGTTCAGCTGTGTTTAATTAATTATCTTGTTTCCGTCTGCTTTTCACGTTCGTCTTGTTCACCCAGTCTTTGTCTAGTCACTGTTATGTTTCCCTGTCTAATCTGAACTTTTTTTCCGACGGGTTGCCGTGAAGAATTTTTATGACTGGATTCTGCGATTCCATACACGCTTTCATCAATGAAAAAATCATTGAGCCATAAGAAATGCTTAAGGTGACAGTTTGTCAGCTGTAACTACCTAATGTTGAAGCATTTCTTATTTAATTTAATTTCTAATGCATTGTACCTGCAGAAGTTGTGGCTGCCGATGGCCATCGTTCTGGCGTCGGATCTCCAAGCGTTGTAGATCTTATGAGACACTGCGGGTGAATCCCACGGCAGACACTTCAAACCGCTGCGTGTGACGGCTTTCGTCCCTTTGTAGGGCCGACCTGATCTCAGCACACACTCTAGATACGGGTCTGACACAGCACGACACATTAGTACACACTGCATGTGGTATGGATGTTTGTGTCTGTGTGTGTGATGAATGATTGTACCTATGATGCAGGTCGGCACAGAGCAGAACTCCAATGAGATCTGAGCCTTTTTATAAACATAACACCAGGGTTTAGTGTCTCCATCTGGATTCCTGAGGAATAAAACACTTATCACTCACAGTACACAATGCAGCTAAATGCACAAAAGCAATGAGCCATTTTATTTTAAAAGCATGGTGACATCAATTTGCAAATTGCACGGATGAGCAATATGATGAAATGTTTGACAAATGATGTCATGTATGAATGAGTGAATGCTGGAAGAGGAAGAGCAATATGCACCTGCAGTGGTTGTGGTCGCCCAGTCCCAGTGTGTTGGCCTCTGGTCTCCTGGCAGTGAACTTCTTTCTTCGGAGTGAACTGGAATTCCAGTTGACACACTCCAGTCCTGACATGCTTATGCTCCAGTTGCCACGGTAACCTGACCCCTGACCCTTCACACATCGCTCACCTGTGTCTAAAAGAAGCAAGGAAGAAATGCAGACGGTATTCAGCTACAAGACACTAATAAAAGATGATTATTTAGGTGTGTTTCTGTTTACATGCACTGATTTTCCTATTAGTTGGAGTCCACCAGCCCTTTCAGTCTAATCTAAAATTAACTTGGATCGAAGTCAATCAGAAAAATTGAGGCATTTCATTTCGGTCTGATTGAACCATTAATCCAACATAAATGTATCTGATTTAAACTTAAACGTGCGTATGTAGATGTAGCTAGTGAAAAACATGTAGCTGATTCTACTGATATGACTAGCACATTATATAAAGAATTTATATAATGATGTGTTTCAAGATGTGTTTGTTGAATGATTTACGCAGAACTTAATTCAGTTTGTGTTTCATATATAAGATCCAAAGAGAATCTCAATGATTGAGGGTGACAGCAACTCGTAGTACTAAAAATGGCGAGTTATACTAATTATACAAGCAAGTAATAATACAAAAAATAGTAAGCTATATTAATTTTACTACTAATTAATAATACTAGAAACAATACGTTATACTAATTATACAACTTTTTCTATCAACTAACAATACTAAGTTATAGTAGTAAATAGGCATGTGCCGGTATCAATTTTTCATGTTGCGATTAATTGCTGAAGCTTTTATCACGGTATACGGTATTATCACGATATTGAAATAAGTTGCAAAAAAAGTGTTGTAATAGTATAACAGGTTTAAGAACTCTTTTTGTAATAACAAAAATAACTCTGAATGTTTAAATACAATACTACAATGCACCAAAAATATATAAAAGTTAAATTTTAAGTGCAAAAGAATTAGGCTATAAAGAACAACAGGTAACACGTTACAATAAGCTCTCATTATTTCATGCATTAACTAAGATTGAGCAATAGCTACATTTGTTACAGAAAGTTTTTTTTTTTAAAGTTAGTTAAGAAATACAACTGTTTGGTAATAATGAATTAACATGTTAACTAATGAAGCCTTATGTCTCAAGTTTTACTGAACAATAACAAATAATCAGAAAATGTCTAATCATTAGGGCATGCTGTAGTCCAAATTTAAAATATAAAAATGTTTAAGTTTGAAAATAAATAGCCTGTTAAGTATTTAAGTATTAAGTATTTGGTGCTGTGATGAACAACATTGAAATGAAATGACTAAAAATAAATGGCTGTTTGGAGCATTTGAAAAACTTCACTAGCGCAATTGCTTTGTTTGTGGGGTTTCCGGGGTAACCGCTGCATTCTGCAGTTCCATCAGCGCCCTCTGCGGTCAGAGAGTGAACTGCACTTCATTCAGCGTGTGCGTCTCCTTCACTCGTTCAGCCACGTGCTTCTCATGCACTTAGGGCTTATTTACATCTGAGCGTGTGTCCCTTTGACGCAGAATACAGCGGTGTTGAGCATTTTATACGGTTGATGGGCAAAGTATTCTTTAATGCATTATAAAATCATTTATTTGTTAATAAATTATTATTTACGGTATTTCGAAGTGCACGATAACAATATTGTGCATATTCATTATCGTGATATATCGCATTACCGAATATCGGCACATGTCTAGTAGTAAATTATACTAATTTCACGAGCAACTAACAATATTAAAATTAAAAAGTTATACTGTTTTTACTAGACAGTATAATTAACAATACTAGAAACAGTAAGTTATGCTAATTGTGCTAGCAACTAATACTAAACATAGTAAGTTATACAAGCTAATCAAATTTTACTAGTAACTAACAATACTAAAATAGTATGTTACACTAATTTTACTATTAACTAACTATATTAAAATTTGTAAGTTATACAGTTTTTCCTAACAATTAACAATACTAGAAACAGTAAGTTATACTAATTGTACTAGCAACTAACAATGCTTAAAAAGTTATAATAGTTAGTCATACAAATTTTACTAGTAACTAATACTAAAACGGTGAAATTACACTAATTGTTCTAACAACTAATAATTCTAAAAATAGTAAGTTATACTAGCTATAAAAACATTTACAAGCAACTAACAATACTAAAAATAATACTTTATACTTCTTATAGTAATTTTACTAGCCACTAGCAATATTAAAAATAGTAAGTTAGCATCATTTCTAATATAAAATATGTATTTTGCTACCAGATGAAATGCTGAAGGCTTACTGATATCACACTGTGTGCCTGTGAAGCCTGGCGGACACTGGCAGATGAAGTCACTGGCGTTAACGGCCTTTTTACACGTGCCTCCATTATAACACTTAGACATGGGACATGCTGAGGGACAGAAAGATAAACAGAATTATTCATATCAGTGTGTACATTCATATCCTGTGGACTATTTCTGGAGCCCAGTCCGGACCCAGCCCACAGTGCCCAGTCCCTCCATGCACCACTAGGCCTTTCCCAAGCCAGGCATTCAGAACAACGTCAGGTTAAGTGGCCTGCCGCTAATAAGGAAAATGAGTGGCACCAGTTTGATGAGGATGTGGACCAGATCCTCCAAGTTACAGCCAGAGGGGATGCTGATCGGAGGCTGCAGACAATGAGCTCAATGATCATCAACATAGCCGCTAAGAGGTTTGGCCTGAAGGAGCAGCATTTGATCAGCGGTACTACGGGACCAAAACGACAGGAGGAAAAGATCCGGTAGCTGCGGCAAGAGCTCTGTGTGCTTAGAAAGCAGTTTAAGCAGGCAAAATAGGAGGATAAAGCTGCCCGAGGATAAAGAAATCTGAGCAGAGTGGAGGAAAGAAGAACCTGCCAGATGGTGGGGATGCGACAACGAGGGGCGTGGACGCGATGGAAACCGAAAAATCTTGTGGTCTAAGTTGTGGAAAGCAGAGCCATAACGGATCCAGTTCCTTATCCAATCAGTCTACGATGTCCTCTCCAGTCCAACCAACCTCTTCTCCTGGTGCCTGATAGACACCCCGGTATGCCATCTATGCCAAAAAAGAGGATCCCTGGAGCGCTTATTAAGCTGCTGCCCTACAGCCCTGGGAGAGGGACGTTACCGGTGGCGCCACGACCAGGTGCTAAGGGTCATCGCAGAAGGGGATCTCTATTAGAAGGCACCAGCAGCCAGCACAGCGCTTAATTACATTTGTCAAGGCTGGAGAGAAACCACCACAAAGTAGAAACCCTGCTGGGGAGCTTCTGGCAACAGCCCGGGACTGGCAGCTAAAGGTCGACCTGGAAAGGCAGCACAAATTCCCAGAAACCATCGTCACGACCACGCTTAGGCCTGATCTGGTCCTCCTTTCAGAATCATCAAGGCAAGTGGTCCTACTGGAATTGGCGGTGCCCTGGGAAGACCGGACGGAAGAGGGCCAAGTACGAGGAGGTGGTAATAGAAATGCCGTAGTAGGGGATGGAAGACCGGCTGCCTCCCCATCGAGGTTGGTTGCAGAGGCTTTACTGGCCAGTCGCTCTGCAGGGCCCTCACGCTCCTGGAAATCAGAGGCCTGCTCAAGAAAAAAGCCATCAGGAACATCACGAATGCCGCAGAGAAGGCATCTAGATGGCTGTGGATCGAAAGGGATGATCCATGGCTCACACGAGCTACCTAGACACAAGTCGGGGACTAATCATCCCTGGCTGGGTCACCTGGCCGAGGGTGTATGATGTTAATTCAAAATGACACATGTTTTTAATTCCAGAGATTTTTCTGTGATTTCAGAGCACAGGATGAGAATACACTGCAAAAAATGCTCTTCGTACTAAATGGCATTTACTAGATAAGTAAAATGACATAAGATATTTTTTTCTGGATTGTTTTTCATCCAGACACACACACTCATGCAAACAGGAAATATATATATAATGTTTCTTTTCTTTAAAAAGTTAAGTTTACTCACTGGTCACTGGTATCTCATGACAGCTGACTCTTCCTCGTTTGGCGCAGCGGCAGAATTCAACTTTTGGACCCCTCCATCGCAGCCACGTCGCCCCCATGTCTCTGACCACGGCTGAATCAGTGTCCACACAAGCTTTTGACACACACACACACACACACACACACACACACACACACACACACACACACACACACACACAATGACACGGAAATGGATACATGATTGTGGTCATGGATAAATGCAAATTCTCATGCTTTCTATTTCACATCATTAACACAGACTGGGGAAGAACAGAGAGGACAGAAGCAAACAGAGGACAAAAGTGAGGCTGTGTCGCTTTATTGTGTTTGTTCTGAATGCTGAAGTTCTGCTTTTGTGTGACATTAATGTTTTTTCCTGCTTACATTGCGCCCCCCAGTGGACAACATGGACAACACACTGAGGATATGTTTGGGAAGGGGAACTACAGGTCCTTCTCAATAAATTTGCATATTGTGATAAAAGTTCATTATTTTCCATAATGTAATGATAAAAATTAAACTTTCATATATTTTAGATTCATTGCACACCAACTGAAATATTTCAGGTCTTTTATTGTTTTAATACTGATGATTTTGGCATACAGCTCATGAAAACCCAAAATTCCTATCTCAAAAAATTAGCATATTTCATCCAACCAATAAAAGAAAAGTGTTTTAATACAAAAAAAGTCAACCTTCAAATAATTATGTTCAGTTATGCACTCAATACTTTGTCGGGAATCCTTTTGCAGAAATGACTGCTTCAATGCGGCGTGGCATGGAGGCAATCAGCCTGTGGCACTGCTGAGGTGTTATGGAGGCCCAGGATGCTTCGATAGCGGCCTTAAGCTCATCCAGAGTGTTGGGTCTTGCGTCTCTCAACTTCTCTTCACAATATCCCACAGATTCTCTATGGGGTTCAGGTCAGGAGAGTTGGCAGGCCAATTGAGCACAGTAATACCATGGTCAGTAAACCATTTACCAGTGGTTTTGGCACTGTGAGCAGGTGCCAGGTCGTGCTGAAAAACAAAATCTTCATCTCCATAAAGCTTTTCAGCAGATGGAAGCATGAAGTGCTCCAAAATCTCCTGATAGCTAGCTGCATTGACCCTGCCCTTGATAAAACACAGTGGACCAACACCAGCGGCTGACATGGCACCCCAGACCATCACTGACTGTGGGTACTTGACACTGGACTTCAGACATTTTGGCATTTCCTTCTCCCCAGTCTTCCTCCAGACTCTGGCACCTTAATTTCCGAATGACATGCAAAATTTGAGCGACAGTCCAGTGCTGCTTCTCTGTAGCCCAGGTCAGGCGCTTCTGCCGCTGTTTCTGGTTCAAAAGTGGCTTGACCTGGGAATGCGGCACCTGTAGCCCATTTCCTGCACACGCCTGTGCACGGTGGCTCTGGATGTTTCTACTCAGACTCAGTCCACTGCTTCCGCAGGTCCCCCAAGGTCTGGAATCGGTCCTTCTCCACAATCTTCCTCAGGGTCCGGTCACCTCTTCTCATTGTGCAGCGTTTTTGCCACACTTTTCCTTCCCACAGACTTCCCACTGAGGTGCCTTGATACAGCACTCTGGGAACAGCCTATTCGTTCAGAAATGTCTTTCTGTGTCTTACCCTCTCGCTTAAGGGTGTCAATGATGGCCTTCTGGACAGCAGTCAGGTCGGCAGTCTTACCCATGATTGCGGTTTTGAGTAATGAACCAGGCTGGGAGTTTTTAAAAGCCTCAGGAATCTTTTGCAGGTGTTTAGAGTTAATTAGTTGATTCAGATGATTAGGTTAATAGCTCGTTTAGAGAACCTTTTCATGATATGCTAATTTTTTTTAATTTTACGCTAATTTTGGGTTTTCATGAGCTGTATGTCAAAATCATCAGTATTAAAACAGTAAAAGACCTGAAATATTTCAGTTGGTGTGAAATGAATCTAAAATATATGAATGTTTAATTTTTATCATTACATTATGGAAAATAATGAACTTTTATCACAATATGCTAATTTTTTTTAGAAGGACCTGTTTTTGCAGTATGGTGCATACATTTTTGGTTAAGATCTTGTATTGACATTGCAAGAGTCCAGCACTCTGTAAAGTCTTCTCCAGCACATCCCAAAGACTTTCAATGAATTTAAGGTCTGAAATGATTCTTTCACAATCTGAGCCAGATGAATCTTGTCATCCTGGAATATTGCCATGATGTGTTTTCGTTTAAGAAATGAAAAGCTACACACTCCATCAATTAGTGTTAGAAGAACTGTAGCCAAACATATAACATGCTAGCAACATGATAATAATTACTACAATAATGATCCAATCATTGACTTATCTAAATCTAAAACAGCATCTTTTTGTGGCCTGGCACACCATCCGATTTTTGTGTCAAATATATTTTTTGCAGTAATAATATGTATAACTTTTTATGTACAGCCATATTGTACCTAGCACAAAAACAGTAAGAGATTTTAAATTAATGAATCTTAACTAGGGTGACAATTCACAACTTGAATAAATACATTTAAACCAGATATAACAATCTTAATTTACATTTAACCATGTTGAAAACAGCACATTATAACAGGGACTCGAATCGGTGAATTGTTTCTTATTATGTTCATTTACACAAACTGTTAACGAACCGATTCACTATGAATCCGTCTTTTTCAGTGCTATATTTAGAGCAAATTGATTCATTAGAACGAATCTTGTCGTGTTACTCATAGGTAAAATAGCTTGTTATTGGAAAAGCCACACTAATAAATTGCAGAATAACACAGACGTCTTTAATTTAGTCTACGCTAATGAAAGGCGTTAGTAGCATTAGTCTACAGCCAAAAGAAGCTAACATTTCAAAGAGACATTTAAACACAAAAGACAACTGAATGCTTAAGCCAGCCTTGTTTAAATTTAATTAAACATGTATTGTTTTACGTCAGACAATAGAAATCGGTCAAACGAATCATCTCTTGCGATGTTCGCTTACGTTGCCTAACGATTGCCGATTGCTCAGGTCCGCTAAAGACGTACTGAAAGGCCACGATCACCAGGAACACATAGAGTAATTTGATTGGCTGATGAACATGACAATCTGAAGTTAGATGCTAATTGTCCAGCTCCTATCCCAGTTAAACACACCCGAACCAGCTAACCAGAGTATTACTAGGCATACTAAAAAACTTCCAGAGGGTTGAGGCAATTTGGAGTGAGTCTGAACACACCTGTGGGTGGGGCTTAAACTTAAAGGCACAGAACAAACTCTGAATGGACACATTTTGTGCCACTATCTGTTTGTAAAAAGTCGGCTATATCTGAAATCACATACGTCCATACTATATAGTACTCAAGATGCGATTTTGGATGCAGCCAGGGGGCAGAATCAACAAAAGTGTTTTTTGCTAGTTTCAGTCCAATGCAGTTATCATTGGTCTGAAAACCAGGTGTGTTCAGGCGCATTGTTGGCGTGTTGCTATTTTGAGGAACTGAAAACGACTGCACCATTGACCAACAAAAACCTGCTCTAAAGTCAATAGCATAGTATTTGTTGTGTTATTTAAAGGTGTAGTGTGTAATATTTATGAAGATCTATTGACAGAAATGCAATATAATATACATAACTATGTTTTCAGTGGTGTAAAAAGATCTTACACTAATGAACCGGTAAGTTTTTATTACCTTAGAATAAACCATTTTCTATCTACACACACAGTTCCTCTTACAGTGAAGTTGCCATTTTGCGCCACCATGTTTCTACAGTAGCCCTAAACGGACAAACTTCTAGTCACTCTCTGCTGTCTCAGGCGACATCTTTGTCCTGTGTCGGCCACTGTAGCGTCTCTGTGTGTTTCGAAAGGGAGGGGTGAGTGATGGACAGTTGCAATTCGCAACCCCACCAATAGATACCGCTAAAATTTACACACTGAAACCTTTAATACGCCTATACGTAGACGGGTGCACAGCGTGCGTACACTCTGCTTATTACACACACAGGGACGCGCAGCAGCACTAACACATATTTTTAAATATTACAAATAAAAGGATTTATTTCTGGAGAAGCATTCAGTCTTTCCGCGCTCGCATGTAAATAGTGAACCCTCCATGGCGTGAGCGCAACTGGCTTTTAAAGGGAATGGGAGATGAGACTCTGATTGGTTTATTGCACGTTACTCCCAAAACACACCCATGAGTCATTAAGAGACAAGGTACAACCCTTTTGGAGCATGCGCCAGGAGCACCATCTGTTTTTCCCACCCTTAAAGGGTTACTTCAGCGATTAGCATTAAGCTTTGTATCAGTAGATAATATATTCTATATTCCATTATATTATATATCAGTAGTATATTCAAATTATCGTACTTTCCCCCCTCATATGACCCTGAGACGAGAGAATTATGTATTTTATTTCTGGAAAAATTCCTCCGATGAGGCAAATATCGTCATTTTGCGTCATCGGAGGAGTTTTTGTCCAGAGGCTGAAGACTACAGCCAGCAGAGGGTGCTATTTCCATATGTTTTCAACATCACACTCACAGCGCTCGGCTCGGGGAGCAGCGGAGATTAATGTAAACGGAGCGGTTAAGACCAAAGTGAGTGTTTTAACTTTTCAAATGAACTTCCTATGAAATTTAAGCTTCCAAAGACATGAAATGAAAATGCGGCGGACTGATCACGTGCTGTGAATGCAGCCGCAGCCGCGAATCCCGCGATTACCTCAGCTCATGTGATGAATGTAATCCGATCCTGCTGCGTTTGTGCTGTGACGGCCGTGATACTCAGGCTCACTCACATTATGTTGAACAGACAAGTTAAGTTTTTAACTGTAGTGTCTCTAACTGAACTGATTTTATGAAAACGTCGGTGGGCAAGTGATCCAGCCAGTAGCCGTGCCTAGATTAGGAGGGCAGCGAAGTGTATTATGGGAATTGTTGTCTTTCATCCCCATGAGACAAAAATACATTTTCTGTGTTTTCTCAGTCTAGAAGGCACCAAATTCAAAAATAATTTCACATTTCTACTACATTAATGACCCAGTTTAAATACAGATGCATCTTCGCAGCGCTGAAGTACCCCGTTAAACTAGCAAAAGTGGATTCGGACACGCTCTAAGTGCACCTGTGCCGTGCGCTTCAGAACATGTGCTCAGATCGTTAAAATAGGGCCCATAATATATAAGTATATGGTGGTGTGTTATTTTGAATATATCCAGAGAGCAGTTGAGAGGTCAGAATAAAACTCACCTCTATGGCGTGTGCCTCTCTTCTGCCTCTGATGCAGCTCCTGTCAGAGATCAGAATGGTGTTCAATCTCCAGATATCATCATTAACATCTCTCACACACACACACACACACACACACACACTTACAGTGGAATCTGCAGCGCTGCACAAGGCAGGTAGAAGCAGCAGCAGGTTCAGTAATAATGTCATCGTCTCCTGTAGGGCTCTGTAAACTTTTGCAAAACAAACATAAAGGATTTTCACACATATGCATGATTGTATTTCTCAGATTTTGCTCTTGTGTACACTGCTATTGTGGAGCTGTTGCTTGGCCTATCTGCACTTTAGAGCACCTTCAGCAATTTCAGAAGCACCCTCAGTGATATGATTCGTAACCGGGCCTGTTTTGTGATGCGTTGCAGTTCAGAGACTATAGGATGAAAGAAAGTGCGCGTCCTGTTTGCTTTCTTTATTTTACAAAAGCACAACTATTAGTTGTTATTGTGAGTTTACACAAATACAAATAAATTATATATTGCTCTTATTTGTATGACCATAAATTATGGAGTATTTTAAGTTGTTTTTGCTGTCAGGAAAAAATGCCAGTGATCGCGCCGACGCCTTCATGTCAAATTCACTTCTTACCTCCAGAAACGAGTGCTTTACTCCACTCCCTTAATCCAAGGGTCTGTAACGAAGCGTCTCTGCGGGTGTCCTCTGGGTCTGAACTCGGGAATCTCAGGATATTTATCCCGGAGGTGATGATGCTGATGTGGGGAGCGGAGAGGGACAGTCCCACACACGCCGGCTGAACGAGTCAGATAAGTGTGTGTTACATCCGTGACTAATGACATATCAGTGATGAACACAAGGACTGTGTGGACATTTAAAGCCATAGGCATGACAACATCAAAGAAACGGTCATATTGTACAGAAAGATAGCAAAACACTTCAGTTTCGTTTGGTTTGAACTTGAAGTGATAAAACAATATGCAGGTCCTTCTCAAAAAATTATCATACTGTGATAAAAGTTCATTATTTTCCATAATGTAATGATAAAAATTTAACTTTCATATATTTTAGATTCATTGCACACCAACTGAAATATTTCAGGTCTTTTATTGTTTTAATACTGATGATTTTAATACAAAAAAAGTAAACCTTCAAATAATTATGTTCAGTTATGCACTCAATACTTGTTCGGGAATCCTTTTGCAGAAATGACTGCTTCAATGCGGCGTGGCATGGAGGCAATCAGCCTGTGGCACTGCTGAGGTGTTATGGAGGCCCAGGATGCTTCGATAGCGGCCTTAAGCTCATCCAGAGTGTTGGGTCTTGTGTCTCTCAACTTTCTCTTCACAATATCCACAGATTCTTCATGGGGTTCAGGTCAGGAGAGTTGGCGGGCCAATTGAGCACAGTAATACCATGGTCAGTAAACCATTTACCTGTGGTTTTGGCACTGTGAGCAGGTGCCAGGTCGTGCTGAAAAACGAAATCTTCATCTCCATAAAGCTTTTCAGCCGATGGAAGCATGAAGTGCTCCAAAATCTCCTGATAGCTAGCTGCATTGACCCTGCCCTTGATAAAACACAGTGGACCAACACCAGCAGCTGACATGGCACCCCAGACCATCACTGACTGTGGGTACTTGACACTGGACTTCAGGCATTTTGGCATTTCCTTCTCCCCAGTCTTCCTCCAGACTCTGGCACCTTGATTTCGAATGACATGCAAAATTTGAGCGACAGTCCAGTGCTGCTTCTCTGTAGCCCAGATCAGGCGCTTCTGCTGCTGTTTCTGGTTCAAAAGTGGCTTGACCTGGGGAATCCGGCACCTGTAGCCCATTTCCTGCACACGCCTGTGCACGGTGGCTCTGGATCTTCTACTCCAGACTCAGTCCACTGCTTCCGCAGGTCCCCAAGGTCTGGAATCGGTCCTTCTCCACAATCTCCTCAGGGTCCAGTCACCTCTTCTCGTTGTGCAGTGTTTTTGCCACACTTTTTCCTTCCCACAGACTTCCCACTGAGGTGCCTTGATACAGCACTCTGGGAACAGCCTATTCGTTCAGAAATGTCTTTCTGTGTCTTACCCTCTCGCTTGAGGGTGTCAATGATGGCCTTCTGGACAGCAGTCAGGTCGGCAGTCTTACCCATGATTGCGGTTTTGAGTAATGAACCAGGCTGGGAGTTTTTAAAAGCCTCAGGAATCTTTTGCAGGTGTTTAGAGTTAATTAGTTGATTCAGATGATTAGGTTAATAGCTCGTTTAGAGAACCTTTTCTTGGTATGCTAATTGTTTTAGATTTTGGGTTTTCATGAGCTGTATGCCAAAATCATCAGTATTAAAACAATAAAATATTTCAGTTGGTGTGCAATGAATCTAAAATATATGAACGTTTAATTTTTATCATTACATTATGGAAAATAATGAACTTTTATCACAATATGCTATTTTTTTTAGAAGGACCTGTAGTGTTAAAAACGTTTTCATACATAATACATATAGCTAAAGAAATCTGAACTTCTGTTTCTGATATGCTTTGATCACAGAAAACAAGAAAATATCCCTGTATTTTTCCAGTTTATCAGTCTGTTTATAAAAGACTTTGTGCTTCACTCTGCAGAAAATTAAGACAGTAAACTAGAAGAGTAAATGACCTCGGTTGCCTGTGCTGTTAACCACTGACCCTGGTGTATATTTAATAGCTTATTTTACTATTATGCGGGTGTATATAAAGTGTTTGTTTTTCAGGGAAAAATCTTTGTGACGTCTCATCTTGCATCAGAGAACCAGAAAGGTTCTAAAAACCATTGGTCCTGGTTTTCAAGGCGACAAGAACTGAGAATGTAAGAGTTTTATTTGATAGTTCAAAAGAGCTTGGTCGCTTTCATTGACAAAGTGGCAGTGCGACTGTGTGATATAATAAGTTAATAATGATTAACTTACATTTTAGGCACAATATTGCCCACTTCTTCCAAACAAAACCACAGCAGAACCGTTCCATGTTTCCTGATGCTGTTGTTGAACGAATCGGTTCAGTGAATAATTCACTGACTCACTCATGTGTTGCGTTCCTGCATAAAAACGCTGGCAGTGTCTGGAGTCGCATACTCATTTTGACTGTTTTTCACCTACTATATAGTGGAAGTAAGTCAGAATTCACAGAACTTATAAAGTATCTGCTACTTACTGAAGTGATGGACACTTAACTAGCCCATGAGGCCACGGGAGAGGATTTGTGAATGGCAGTGATGCAACTGACGCTGGTAGGTCACATGACAACAATAACATGGAAAATGTACGTTCAGATTAAATTCATACTACACATACTCATCAGGGTCCAAATCCAAGATATATAGGGCATACTTTATTAGCAGTTGTTAAGTAATTACACATTCAAATTTGGAACGACCCTGTTGTTGAGCGGATCGATTGTGTGGATGATTCAATGACTCACTCACATGTTTCATTCCTGCATAAAAAAATTGTTGAGCGAATCAACTGTCAATTATTTATCTGATTTTACTACACAAATAAAAGTTATTATATGTTGCTTTTTATGCATTAGACCAAACAAGAATACTTGACCTTTAAAAACGTAATCTTGCGTTAAACACTAGATTAGAAAAGTTTGTCGTCACAAGTTGTCAAAATCGGTTTGAAGAGGGATTGTGTTCATGAACTCTCCAGTGTTGTGTGTAGTATAGTAAATATCGTATAATTCAGTGCAATAGGGGTGAGCGGGGCACAATCAAAAGCAGGGATAATTGTAAACTGGTTTAAGATCTGTGTATTTATATCATATATATTCACCAATCAGGCATAACATTATGACAGGAGAAGTGAATAACACTGATTATCTCTTCATCACGGCACCTGTTAGTGGGTGTGATATATTAGGCAGCAAGTGAACATTTTGTCCTCAAAGTTGATCTGTTAGAAGCAGGAAAAATGGGCAAGTGTAAGGATTTGAGTGAGTTTGACAAGGGCCAAATTGTGATGGCTAGACGACTGGGTCAGAGCATCTCCAAAACTGCAGCTCTTGTGGGGTGTTCCCGGTCTGCAGTGGTCAGTATCTGTTGTGGTGGAAATTAATTTTGCTTTATGCTAAATTTATATATTATGTGATTTTTGGTATGACAACAAACATCTGATTTTGGTGGAAAATAATGTGTGCTATTTCAATTTCAATTACAAAAAGAGTTACATGTCTTTCTTAGAAGTGGCTCCTCTGTCTTGGGCCTAGATAATGAGAGATGGTTTTGCCCCTTATATGGCATAGATCTTCAGTTTTATCAACATAACATAGGAAAACCGCAGGGTTGGGGTGATCTATATTAGGCAGCCTGCACTGAGCTCCTCTGTCTTGGGACTAGATAATGAGAGATGGTTTTGCCCCCTATATGGCATAGATCTTCAGTTTTATTAACATAACAGGAAAACAGCAGGGTGGGGGGTGAGTGATCTACACTGAACAAAATTATCACTTTTGTTTTTGCCCCCATTTTTCATGAGCTAGACTTTTTCTATGTACACAAAAGGTCTATTTCTCTAAAATATATTGTTCTCAAATCTGTCTAAATATGTGTTAGTGAGCACTTCTCCTTTGCCGAGATAATCTGTCCACCTCACAGGTGTGGCATATCAAGATGCTGATTAGACAGCTTGATTATTGCACAGGTGTGCCTTAGGCTGGCCACAATAAAAGGCCACTCTAAAATGTGCATGTGGTGGAGGGGGCGTGGTTCTGTGAGGGCTGCAGAGAGAGAGAGAGAGAGAGAGAGAGAGGAGCCGAGCGGTGAGTAAGTAGGTCAAGCACAGATGACAAACACCTGTCTCTGATTGGAGTAATTGGCGTGGAGAGAGCATTTATAAGCCACTGCCGGGAGAGAGAGGGGAGAGAGAGTTGGACTGGGACTTGGCTCGGGCTGCTGAGAGACCAAGAGAGACTACTGTGGAGAAGAAGTGAACTGGAGCGATCCATATCGTGGGGCTTTGAGTATTTACGCCACCGAGTGTGTGTTGTTTTCTGTTTTGAAACTGTTTAATAAAGAGTGCGAGTCCCAGTCAAGCCGACCCCGTCTTCTTCCTTCCTGATACTCTACGAACCTTACCACAGTGCAGTTTTACTGTATTGGGGGTCCGGGCCAGGGGGGTCCCGGGGGTCCATAAAAAGTATTTATCTGGTCTGTCCATTTGCACCAATATCTGGATTTAGGGTGCCATTTGGGACAGGGCCTTATGCCCGCGTTCCAGGCAACCCGCAACCAGTGTTTTTCCAACCTTCTACCCGTGAAAGTGCCCTGGAACAGCCGTCAAACTTGTGACTTCCCACCCGTGAACTCGTACTAGATCGATGTACTCCCAGTTACGAGCTCTGATGTCACAAAGCCCGCTAAACAACAATGGCAGCCCCTGCGGATGCAGTGTTTATCATACATTAAAAACCAAATCGTTTATTAAAATAAGGTATTGCTCTAACATTATTTATCCACAAATGTTATGCATTATCAGCAGCTTTTCTAGCGTTAGCTAGATTTCAGTCCATTGAGTGCAAGAATAAATTAATACCAAATACATTTCCAAATATGCAATTATGTAAAAATAATAGGTATATCAGCTTCTCTTGCCTTATTCGCTGTTTTTTCTCCTCCATTTCCCTCATATAAGCAAGGAGTAATCACCTTTGGCGATAGAAATGATTGTAAATGAGCATAAACGCTGTATGGTCGGCAATGTTTTGTTTACATCTTGCTGCCACAATTCCTTGCGCTCAGGCAGTTTGGTGTGACTTTGCCTGGAACGCTACAAAGTCGTGAGTCGTGGTTTAAAGTCGTAACTTACGGGCTCGAAAGCAGCATAAATTAGGCAGCCTGCACTGGGCTCCTCTGTCTTGAGCCTAGATAATGAGAGATGGTTTTGCGCCTTACATGGCATAGATTTTCGGTTTTATCAACATAACAGGAAAACAGCAGGGTGGGGGTGAGTGATCTATATTAGGCAGCCTGCACTGGGTGAGGCTGTCATTTTCTGCAGAAACTTTGTCTGTATGTGAATGGCCTTGTTGCAAGAATAAAATACTTTGAAGACAAGTGGGTTTGGTTTTCATTACAATCTCACCACTAAATAATAAAAATTTCTACGACACTATCAAAAGTTATCAAAAGTGGTCCAAGGAAGGAACAGTGGTGAACCGGCGACAGGGTCATGGGCGGCCAAGGCTCATTGATGCATGTGGTGAGCGAAGGCTGGCTTGTGTGGTCCGATCAAACAGACGAGCTACTGTAGCTCAAATTGCTCAAGAAGTTAATGCTGGTTCTGATAGAAAGGTGTCTCTGATAGAAAGAATATATAGTGCATCGCAGTTTGTTGCGTATGGGGCGGCATAGCCGCATAGAACAGTCGGGTCCACCGCCGAAAGCGCCAACAGTGGGCATCTGAGCATCAGAACTGAAACACGGAGCAATGGAAAAAGGTGGCCTGGTCTGATGAATCACGTTTTCTTTTACATCACGTAGATGGGCACCAGGATGCACAACGGGAAAAAGGCAAGCCCGACGGAGGCAGGAAAGAGTAATAAAATATTCCACTTAAGTAAAAGTACTATTACCTCAATTAAATTTTACTTAAGCACAAAAAAATTACCGGTCTAAAAATATACTCAAGTTAAAGTAAAAAGTAGTTAATTAAAAATTTACTGAGATACTTTT
Source organism: Gobiocypris rarus (assembly GCA_023029165.1). Taxonomy (NCBI): domain Eukaryota; kingdom Metazoa; phylum Chordata; class Actinopteri; order Cypriniformes; family Gobionidae; genus Gobiocypris; species Gobiocypris rarus. The sequence goes on along the minus strand of CM040929.1, from coordinate 25,997,069 downwards.
TGTAACAGCGGGGTTGGGGGACTCTACAGTGTAGGAGATTTTCACGATGTGATAACCAACTCAGAAAGTTTCACAGCATCATAGTATTAAACAATTATTTATTAAATATACTGTATTATTAAATTATGTGTGGCGAGGTAGACGAGCGAGAGAAGTGGGAGGAGCGAGAGGAGACCTGTGCGTGACTGAAGAGTGAGTGTCACCTGCGAGTCACTCTGGTCTCAAGTCCTCTAATGAGGGCGCTTGGAGGCATATAAGGACGAACAACTTGTGAAAAAAAATTTACGTTCTGGAAGATAATTGTCTGATCAAATTATTGTACTTGTTCTGATCTAATATAAATAACACAAATTTGCTCTGATCAGCACACTTTGTAGACTTGAAACAATGACTTCAGAAAAAGAATTCTATTCAGAATATGAGTCTGGTACCGCTCCATTGAGCTTTGATTATGGGGTGTGTCTCAATTGGATAGACCCTCAACCAATCAGAGCAACGGAGCGGCGCGTAACGTTAGTTGTCAAATGTCAACAGAACTCAACTGCACTGTTGCCAAGTCCGTGTTTTTCTCCATGTCCCCAATTATGTGATTATATAAACCCAGGAATGCGAATTTTAGCAGGCAAACTTGCCAAAATAACATATTTTGCCAACCAACGCCATTTTTTCCGGAGAACCGCCCTGAAAGTTATTGTTTTGGGTTATAGTTTTGAGTAGCAATTGTGCGCGACATTGCAAAGCGTGGCAACACTGTCTGCACGCGCTGGATTAAATAACGTTACAAGAAAAGATGAGTGTAAACGATCTTTGCCAGTGTTGTAATAAAAGAATTTAAGGATACACAGAGTACTTACCAACACGATCATCGTTTCTGAGAGAAATAGTGAAGGTGAATGCATATACGAACAAGTTCTCCGTTTAGGATAAGAGCAAATTCAACCCAAAGCACCTTTGATGACGTGGATGATTACGTTACTGTTGATCATCTGTCCATCATCGTCTAAAGCCCGCCCTGATGATTTCATTGGTCCGAACAGTTTCTGTTCAGGCATAATTACTCCTCTATGGAGCGAGGCCAGACCGAATTGCCAGAGCAAAAAAAAATTGTGGGCGGGGCTAAATTAGACTGGCATCCAGGCTATATATTAAGATGATACTCAACCCCGTTATAGAGCCCCTTTTTTTGGTTTGGGCCACTGCCCCTCCAAATGTCTGTGCACGGCCCTGCAGTGCGTGGCCACAGTTTGTTGGTTTGAGGAGTGGAGTCCATGCCCGATGAGTCAGGGCTGTTTTGGCACAATATTAGGAAGGTGATCATAATGTGATCAGTGTATATACAGGCTATATCTCTTTGATGCTAAGTACTGTGGAAGTGCTGTAGTATGATGTATCAGATGGTAATATGGTAATACTGTGATAATGAAATCCACATGGTATTTACATAATGGCATACTTTGATATATAGGTTACCATAGTCATGATGTTTACTCCAGGTATGTTTAAACACGGTGATGCTTCTTTGTGCTTTATAGAAATGTATAATGTAAATAGTGTAGGTGAGTCTCTTTAGAAACTGTAATAAACGATCTAGGGCGCCCCCTGCTGAATACCCACACACCTTGCAGGCGGCGCTATTCTTCACGTTTCACGAACGCTAAACGCTAAAAGCCGGTTAATTTAATCTAATTATACAGCCCCCCTCTAACTCTAACGCACGTGAGTCACTCGTGAAAGCAGTGCTCATGAAGAGAAGAAGCTCCGGTCATAGTCACTCTTAGTGACGTCACACCAACATTCAAACGACGTGTGACGCAGCCGCTGGAATTCTCTAACAACCTCTGAGTGTCTGGAGCTCAATACCGATGGTCGAGCGAAGATTCCTCGTGAGCTTCACTCTGTGAGTCTGTGGCCGCTGGTTCTTCACGCTAAACGCAATTAACCATATGTTCTTTCTTATAAAAACTTCCACAATGATATAGCCTAAGCCAGCTGGAAAACTTCTGGTCAAATGTCTCTTGGTGTATCGGGATCTTCAGTGTCCTGAGGTAGTTAAACAGCATCAAGAGTGTAATTCTTAGTTTAATCAGAATACAGTCACTTAAATAATCAAGCCTAGCATTAATTTAGTTATTCAAACGTAAAAAAGTGTTCTTCAATCCCCAGTGTTCTTCCCCAGCAAAATTCAATTCGACCACCACACTTCCATGTGGAAAAAGCGTCAACATACTGTATATTAAAGATTTATTGAGCACTTTAGTTAGATTCATTGAACAAAATGGGAGTTTTCCCAAGTGTGCTTGCTCTGCAGTGACTGAGCTGCGATTATGAACAGAGGAAGAGCGGCTCCTAGCTTTGTGTGTAATTCAATCACAATCAAAGAAACTGTTTTTCATTAGAGTTTGTGGGTACTTCATACTTCACCTTGAACATTTATTTTTAAACCTAGTGAGTTAAACCTCATGAAGCTTAATATTTATTCAAAAGTGAAACGTGGAAAAAAATCATTACTGGACATGCCTATGAGCCAATAAATGCTCCTCTGCTGCCATCTATAGGTTATAGTGGTAATTAATGTCTTTTTTTATTTTTAAAGTTTTATAAATAAAGTTTTTTTAGTTTTATAAAAAATGCCGTATGGCCTACATCTTGAAAAGTTCATTTTTACAAATGTGGACAATCTCAGAAGGATGAACAAAAAAAGTTGTTTGGTCATCACATTAAAAATAACATTTGAAGTGCTGTAAAGTCCTGAGATATAAAGTCGCAATTGCGAGTTATAAAGTCAGAATCCTGAGATATATAAAGTCTCAATTGCGAGTTATAAAGTCAGAATCCTGAGATATAAAGTCGCAATTGCGAGTTATAAAGTCAGAATCCTGAGATATAAAGTCGCAATTGCGAGTTATTAAGTCAGAATCCTGAGATATAAAGTCTCAATTGCGAGTTATAAAGTCAGAATCCTGAGATATATAAAGTCGCAATTGCGAGTTATAAAGTCAGAATCCTGAGATATATAAAAGTCGCAATTGCGAGTTATAAAGTCAGAATCCTGAGATATAAAGTCGCAATTGCGAGTTATTAAGTCAGAATCCTGAGATATAAAGTCGCAATTGCGAGTTATAAAGTCAGAATCCTGAGATATAAAGTCGCAATTGCGAGTTATAAAGTCAGAATCCCGAGATATATAAAGTCTCAATTGCGAGTTATAAAGTCAGAATCCTGAGATATAAAGTCAGAATTGCGAGTTATTAAGTCAGAATCCTGAGATATAAAGTCAGAATTGCGAGTTATAAAGTCAGAATCCTGAGATATATAAAGTCTCAATTGCGAGTTATAAAGTCAGAATCCTGAGATATATAAAGTCGCAATTGCGAGTTATTAAGTCAGAATCCTGAGATATAAAGTCGCAATTGCGAGTTATAAAGTCAGAATCCTGAGATATATAAAGTCGCAATTGCGAGTTATTAAGTCAGAATCCTGAGGTATAAAGTCGCAATTGCGAGTTATAAAGTCAGAATCCTGAGATATAAAGTTGCAATTGCAAGTAATAAAGTCAGAATCCTGAGATATAAAGTTGCAATTGCGAGTTATAAAGTCAGAATCCTGAGATATAAAGTTGCAATTGCGAGTTATAAAGTCAGAATCCTGAGATATATAAAGTCACAATTGCGAGTTATTAAGTCAGAATGCAATAATGTAATGTTAATATAGAAACTGTACAAATACAATACTTTTTAAAAAAAAAATGTGTCTCTCATACTGTCATACATTTTACTGTAGTTTATTGTGCATGCGGATTATATTTTAAGTTGTTTAGTGAAATGTAAAAGTTTATTTGACTGTTTTATTCTGAGTCACGTGATGCGCTCGAGGCAGTTAGAGTCGGAGAGCTCTCTAGAAATTGCCTAATATCTATTGAAATAAACACTGAAACATTGCCCAAATTAGTGGTAAAATTTTGCCTGGTACTTGTGAGCAATGTGGAATTATAGAGCGTCGAATAAAACCTAGGAAAGATGAGCATAGCACCGCTGAAACTACTGCGAGTAAGTCTCCTCAAAATTGGCGCTGAGGGGAACGTCTCTGAGGGCCAAATTGTGATGGCTAGATGACTGGGTCAGAGCATCTCCAAAACTGCAGTGGTCAGTGTCTATCAAAAGTGGTCCAAGGAAGGAACAGTGGGGAACCGGTGTACAATAACATTTGAAGTGTACAATAACATTTGAAGTGCTGTAAAAATTTTGCGTGTGCGCGTGTCCAATTACAGACAGTGTTTCTTATTACAACGTTTCCATTGGCCTTGTCATTATTGCAATCAATAAAACTGGGTTATTGGCAAATTAGGTACATGTGATAACTGCATTAAAAATAAAACACATTAAAAAGTCAACCATTGATGGTTTGGTGTCGATGTTCAGCGAGTACAGAATGACAGCTAACAGTTCACCGTAGTTCACTGCATTGTGCCAAGTGTAAAGTTTGGTGGAGGGGGATTATGGTGTGGGGTTGTTTTTCAGGGCTTGACCCCTTAGTTCCAGTGAAAGGAACTCTTAATGCTTCAGCATACCAAGACATTTTGGACAATTTCATGCTCCCAACTTTGTGGGAACAGTTTGGGGATGAACCCTTCCTGTTCCAACATGACTGAGCACCAGTGCACAAAGCACGGTCCACAAAGACATGGATGAGCGAGTTTGGTGTGGAGGAACTTGACCTCCTGACGTCAACCCGATAGATCACCTTTGGGATGAATTAGAGCGGAGACTGCGAGCCAGACTTTCTTGTCCAACATCAGTGCCTTACCTAATGCGCTTCTAGAAGAATGGTCAAAAAATTCCCATAAACAGACTCTAAACACCTAAACCTTGTGGAAAGCCTTCCCAGAAGAGTTGAAGCTGTTATAGCTGTAAAAGGTGGGCCAACTCCATATTAAAATCCTACGGATTAAGAATGGGATGTCATTAAAGTTCATGTGCATGTAAAGGCAGGCGTCCCAAAACTTTTGGCAATATAGCGTATGGACCTAGAACAGGTGGTACACAACTCTGAACTACCATGAATGACCTGCAGAGGGCAGCAGAGGATAAATAATAAATTCATATAAATGACAGGGTTTATTTTGGTCAGTGTTTGTTTTGAAATAGTATTAACACTATATGATAAAATTCATTATATAATACTAATGATAATTGATTTTTTATTTATTTAAATGCACCATTATCTCCCGGTTTCACAGACAAGGTTTAAGCTAGTCCCAGACTAAAATGCATGTTTATGCTGTTTTAACTGAAAGCAACTTGTACTAACAGATCTTAAAATATATCAGTGCCACTGTTTTGTCTCAAGATGCACACCAGTAATGTTTTTTTCTTGTGAACGTTTATAAAAGCTACTTAAATGTCCTAATTGAACTAAGGTCTAATCCTGGCTTAAGATAAGCCCTGTCTATGAAACCAGGCCTATATGTTATATTTGGACATATGTGTGACAATATACACAATTTTGTCTCTAGATGGCGCCAAATGAAAAGTGATACATTTGTGTTCTGACGTCACCAAACTGCAGCTGCATCTCGCTAGCCAAAATGGCTCATATTTTCTGAAAATATTTCATTATTTTGTGTTTGAAAATGCAATTATTTATGTGTGAATAAATTAAAGTTATGAAATCTTAGCAGGATATTTAAAATAAAGTGCCACACAACGCAGGCCTAATGGAAATGCAATATTTTATGAACATTTATTTTCTATTTACACAAAACATCAGTGGGCTACTAAGATTTACATTACTAAGAAGAAACACAAGGCATTTCCTGATCTTTTTGACAATCTTCGTGTTTATTGTAAGTATTGCATTGTAACTCACAGCTAGAATCAAGAGTGCATGTTTACAAAGAATGGCCACAAGTTCATCAGGACCTCTGTCCTTCCAGGGTGGAAAAGCTTCGCCTTTAACAGACCCTTTCCCCAGTCTCCTGGTCATAACACAGATGCTGTTTCAGGATCCATTTAGCATTTCTCTTTTGCTCCGGAGAGACTGAGATCAGAGACGTGGGTGAGCTGATCCCAGACCAGCACCATTTCTCTTGGAAGTGTCGTTTAATACGGGCCTGGATCTGTACGGTGGCCTCAAAAGAACACGGCCCATTCTCTTCAAAAAAAAAAAAAAGCACTGGCATCTCAGTATGGGCCCTGGCTTTAAATAGTGCAGATTCATAAACCAATAAAACAATATGATTGAAAAGGAGAGACAATAAAAGAAAAAGAAAAAAAGCAATGTGTCCTCAGTGGAGGACGACGATAGAGGTTCTCGTCTGTGGTTTGGCCAGGTGTTGATAGAAGCACCGCTTTGAATTCGGTTCCAACGAACGTGCAAACGTCACAGCGACGCTCCTCCGTCATTCTAAACACAAAGACTTTACACCCGACTAAAACAGCCAACACTAAAACTCTCTTAACAGGGGTGAGTAGAACTACTCCACACATATGGGCCGTTCAGCAGCCAAAAGCATTTGGTTGATGCTGGATCGGGACACCTAGCAGATGTCCGCTGCTCTATTGCAGGCAGAACGGTTACAAATTAGACTTGGCTTTAATATGCACTAAAAAGCAGCTCTGCGTTTGGAGGAGGAAAATCAAAAATAATAAAATAAATCACAGATGGGAGAATTTTACAATTTAGGACAGAACTAGGGAACAGAACTGTGAGGGAAATGCCATAGATCTGACACACAAAATAAGTTAACCTTTTAAACCTCCGATTTCGGATCAAGGGAAGAAAATAAATACGACTTGAGGAAAGTTAAACAAGTCTGAATGCTTCACACAAAATAAAGAAAGAAAAATGAGTTTAACATACAGTACAGCGGGAAGCAAGAGCTTGTAGGCTTCACGCCGAATTTGGTGCTTTCACACTGGGCACGTGTCCGAGTCTGAGCGTGATTGTTCCCGCGCAGCGTTTGTCTGGATTCACATCTAGCTTTCAATTCATATGCACTTTGCAATTTATAAATTAAAAACATTTTTTTTAGCCTGGATAGGATTCAGTGTGCAGTCAGCAGTTCTCGCTGGTTTCTAATTACTCTTTCGGCTCTTCGCACCTGAAGCAAAATTTTCTCTTTTTGGATTTTTTTCTAGTTTACACTTGATTCTATCATTTACAGTCATGTCATCACAAAAAGCGCACAGCGCATGATAGTAAACAAGACGCGGTCAGTACATTGTGTTTTTTAATTTGGTACTATTATGCGCACCAGAATGAAGGACACTTAAGTTTACCATACGTGCGTCGCATGAAGGCGGCTGGACTCTTTTGAGGAGACAGCGGATTGCAAGCCATTCATTTGCCGCTCATTACACTGCGCGTATCCAAGGTAAAAATCACCCTTACACAACTTTGTTACACTGTAAAAAAAGAAAGAAAAGTTGCTGCCTTACATTTTTAATTACAACTAACTTGAAAATGTAAGTCATTGCAACTTAAAATACATTAAACTGACTTTAACTAATTAGTTTAATCTTGTATAACTTATCAAAATAAGTTAAGCAATTTTCAAGTTAAGCAATGTAAAAACATGTCATAACTTAATATAATTTTTTACAGTATCGACTAAAAGGCATGCGCAGGTTACTTTGCCTAGAGTCCGAGTTGCTTTCACATTCACCCGAATCGCACCGCGGTCCCAAACTCAGAGCACCTCCTACAGGTCGCCTCGGGTTCAGTACCCCGGTGCGCTCAGGCGTCCGAATGACAGCTTTCACATCACCAGTTTTACACAAACCGTGTCTCGCTTCGAACCAAACCGCCAGTGTGAAAGCACCCTTTGACGCGCATGCGCCGCTCACTCCACGTCCACAGCAAACGATACTAGTAGTGGAATGCCTTTCAGCTTTAAAACAATAAATAATGAGCGCCACTCAAGAGTTAGCATACCTTCTACAGAGGTCCACACTGCCTGCGGTCACTCGTTCTTGTGTGATGTCCGATTTTTTAAGTACTTCGGCGTCTTGGTTTTCTTCTTGTTTAGTTTTAAAGAAAGTCGTAAATTTCCTTGGGCAGCCACAGAATTGAAACTATTCGCGTTTCATCCAGCATAATGAACAAATAATACTGCCCATGCCACCGCAAAAGACTCTCAGGAGGAAGATAGTCAATCTTTGCAAAAATATAATTTAAAATGCACAAAACACAAGACATACAGCAACAGAGGCAATTTCTACCCATGGGTAACTACCTTTTTTCTCAACTCAGTTTTTATTTTTACTTTAATTTATTAAACTATCGTATTTATGTACAAAAACGAGCAAGTTGGCGTTGCTCTTTTGGACGGACACAAGCATTGCGTCTCAGGAGTAGGAGTGCTAATGTGTTGATCTGACTACAAGAGTTTATTGCTTATTTCTGCCAGGAGAGACATCTAGTTAAACACAGGGGTGGATATTTCTCTGACGGGGCGCCAGTTCTACGAAGGGCTCTATGCAGTCGAGTGCAAGATCGCTGGGTTTAGCTGCAGCGTGGAAAGTGGTTCCACGGTTTAAATGCACCAAAAATTTCCCACAGCCATGGGATAGTTGTTTTGCCGCTGTCTTTGATGAACGCAGTAGATCTTTCTGCTTTATTGGTTGTGTCACGTAGCACCAATGACAGTCCTCGTCGCCGTCGAGCAGCGGCGGTAGAACCATTAGACCGGGTGAAAAGGAAATCAACAGGTTTGGGACTTCTCGTGTTGATATGGAGTAACACTTCTCAGGTGGTCCAATTTGGATGTGTTTAGTTGAAAAGTTTCCCTAGTGACCAGTTCACGACCCGTTCATGTAGAGAATTAACAATCAGGAGTTTGAATTAAAAATGAACATCTAGTTGTTTATAAATCTTAGCTTTCCTTTTGGAAAAAGGGGGTTTAGATACTTACAATTATCAGACAAATATCTTATTCAGGGATAAAACCATCTAATAACCCAATTAAATCACAATCACAGATTGTTTCCATCTCATTCATATTCTATCAGATACATTCACAAACCTAAAACAATAAATCAGGCATTCTATAGGGCGGGTGGTGTTCTGGTCACCTGACTTAAAAGTCTCTGATTGGTTGAGCAGGGAAAGGGACTCATTTCAAGGGCTGGGACAAGTGTGTGTGTGTGTGTGTGTGTGTGTGTGTAAAGGGTAGCTCGTTTTAAGAGCTGAAGGCCAGTTTGATGCTGCAGGAGGAGTAGCCCTCATCGCTGGCAGTGCTCTGTAGACTGCTGTGGTCGTCCAGATCGCTGGTGCTGGCTGTGCTGATGCTGTCCAGCTCTCCATGGGAGAACTCGGTGCTCTCCACGTCCACCTCCATCTCTTCTGTGTCCACAGAGAGAGAGTGAAACAAAGTCAGACAACATTTTCATTGCATCATGCATCACATCAGGTATGTCACATGAAGTGTTGACAGATATCTAGCGATGGATAGATGGATGGAGTGAACAACAGGCAGATAGACAGATGAATGAATGAAAGACAGACAGATGATAGATAGGTAGATAGATAGAATGAACAACAGACAGACAGGCGGATGGATGGATGGAGTGAACGACAGACAGAATGAATAGGGTGAACAACAGACAGGCGGATGGATGGACGGATATAGATAGAGGGATTGAGTGAACGACAGGCAGATAGATAAATGAACGATAGACAGATAGATAGATAGAAAGAATGAACAAAAGACAGTCAGGCGGATGGATGGATGGAGTGATCGACAGACAGAATGAATAGGGTGAACAACAGACAGGCAGATGGATGGATGGACGAATATAGATAGAGGGATGGAGTGAATGACAGGCAGATAGATAAATGAACGATAGACAGATATATAGATAGATATATAGATAGATAGATAGATAGAATGAAAAAGACAGACAGACAGGCGGATGGATGGATGGCAAATAGATAGAATGAACGACAGATAGATAGAATGAACAAATGACAGACAGACAGATAGATAGATAGATAGATAGATAGATAGATAGATAGATAGATAGATAGATAGATAGATAGATAGATAGATAGATAGATAGATAGATAGATAGATAGATAGATAGATAGATAGATAGATAGATAGAATGAACCACAGATGGATGGCAAATAGATAGAATGAACGACAGATGGATAGAATGAACAAACAAACAAATGACAGACAGACAGAATGAACAACGGATGGATGGATGGATGGCAAATGTATAGAATGAACGGCAGATAGATAAAATCAACAAACAAACAAACAAATGACAGACAGACAGACAGACAGATAGATAGATAGATAGATAGATAGATAGATAGATAGATAGATAGATAGATAGATAGATAGATAAGATATACTTGGCATAAATATATAGACAGATATTTTACTAGCAATATAATAGATTATCGACTTGAAGCTCCAACCTTGGTCGGAATCGGAGCGGTCGGATCGCTCGGAGCAGAGGGTGGAGCCTACGCTGTCAGTGCGTATCCTCTCGCCCTCCAGCACGCCCCCGCCGCCCCGCAGCAGGTCCAGTCGCCTCTGGAGGTGACGCTGCTCACGCTCCAAATTCTCCAACTGATACTGAGACTTACGCTCCGCTTCCTCCAGTTTCTGTGGGAAGACAAAAGAACTGTGACTCACGGATAATTACAGAAAATCTCTGACGGCACATACAAAAGAATTCCCGGTGTAATCAGTGGTTATTACTGCTAATGCATAAGTAAAGACACATTCGGCACTAAAAGAGCATTCATTTATTGTTTTCCCTTTTCATCACTTCAGGATTGGGAAATGTTGCAAGCCAGATTCAAACCTGTGTTGACCTCATGAGCACAAACCACTAATTACTGCAAAATGTGTTAACTCTATCAACATCATTCTACATAAAACAGCAAAAAGGGGATGGGACAGTTTAAAAGTGGTGTGTGTGTGTGTGTGTGTGTGTGTGTGTGTGTGTGTGTGTGTGTGTGTGTGTGTGTGTGTGTGTGTGTGTGTGTGTGTGTGTGGACTGGTAATCCCTACGGTATGGGGACAAAATGTCCCCACAAAGATGGCAATATCCAAAATCCTTGTCCTTGTGGGGACATTTTTTGGTCCCCATGAGGAAAACATCTTATAAATCACACTAAGTGATGTTTTTGAAAATGTAAAAATGCAGCATGTCTCCTGTGAAGGGTAGGTTTAGGGAGGGGCAGTGTAGGGGATAGAAAATACGGTTTATGCGGTATAAAATGCATTACGCCTATGGAATGTCCCCACAAAACATGGAAACACAACGTGTGTGTGTGTGTGTGTGTGTGTGTGTGTGTGTGTGTGTGTGTGTGTGTGTGTGTGTGTGTGTGTGTTTTGTCAAGCTCATGTGACTGATGGATTTGTTTACTACAGTTCTGAACCCAGTTCGGATCAATAAAGCCTCCACACAGGACCCTCGTGACCTTATAATACATTATGCTAGAACAATACAGCATGACCCCCAGCAACCACACACACACACACACACACACACACACATAACTGGTCGGGACAGCTTAACCTGTTATTGAGGGGGAAACCAGCAAGACCTCAAAAAGAAAACAAAACTGAAAATAAAGGGTTTTCATCGCATACATATTTTGAACAATAGAAAGTATCTGTCTGTAGTGCTTGACGTGTGTTTTACAATAAAGCTCTCAAGGGATAGAAACTTAATTGTCACATTAAGGGACGTGGCTCTATTTACAGGAAGTGATGTGTTCTTTTCAAGGTGTAGTGGTTGTTCTTATTTAGGTGTAATCTTTTACATGCATTTTGGCTAGTGGTTAATAAAAGTAGTCATTTGATCCCAACATTGTGGCCCCAATGAGTGGAGAGTAAATGTGGTGAGCCAAATTCGACCTTCCATTTCCCACATGAGCACCATGGCTCAATGTGTCCGAGCATAAACCACTGGGCCACGGCTCTGACGTCATTTGCTTAATTTGGGAGCAACAGACCCCAATGGTCTTTACCTTTATGTGCGATTTGGCCTTGTTGAGCAGCCCCAGAGTGGTGTGACGACTGCAGTCTGGTCCCAGCGGGATGAGAGTCTTCAATCGCTCCAGACACAAACGAAGGTGGGCTCGCCTGAAACATAACAAAACAGAAAGGTCAGCCTTGTACACACATGCACATGCCCTGAAACAATGCAATGAACTTGCTGTGCGTGTGGTTTGGTAAAAAGCTTACAGGACAACACCTCATTTTCCCTTAAGCACAAAGCACACACACACCCACACATGCCACTGACTACTAGAAGATTACATTCTAATTGTCTCCTTTCTGACATAGATGTGACCTGCAGAACAGGGTTATTAGCGCAAACGAAAGTCATAAATAATAATCACTTCAAATTGAATAAACATTTAACATCAAGTTCAGTCATGAAACTCTAGCAAGCAACTCTGTTTGTTTGGTGCCTAATAGACATGCATAAATCGCGTAACAGATCTAGGCAGGTGGAGCTGGGGAGGTGGAGGTGGAGGGGTTCAGAGGAATTCTGATAGCGCACTGAAGGGCTAACTTACAGCAAACACTGGTATTGCTGTAAGTTAATTATGGGATCGCTTGTAGATTGCATGTAAAGGACCTGCGCCCTGTCCTTCACATGCAATCTACAAACAATCCCATAATTAACGCATGGCACAAGCTGATTGGCCTCTGCTGATCCTGCTAGCCAATGAGATTGCTTGCTCAAAATTTAAATAGTTTGGTTCAGTGTTTGCTGTACGGTAGCCTTGCAGTGCGCTATCAGAATTCCTCTGAACCCCTCCACCTCCCCCAGCTCCACCTGCCTAGATCTGCTACGCGATTTATGCATGTTTATAAGGCACCAAACAAACATTTCAGGCATCAGAACAGTGTCTCCTCACAGCAGATCTTGGTTTGTGTGTGTGACGGAGATATTCCTGCTGCTGTTTTGACTCCTTCACACATTTTATAAGCTCTTCACGAGTTCTCAGCTGGTCAGAATAACATCATATGTAGCTACGCACACCTAGCGTATAAATTCATCCCCGCACACAGCAATGTTTTGGATGTCCTTTAAGTTCGGTCCTAAAATAGGCAATGTGCCATAAAAACCGACCAATCAGATTGTGAACGTATCCCCATGCCTTTAGGTTCGGTGATAAAAATATCTGAATGCTAATCGACCAGGACTAAATTTGTGGTTTGGACCAAACGAACTACAATTGTGAACACACCCTTAGTTTAAATTGAAGTATAAATTAAAAACTATGAGCATTAAAAATAATAATAATTAAAAGCTAAAACTTTAAAATTAAAACAAAATATCAAATTTTGAAAATATCAAAATAAAATAATTAACAAAAACTATAATAATGTATCAATGATACATACAAGCTAGGGCTGCATGATTAATCGGAATTAAACCGCACAGGATTTGATTGTTTTATGCGCTGTGAAGCACCGCTCTGTGATCAGCAGTAAATGCTGCTCCATCTGAAAGCCAGAGGGCGCTCTCACGCAGAAACTCCAAATATGCACCACAAAAGTACGATAACACACATCATTCCAGGAAATCCCTATGAGCGTCTTACTTTCGCCGGAGCAGAATAAACAAAAGATTATAACACTTCGATTGATTAAACGACCAAGAAACACACGACTACGACAATATATGGTTTATCGGAGTTCAAGCCTTTTCGGGTTTTTCCATGATAATATAGACTGTAAAGAATACTATGAAATAAAATGTTATGTGCCTTATTCTGTGTAAGAAGCCACATCAACTGCCATTATGAAGTGAGTTTGGAGTAAAAACAAGAGGTTCATAAATGCTTCTCGTCTAGAAAGATGTTGCTTTTTCAAATGCACATTGTGACTCAAATTAGCCTTAGCGATTTCATAAATTGCACTAAGTCAAATCGGTTTAAGCACATTTCGGGTTAATTGCGATTAATCAAGTAGCCCTAATACAAGCACGCAAGAAACATACAAGGAGACGCTCTGTCTACATTTTATGAGCAAGGCATGAGTGTGCTTGCGTATGGGTGATCGGTATCAGCAAGTGTCTCTCTAATTGTGTTATTGAAGCTTTTCAACTCTAATTCCGTTTGCATTCCTCCTTATCGGCATTGAAGATGGCTGCTCTCTTTCTTTCATATATACAGTCTGTCTGGCCTGCAACAATGGCGGTAGATTTATCACAAGCCTTATCGCCATGTCTGAGCACCACCGAGAGGGCACTGTTATCAGGACAGCAGTCTTTCACACACACACACACACACTGCAGACGTTCCTCTGTCTACCTTCAGTGTGTGTGGACATTGATTGATCAACCTGGTGCATTAATGGCTACAGCTGGTATTTTAGACTTTGTAGCTCGAACGAATTACTGCACCAGACCTCCAGTTCTCTACACCGATTTTGCCCTACAATCCCACTAGCATGGTAACCACATGTAACCCAAATATCTTTGAAATACTTCTCACGCTATCCCCCATATCATCTGTCTCCAGACATGAAGGGCGTCATATCACACACACACACAAGCAGAGCTTGCTGGTAAGGCTGTATACAGTATGTGCGTGTTTGCTTTGGTCTGTGTGTGGCATGATAAATGACTTCAATTCAGTCGCCAGACAGAGACCGTGCCAAACAACTATCACTAAGTCAGTCGTCTCGAAGGCAAAGTGGAAAAACAACACGCATAAAACACGTCACGGTCACGCATAAAACATCTGTCTAAAAAGGCCCATTGCATTATGTAAGAAAACAAAACAGAAACCAAACAAACACACACACACACAAGCTAGACGCAAGATGGTCTATTTAAACCTAGGTGTGTTTCCGTTTCTATGAATAACTTGTGGTGTGAATTACGTAGCAGGTTATGTAACAGATGAACTTTATCACATTAGCAGTTTGATTCCTACATAGGCAGCCTAAAACTCAAAATAAAGGTTATTTATGATATCTATGGTTCCATGAAGAACCTTCCCATTCCACGAAAGTGTTTTATACAGAAAAAAGGTTGAAATGTTCTTCACTCTAAAGGCCCCGAAATACTTCAAGCTAAATCGAAGAATGAACTGAATAACGGAGTTCGTTTTGGGAGTTCGAAATGGCTTGCCAAAGCTAACTTTCCAGAAAAGTTCGCTATGTCTGGTAAACACCATTGGTCCACCATTGGGTGTGGCTCTGACGCTCCGCCTTTTTTCACATGGCAATCTTTTCTGGTTCATTTCTCCTGTTCAGTCCGTCGAGGTTGGCCATACGCGAGTGAAAACGCGATGAAATGAGATACTGACACTGTTTTTCATGTTTAATACGGTAAAGCTGCTTGATTTTAAGCTATCTACTATATAAATAACTACATAAATAAACGTGACGTGACTTTATTAGGGTGTTTGCAGAGCTCGTGCAAACATGTTCACGTTGCTATGATCAAATGCTTTCTTATGCTTTATTAAAAAATGCTGTTTTCTCAATTGAGTGACATCGGGATTCACTAAGAACATACCGCCGGTCACGTATTTCGAACTTCGTTTTACCTCTAAGCACAGAACTAAAAAGAACCACTGAAAGAATCACTGGAATGTTCTTAAGGGAACCAAAATGTTTTATTTTGGACTAAGAGTGAACAGTCATGACACATGGAAGTGGCTGATTTGTAGCACAACATGAACTTATATGACACATTTACAGACAAATTTATATTAAAAAAATAACTTAATTTTTAATCAATTATTCTTATTGATGCTTGTCGCTGTCGCAATGCATTCTGTGATCGCATTCTCCACAAAGAACACTGTAAAAAATGATGTGATTTTTACAATTGTTTTAACTCATCAAAACAAGTTAATTTAAGTTGAAATTACTTGACATTCCAAGTTGAGTACTTAATCTAAGGAAGCAACAATTGTATTTTTATTTTTTACAGTGAACCATTTTAATTTGACTAAAACGAGTTATGCCTTAAAATGCTACCTCTGTAGGCAGTTCATTTGGTTTTAAAACAGTAAATGATTGACCCTTGATAATCGTGGGTGTGCAGTATCTGTGCTTCAAAGCTGTACGATGAGTCTATTTTCTGGTCAAGATCTGGCTCTGATAAATACGTTGAATTTTACACTCCTCTGCATTAGTCATAAAGAGAACTCTACAACTCACAAGTTTAATAATAACTCAAATCAAACGTGCCTCTTATGGTTGAACATGTTCAGACATGCTCTCTCTTACACCCCGAGCAAGAATTTTATTATGACAAAACATCTTCACATGCCCTTTAGATGACTCATAAACACATAGGCTCACGGTTGTCACGATCACAAAGTGTTGGTTGCAATTAATTATACAAACAATTGTAATATAATAGCATTGTAATGTTTACACACATATCCTAATTTAATTATTTAAAACTGGGAAATAAAGAAATTGAAGGTACAACTGCAGTGTAAAATAACATGAATGTTAGACATATGGATGGACGGATGGAATATGGGCAACAGGAAGACTGTGAAACAACATGAAGTCTGGTCCTCTGGTGTGGTGGGGGTTTATTAGGGGGTGAAAACACATGCTTGCCCCAGATTCTGCTTGGTTAATTGGTAAATAATGAATGGAGTTGGCATAATGTCATGGGCTTGACATGGTAATAATTAAAGTCAAGGTCAAGAGGGGGACATCATTTAACACGTTCTCAAATTGTAATCTGCATCAACACAAAAAATTCTACATATTTTCTCTCACAAACGGCACGTGCAATTTATGTGTAGGCCTGGTCACTTGCCAACTATACATATATACTTGTGTCTAAACATAGCTTGCTTCATCCACAGCAGGGAATCTCACATTTTCCCATGCAGAATCAGCATATCTGTCTGCGCAGCAAACATAAATCAAGAAATGCAAGAAATGGAGGTTCAATAGAGCATAGCATGCACATTTTACAAAAGGCAGGGTTTTCCTAGAGATTCCGCCTTTGATAGTGTTTTTATCTAATGCCTCACATGATGCCTTTTGAGCGTTAGGTCACATGGCTGGGTTATTGCACACCAGTGCACAGATTATAGAGCGAGAACAAGCTCTGGGTTCTCAAGCCCTAGTTCGGATCCGATCAATACAGTGGGACTGACAGCTTCATCTGGGTTACCAGCTTGTTTGAGCCTTGTTTTATTTAAAGGTTTGGCCCCGTGCTTCTATTGTGATGTCACAATGTGTGAGCGTGCAGCCGTGTCCCCATCATATCAGTAACAGTCCCGAGCTCTCGAACAGCTCTCAGATTAAACGAGAGCGGTATCCTCCCCCACCACGTAAACACACACAGATGGGAGGCCATTATTGCTGCTAGTCTTTCGTTTGCTTGTAATCTGACCGAAAACTGGACGAAAAGCTACGTTAGCATGACATTAAAGAGATAAGCAACATACACATGCTGGGAATAAAAGCAACCTTTAAATGTGGGCAGAGAGCGAGGGAGGGAGAGATGGTTAAAGATGTAAAGTTAGAAGGTGGGGGTAGTCAGGATGGAGCGAATGAAAATGAGATGAATAAAGAGGTCGGAGGAAGAGAAAGATAGTGAGGGAAATACAGTACAGACACTGTGACGGCACTCTATGTAAACATGCATGCAAACAAAGAAGCCTTTGAGCCATGCATGGGGTGAACTAATGACAGTTCACTGAACGACACACAAAGTTGGTGGATGTGCAAAAAAACACATTTTTAAAAATCAACTAGTGGTTGGGTTGCCTAAATTGCTAGTTGACTGACTAGTTGTAGTGGAATGGACTGCAAGGGTTTCAAGAAGGATTTTTAAAAGATGGACTATTTTAACTTTGTGCAATTATCGTGGTGAGATGGGCAAAAAAACAACAACTGAAATGCATTGGAATAGCCAAAGTCAACCTTCTAAATGTCTAAAGGTGATGATACACTGAGAAACTTTTTGAGCAATGTTACCGTCAATGGGCAACTAGGTGAGACACGGCCGATTGAAAAGTATCCAGATAGAAATTTGTTACCCATTCTCAATGGGAAAGTGCTCATGCAACATTGCTCAAAAAAGCTGCCCGTGTATCACCACCTTAAAGGGTTAGTTCACCCAAAAATGACATGAGGGTGAGGAATTAATGACAGAAATTTCATTAATAAACTAGTCACTTCCAGTCGTCTAGTCGATTGTTGGGCAACTAGTTGGGCGACCATCCCTACAAGGGGGAGACAGAATGACCATTTCACGGGGCCGAGGATATACCTCTGTTGCACCCCTGATTAAACACATGAACATAAACAGACTACTGGCAGAGAGATGGATACAGACCATAGGGAAATAAAGACACGCATACAAACTCAGACAGTAACAGCTGTGGAGGAGCAGGGCCCGCTCTGGCCCATCAGTAACACATGGATTAGTTCACACGTGCTGAGCTGTAATCTGCTCCACACAGCCCAGACCAGCAGACCCCACTCACATGCCCACAGAGTTTATGTGTGTAGTCATGTGATTGCTGCCCCCATCCCTAAAGCTCCTACAGATGGCCATGTGCATGAAAAAAAAAACAGATTTTCTATTATACGGCTCTCTATTACACGCATTTCAATTGGCCAGGACGTTGTGGACACTTTAGGTAATCTAATAAAAGTGAGGTGATCCCAAAAACAAACAGGCCGAAATCAGAAAACAGAAACGTCACCAGATGTTTGGATAACACCAATCTCCCTCCCTCACAGAAAATCCACTCAATCCACTTTACTTCCCCGGAAGGATGCCTAATCCAAACACAGTAGTGGTGGAAGGGCAAACAGCCATAGGACTCTTCTGTAATCAGATCAAAGGCCATGACACACAAAGAAAGGGTCAGGATCAATGTGGCTTGTTATGATTGGATGACCTTCAGCTGCTCCACCAATTGGATGGGTGGATGGTGTGGCTTTGTCCAGCGTGCCATGATGATTCCATAGGCCAGGCAGAACTCAATACAAGAGTTTTGCAGGCCCCAGGGCCACAACCAGCATATACTGTACATAGAGGAGGACTTCAATACTTCAATAAGTAGTTTGCCCAATAAATGGGCTTTTTATTTGCCAGTTGTTCAGCAATTACATTTGGTCCCTGCCCCAATCTTAAGTGTTTGGTTACAACCTTGACATGCCTACAAACGGTCATACTTTAGAATGAAACTTCATTATCAGGTTTTAAGGGTGTTGCTGATGGCATCCAACTGATTTTGACACTCAGGAATGTTACTTGCTTTCTAGATTTCAGCCTGAAATTCAAGAATTTGGTTGTATTAGCAAGGAGGAGTCTAAAAATGTTGGGTGTTGTTGTATAGCAAGGTTTACAGTGCCATCAAGGATGTGGGTCTGTTTGTGTATTGTTTCTGCAACATTACCCACTTATAACCATGCGTGTTGTATTTAAAGGAAGATTGGGTCTCTTTATGCAATGAAACACGGTGTTCTTTTACAGAACACATTAAATGTGGGGCAAGGCAGAGCACTAGTGGCTTTCGAATCTCAAATGTCCTCTGCTATACCCTTCCGACAGAACTCGAAGACTGCCACAGGGTGTGTGTCCTTCCTGACTCACCAAAACACCCAGAGCTTTGTCAACTTTCCATAGCATGAGTGTGCGTCTACGCGTGCGTCGCGAACATGCCCTGGCACGTGTGCGAGTCTGCATTGCTTACTTGACCAAAGATCACACTTCCTAAGCTGCTTTTGCCGGCCAAGAAAAGCTTACAAGGCATCAGGTCAGTGAGAACAGCCAGTACTGGCTTCCCTTCCTGAGGGTTTCCGGAATTCCCAGGGGAAGCGGAATGTTCTGACTCCAGCTTCCTCTGAACTGCCTTAGAACACAGGGAAGACAACGAGCAAGGTCATCGGAAGCAAGTTCTTGAGGAGTACACCTTTGCTACAGATGGCGTATCCTATCTTCTACATGCACTTTTTTTACTCATGACTCTATTTGTGGGTGGAAGAATCAGCCCGAGCTCCTCTACGTTCTGAAAAGATCTTTTCTTAGGGCCGTTGGTCTATTTTCAGTAAGCCTGCTTGGCAGATTTATCCCTGAGCCTTTGCATTCTGACTGTCAAGCACACCACGGCCCACACAACCACGACAACGTGCTCAACACACAACCAAACACCCTTGCTTACACACACCCAATTATTAACAACCACATAACACCCATAATTGGAAATGAAATCAGTGATTTCAGTTCAATTCGACATCTTCCTCAGCACATAATATATGCTGACATCCGAACTCTACAACCTAACCCAAGTTCAGGAAGTTGAGGCTCACCACATTTGTTCAAAGGCATCATAAGATCAAACGGCGGCATGCTTGTATGAACACACATGTTATCTGTATGTGTGTCGCGGCTTCTGAGAGGATGGAATGCGGTCACAAGGCTTTTATCTCCTTCCTCTTCCTTTCTGACATAGAAAAACATTGTGAGCTATCTTACAAAAAGCGTATGTGATGCTTGACACGAAATGGCTTGCCACTCTGGGGCTTTGGCAAGCAGGAAACTGTCCCCTTGTGCTTCCGTATGGGTTGTTCGAGACGCTTGGCTACTTTAAAGTATTGACATATCAAGCAAGAAGGGATATTAGGTAGAATAAAAATGATGGGTGTCCAATCTTTGAGAACAGTAATAGACTAGAATAGTAGTGAGAAGTCAGGGGAAATAAGGTTTGGTGCTGGGAGTGGCTGCTGACATCGTCATGATGCATTGTGTAATATTTGTTTGTGCTGTCTGACAAGCCCTGGCATCTTTATCTGTCCCGGACGCATACAACCCCATGTCGGCGCAGTGACAACCCTTCACATGTGTAGACATTATCTAAGAAACACAGCTGGTCTGGGAGGAGATGAGACTGTAAGCACACATACACATGTGACCCTGGACCACAAAACCAGTCATAAGGGTCAAAAGAAATAATCTAAAAGCTGAATAAATAATCTTTCCATTGGTGTATGGTTTGTTAGGACAGGACAATATTTGGCTGAGATACAACTATTTGAAAATCTGGAATCTGAGGGTGCAAAAACAAAATCAAAATATTGAGAAAATCACCTTTAAAGTTGTCCAGATTAAGTCCTTAGCAACACATATTACCACTAATAATACATTTTATATATTCACGGTAGTAAATTTACAAAATAACTTCATGGAACATGATCTTTACTTAATATCCTAATGATTTTTGGCATAAAATTTTTTTTTTAAATTTTGACCCATACAAAATATTGTTGGCTATTGCCAAGAATATACCCGTGCAACTTGACTGGTTTTGTGGTCCAGCGTCACATATGGTGTATTTAAAAATATTTGAACTATTAGTTTTGATCCACTAATAAGTCCAACCTTGAACAAGTTTTCTGTCTCACCCATGTCCCATCCAAAATGACTGGCACGCAAATACACGTGACACTCCATGAGTACGCGGTGCTTAATGCAAATTAATAGAGCTCCAGGTTTTCAGATAGAGGGTCACAAAGGAGTTCCTTCTCGTCTAGACAAGAGTTATTTTGAGACTTTGAAGTGAACAGTGCCTAAACAGCAGGCCCCGCACTGCCGGTGTCTAACACCAATCAGATAAGAACTCGTGAGGCTAGAACATACAGTCCATCATCTGTAAACACTCACGCCACACATGGGTGGTGATTTCAAAGAAAAACACCTCCTATGGGTTTGGGACATTTCAAAGAAACAACACTTGTATTCTCTAAATGATACACCGTCACCTACCCTACCGTAACAACTAGCTTCCTTTTGTAAATTTTCTTCCTATTATGCAACTGACATTGTGAAAGAATGGACATATGATTGAGTCGTCTCCCTGCACTCTGGCTGGTAATGTGAAACTGTGGTTGCCGTAGTTGTTTAGGACCGAGGTGCGGCCAGGAGGAGAGGGAATGCCCTTAGATTAGAAGAATTGGGTCACCAGTTACTTTCACTTTTAGTTATCTGTTGCTGCGGGGAAAAGCTGAGGACAACTGTAGGACTATTCTTCAGCTTCCTGATAGCCTTATATAACGCAATTTTTATTTGTTCATATTCTATAAATTTTAAAAGTAGCTTCGATACTTGAAAATATTTTAAAGCACTGCGATATGCGCCCGTTCTCTACAATAACGCAAAGCAGGAATTTCAGCACTCAAACCACAAACGCCCAATTAAGACTGCGAGTAAAAGATTGCAGTACATCACCTTTTCAATCACAATATACTAAACTAAGGGGCAGTTACACGATACCGCAGTTAACTAAAAACTGAAAACTTTTAATGCATTTTGGCCTTTCATTTAGACCACAACAGCGTTTTGGGGGCCTGAAAACACAAGCTTTTGTGATCGGGTTTCAGAGTTGTTGAAAGTGCGTGTGTAAACTACAAAAATGTGGATTTGTGAAAAACAGTGACATCCTGCGCATGCGTATTACGTGTTCAGTCTATAGGCACGTAATGTTTCTTTACAAAGTTACGTAATCAACTACTGGCCTCGCATGAATAATGCAGTGGTTTAGACATTTATGTGGATCCTTTTGAGAACGTTGTCGTCTATTTGCGAAAGAAGCAAAGGAAAAACGTTTCCGTTTTTAGTACATTGTTGTCATGCAGACGTACCCTAAGAATCTAAGGGTATGTTTGCACGACAACATTGTACTAAAAACAGATGAAAACACTGGCTACGTTTACATGCAACCAAATAATCCATTATTTGACGGCTCAATCGGACTGAAAAGCCATCATGTAAACACCCTAAGAGCACGATTGAGCTTGATCCGGACAAATTTCGATCGTATTGAAATGGGTGATTTATTCCTCTTCTAATCCGATTGAAAGAACACTTGATCGGATTGAAAAGCGAAACAGAAAGGATTGCCCATTTGCAATGACGTTGAAATAGCGCAATGACGTATGGCGCGTGGAAACAGCTTTTCTTCCTGTTGAATAGTGTCATATAAATGTGTGTCCTGTCATTCTAAAATTCTCCTTTCACTCTCAGCGTCTGTGAAGTGGAGCAGGACAACGTCCCACCAGTCCTTGTTTCAGATTCTCATCCACAGACGACGGGTTTGGTTCGTGGGGAGGGGCATTGTTACTGCGTGATATATAAACAGCAAGGTTCATATGATCATTATCTCCAAATTATGACCAGAAATGGATACATATTAGGATAAATATAAGTCTGCTGTATAAAACAAATAAAGAACCAACGTAGGGGAGCAGTTATTATGCACAAACAGCGAGAAACTCTGTATATTTGTGCAGAGTTTTGGGCATTTAAAAAAAATCTATTCCAATTTAAAGCTTGTGACATATAAACGTGCAACCTGATCACTTGGTTTAGCGTTCATGTAAACACTACATTCAGATTCTAGCCTAGAAATCTAGACGCACCCTAGAGGTAGCAAATGTAATTTACTTCCTTAAAAAAGGAAGATGTTTTCTGAGTTTTTTAGGCCGGATACGGCTCTGGTTGGCTGTAGCGCTATCCTATTGCGTACAGAGGGAATTTTAAAGACAACCGTTTATCCCGCCCCCCAGGTTGAGCCCTGCCAATGGTGTGTTCCCAGACCCAACATCTTGAAGTGGGTCTGGCTTGTCAGGCTATTCATATTCATCAATCGGAATGAATTCAGTCCGATTGAAACAAAAGTTGTGCGTGTGAACATAGCACTGTCAAAAACGATCCCCGTTCACACGAATCTGCGAAAATGACTAAAAAGGCTGTATTATGCATGTCAGACCTGTCATTGGAGCGTGAACATGTGATCCGCATGCGCATGACAGTTTTCACAAGTTTCACATTTTTGTTGCTTACATGGAGACGGTAAAGGTGTTGCTTTCAAAATCTTTTGAACACTTTGAAACCCATTTTCAAAAGCTTGCATTTTCAGGGCGGGCAAAACGCAGTTGTCGTGTAAAACAAAGGGCCAAAACGCAAGTCAAAAAACTGTAAACGGTCCCTTGGTTTAGTGTATTGTGATTGACAACAGTGACGTATTGTTTTAGTCGCTGTCTAAATTGGGCATTTGTGGTTTGAGAGTAAATGTTGTGTAAATGAAGGGCCAAAATGAATAAAAAGATGTCATGTTAACATACCCTAAACTTCCTGGACAGCCACAGCACTGCAGAGTTTAGCTTCAACCTTAAAGGAACACTCCACTTTTTTGGAAAATAGGCTAATTTTCCAAGTCCCCTAGAGTTAAATAGTTGAGTTTTACCGTTTTTGAATCCATTCAGCCGATCTTTGTATCTGGCGCTGCTGCTGCCATGGTACACCCAAGAAGATCCAAGACTATTACGCAGGAATGAGAAAGTAGTTCCTAGCCATATAGGTATAGAAAATTGCAACTTTTCATTTTCAGTTGGTCTTAGCACACGATGTAACTGTAGAAGAGTCAAGTTTTAAATAGGTAAAATATTGAAAGTGTCTTTGTTCATTTTTTGAATGAGATGCTAATGAACTGATTAGAATCAATGATGTATGCTAAGCTATGCTAAAAGTGCTACCGCCAAATACAAAGATCGGCTGAATGGATTCAAAAATGGTAAAACTCAACTATTTAACACTAGGGGACTTGGAAAATTTTCAAAAAAGTGGAGTGTTCCTTTAATTAAATGCTTATTTGAAACCTGCAGGTTTGTGTGTCGGAAAAAGATTGGAACTAAACTCTGTAGGACTGACAAGGAGCCGAGTTAGACACCCCTGAGCCAAAGCAAAGTTCTCATATTGTGACCCAAACATTGATATCATATCACAGCTCCTTGCAGATTCTAACCTTTTTTTTAAATAATTTGTACCTATTTGTGGTCAATTAGTGCGCAAGTTTGATTCATGGTGCTCATGAGGATAAGTTTAAGTCTGGCTCATGATATTCTCAAGTATTGCCTTGTCATTCGCCGACCAACGGCAACAATCACAGCACGTCACTTCCCAGACATTCCTCAACCTGACAAACGCAGACTGAACATGTTCGATCAGTGTAATCGAGCACAGACCAATGACAACAGACACCGGTTGACACACTGACTTCACAAAACCTGACAGACGTATCCATTGGCGTCTGTCAGTGCAATGAATCGGCCTTAAAGTGGAAAAGAATAACTTAAAAATCGTACTTACCGATTTTTCTCCAGCTCATTGTGTGTGGACCTATAAAACAAAGCAGAAGCAATGGATGAGCGACTTGTTTGTGAGTCTGTGAGCTATTAAAGTGCACTAAAGATTTGTATCATCATAAACAAGCCCTTTCTCGAGCACTTAGCTCCTGAATTAAACGTCAGATCTCATTGCGAGATCAGAGAACATGCGAGAGGGAAAAAAAAAGTTTGGCCGCTCGTAAAGAACAAGGCTATGCAACGTTAAAGGTTCCAATGGACTTACTAATTAATCTTTATTGGAGGGTTGAACCAGCTCCCCCATCACAACCAATCCAGTGGCACCAGAGGGAATTATAAAGGCTCCTCTAAATGACCCACATGTCACTGCAATGCTTTGTTTGCAGCGAAAAGACAGAGAAATTAAGTGTGCAGAGCAGAGAAAGCGAGCACAATGAGCGGCCTATATGTGAGCACGTGAGAGCTCTCCTCCTCGTACAATGAGTGAGTGCCAGTGGACGCTCTCTCTCTCTCTCGCCCTCTCTGAGAGCACGAGTCAGTGTTATGTTAATAATGTAAAGTGAATCAGCCGTCCCCCTAAGAGGCTCTTTGTGTGGCAACACGCTGAAAGCTTTTCCAAAGCTCTAAATGGCCGGCCGAACTGGTGCATGGCAATGCCGTTTCAGGAGCAGCAAGACGCGGCTCCGGCGAGGGCCTACTTCTCCGCGGGTCATGTGACCACTACCCTTTATTGGCGACTATTAATACCAAGAGCGTGTTTTCTGGCATCCTGTAGCTGACCTTATGGTATTGCCGCTTCACACGGGAGGATGCCTGTGAGCTCATTGGAGAGGAGGGATGGAGCGAGGGAGGAAAAGACATGTATGCCTGTGTTTACAAAGCTCTTAATTTTTTTGTGATAAGAAATATACTGTGCAAATATGAAGGAACTATTTGTATTTTTCACAGGTGTTTGAATTACGCATCATCCCCGTGAAATCAAAATGGACGTTTTTGGGCTTTTAGCATGAATATGTTGGTGTTGCTCCAAAACAGTCAAAATCCGCATTTAGAAGATATAAGCATTCAAAACTTAGTCTCTCACTTCCGCCAGTATGGATCAGTGATTTTGATGACATCACTCTGCACTTCAGCTTCTCATCAGATTTTCTGTCCAATCAAATGCTCTCTAGAATCTGAAGCCCCGCCCCTATACTATAAATAGACGCTGAAGCTGCGAATAAAATCGGTCACTTGTTTTATTTTCTACATGGTAAAAGTGCACTACAGGTCCTTCTCAAAAAATTAGCATATTGTGATAAAAGTTCATTATTTTCCATAATGTAATGATAAAAATTAAACTTTCATATATTTTAGATTCATTGCACACCAACTGAAATATTTCAGGGCTTTTATTGTTTTAATACTGATGATTTTGGCATACAGCTCATGAAAACCCAAAATTCCTATCTCAAAAAATTAGCATATCATGAAAAGGTTCTCTAAACGAGCTATTAACCTAATCATCGGAATCAACTAATTATGGAGGAGATATGGAGGACATTAGGAGGAGAAAGGGTTTGAGATTAGGAGAAACTGCGGATTTACCGAGCTCAACGGCTCTGGGCGAGCTGTGACATAAACTAAACGCTATTGTCTATTTTAAAAAAGGGGGAGGGGCTATTCGATATGCCCCGCCCTGTTCCTGTCTGCACGTTTCAAGGCACTTCAGTGGGCCTTTAATGGATTTTTTTCTTACTAGTGTAGTTGTAATTAATATTCACAGCATAAGTGTGACTGCGCAAAAATAAGGGGGTTGCCCAAGGAAGACAAGACAAACAAAAATGAGGATGCCCCACACAGTTTGTTTTTAACATATGTGGAAATGTATTTTCCCCCACAATCTTTCCAAAAATCTGTTTTATCCAAAGCCTGAATAACTCTTCTCGGGTCAGTCTACTGAATCACCTACACACAGGCACGCCAGATAATCAGATAGTGTTTCCTTTACATTCCCTCCATCAGTGCTCGCTTTGTGTACAGTAACACAGACCTGAGATCAGTCATCAAGATGTCCGATACCTAGAAATGAAGCGAAACAGACGGCACTCACACAACCCTAAACATACTAACAGGCACAAGGCTGTCTCAAAACCTGTGAGAGACGGCATTGGTCATCAAATTCTGAGCATCTCAAAACCTAGTGAACTACCTACCCACGGCATTTTAGTCATCTTAAAACAGTGAGTTGCCTATGGCATTAATAAACAGAGTGAACTTCCTACCCAGTTGGCATTTATGGCCACCACAAAACCTAGTGAGTCAACTACCTAGATTATATTTTTGGACATCTTAAAGCTAGTACACCATCTACCATGATAATGTTTATATATATGTTTCTTAACCCTAAATTGGTTTCTTTCATTAAATCGATCTTAGAGAAGGACTAGTGCTAATTTTCCAAAACATGTTTAAGAAGAAGAATAAAGTGGAAAGATCATTTAATAAAGTATAACATTTTAAATGCATTTTGTCTGCATTATAGTAAACGGCTTAGCCAGTTGGCATTTTTAACGACCACAAAAAACAATAATTAGTGGCAAAGGACTTGTGATACTTTTCCAAAATATGTTTTATAAGGAGAATAACGTGGAAAGATAACTTTTAAATGGATTTTGTCTGCATTATTGTAAACGGCCTAGCTTTTTTTTGGCCACCACAAAACCTAGCAAGTCGACTACCTAGATTCATTTTTGGGGATCTCAAACGCTAGTAAACCATCTACAAAGATATAATGTTTTTTATTTTATTTTATTTTTATTTTGCATCATCGTCACATTGCACCATTTTCGGGATTCAACAAATGTTTCTGTTAACGGACAGATTAAAACACCTGTTACTTCATTTCATCACTTCATTCCTTCACCTGTTTATTTCATTAAATCGACATTGAGCGGAAAAAGGACAAGCGATAAGTTTCCAAAACATGTTTTAGAAGGAGAAAAACGTGTAAAGATAATTTAATTAAGAAAGTATAACATTTTAAATGAATTTTGTCTGCGTTATAGTGAACGGCCTAGCCACAAAATCCATTTATTGAAAAAGGACTAATGTTAGTGACAAACCATGTTTTAAAAGGAGAATAACATGGAAAGATAACTTTTAAATGCATTTTGTTTGCATTATAGTCAACAGCCTATACATGTATGGCCACCACAAAACCTTGAGCTGTCTTAACGTTACCTAGATTCATTTTGGGTCTCTCAAAAGCTAGTAAACCGTCAACCAAGATCATGTTTTGTTTTTTTTTGCATCATAGTCGCATGCACCATTTACGTTTTTCAACTAATGTTTCTGTAATGTACGGATTAAACCGCGTTTTTACTACTTTTTCGATTGGTGTCTTTCATTAAATCGACATTTAACGGAAAAGGACCGGTGATAATTTCCCAAAACATGTTTAGAAGGAGAATAACGTGGAAATATAATTTAATAAAGACGCCTCAGGCTGTTCACCTTGGCAGCCTGAAAACAACAGTTGCTGTAAATAAGAGCCGTGCGTTCAAGGGTCCGGGATAAAAGTAAAATACTCTTCTCATAAATAAACAAATGCGAAAAATGATTTAGGGTGTTTTTTCAACGTAATATGCAGCGGATATTAAGCGAGTACGGGTCATAAACCGAAGACGACAAAAAAACAACACACCACAGACTTTCGGTTCAATCATAACGAAACCCCATGGCGCCCAAAGGCGAAAACAGGACGTGAGTTTCCGCACGGTCCCTAACCTCAGCTCTGCAGCAGTCCCGTTTGACAATCAGCTGATGATGAGAGCTCCCCTCCCCCAAAACAACTCAAGAAACATCATTAATACTACACAGCGCGCTTCAATGCATATTTAATAACATATACGTGTATATATAAATATAGCTAAGTACATCAGACATAACGCATTTAAAAAGTTTAAAGGCTACTGTTTATAAACATAAACCAGAAATTAAAAGCGGTCAAAAAAAGGCAAATATGAAATGCTCCAGATAATACAGCAGTGATATTGGCAGATGTCATAGCAGTGTGATCTGTGCACACGTCTCTCCCTGGCTCTTCTCCAGCAGTTTATTTTCTTTCTTTTTTTCAGTCTTTCTCGTGGAAGTGGAGAGTCCGATCGTGTGCTTACCTGTTGTGGTTGTTGTTGCACTTTTTATTTCGGAATTTCCTTTGTCTCTGGTAGCTGGAGTGCTGAATAGACGGAAAGGTCGAGGCATATCCGTGTTCACACTCTGAAAAAGACACCGCAGAAACGTGTCACACCACATCACACTCGGGCCAAGTCCCTTTAAACACCACTTACACTTCAAAACACACTCTGATCTGCATGACACGACAGTTGCCATGGTATATATCATGTACCTCTTTCTCTCCTCTCTATATATTCAGCTGCTTCCAGTAACACCTGGATATTCAGCACAGCAGTCATCGTTTGAATAAATCTAGAGAGGTGTTTTTTCCTGATATGTGATCACGATGACAGCTGTCGCGTGGCGAAACGTAGCATTGAATAATCCTCCGAAGATTCACTTGTTTTGTGTTTTTGTTTCTATTTGCTGTGAACCGTCGACTCGAGGTATTTTCTTCACTGTCAAACAAGCTAGTTACCGGAAATTAAACACAAATAAAACAACCGACGCCTGGATATCAAAGTAGTAAAAGTGCTTTAGGAAAACACTCGAGTAAAAAGTGTATAAAATTAATAGAAACAGGTACAAAAGAGTCCCCGAGAGCCCAGCCTGTGAAGTCCCTGGTGCTTGCGCTCTTTTCTCCTCCCTCAGTTTGTTTACCTACTGTTTTAACAGCTGAGCGGATAGAGACCTCCGCGCAGGGCATTATGGGAAATTGAGTCTTCAACCAACCGGCCCTTTAACTCGGAAACGACAACCTAATTTAAAGCCCTGCATATATATATATATATATATATATATATATATATATATATATATATATATATATATATATATATATATATATATATATATATATATGACCCTATTGTATGGGTCAAAATGATCGATTTTTCTTTTATGCCAAAAATCATTAGGATATTAAGTAAAGATCATGTTCCATGAAGATATTTCGTACGTTTCCTAATGTAAATATATAAAAATGCATTATTAGTAATATGCATCGCTAAGGACTTCATTTGGACTTTAAAGGTGATTCTCTAAATCTCTCTCTCATATATATATATATATATATATATATATATATATATATATATATATATATATATATATATATATATATATATATATATATATATATATATATATATGAGAGAGATTTAGAGAATATATATATTTTGTATTTATATATTTTGAATATATATGTATTTATATTCATAAATACGAAACTTACAATTGTATTCGTTATTTTTCTGAATAACAACCGCACCAGGCAATGCTGTTATTGAAACCTTACTTAGCAGTGCAGTCTAACTAATAATAAAATCAATATTTAATGTATCTATTTACTTATTAACTCATTGGTAAGTAGACACGTAAACAGAAGCCAAGTATTCGTGTGTTAAATGGCATAATAACGCCGTAAATCCAGTTTCCTCTTTTCCAGTTTGGAAACAGCGCACATCAACTCCCACAAGCCCTCGCTTCCATTCTCGTTCAAGCCAGGCCCAGCAACATATGACATCATAGCACCGCAGCTCTGCGATTGGTCGGAGGCCCTAGCAAGCGTCCGCCAACGCAACACGCTCTGACCAATCAGATCAGCGCAAAGTGCGCCATGTGGATGTCATGTGAACACACCCCCCTAGGAAACAGGAAGGCAATTTTGAGAACTCTTTTGAAGTAGATATATGCAGTCTGCATATACAATTTCAGATTTACCCGATAGGATTCGTTTAAAAAAAAAACTCAATTAATAATAATGCTAATAAATCGGACGATCTAATGGAGCGAGTTGGTGAAAGCATAATCACATTCTATTGTTCATAAAGTACCTTCTCATTATCATATTTAAGTTTATTAGTCTTATATATTTAAAATTGATTATAATTAAAAATAAAACATGGGCGATAATTTTCCTACAAGATTTCTATCAGGAATGCTCACACAAAAACAACGTCATATGATCAAATGCCTTTATTTATACGATGTGCGTTATGATATTAATCATCATACACACACAGTTGTCCGTGCGCTGTACCACAGAGGTGACGTCAGTGTGTGTATTGTGCCAGCGAAATGTTATTTATTTATTTACTTGTTTATGTTCCTCGAGAGAAAGAGAGAGGTGGCAAACAGCCTGGCATGTCTCACTGCCGAACAATGCCAGACTCTGAACTGCCCCATGACAGTGCATGCCAGCTTGGGACAGTCGACATGCGATTTGGGACATTAAGTGCGCTGCAGAGGGAATTATTCACATTTTTAGGTCTCTTGACACATGAAATGATCATGAACATATGACATCTGGCATTATATCACTTAAAAGCAGCCCTGAAAGCAACCCAAACAAGTTAAGTATGTGCATTAGAGGATTATGTGCATTATAAAATATGTTAAAATATGAAAAGGGCTCCTTTTGCATTTTGGAAACTTGATCCTTTAAAAGCATTTTGGCTGTGCATCGCATGTCGGGATTCAATGCACATGTTCCTTGTCTACTTGGCTGATTGTTCCTTGAACTCGATCCTTTGTTGTCTGAGTCTATTGACAATGAAACAGTTTCTCTGCAATACGCAAATCAGTCAAAATCACTCATAAGTGCACTATAATTTCACTTACTTCCATCCTTCCTCTCGGCGCTCTCAATGTAACTGGCAGCCTCCAGTAAAACTTGTACATTTTTCAGGAAAGTGTTTATCATGGAAGAGTCTGTGGAGTTGAAAACGTCATTGAAAGGACAAGTAGACATCTCAAAATCTTGCTGATCCAAAGATGTTTCGGACTCCAGGAACAAGTCTTCGGCCTTCACCTCCTCTCTTCGTTGCCTCTCGCTCCTCACCATTTTGTTCCCGTGCAGCGAATATGGTTGGGATTGAAACTGTATGTGAGTTATTGTGCTGTGCTGCGCTCAGTGGATCTACAGATTAAATGAGGGGAATGGAATGGATGGGGACTGGAGATGAAACACTTCGGGATTTCCGGGTCCTAGCGCCCGCTTCTCTGTCACGTCCACAATGCAACCCCCAAGCGATGACGTCATCGACGCGGACCTGTGCTTTAGCAAAAGTCGCTTCATATGAACACTGAATGAAACAAACACTTAATTTACTTTTAAGCAAATACAACTTTCCTATACAACATAGGAACCAAACTCACACATTGATTTTTGTGTGAGTTTTTACAAAGCACACAAAATACAACACGATAATAATGCAGGTAGCCGGTTTTGTTGTCGAGGTGGGTCTAATTTCAGAAAAGCAACCACTATATTTCAAAGTTAAAAATAAGTTGCAGTAATTTAAAGGCACAATATATATGATTGTAAAATATCCAAAAAGCACTAGTGTTAGTATATATTTTGTTGACATGTGTACTTTGATTATCCCAAATGTTTCCAAGAATGTTTAAATCCAGAGAAAAAAGCAATTTAACATGGACCGTCAATCAATGACATCATACCCGTGTTACCCTCAATGTCCTGTTTTATTTTGTAGAAACCATGGAAACACCAGAGACGCTTTAATATATTATGTGTTTTATTAGACAGATGAGCAACTGTTTGGACACATTCATCGACAGAAAACTAATGACTGTCATACAGCTCAACACAGTTAGTCTTGTTTTAATCTGGTTTTCTTGATTTATGTTTCCCCATGCATGCCTAATATCGCTCTAGCTCACTGCAGTGTGAACAAGTGTCTCATAGTAGCACCGAGCTAACGCAGAGTAGCATTATAACATAACTTTCAACACACTCAAATGTATGTATTATGATAAAACAGCGCTGCGTTTCAACACATGAGCGGAAGAAGTGGAAGCGCTCGTCTGTGGCATAATAAAAGCTCCACTGCTCTCGAGCCGTGTGTCGCGCCCGTCTCTCATTAGCAATCGCTTCAGCGGCCTCGATCAGCTCCCACAGCCCTGCTCTGCTTTATACTACAGTAACGTTAATAATCTCATCCATCAACATGATTTCTGCCCAAGTCCCATCCCGATTCTTTTCCACCGGCTGTAGAGGTGAAGACATCGACTCCCAAGGTTCCGCGCTCAATTTTGGCGTCATCAAGCTACACCTTTGTTTTGAATAGGTGACCTCTAGCAGCGAAAAACTACACAGTGTGCCTTTAAGCCTCACAACATGACAGTCCATTTTATAATAGTACGCACACATATATTAAAACACATTTGGAAAAATTATCTGTGACACAAAATCCGTTGATCCACTAAACGTGATTAATCGCATCATAATATGTGTGTGATGCGATTAATCACGTTTAGTGGATCAACGGATCACAAAACTCGGATCATGAATTTTGTGTCACGGATCAGATAATTTTTCAGATCAGCAAGAAAATAAAATAATTGGGGTTGCTTTAATTTATTACTTCGATACCACAGCTAAAACTACTAGCCTAACTAATAAATTTGACAATACAATTATAGAACATATATGGACCTTTTATATGAAATATATAATCTTGCCCGTAACATCTTAAAGCCATATATATATTTGGAACAACAGTCAGTAATACAAATACACTACTTACAAGCATATAAAGTAAAGTGAGGTCTAACTGTAGTATTCAGGTACAGAAATGTAATAATTTGGCCTAGTGTTCACCCTTTAACTAACTATAAAGAAAGATTCATCTTTGTTAAAGATATGTTTTGTTATTTGCTTCACATTAATGACAGACAACAGCAGGTATTTATAGGCTGCTGTCACTTTATGAACGAATGCATGATGGACATCCGATTTGTTTCTAAACTGTTTTTATGTTCACTTAAAACATAACCGGCTGTGTCTGTTCAAGCGTAAGGAGATGCGAAAGAGGAATTCATTTTGGAGTTTTATCTGAAATGCGCCTCTCTCTGTGCGCACATGTACCGCTGCATTCACGCGGGGCGTCGGCATTAACGCTTCTCATTTGAATGAGTGACGTCATACGTTGCCGAACTGAATTGTGGGTTCCTTCGCGTCGCTTCACTCATGTTGCAAGCGGCAGAAGTTGAAGATTTCTCAACTTTTCAAGCGATCAACGCAGGCGTCATCCAATCAGATCGCCCTATGCAAATACCCTAGAGCAGACGCTAGCCAATTTCAGCACCGAAGCTCCGTGTGAATGCAGCGTAACAGTGTGCGAGTAGCGAATTTCATTCCCTTTTGCCTCTTCTTGCACTGGAATGGTATAAAATCACGGAATAAACTTGCAATTAATCTAATCACACGCGTGCTGAACCGTGGGCATTGGTCAGTACGGATCACCTACAATTTGTTTAACCCCTAATCACGATTCATCAATTTGACAGCACTAATATTTTTATATTTTGTACTTTTGTGTGCTGAGGATGACAGCTTTAGTTGTAGAGCTGATCCAGAGACAGCCTTTGAGATGCACTTAAAGGTTCTATTTTACTCATGATAGCACATATATTTGAATAAGCACCCATTCAGACTGATGGTCTCTCTTTTATAGGTTATGAGTGAGTCCGGCTGAATGAAACCTTGAAAGGCCCACATCCTGACACATGCCCACACCTCCACTCATGGCTGACAGAAGCACTGAAACATCATTATCAAGAGTGGAATATGTTTCAAAGACTCCTGCACTGGGAGGGCGGAGTGGGTTCAGTTCACTTGTCCGTTCCCCGTGGTCTTTGACTTTTTTAGCGTGGCAGCTTTTTACCAGCGCCAGCACAAGGGGATCGCAGAGCTCAGCTCTCCCCAGCACTTCAAAGCCAGTGCACAGGGCTTCAGCCGTTTGATGTTAAGTTCACAGGGAACTTGAAAGTCGAAAGCACAAGAAAGCAAGGGAGCTCTACCTCTAAAAAGAGAGGATTTGGTAACGTGGCCTTCAACCCGATGTGGACGGGTGCTAGTCACACACCTGACGATGATGCAAAGCATGGTGAGAGATGAACTGAGCAGAAAAGGGTTTTATATTTGAACTAGTACATCAGTGCACCTGTTTACACCTGATATTAAAGGGATAGTTATGCCTGGAAGAGCCAGGGCATTTTTTAATATAACTGATTGTATTTGTCTGAAAGAAGAATGTCATATAAAAAAATCACATACAATTTTAAAATCAAGCTACTTTCATTTGTGTTTCAGTCTGACTGCTCGGGTTTCACATGGTTTATGTGACTTTCACATGCCGCACTTGTTGGGGAAATTTACTTTGAAAAGTAACCAATGCAACATCATCGCCATAGAAACGCAGATATTCCAGAAAACGAAAGAGCAGCATGGTCACACAAATCATATTACATAATACAGGACTAGTGCAGTTCATCACTCTCTACTTCTAAGCCCTGTTTACTCCTGGTAAGAATACTCCACTTTTCTTGAAAATAGGCTCATTTTCCAACTTCCAACTGAGTTAAACAGTTGAGTTTTATCATTTTCGAATTCATTCAGCCGATCTTCGGGTCTGGCGGTAGCACTTTTAGCATAGCTTAGCATAGATCATTGAATCTGATTAGACCGTTAGCATCATCCGTTAATATTTTTCTTTTCTGAAGTTACATCGTATACTAAGACCGACGGAAAATGAAAAATAGCGATTTTCTAGGCCGATATCTTAAAGAACTATACTCTCATAATAATCAAGGAACTTTGCTGGCAATGATATTAGGCAGCACCTGAGAATAGGCTAACATCCGTCAACATAACCAATGTGACAACCTACTTGCACAGGGAGCATGCTGGGGAATATTTTCAGGCGCTGCGTGATATCATTGCGCCGCTGCACCCAGGGTATGGTCAAATCAAAGGTCCTTAATTATTACGCAGGAATAAGAGTATAGTTCCTAGCCATATCAGCCTAGAAAATCACAACTTTTCATTTTCCGTCAGTCTTAGTACACAATGTAACTACAGAAGTGTCAAGTTTTAAATATGAAAAATATCAAAACTCTTTGGTATTTTTTTGAGTGCGATGCTAACGGTCTAATCAGATTCAACGATCTATGCTAAAAAGTGCTACCGCCAGACCCAGAGATCGGCTGAATGGTTTCGAAAACGGTTAAACTAAACTGTTTAAGACTAGGGGAGATGGAAAATGAGCCATTTTCAAAAAAAGTGAAGTGTTTTTACCAGGTCTAAACAGGGCCTAGAAGTAGTGAGTGATGAACTGCACTAGTCCTGTATTATGTAATATAATTTGATATCTCCCTACTAGATAAAGATATTCCTTTCATTTGGACAAGACCAAAAAGGTTGCGACCTTTGCTCATGTCCATCTCCTGCTGCTTTCTTTTAAATGTGCATGATGCTATTAATGGCATTTTACAGCCCCCAGCACTCTACAATCAGACATGTTTAAAAAGCCTTTTGAGACCTTAATTAAAGGGGAGCCGTGAGTGGACCAGCGCTGTTGTTAAAGCCAACATGACCAACCATGCACTGCAGGCTATCTGGGGTCAGACTATACCTCGTTACCGCAGTCATTCTCTTGAGTGTGTCTGGGAGCCATGACAACAGGCACCAGCCAATCATCCGCGTCCACCTGCTTAAATATTTAACACGCTCATTCACACGACCCAGAGCCCAGGCTCCCACAACCAAATTAAATAGGTATCCTCTTGCCGGGCTAACAGCCTTTGAAAACAATAAGCCGTGACTGTAAGTGGAAGTCATCGTTGAAGCTCTGGGGCCCAACAACATTCTCCAACAACATGTTTGAGATTCGTCACCGAGTAATTCAGAAGCTATCAGGTCCTGGAGGAAATAAGATATGTAATTGTGATAGTAGAGTGCGGATGAATAAGTAGCTAATATTGTCAAAATGAAACTGCTATAATCGCAGTCTCCACCCACGTGCGTCCATACTGAAGGTGTCTCTCCACCTACATGCTCACTCAGTGACATTCAAAATAAATGCCAGCAATCTGTGGTACTCTAGGGAAAGCTTCACTTTAGGGGGTGAGCATTTGATAATTAGCTTCGAGCCGCTGCCTCCAACAAAATCAGCGGTGTGAGACAAAAAAGCATCAATACAACTGTTAATTTGAGTTCTATGGCAGTAAAAAAAAAGTCCAGCTATTTCAAATTAAAAACTTAAAGGGATAGTTCACCTAAAAATGAATATTATCCCATGATTTACTCAACCTCAAGGTGTATCAATCAGAGTTAATGTCCTGGCTCTTCCAAGCTTTATAATGGCAGCCCAAAATTTGAAGCCCAAAAAAGTGCATCCATCCATTATAAACATACTCCATATGTTTTTACACGCGAAACATGAACACATGTTATATTGCACACTGCAAAACACAATCAAAGCTTCAAAAACACATGAAAAACGGGACCTTTAAACACGTTAAACAAATATTAGAAGTAAATATTTAACATTTAGAAGTATTTAAAGTGTAATCGACCAGTCTCTACCCAACTACCCAAACACAAAAACTGCAATTGGGTTGTTACGTCTGAACCAGGATCTGGGTAACACAAAAACTACCCAAATACTGAAAAAATGACCCCAGAAAGTGACCCAAAGGCTCAACCCAGGATGTGGGTAGAAAAAATAATGTATTTATTTAGAGTACACCTATTACATCATCATCCCCGACCAATGGTAGTTCGTGTTTACCAGCCAGAGTGAACATTTCAGAAAAGTTTGCTATGGCAAGCGGTTTCAAACTCCCAAAACAAACTTTGTTTTGACTTGATTTTGATCAAAATTATGTCAAGGCAATTCATTCTTCGATTTCGCTTGAAGTTTATCCAGGCCTTTAAGTATCAAATTGGCTGTACAAGTCATTTTGACTCTTCATTCTTTTTTTATTTGTCTAGCTGAATCGCATATCACTTAAAAAATACAAATTAAATTGGTTAATTTTTTTTAATGAGTTAAAATCATGAAAAAACATCCATGCTGAAAAACCCCCAGTTAAAACTGGCCTAAGCTGGTTAGATGGTCTTGGCTGGTTTAAACTGGATGTAGTTGGTTTAAGTTAGTCAAGCTGGACTCGGTCTAAAACCCCTCAAATACCAGCCTGCTAAACCAGCTATGACCAAGGGCCGTTTGCATAAACTTCTTAGACTATGGTCTATCATTTGAATCTGAAAAGTAAGACTAATTAGCTCTCACTAATGGCTAGTTGGTCAGACTTGTTCTTAAGGCAAAGTATTAACTTAGCGGCTATGTTTATCCAACTGACCAGGCTGGAAGATAAGATCAGCCAAGCAGGGTTGCCATAACTTACTGATCATATCATTTTTTACACTAACTCAAGCCATATTATACCAGAATATTGTACAGAAAGTAAGCTGTTATCCTTCTTCAACACACAGCTAATTGAGATTAGATTTACTGTATTTGGACCAGCAGTGTTAAGTAATAGCTCGTCAAATGCAACAGGATATGCGGTTGCTTCTGAAACTTGTATACCGTTCAGCAGTGACTCAAAACCTTGTGTCTTCTCACATTGGGTGCTACATTTCACCGCTAAGTGTGAATTAGTGATGCTGACCTTCCCTGTGTTTCTCATGCGGGTTTTGTATGTGCATGTCAGTGTGTGTTTACTCTGTAAAGATGACCCATGAGTATAAAAACACCACTACAAATATTCTCTGAGCTGCTCTGTTGTCCTATCCTTAAGGATGGTGATCAGTGTAAACTGCAAGGGACTCCCTAGAGGCATTTACTTAGCAGACTAGCACAAGCCAGTGCTGATTAACTGGCCTTCTTTGTCTAAAATGTAATCAGCTGTCTGTGTGTGTGTGTGCGTGTGTGTGTGGCCTTTATCCATCGAGTGTTGTTGGATTTTGCCGGATCATGTCCAAACAGGGAGCCTACTATTAACAAAAATTAGCTGCTAGCTTCTGGAAAACACTGAGTTGACTGGGTTATGCCTGTTCTGCTGTAACTTTGAACACTGGAGCTTTTAAATATGTGCCACCCAAGATCATTCTAATGTATTTTCATCATCTTAGCAACAGATTTCACAGAAATCCGTTGCTAATACTCACTAATGTTTAGGGTTGATGTCACTTCCTGAAGATGAGGCCATTAAGGAACTGGCTTTTGTTGGTTGCAGGTATTACAAAAGACTGAAAAACCCTGTAAAAAATATGACCAAGGAGACATTTTGATGAATTAAAAGAATAAAAAATAATAAATCGTTTTGTATGCTAACTACAAACTCTTTAAGTGATAGCTATAAGCCTAAAAATACACAGCATATTTGTGTGCTTATCTAAGTATCACTTTGTTAGCTTAGCAACATGCTAACTACAAACTCTTACATGATTTATGGTGCCTTCTGAAGTCGTGATTACCAGTTTACCGCATTCAAGTTCTTTGTTGTCAGAAAGAACAGGAATCAAGGAGGACACCAGGTTTACGTTTGCCTATTTATTGGGAACATTTTATTAAAACCAAAATGGTATTTAGCATCCTATTCATTGACAACCATAAACAATCACTGCTATCTCTAATTCCAAATCTTGAACTTGCACTAAGCAAAAATAACGATAGGATCTATTTACACTAGGGGTAGGAATCACAGGGTAACTCACAATACGACACGATACGATACACGGCTCACGATACTGATAATATCACGATACCACAATTCTGTGATAATCAATATTTTGCTGGACAATGTTCGTGGTATTACCCATGCACTTTACTTTTACCAGGCAGTTCTTGCATATCACTTACTCTTTGTCTATTTTCTTCGTCCCATCAATGGTGTAAAAGCCGAAGTGGGTCCAGACTTTGGACTTAGATGTAGCTGGAGCATCTTTTATTTTACTCACACTGCTGTCCGCCATCCCGTTAAAAACCTCTTTTGGCTAGTTATCTTATGTTCACGTTTCTCTCATTCATGTGTTGAGCGCCACCTCGAGGAGCCATGAAGTATTGACGCTGGGAGCAGGGATATCCATTTAGAGCGCCTTCTATTAATTGAAATATTGATATTTGCAAGAGCGTATCGATTCTCATATCGCATGGAGAAATACAATAATATATTGCCCTATCAACATTATGTCCCACCCCTAATTTACACTAGGCCTATGTAAAAATAGCGGCTTTTCCTTTGTACTAGGCTAAGTGTAAATGTTATTTATACTGGCAGGCTATTTGCACTTGGTGAGAATGGACACACTGTAAATGGCATATAGTACGCACAAATCGGGAACTTGAGTATCAAAATTATCCCTATGCTTCCAAGGGAAAAATACGACCAGAGAGGGCCTTCAGGTCCAATTTTTAACAAGGAAAATTTCATTTTTGATAATTCACAATTGCATGTGAAGGCAGGATTAATACATGGTATATTTGTGTGCTATATGTTTTTTTTATGCCTTGTCGAAAAATGTCAAACCATTTTGATTAGTGGAAGGAAAAATTAAGAAATGCTTGAAATAGATCTAACTAAATTCCCAGTTTTCATGTTAGAAATTATGTTGTCGGTCACCAATTGTGCAAGTTCTCCCACTTAAAAAGATTAGAGAGGCCTGTTTTCATTTTCATCATAGGTACACTTCAACTATAAGAGACAGAATGAGAAAAAAAATTCCTGAAAATCACATTTACTGATTTTTAAAGAATTTATTTGCAAATTATGGTGGAAAATAAGTATTTGGTCAATGACAAAAGTTCATCTCAATACTTGTTATACCCTTTGTTAGCAAAGACATGTCAAACGTTTTCTGTAAGTCTCCACAAGGTTTTTATACACTGTTTCTGGTAATTTGGCCCATTCCTCAATGCAGATCTCCTCTAGAGCAGTGATGTTTTAGGGCTGTCACTGGGCAACACGGATTTTCAGCTCCCTCCAAATTTTTTTCTATGGGGTTGAGATCTGGAGACTGGCTAGGCCACTCCAGGACCTTGAAATGCTTCTTAAGCCACTTTTTCGCTGCCCGGGCGGTGTGTTTGGGATCAATGTCATGCTGGAAGACCCAGCCACGTTTCATCTTCAATGCCCTTGCTGATGGAAGGAGGTTTTACTCAAAAATCTCACGATACATGGCCCCATTCTTTCCTTTCACGGATCAGTCGTCCTGGTCCCTTTGCATAAAAACAGCCCCAAAGCATGATGTTTCCACCCCCATGCTTCAGAGTAGGTATGGTGTTCTTTGGATGCAACTCAGCAGTCTTTCTCCTCCAAACATGACAAGTTGAGTTTTTACTAAAAAGTTCTATTTTGTTTTCATCTGACCATATGACATTCTTCCTATCCTCTTCTGGATCATCCAAATGCTCTCTAGCAAACTTCAGACGGGCCGGGACATGTTCTGGCTTAAGCAGGGGAACCGTCTGGCACTGCAGGATTTGAGCGGTATGGTGGTAGCCTTTGTTACTTTGGTCCCAGCTCTCTGCAGGTCATTCACTAGGTCCCCCCGTGTGGTTCTGGTATTTTTGCTCACCGTTCTTGTGATCATTTTGACCCTACGGAGTGAGGTCTTGCATGGAGCCCCAGATCAAGGAGGATTATCAGTGTCTTGTATATCTTCCATTTTCTAATAATTGCTCCCACAGTTGATTTATTCACACTAAGCTGCTTACCTATTGCAGATAGGTGGTGCAGGTCTACAATTTTGTTTCTGGTGTCCTTTGACAGCTCTTTGGTCTTGGCCATAGTGGAGTTTGGAGTCTGACTGTTTGAGGTTGTGGACGGGTGTCTTTTATACTGATAACAAGTTCAAACAGGGGCCATTAATACAGGTAATGAGTGGAGGACAGAGGCGCCTCTTAAAGAAGAAGTTACAGGTCTGTGATAGCCAGAAATCTTTTTTTGTTTTGTTTTGTTTTGTTTTTGTAGGTGACCAAATACTTATTTTCCACTATAATTTGCAAATAAATTCTTTAAAAGTCAGACAATGTGAATTTCTGGATTTTTTTTCCTCATTCTGTCTCTCATAGTCGAAGTGTACCTATGATGAAAATGACAGGCCTCTCTCATCTTTTTAAGTGGGGGAACTTGCACAATTGGTGGCTGACTAAATACTTTTTTCCACTCAAACTGGTGACATTTTTTAAATCACATCTTTGGGACATTGTTATTAAAGAAAACTAGCTAATATTATTTCCATTTTTTTAAATAATATTTTATCCAGTATATTAACAGTGTGTGGACATGAAAATGTGCTGCATAATAGGAATGACCTGACTAATACTTTTGAACCCTCAGGTGCTGTAGCATGTCTGTTTGGGCATCAGATATCACTCAGGGGGTCTTTTGTTCGGCCAGATGCCTCCGAGACATGGAAAAGGACTTCCTGGATGTTATCACGGCTGGACTATCATAACAGCAGGATCCCTCTCTGGACCTCAGCCATCAGCATACATGTCTCTCTCACACGTAAATGCATCCACACGCACAGCCAAACCCTCCTGACATGACTACACACTCTCTCTGCAGCACGTAACTGCCCTTTGGCTTTTGTGTATCATTGTTTTCCTGTGTTCACAAGAAGGGACAGCTGGTGACAATGGACGAGGGAGAGAAAGATAAAGAGAGGGGGTTTCTGTTAAAGAGGAGTATGGTCCTACTCTGTTGCGGTTTGCAGACACAACCAGATAACCAGTTATTATTTGTGTGACACTCAGCCACAGACACCTGTCTCTGACGAGACATCTGTCTCTCGTGTCACCTGGTCTCTTACTATGAGTAAACGAGTTTTCTGCCTTCGGCTCTTTGAGGGGGTGAGACGCTGCCTAGCGCTGGAGCTGTTAGCATGAGGCCTCCTCTGAAAATTACAAGGAAGGAAAAGAAATGATTAAAGAGAGAGGGACAGGTCGAACAACTAATGACCGCCTAAGGCCAGGATGTTGTGGAAGTTGTGAACAGTTTGTATCTATCACCTCCTTTAACAGTAGGACAAACACATTTAGGTGGAGACTTTTAATCAGCGACTGAGTCTAGGAATTGTGACATACTTGTTTTTAACGGTATATCTGGTGTGTGAGTCAAACGCTTTTAATCACAGAAACACAGTGGTAGGAATCACGCCTACAACGCTGACAGTCGTTATGTTCCAAAACCTAATGAGCTGCCTAACAAGACAGCAATTTACACTTGAAGTCTGTTCCAAAAACCAATAGTTTGATGTTAGCATGTTGCTAACATGACAATGGGATACTTTAATAAACATAAAGTGTGTGCTTTTATGTTCATCAAAGTGTTTAGTTGTTAGCTTAGCAACATGCTAATTACAACTTCTTATGTGATACTTTAATAAGGCTAAATATACAAATCGGTCGAGTTCGCATTTACACATATTAGAGTAGCTATCACATTAGCTTAGCAAATAAACTCTATTGGAAACAATTAAAAGTCACATTTATTAAAGTGCACAGTCTTAACAAGTATATAATGTGTTGTTATCTTAGCAAAATGCTGACTACAAACTTTATGTGACACTTTAACCTGTAAGCCTAAATATACATATCAGTTGTGTTCACATTTACACATATTAGCATATCACATTGTTAGCTTAGCTAACAAACTCTATTGGAAACAATTGAAAGTCACATTTATTAAAGAAGACTCGCATGGTCTTTCCAAATATATATCGCGTTGTTAGCTTAGCAAAATGCTAACTACAAAATATTTGTGTGCTGTGATTTTATGCCTACAAGTATTATGTTGTTAAATGGATACCATCTTGTTAGCTTAGCAACATAAACTATTGGAAAGAATTGAAAGTCCCTTTTATTAAAGCGCACAGTCTTTACAAGTATATAATGTGCTGTTAGCTTAGCAAAATGCTAACTACAAACTTTATGTGTTACTTTAAATAAGCCTAAAAATACATAATATATTTGTGTGCTGTGTATTTATGCCAACAAATATGTTTTTAAAGGGATGGTTCACTACTCATGTTGATCCAAACC
Source organism: Gobiocypris rarus (assembly GCA_023029165.1). Classification (NCBI taxonomy): domain Eukaryota; kingdom Metazoa; phylum Chordata; class Actinopteri; order Cypriniformes; family Gobionidae; genus Gobiocypris; species Gobiocypris rarus. Next base: position 25,952,930 of record CM040929.1, on the reverse strand, counting down.
TGTACGATTTTCTTTCTTCTGCTCAGCACAAAAGAGGATGTTCTGAAAAGAACCAGTGGATGGGACCCATTGACTTCCATAGTAATTTTTGTTTGTTTGTTTGTTGTTCCATACTATGGAAGTCAATGGGTCCCATCAACTGTTTGCTTACCCATATTCTTCAAAATATCTTCTTTTGTGAAGAAATTTGGAAACAGCTTTGGAAACAGTTTGGAAACAGCTGAAAAGGGGTTTTGGACATTTTTGTAGCTGGCCAGGCTGGCCTTAGCTGGTCATGCTAGTCTTCCAGCCTGGCCAAGCTGGTGTTCAGCTTAGTGTAGCTGTTTTTTTGCGATCAGCCTGGTCAGCTACAGAAGTGTCCAAAACCCCTTTAAAACCAGCCTGGAAGACCAGCTAAAACTAGCTTTGGCTGCTCTCTAAGGGGCTGTTTACACAACACCGTTTTCAAATAAAAACGTAAAACTTTTTATGCATTTTGGCTGTTCATTTACACGACAACACAGTTTTGGGTTGAAAATGCAAAATTTGAAAAGGGGTTTCAAAGTGCACGTTTGAAAACGGTCTCCATGTAAACAACGTGAATCTGTGAAAACGATAACGTCATGCACATGCATATTACATGTTCAGTGTTTCATCGCATCTAATGGCCTAGCAGCACAATACAGCGTTTTAGGTGTTTTCGCGGATTCGTGTGAATGGGGATCGTTTTGACAATGTCTGTAAGCGGAAAACTAAAAGGAAAAACTTAATAAAAAGCTTAAAATCTGTTTTAAGCATATCGTTGTCGTGTAAACGTAAGTATTGGAACAGAGCTAATATTAAATTGAAGTAGTAGATAATGCAGTTCCTGTCAGCTTGCAGCTGTCTCTCTCTCTCTGTACCACAGAGTGGTTGTTTGTTTCCATTAGCTTGCTGACTGGTTTTGTTTCTTTGTTGATTGCTGCATTTCAGTGCCCTCGCAGTCTGATGTCACGCCATGTGTCGCAATTGTTAGCTGGTTTTATTAGTTTGGGTGTTTAAATGTAATCTTCAGGTCTGACTCAGTTACTCTATCATGTGAGAGAGTTTAGTGGTGAATCATTTAGCTTACGTGTGTTGAACAACTGGTAGTTTTTTGCGGAAGTCGACCACAGGAAAATGCATACTCATGCACACTGCTATCAGAATCTAGGGCACTGTTTTTATTGTGCTAGTGATGTTTGCTGAGGCAAGCATCATTACTATTGTTCATACTTAGGGTTTGGGTTTTTTCAGTATTACACTTTGGCGCATGACTCGCCCACACCAATGTGTTCCACGAACATGAATGATTTGTCAAATTATGCAGATTAATTAGTATGCAGTATGCATGTGTATGCATTTTTTTACATTCCCAAGTGATTGTTCATACAAGTTTAGACTTCCAGGCGGGATTTGAGAATTTGGATTCTTTGTGCGTGTTGATTCTAGAACAAGAAAATCAATATGAAAGCTTATCAAAAAGTCAAGACAAAACCAAAACTTGAGGACATAAGAAAAAGATTCATAAAACATAAGTATCGCACAAAGAGTTACATCATACAAACGATTAGGTGACACTGCAGGTCCAACCCTGACTATTGAAAGGCAAAATCTAATGCTCCCAGATCTTAAATTTACTCTGACAGATAAAGCAAAGCCTGTCTCCTTTAGTATGATGGCTGTTGATTGTGATTCTAAGAGAGACCCCCATTCTGAATGAAATGGCCATTATTCTCATTCGCATGGATCAGAGGCCAGCATTGCCCCAGAGCAACAACAACCTCATCATTCGGTGCCCTGTCCCCGCCTACAGCTCATCTCCCTGACATTTTAAACACCCTAATTTAATGCCCCATTCTCACAAGGACATTTTTGTCCCCCAACCCCTAGTCACCTACACCCAAAATCTTCACTCTTTACATCACGCCATAGCGAGTCTTCATTGATGGTTTGACATGAAATTGGACAAAGCCGCATGCTTCACTCTGCTTACGGGGCAGTCAAATTCTTGCACTGTCATTTACATGGACATAGCTTCAAACAGACGCACACACGCATATTCCTTCACCCCGTCTGGTTAATGCCGCCAGCGCTGGAGTTTAATCCCAAAATCAATCTCCTCTCCAGGGCTTCCGCTTGCTTCACCGTGGCCTTGACAGACAATAAGAGCCAGAAGAGAGATAGAGCGCGAGAGAGGCCATCCGTCTGTAAAGTAGGTCTTCCATTCAGACCAGCTCACCCTTATTCTTCGCATTCATGGCGTTAGGGATGGCTGTTTAGGCCAGACAATGCCTGGTGGTTTGCTGGGATCTGAAAGGCCCGTGCAGACCCATGCAGAGGTCTGTCGTCTGGGCCAGATTGAAGAGAGACGCGGGGGCACCTCTTGCTGAGGAACATCTGGACGTCATGCGCATCTATTCACTCACGGAACAGTAGAATAGAGATTTCACGAGTATTGTGGAGAGAGGACATGAACTCAAGCTTAAAGATTTACATGCTTTTGTAAATCTGAGTTTGAAGGTTAATGCAAATTTAAGACGGCCCCATGTAAACTTCGGATTATCTGGCTTTAAGGTTCTTCTGGAAAAGACGCAGCCTTTCAAGGTTTAGAGGTGTATTATTAAAATCAAATGGGAAAAAACTATTTAAAATTAGAGATTGTTAGTATCTCATTTTTTTCTTCAATGGTCACCCAGATTTTACATTAGACATCAAGTAGCAACCAAATGAATCAAAATTGGTCCATCATACAAATTTAGTTCATAAAATTAGTCAAAAACATTAATGTAACATTAATATTATGGTTTGAACACACCTAGAAATATGCAAAATAATTGCTTTAGGGGTACAACTGCTTAAAGTACACTGGGCATAACCCTCAAAGGACCATTTGTGTACCTTATTTACCTCTAAAAGGTTTATAGAAGTACCTTAAAGGTACATATTATTTAACTCTAATGCACATTTTAGGGGTACATAAGATACAAAGTCTTCCTTTTAAGAATACTGCCCCAGTGACAAGCTGTTGTACCCCTAAAGGTAAAAACTTTGCACATTTTTTCAGATATTAAATGGTGAGGTCATGACAACCTGTTTATGTTGGCAATATGAATTTGAGCCAAAATATGGCAGAGTTTGATTGGATATACAAAAAGTTTTAAAAGTGGATTCAAATTATTTAGCAATTATCCCTTGAATGCATACCTAGGGTCTTTAGTGACCCGGGACTTCATTCACTACTCTTCTCGTCATTCATTTTTAAAGGTATAAATCAACCTTCTTAGTATTCTTCAATCAATTTATTATAAGCAATATAACAAGAAAAAATTAAAATAAATAAAAGAATGCCTGTTTTCCAATTAATTTTTTGTAAAGAATGTATAGGGTCTCTAACGACCCGAAGTGTGTAACAGTGTAAGTATTTATTTTTTTGCACAACAATAATTGAATATTTGATGACTGAATAAGTGCAGTTCACCTTTACTCCACAAGGTGGCAGTGTCTGATACACAATGATGAAGTGACGCTTCACTCATAGTCACCGCAGGCAGAAAACAAAAGAATAGGAAGAATTATCAGCAAAACTTGAAATGGCTCAGTGATTTACTGCAGAGCAACTGAACGCTATCAGATATTACTGTCACTGATGGTGGATCTGCTGAAGAAGCTTTTAGAGATCAAAATATTGATTTTGAAGATGTGATAGTTTTGAGAATATGTTTGAGATGGTGAATATGAGGCAGAAGTTGAATGTACTGGGAAATGAGCTCTGGCGAGGACAGTGATGATGGTATGAAACATCTGCTCAAACTGAACCCTTCCAAGCTCCAAAAGGGAACAAATATGCTTTTTTGATTCTTCTGTAATTGTTACTCTAATATCAGGAGAGTTTTATATTATCACAACAGGTTGAGATCCATCTGTGTTTGATATAGATCCTGGTTGCTAAAGACCCGAATATGTAATAATGATTGGCAAAACACTAAGGCATTTAAGGGTTAATTGCATAAGCACTGTTTTTCCCTGTCCTCAACCTCTTTTTTGGATTGCATCTTTCCGGGTTCTGTCATAGACAGCAATGGACATTGCTCTCCTTTCTTCTCAGTTTTTTTCTCCCAGCAATCTCACATGTTTAACCTCTAAAATTTCAAAAAATGTCTCAAAGATTTCTACCAAATGTTCCTTCCAAGATAACAAATGTCAGAGATCAAACTTTTTTTTAAATCAAATTCTTCTAAGATCAAATGATCTGAACTATACTATGCACAATGGTGACTCTGAACGTGTACTGTATGTCAATAATTGTATGTCTAATTTGTCTATTTTTTATTTCTCCCAAAGAACTGCATTTTGAAAAGTCTCCAGAGCTATGAAAGCTGAGCATCTTCATATCAAATCACAAAGCTTCAGAAACTCTATAAACACAATAACCATAATCTGGGTGACCAATTCCATTGCTGCTATCTCTGTCTCACACATCCACGGTCACATTGTCCCAAGAGGATAGAGGGGGTGGAAAAAAAAAACAGACATAAAGTAGTAAAGAAAAAGGGATAAAAGTTTATATTTCATACAGAAAGGATCAGCACAGCTGTGGGCTGGGGATAGTTTCTGTTGAGGAGCGATTAGTTGCTTTAGCTCTCTATGTTTTACTGCTCAGTAAGTCATTTTTCTCCATTGCAGTTGGAATTATGGACCCCTGCCCCCTTCCTCAAAGCTGGTTGTGTGTTTATGCAGGGGGTGGTGGAGCCTCATCCCCTGCCCCAGACAATGGGTGCAGATGGCCTTTAGGGCGGGGTGAATGTGGGCTGGGTAAAGACAGACATCTGCAAGAAGGAGAGGGAGAGAATGTGGCATTTCATTTTGGAAAGCTAACTGTGTATTTTGGGAAGGAGGAATGACCCAAAACTAGTTAAGGAGACAGACAGTACTGCAACTGTTAGCCAGAAAGGTTACTCAAACAGATATCAGAGACACCCTGTCAAGTGCATTAAATGTTCCAAATAAAACCAGAACTGTTTTCAGTCATTTACTCACACTCATTTCCTTCCACATTAGTATGGATTATTTTGCCCGAAAGAGATATTTTGCAAGTAAAGAGTAAAAATACTTCTATATTACTTGTGTGCTGTCACTCTAATCTCTTTATTGACAAGTAGAACATTTTTGGGTGAACCAAGTGCGGCAGACTCAATGTTCTCTGAATTTACTGGTTGTCTGTGTCCTTTTTTCATTATCTCTGGCATATCTGTACCTGCTATACTCGGTCTTGAACAGTTCAGGTCCTTGGGGAAGAGACAACTCTCTGCCCCTACTGCAAGTGGGTCAGTGTGGTTTGGGTTGCAAGGCTGATATCCACAACCAAGAAGAGCCATCTCATCCTGAGATCTTACATCATATCTTTCCTGCAAACAAACAACATTACACATCTAGAACTTGACCGTTATTATCAGCAAAGCCGAGCAGACAGATGTTTATAATAGAGATCGTCCAGTTTAGACACGTCATGTCTTCATCTTCGAAAACTAAACAAAATTACAAAAAGGCAAATGAAAATATGAGCCAGACTAGGGTAAATAGCTGTAGTTTACTTCCAAAAAGGTTGTTTGCTGAACCAACATGGTTGCTGGTTTCTTGCAGGCCCACGTTGGTCATTAGCTGGTCTTTAGTTGGTCAACCAGGCACATTCCAAAACTCTTCAAGCCTGATCCCCTGGTATGAGCTGGTTTGCTGATGGTCCAAGATGGTCTACCTCAAGGTTTCCCTAAACTCGGTCCTGGAGGGATGCTGTCCTGCAGAGTTTAGCTCCAACCCTGATCAAACACATCAGGATTGGAGCTAAACTCTGCAGGACAGCGGCCCTCCAGGACTGAGTTTGATGAACCCTGGTCTACCATCTTATCACCATCTTGGACCAGCAAGAAACCAACTACCAGCTCTTCATTTCAGGTAGTCATGTTTACAGAACATGGTAACTGGTTGACCAAACTAAGACCAGCTTGGTCCAGCTAATGACCAACATGAACCTGCAAGAAACCAGTTACTATTACAAAAGACAGCTAGCAACTTAAGCTGCGTTTTCACCGCAGGAACTTTCCCCAGGAACTACGGACTTTGGGGTGGTAGGCTACTCTGTGTGTTTCGACTGCAGAGACCAGGGTCTAAATGAAGTTCTGGTAGTATTTCTCACGAGGTAGTATTTTTTTTAAAGGTCAGGAATTTTCAGGGGTGGGACGCCACGCAGCATTTTAACAATCAATAACCATTTTTTAAAGTCTTTTGCGGTGCGTGCAGTAAGAGTTTTTATTGCTATTCGAATCAACAACTGAGTTTAAAAACGACAATGAGGTTCAGGCTTTATTAAGCTTATATGTGGAGGACGAAATCCAGAGGGAACTGGAGAGTCGCGCAGTCCTACGTCACCGGGCTAATCTTCACGGTACTTTAGACTGCGATAGAAATGCAGACAGCAAGAGTTTCGGGGTTGAGTTCCTGGGACAAATTGTTCCATGTAATTGCGGTGGAAACAGGGCTTTAATATGAATTTTCCAGCATGACAAAAAAAATTACGATTCCAAACAATTGGGGTACTTGTTTTTTTGACGGGGGGTTTGCTTCTTGACACCCAGTGTAAAATTTGGCTCCTGCAGTAAAACTATTTGAGAACCACTAATCTACTGACACAAATACCCCGGTACAGTTCCTAAGAGTCCATAGAGCTCAGAACATGCTACATAGTAGCGGAGTCGGGTTACTGATCAATGGTTGTTGTTTTTTCCCCTTCGAGAAACACAATGGCATCAGTGTGACCTACTGCTCGATATAGTTGCCCTGAGACTGATGCATTACACGCACACAATGGGCTTATCTCACAAGGAGGCCAGTGTGTGCGAGTTATGACACGGGGTCGTCCTGGATTAGACGGCCAATCGGTCCTTGTTGTGCACGCTAAGATATCCTGAGAGTTTGCAGGACAGGGCGGCTCTCACAGTATTGCGTTACAGGAAAGAGAGGACCAACAGGTACAAAATGAACCTAAATATGATCTCATGCTTTTCCCTCCCCTCCCTCCATTCATGGCAGCCAGCCATCACACGGGAGACACGTTGCATGACTCCCTCCTTTTTATTTTCCCTGTCGCACTCTCCTTTTTCCCTGAACTATCCTGGCTGGTAAAGGGAGGAAGAGATACAGCCGGATATTGGCAGTGTTTTTTGGGTGCCTTAATCCCTTTTTAATATCAGATTTAGGAAGGAGGCAGAGAGGGATTCCAGATCCCAGTGCCGAGTTGGCCTCCTAGAGTCTTGCTGCAAAGTCATTCTGTATAAACACAATCCCCTTCAGATACTCATAGTGGCCTGTCCTCATTTAGACGGCTGATGGGAGCGTGTTTATCATCGTATTGCTGACATGGCTTTGGATCTGTTTGGCTTCAATTCAAGAAGCTTCTGTTCTCTCTGAAACAAGACTCGGATTGAGGCCAGGAACAGTCTGACTGGTGCTAATTTTAGTCTCGGCTTAAGTGGAATAGCAGTGTAATATACTTGGACCAGCACGCTTTACTTCTAATTATAAAACAAAGCTGTTGTAAAATAGCCATTATAAAACAGATCACTCTAGTCTTGTCATCTGTTTGGTCAATAGAACGTCCCAGTCATGCTAAAATCCTACCCAATGCCTTCACCTGTGGCCTTTAGCCTTGCTGAAAAAAAAAAAAAAGAAAACAGCTAAAACCAGCCTAAGCTGATTGGCTGGTTTAAGAAGGATTTTGGCCACTTTTTTAACTGTCCAGGCTGGTCAAGCTGGGAAAACCAGGTACAACCAGCTGAACACCAGCTACTTCCAGCATAAACCAGCTAACATCCACCAACCAGCCTAGGCTGGTTTTAGCGGTTAATTTGTAACAGGTAGCTCATGTCTGTTAGCATTGAAATCCTCTAAATGCTAATGTACTTAAAAAGACAACAAAATTAATGTTTAGATATGCAAAATATTAGTTTGCAGTGGCATACAAACTCATAATGCTCTCTAGAGTGAGAACAACCCTCCTCCGACAGCACCTGCCACTGACTAGCATTAGCAATTAGCAAATCATGTTTTTGCTGATGTCAAGATCATATTCTGCTTTCTCATCAAAGCAAAGTTGTTTTAAGTCAAAATCATACAATGTTAATAGATTTTAAAGTACATACCACATTTTACAGAAGCTAAAAATGGTCAAATCGAGGACATTTCTTTCCTTTTTGTGTTTTCAGTGAGCAAGCTAACAACCTAGCCTATTAGCTTAGCACAGCACTAAGTGGTTTTAAAAGCTCAATCAGCCAGAACATTTCTGAGGAAGGGGGGATGGAGTCGAGCTGTAATACAAACTGAAATCGGGTTTTCTACAAGTTTGTAAACAGCCTATGGTTATGCTTTCTTGCTGTTTGCAAAGTCACAGCAACAGGTCCGGTCTCAGGACACCCGTTTCAATGGGATACTTTATTAAGGTGGTATTTAAAAGTAGCTGAGATGCACATACTTTCACATGGAGACCTTGAGAGTTTAAGGGTGTATAAGTGTTGTACCCATGCACATCCATCTCTGTCACTTAGGAAACCTGACCCTCCGCTCAGGTCAACACGGGAGCGGGACGCACAGGAGACAATGTGCAGAGTGCAAGGGCTGATCCTGATTAACCCTCTCTGACCTACACTGTCATCCTACACTGTGTGTGTGGGAAAGAGAGAGTGTGAGCCAGGTCACCATGTGCTATTGAGGGTAGGCCAATGCTTAGGGATTGTGTTATGTGTGTGTGTGTGTGGATCTGCAGTGCCATGGTCTCCATTAAAGGCATTGTCCCTTAGTTGGGACATCCTCCTACCTCCCGCCACGGTGACCCTGCTGACCTCTTTTCAAGCTTGGATGGGGTCTGCCTCTCTCTTCCCCTGGCACAGGGATGGGATGGCTTCTTCCTTGAAAGTAGTTGGGGGGACTCCTATACACCATCTGCTCCAGATGTCTTGCCCATTGGACACCAGTTCACAGTAGGAGGAAATTATACCAACAGAATATCATACCAATAAAGACAAATGATCTGTTCACAAAGAGCCCATTTTAAGAGGTAAATAAAAAATAAAAAAAATAGTGTAGACATCCCCCCCACCCCCCACACACAATATACCAATATCACATGTGTGTGTGTGTGTGAGTAATATATATATATTTGTATTTTTTTATATAAGATAACTGATTAGAGTGGCAAACAAAATGTATATAAATTATATATATATATATATATATATATATATATATATATATATATATATATATATATATATATATGAATATATATTTAGTATATATATAAGTAAATACAGTAAATATATATAAATACATACACAAACACACTGTATTTACTTCACTAAATATACATTATATATAATTTATATAAAAACACCTATATATATATATATATATATATATATATATATATATATATATATATATATATATATATATATATATTTCTTTGTCACTCTGATCAGTTATCTTATATAAAATATAAAAAATACAAATATATATTATACTGTATATACTTCATCAAATTTAATATAAATACCAGTATATTTTGTTTGTCTGATCACAATAATATAATATTTATATAAAATATTAAAAAATAAACATTATAATATATATTTATCAAATTTGTTATAATTTATTTATATTAAATGTTATAAGTATGTATATATTTATAGACACACACGTTATAAAACGTATGTTTATATTATAAATTATATATATAAAAGATAATACAATAACAATATTATATAACATTTGATTAAATTATAATAAATGTAATAAATATAACATGTATTATATTAAATGTTATAATAATTAAATAATTTAATAAATATATACATTTTAAAATACAGTATGTGATAAATATTTTGAATTGTAATATATTATACAATGAATTATACATGCAAATACATTATCGACAGACGGATGGATTTCTCTCGTAATTTTGTGTCATTAGTGAAGTATAATAGTTCATTTTAAACATCCGGATAGAAGTCATCTGGAGACTTCAGCTGCTGAAGCAGGTTCTCTAGCACTGCTAACTGACAGTGAACTTGGGGAGGCTCATGAAGAACATCGTGTCTCTTGACGGCTCAGTTAGGACTGTTCATGTGGGCGTACGAACAGACTGTTCTGGCTTTTCAGGGAGGGCAGGAGTGACGTAGGAGAGCTGAAAGAATGAAACCGGGAGTCTATGGTCTTTGAGGGTTTTGCTGAAACAAATCCACCCTCCCCCTTTAAGCTCCAGAGCTCTCTCAGTGGCCTGTAGAGGGAGCGCTCCTGTATCTGTGTTTATCCCCTCTGGCTGGGCATCCATCTGGACTTGAGCAGTTTTATTGTTTTGACACTCACAGCAAGAGACCGTCTGGAGACCTGGGGCCCCCATCCTTCTCTCTCTCTTTCTAACACCCCCTCTCCAAATTCCTCTCACTGTTGTCCGGCTTAATGTCGAGATCCTGCAGTCTTCCACGATAGCCCATCTAAACGATCCGGCCACAAGAAAGACCAGCTTCCCGCCTGTCCCGGCTCGCTCTCCGTCTTCTCTTCTCTCCGGGGACGCCCGGCTCTGAATGGCTGTATTGTCTAAGGGCTGATGTTTCGGCCCACTGACCAACTTCCCACAGCTCCTGCAGTCATGAGCTCATAGGGCTAAACACACAATGACAATGCAGCTGGGGGACCGAGGAGCCTTTCTTCCTGACAGGAAGGACATTTCTGGGCTTTGGGATTCGCTGTAGCACATGTGGTTAAAAACCAACTGCTTTGAAGAAAGTGCTTCCATGGAAATGTTTGCTTAGCATCACACTTGAATCCTGCTCTTGTTGACATGTTTATTTAGGATGTATTCTTTATTGATCAGCATTCTAAGGAAGCTTGTTTCTGCCACTGAATAAACAAATGATAATTTTCACAATTCTGACCTTTCTCGCAATTAAAAAGTTTATATTTTACAATTCTGACTTTTTTCGCGATTATAAGTTTATATCATGCAATTACACTTTTTTCGCTATTATGAGTTTATATCGTGCAATTCTGACTTTTCTTCTCGCTATTACGAGTTTATATTGTTTAATTCTGACTTTCTCGCTATTACGAATTTATATCGTGCAATTCTGACTTTTATTCTCGCTATTACGAGTTTATATTGTTTAATTCTGACTTTTTCTCGCTATTACGAGTTTATATTGTTTAATTCTGACTTTCTCGCTATTACGAATTTATATCGTGCAATTCTGACTTTTATTCTCGCTATTACGAGTTTATATTGTTTAATTCTGACTTTTTCTCGCTATTACGAGTTTATATCGTGCAATTCTGACTTTTTCTCGCAATTACGAGTTTATATCGTGCAATTCTGACTTTTATTCTCGCTATTACGAGTTTATATTGTTTAATTCATACTTTTTCTCGCTATTACGAGTTTATATTGTGCAATTCTGACTTTTATTCTCGCTATTACGAGTTTATATTGTTTAATTCTGACTTTTTCTCGCTATTACGAGTTTATATCGTGCAATTCTGACTTTTATTCTCACAATTACGAGTTTATATCGTGCAATTCTGACTTTTTCTCGCTATTACGAGTTTATATCGTGCAATTCTGACTTTTATTCTCGGAATTACGAGTTTATATTGTTTAATTCTGACTTTTTCTCGATATTACGAGTTCCTATCGTGCAATTATGACTTTTATTCTCGCTATTACGAGTTTATATTGTTTAATTCTGACTTTTTCTCGCTATTACGAGTTTATATAGTGCAATTCTGACTTTTATTCTCGCAATTACGAGTTTATATCCTGCAATTCTGACTTTTTTCCCTCGCAATTACAAGTTTATATTTCACAATTCTGACAATTTTTCTCGCAATTACGAGTTTATTTCCTGCAATTCTGACTTTTATTCAGACTTTCTTTTCACAACTACCAAGTTTTTATTTTGCAATTCTGACGTTTCTTCTTTCAATTCAGAATTTTTCTCAATTACAAGTTTATATCGTGCAATTTTGACTTTTTTTTGCAATTATGAGTTTATTTCATGCAATTCTGACTTTTCTTCTTTCATTTTTGACTTTTTTCACAATTACGAGTTTATTTCGTGCAATTCTGACTTTTATTCAGACTTTCTTTTCGCAATTACAAGTTTATATTTCACAATTCCTACTTTTCTTTCAACTCTGTTTTCACAATTACAAGTTTATATCGTGCAATTCTGACTTTTATCCTCACAATTACATTGAAATGAGTTTATATCATTTAATTCAGACTTTTCCCCCCCGCAACTACAATTTTATATTTCACAATTCTGACTTTTTTTCTTCCAATTCTGAAATGTTCTTGCAATTGAGTTTTTTCACAATTACTTGTTGAAATCGTTTATATTTCAACAAGTAATTTAGCTTATATCGTGCAATTCTGACTTTTTTCCTCGCAATTTTGAGTTTACTTCTTGCAAATGTAACTTTTTTATATCGTGATTCCGATAAGTCTGAATTGCAGGTGTACACTTACAATTGTGAGAGAGTCAGAATTTAATTTAATTCTGTGGCGGAAGCTTCCATAGAATTTAGTGCTTGGAAATGGACACAATAAACACTGAGTTCCAAATGGGAGAGTGAATATTGTTTTTTGGAGAGTAATTAAACTCACCAGTTAGCTGTACATTTTATTAGGACCTGCAATTTTAAATGGTTTTAATTATTTTGTAAATCAAAAGCATCTTGCACATCAAGTGAATTTCACCATCTTAAGTTTGCATTTTCATGTCATACACGTAAACAATTTAAAGCACGGATTAAAATAAGAGCAAAATAAAAAGAGCAAGACCTCTCTGATTCATTTCCATTTAATCTTGATGCTTCATATACAACCAAAACAACTTCAAAACATTAATCTGTACGGGCAAAATAAATCACAAGGCCGATAATATTTAGGTCACCATAGAGGCTAATCTGAACAGTTTCACTATGCATAGGTCTGACCCGAGATCAGCCACTGGGGCAGCATTATTCTATGGCTCTATAGAGAAGCTATGAAAGTAAAATGAGGATCATCAAATTAGATGTGCAGGGAAAATGAAATCAAAGGAGCCATGTGAGACCACTACAATCAGCCTTTCCTGACCTCATACTGGCCAGTTTGTTGGCTTGCCGCCGACTCCGTCGCCCACAGGTTAACTAACGCATAAGTATTTTGCATATTTCAGTTGTTCCATTCATGGGAATGACAGAAAGGCACACCAGCACAAACACAATAGTGAAGCGCCTGCTTTCAAAACGAACAGTCTGTTGCTTGTGCAAAAGGAATCAAATGCATATTCAGTCTCTGAGAGGTCAAAGGGAAGAATAGACTGGCGTTTTCAAACTCTGAGCATTTCATGTTAATATATGGATGTTAAAAATTCAAACTGTAAAGTAAACCCATTATTTGTTTGCTGTAAAGAGAAAGAATTCACTGTAGTCTTTGGTAGTTATCGGTGCATATTTGTGCTAGAAGCACAGCGGGACTTTTCAATTGAAAGTGCTTAATGCAAAGGGAGCGAGAGGGCTCATTATTACATGTCAATGTGGGTGTACCCCACACTCAAGACTTTTTAGCTCAAGACATGTTTTGCTACGTCAGAGATCCCAGAACTGAAAGTGAGATAATTTGGTGCACATCCTGTTTGTTTACACATCTCGATGAATCCACGTTCCTAAGAAAGAACATCGTGTCATCATTTATACACCCTCATGCCATTGCAAACTCACAAGAATGTGCGCAACACAAAACAAGCCCCTACTTCCATTGTAAGCTCACACGGTGTTCACACTGTTTTGGAAGTTTTTACAAACTGAGAGGTGAGTGTTTTCAAGTGCTAATCACCAGCATGCATGACAAATACCATTCACTCTCTGCTGTATAGTCAAATGTGCCTCGATCGGCTATAAGACACACAAGAACCAATGGTGTCGATGACATCGAACGACTCCATTGTTGAAAATGCATGATTATGAATGACATCCGAAAGCTATTGTATGAATTTAGAAAACTGGCAAATATATAACGGTATTGGCGATAACAGGGATATTACTGCAGTTTATCCATCGTTCTTCTCAGTAAGCGCACTAGACGGACACGTTTGATCGCTGCATTTGTTTATTTTTGAGCACGACACAGCCGGTCTAAAAAATACAGTTAAAAGTAGTTCAACCGTTAACCCTCATCCTTCCCTCGCAAACTCTAACAAATATTTCCCTCGCGGGTCAAAATGACCCGAAGCACTAAAATCCCTAAACAAATTTTGGTTCAGAAAGCTTATATAATTTCAATTTATAATATTTTTTAAATTTTCTTAGATTTTGTATTATTTTTACCTTTAAATTACTAGATTTTATCAATAAATCATAATTTATACATATTTCAAAAAATTCAAAATTTTACATATTTCTTAAATTCAAAATAACTGTTGCCTTATCCAGCTCAAAATATCTCACATTGGGAGTCTCAGGCGAACTCTTGTGGAAAAAACTCTCTATGCCACTAGATGGACTTATAGCTCTACATCAGGGGTGTCCAACCCTGGTCCTGAAGGGCTACCACCCTGCAGACTTTAGCTCAACCTGAATCAAACACACCTGAACCAGCTAATCATGGTGTTCAGGGCTGCTTGATAAGTACAGGTGTGTTGGAGCAGGGTTGGTCAACCCCGCTCTATATGGAGCAAATGCACTCTTATCCGCTGGGTCCTAAAGTCAGTTTATCTCTTCAGAATGCATTCAGATAACACATTATAAAGTCATTTTTAATTGAGAATTTGTTAGGTTTCTCTATGTTTATTGAAGCATTCCTCTTGTTCCATTCATTTCTAAGGGGGTCAAATTGACCCGCAAGGGAAAGATTTGTTAATTTATTCATTACAACCACAAACTCCTTGAATCCAGTCAAAACATTTGTGTGAGTATTCGTGGTTCAAGTGCGACAAAAGTCCTAAGGTCTTGGACCACTCGTGCCAAAATGACGCTCTTGCTTTGTTTGCTTTAATTCCACTGCCTTGCATCTTGTGTTTTTAAATGTTTGGTCTGAATGGCCCCTTATGTTTGGTCTGAATCGCACTGAAAATACGAGTGTTGGAAGCATTGACCAAAAAAGAGAAAAAGTTGAAGATAAATTATAGCATCTTTTGTTTGTTATTCAAAATGTCTTTAGATACCACGACATAGATGACCACAATAATCATGCAGTGAAAACTGGATATATTGTGACAACCCCACTGGTAATATTGACCACTACTATGATACACCAGAGAAAAAAGTTGCTGCCTTAAATTTTTTAAGTACAATCAACTTGGATGTATAAGTCATTTCAACTTAAATTACAAAAATAAGTTAAATCTTGTGTAACTTAAAAAAGGTGAAAATTGCTATTGCTTTAATTGATGTAAAAACATATTTTGTAATTAATTACTGATGATAAAATGGTTGCCAGTAAATGCTCTTGTTGTATGGATATCTTCAAAATGTCTCATCTCATGTCCCACAGAACTAAACCTGGGTTCAGAATGACACGAGGGGCAAGTAAATGATTTTTTGAGGTAAACCAACTGTCAAATGTTCAACTGTCAATGAAAGATGTTAACAAATGCATAAATGTAAAAAATATGGAGTGAAATGTAACATGGCTCCATCTCCCACAGACTCTGAGTGCAGTGTTTGCTTCTTAAAATAGTTTATTTGTGAATTTACACTGATTAGCAATACATCTAAAAGCATGTCCGTTAGATAACCATTTATATACGATTTCACAGGTCACAGAGAGGCTTGGCTCAAACTCGCATGCCAAAGCAAACAGGCCCTCTGAACCAGAGACTACAACAGAGAGGCATTAGTAAAACAGGGTGCAGAAGGTGTAAAAAAGTGTGATGCACATTCCAGTTAACGCTTGTGGGGTATGATCTACACTTCCTGAAAGCAAAAACCACAGTGCAATATGGAAACTGAAGCGAAAAGAGCAAAATAAGGAAACCGGCATGAAAAATGTAAAGCAATAAAATGAGTTAATCTCTCGAGTTGTCTCTCTAAACTCAGACCCGGTGCAGCTTTAATCCACGTCTGGCCCGCATTCAAACCCACATGCTATTTACACAGCTTAGAAGTGTCTGTCTCTCTCTCCGTGCCCAAGCCAGTACTTCACATTGCCCACTGGGATATACATCTCTCTTTCTCAGTGGTTCCGCCTACCCCCTACGGGACGCCTCGGCGAACACATTCGGGCCTAACGGAGTTCAAACTGAGGTCAAACTGCTAATCTTAAGCATTAGAGATTAGCTTTTGGTGAAATTTAGCACATTCTGTCCACAGAGTGGTGTCTCATGGGAAAGGGCGAAGCAAGCAACCTCTGAACTCCCGCCATGCATCCGGAGATGAGCAAATCAATCCAGTTTCAGACAGAAAAAAAACACACTGTACAATGCCGTTACTCAGGAAATCATAGCAACACTGATGCTTCAGAGACTTGTTGGATGGCGATGGCTGTCATAAGGTGTCGTGATGAATGATGTCATCGCCCAGAGCACTAGAACGAGCCTCCATGTGGGAGTTAAACGTCTAACGTGATGGGAATCAATCACACGACCCCGTGAGAGACATTAGGCCTGTACTTTTGCTTTGGGACAGAGACATTTCTTCAAAAATACAGTTTACAAATATATATTGTTTCTTATATGTTAACAAGTTTCCCTTCTCCACCCTTTTTTCCAAGATGCTAAAACATTTCTCATGTTTTTCGTATCGCGCCTCTTTCGACTGCCAAGTTCATCCATAGACACATTTTGTTATGTATATACCATATTAAAAAGTGCAGCACAAAAATATTATATATATATATTTATATATCATTAACATCACTCCAGTTTTCATATATTTTCATTACATGTGTTTAGTAATCCGAGCTATAACACGACTGAGAAGTCAGGCACCGCTACATTATCAGCCATATAAATTCAGGCTAGCAAAACATGCTTCAAGATTTCGGTTTTTTTTTACGTTGTTAAAGTATAGAAATGAGTACAAAACTGAATGGTTAAAACCTAAATTGTTTCATAATAAAAAAAGCTAAAGTATTTCATTAGAGATGAAGAGTGGATGTGCACGAAACCAAAATTAACCGAGATTACAGTTCACTAAAACGTGATTGCTCTGCTTTTTAATGCAGTTACACCTTTTCATTTGGCAAAGAGCAGTACGGAGAGGAGACTGGAGCGGCTCTACACAGGATCATCACGAATGCTGCTCAATTTCACACCGGCAATCACAGCTAAGAGAAACTAAATAAAACAAACCCTGTTAAAATAAGCCCAGAACGGTTTCCAGTGTGATTCCTCAGCGTCCCCTGTGTAGTGTAACCAATTACGCCTACCGTCCAACAACGCAAAGCAGAACTGACAGCATGAGAGATGACGTGGCGGATAGAAAAGGGGCTCATAAAAGGACTGTATGATAATCTAATAAACATACAATATGAAAACAAAACAAAACAATGCAGTATGGGCTCATCAACGAGATAAAATCATTAGGAAACTGTGTACAGAAACATTTTCAGTCTATCAGGTGAGAGAAGCCAGTTTCCCAGGAGTTCCCCCTCGCTTCTCTTCCTGTGTAAATCTCATCTCATGATCACGTGTACGTGGCACATCTCTGAAAGCGGATGTTACTCCATCTATTCACCGACTCCCGAAATAACGTGCCATGTTTTTGTCATACATAACCTTAAGGAAAGACTCAAAAACATAAAACGACAAACAGAAAGACAGACAGAGAGGGCATGGAGCCTCTCTCGCTCTTCCTCTAGGCTTCCACTTTCTCTTTCTTTTTGTTCTTCTTCAGGAAGGACGGGGTTCTGAACTTCTTCTTCTTCTTGTTGGGCGATTTGGAGGGCGAGCTCTCGGGCGTCAGAGCCTCTTCGATCTTCTCTCCCGAGCGCACGCTTTCCACGCTGGTGGTCAGCTGGCTCACGCGCTTGATGAGCTCGTCCTCGTCGCCGTGGTCGTCTTTGCCGTTGAGCATCACGCCGGTGTGGTTCTCTGGAAGAACACAAAGAATAATAACCAACACTTGCCAAACATTAACAGCTGTGCTAATCAACTTTAATTTACCTGCCAGAATAATTGTTTGTAGTGGAGTTTTTTTACTGAATTAGTTGTATTATTAATACACTGAACTAATTATTAGAAAAATAAGCACTAATAATTCTTCATGATACTGTATATTGATACGTGGCAACCATAAACAGACAAAAAAGTATTGATTTGCCCAAAGAATTGTTTGTGTTTATTGTATTATTAATAAATGTAATTAATAGAAAAAATACAATTCAATTCTTTCAGCTTTTATTTGCTGGAAGATTTGTTTGTGGTGGTGGTCGTTATTTATTGCATTATTAATACATTCTAAACTAATTAGTAGTAAAACTAAAGTAAAGTATCATAATAGATTTAATCATTTAAATCTTTAAGTTAAGCAAATAATTACACTAATTAATTATTTAATTTGCCAGAATAATAGTTTGATGAGTTATTATTTGTATTAATTGAATATTAAGTTTGACATTAAGTTACAAAATTTCTTGAACCCCCCCAAAATCATTAACAATCATTCACTAATGAACTTAATTTATTTGGCAGAAGAATTGTTTGTGGTGGTTATTTTTTTTATTTTTTTGTACTGTATTAACCGTTGAAAAACAGAGTTCGTACACTCCCATAGACTTCCATAGGAAGGAACTGAGGAATGCAAAAGTAAAGCGTGTCATGGAGCGACCAATAGTTCCAGCATTGTCAACGTCAGAGTATTTGCATTAGATTATTATTATTATTATTATAATTATTATTATTATTATTATCTATTGGCTTCAATAAATCTTACCCGCAATGAAGTGTTGGGTCTTCTATTCGCGGACCCTGTTTCTATTCCAGTGCGTCTCAAGCACACTCGCTGCATATGAGATTTTACTGCAGTAGTTGACCTCTCAGGAATCTCAAGAAGTGGAAACGCGTTATAGTTTACTATATAGTATACTATATCCAGATGCTTTCAGTCATATTTCAACAGTTTTTAGCCTCTCTGAGATCGTTCTGTCGAATGAGTTGCCCATTTAAGGAACAGCGTATCTAGCGCCTGGATATAAAGAGTTCAATTCAATTGGTTGCCCTGTTTTTTTTAAACACCATTTAAAACGTCTTTCTTGGGTTAAATTCTGTATATGCTAGCATCATTCATATTCACCTGTTGTGTATGCTTACGTGAGTATCATAAAATAACTCAAGAAAAGCATTAGCTTTATCTCTTCTTTATCTCTCCCCAGAATAAAATGCTACTGTAAAGCCTAGTCGATGCACATGATATATTGTGTTAATATTTACCAGAAATTGCTGCAAATACAGAGAAACTACTGCTTATCCTGCTTAATCCATTCAAACAGATTGACAGTGCAGGGTTGTCTGGAACTATTGAGAGCTCCAAGAAGCACGTGACGCGAGAACAAAGTGCGTCGAAACTTAGAGAAATGACAACTAATAAGTGATTCAATTCAAGTTATAGTGATACTTGACAACCACAAACAGCCAAAAGTTGTGAGAAATGTCTTAACCCTTTAGGCGCCAGAGGTTTTTTCCTTAAACGTTCGATTTTGACATCTTAATTTCAAAAGGCTATATCTTAAAAGTGATAAAAGATAGAGACTTCCTGTAAATTAGAGAAATATTAAGGATGACCCAAAGTTAATGTAGGGATTACATTTCCCATCTAATTTGCATATTAAGACGTCATATGGTGGTGCCCATCATAGATTATAGAATTTTCATGAAAAGTCACATGTTTAAATGCTAAAATGCAGCACTTCTTTCCCCCCAAAATGTTCCCCAACTTCTGTATGCTATATTACACAATACTGAATGCTTAGGTAAATAGTAAACATTAAATCATTACTAATAAATGGTAGAAACAAAGTGAATGCATGTTGCGGTTGGCCTTTTGCTGTAGGGATTTTCCATTTACTACATACAGTAGGCACTCTGATTCCATTT
Organism: Gobiocypris rarus; assembly: GCA_023029165.1. NCBI lineage: Eukaryota > Metazoa > Chordata > Actinopteri > Cypriniformes > Gobionidae > Gobiocypris > Gobiocypris rarus. The sequence goes on along the minus strand of CM040929.1, from coordinate 25,932,810 downwards.
ATGTGGCACATATATATTATATATTATGCATAATAGCCCCACTGCCCTGCGTCACACCACATCTGCTCCTGCTATGAGCAGCGCGGCCAGATCTGTGTCATGCGATCGGCCCGCAGCCGAGTGTGCACAGCTTGGATGGATTACTGTCATTGTGACTCCCCATCCTGCCTCCACGTTGCCCCATAACAGTCCTATGAATACTTCGACCTCGTCTAACATACCCAGTGGCATTAGACAAAATCTCCACCACAATACTGTCGCCGCGATTGCGGAGAGGCACACGGTCAGAAGACGCATCATGGCTCGCGCGGTAAAAATCTCCCGCAGCCGCCTCGTTCCCCACAACACCAACACTCCTGCTAACTTCCAGATGAAGACTCCGAGCCCGGGAAACATTGTTCCCACCACTGACATTGGGCATAGGACCATCTACATTGGGCAAAGGATTCACCGTTTGTGCTTGGTGTAGGGCTATACTTTCACTTTCAGAATCACCGTCATCTTCTGACAACAAATAGAAACAGGGTCCGCGAATAGAAGACCCAACACTTCATTGCGGGTAAGATTTATTGAAGCCAATAGATAATAATAATAATAATAATTATAATAATAATAATAATAATCTAATGCAAATACTCGCTGACGTTGACAATATTGCTCTGATAAAATGGCTCACTCGAACACGAGCTCCGCTTTTTTTCGCACTGATTCAATGCGCTCTTGCTCGAAGATTTTGTATAGAAGCATGACGTTTTTTTGAGTCAGGGATGAAGTATGACATGTTTGCCATCTAGTGGAGGGGAGGTCAAACGAAATTCGATACCCTATTTGACAAAATCGGCCGTTTTATTCAGTGCCGCATCTCGTCGAGTAAACTCGACCGTGGCACCTAGAGGGTTAAAATGTTTGTTGTGTTTATTGTATTACTAATCAATTAAATTATTAACTAATAATAAATTAATAGAATTCTTTTAAGTTTCAATGTTGCTTAGCAAAAACAACAACAACAAACAGTTGTGCTAATGAATTTCATTTTATTTGCTGGAAGATTAATTATTGCATTATTAATAAATAATGAACTAATTAGTAGAAAAACATGAATCGTAATATATTTAATTAAATTCTTTAAGCCAAGCGAACAGTTGTGCTAATGAATTATTTATTAAAATATAATTATTAATATTAATAAATAATGTCCATCATTAATGATTCTTCACGCAAATAAAATACATTAGTTATATTTGTAATGTTTAATTTTTTCAAGGAAACAATTGCACTAATGAATTTGATTTTATTTACGTGAAGAATTGTTAAAGATGGTGGACATTATTAATGCATTTATTGCATTATTAATGAATTCTACACTAATTCTTAGAATAAAAATGAATAATCCATTTTTAAATTGTTTAATAAATAATGTTGCTTAGAAACCTACACTCTAAAAAATTCTGGGTAAAAAACAACCCAATGTTGGGTCAAATATGTACTAACCCAGCGATTGGGTTGTTTAAAGCAAATATTTAACCCAACCGCAGGGTTAAAACAACCCAGCATTTTTTAGAGTGTATGGTTTAGAATAAATGTTTGATTATTATCATACTTTCTTATTAATATTATTTAAAAGGAGTTAAATTATACATTTATAATAAATTATTAAATTATCATATTGCCGCCCCCCAAATAAAAACTCACTCAGCTTTATTTAGCTTTAAATGGAGTTAAGCGGAATGGCAGGTGAATACTGCATATTTTATAAAAAGTCACATGAATATTTAATAAAAAGCCTTTTGACTATCAGATTCACGTCTAAATTAGTAACACCTAAGGTTGCAGAAGTTAAATGTTGCATCATTGCAAGAAGCTCTGTGGAAAACTGTCTATACACTTCAGATAAACATGTTGAAAGCGTCCGTAATTGTTTGTGGCTCATCACAGGTCATGTAATGCGTCTAGTTGGGTAACCAGCGAGTTTGATGCAACTGGTTCGAGAGAATAGGCCAAACGCATCCGAATTCTCACGCAACACTTTATCGCTTATCAGGATTTCTTTTATGTAAGGCTTCATCTTCAGTTTAAGTAAGGCTCTCTACTTCTTGCAGACGACTTAAATTTACTCCTGAATTATAGGAGACAGGTACTGCTTGTTTTATATAAAGGCAACATCCCAGAAGAGCAAGGTAACATCCTGCCAGATCGTTTTGCAACACCCATTTTAACATGTTGCAAAAAGATTGAAAACAGGACAGTTGATTTCAAAACTACACTGTAAAAAAAACTTGCAGCATTAAATTTAAGTACAATCAACTTCTGTGTAAGTCATTTTAACTTAAATTACATTAAACTGACTATTACAAAATTAGTTGAATCTCTTATAACATAAAAAAATTAAGTTTAAAACTTATTTTGATAAGTTGAGGTAATGTAAAAACATGTTGTCATGATTTATTGATCATGTCATTTAAAATATGAATACATAATACTTTTTTGTAATATTTATATGTATATACTATTATAGTATTTATTAGTATTTGAATTCTTAATGTTCGTTTTTGTAATTTTTAGTGCTGTTAAATAAAAAAAAATGTGTTTATATAATGTGTGTGTATAATTATGTAAATATAAATACACACACGTGCATGTGAATTTTTTATATTTATATCAAATATTTACATTTATATACAATATATAAAGGTACAATATAGTCAGAAGATGTATATGCAGAAGATGCTGGAAAAGGGAAGAGTTTGCAGGACCTGAAGAACATTGGGAAGTTAAAAGTACTAAATAAAAAAAAAGAACACGCATTTTGTATTATCTCTCTCGTTTTGTTAAAATTATTCACAATTTTTTTCTGCAAGCGGTTCACATACTTTTTCTTGCAACTGTATGTGTGTGTATTTATATATACACATAATTATTATACACAGCACACACACATATATTATGCAAATTATAGTATTGTATGTGCTTTTGTCATTTTTAAAATCTTTAATTCATTTTTTTATTCTTCATAATTAATTCTAGTACTTCAATGGAAACTTGTTTATTTCAGCGAATTTCCAAAGGCAACATTTCAAAGTTGTTCTTTTGAAATTTTTAATGTCAAATGTATATTTTAATTCAGCTTCAACTATTAGAAATGACTGAAAACTGCAATGTTCATAGTTTTAGTTTCACTTAATAAGAACAACACTGATGTGCACTGCAGAACAATAACAGCACAAAAGCAATCAATTCTAACCTATGAAAATGAACCACTATTAAATTACACATCTGCATGTTCCAATACAAGCAATCTCACTGCCTGTGTTTCTGGGTCAGCCTTTAATACCTTCTTTAGCTGGAGTGTTTTGAGGAGACTGAGTTTGGGACACTGACTGAGAGAGTGTGGAAGCGTCGTCTGACGTGAGCTGCTCTTCATCTGCAGGAGTGAGTTGGTTAGTGAACAGACAGGCAGGGAGACAAACAGTTAGAGAAGTAGACAGGTTAGCATGCAAGGGCATTGTCACAGCTGTAAGACACTCATCTTGGCTGGATGATGTATTCATGTTAGTTCGGTGCAAGTCACACCGTATTGATTTTTAGCTTTAAGGGGCAGTGAGTTACAACATTAGCATTGACTGGGTCGTATATAAGTGACATGGGGAACAGGAAGTGAGGTGCTTTTAATAGAAAAGAGGTGTCATGCATCTCAGCGGTCTTTATTCATTAGCACCAGTTTGGAAGGTAAAGTTTTGGGTTGGCAAGGCTGCATTTATTTGATAAAAATACAGCAAAAACAGTAATACTGTGAAATAATGTTGCAGTTTAAAATAATTGTTCTCTATTGTAATATATTGTAAAATGTAATTTATTCTTTCATCATCATTACTCCAGTTTTTGGTCACATGATCCTCGGAAATCATTCTTATGATGATTAACATTATAAATGTCTTTACAGTCATTCGTGATCAATTGAACGCTCCTTTGCTGAACAAACAGTGTAAAGTGGCGGGGCTCGTGAGCGTGTTTTACCATCTAATCCGAAGTGCTGTCGTTCTACTCTCTTCTGGTAGTCGTTCATCTCCTTCTCGATCAGCTCGCTGAAGGGGTTTGGAGGAAGAGGGTCCGTCTGTTCCTCGCCATCGCCCATGTACGGCTGCACGTGTGTGCGTGGGCAGAGCAGAGAACACAAAATAAGACACTAGAATTGCACCTCGGTAATGAAATGAGTCATGACGACAAAAACGACTCAAAACACACAGACCATCAGGCATGTTAATCACTGTGCATATAAATGCGAAACGTGTCGCAAATAGCCTAATATTTAAAAACACAAAAATGAAGTAGGAACACTGCAAATCCAAAACTACAAATATAACAGTGTGACCTCATGCAGAACTGAAAATTGTGATCGTTTTCAACATAACGACGAACAAAACACCCTGGGCTTTTACCTTAACTGGCGACTGGGCCTTAAAGAGAAAAAAGAGCTTCATAAGACCATGCTTTAAAATACGAGACCTTTGCCCCACATGCTGATGCTCATTTCACCAACACAACTGATCCCGCCCCCACTGTTCAACTGTCTTTGAGAGGATCTGGCGCTATCTAGTGGAAGTCTGTGCAACCCTTGCTTGGCTGTTCAGGATTCATACATGGTTTATGATACAGGGATGCAAACACATATATGGTCAAAAAAGAGAGAGGTAACAAACACAGTAGCGGTTCACCCATGCTCATTAGCGCTCAGTGTTTTGATTTACTAGCTCATATTTACTGTTTGGTGGAGGCAATCCAGAATTACTGTTGGTGAAACCCCCAAAAAACTCTTCGGATCTGCACGATTCACACAAGTCACCCAAACTGACGTGAAAAAAGCGGGAGGCGCCAAAAAGCGCACTGTTTGCATCCCTGATGATAATGCCGTTCTGACACTCACCGGCGGTTTTTCCACCACAATCCCTGCAAGCCGCTGTGATTGCGGTCCCGCTGTCATCATATCAAACCGGTTCTGTTCGCGAATCTGAAAAGATCACAGGAAAGAGGTTTAAGACCCAATGACATCAATGGAATGGTGAATAGTGATGCTTTCCCAGCTATTAGCATTATAAATCCAGCAAAATGCATATTTATTTTTCAAAATGTTAATGTACATTTATAACATTAAACTTGTGTTATATTACCTTGACATTAAAGCTAGTTAGAGCTGCTGTGTGTGTGTACTAATAAAAGCTGAGGGACTATTGGAAAATTTGACCAACATAATCTCTCAATATTGTTTTCTTCAAGTCACAGAAACACTTTCACGGCTTTTCCCCCTTTTGTTATTAGGGAAAAATTGGAACGCAATTATATTGTTGTAGTTAGGGCTCTATGATTTTCCGCAATTTTTCACATTGCGGAAGTCATAGTGCCCTAACTACAACAATATAATTGCGTTCCAATTCAGTCATAAAAACGGGATAACGTGAAATCTGTCAATTCTGCATGTTCTGCGTGTCTCTGTGAGAACAAATGGTTTCAAATGGTCACCCCGCATGACGCTTGTGGTGTTTTCAGCCGCTGCTGCCTCACTATATGAGGATATGAATGCATGAACTTCATCTCCAGAGCCGCTCTGACAGTCACATTATGAGCATTTTACCACTTCATTTGAGAAAAACTACATCATATAAATACAAAGAGACTCAAAGTTCTTCACGGCAGCCCGTCAAAATAAAAGTTTGGTTTAAATTATTTGTTTAAATTGTGACAAATATATTACTGTTGTAAAGTAGAATGTAGCTATGTCTTAATGTAATACTACTAACAATATATATATATATATATATATATTTTTTTTTTTAAGTATGTTTAATTTCATATGATTTATGCCTTCATTTAACTGCCAGAAACATTAAAATACACAACACAGAATTTCTGAAATTTTTTTTTTTAATAAATACATTTGTTTTATATTAATTCAGTTAATTAGACATGCTTTTTGATTATTACATTTTTTTAAATAAAACAGAATTTGGGAATAATAAAACTTATTTCATAGAACCTTAAACAATTATTTTTGTTAAACCTTTAAAAAATTGTTAAATTGTATAAGTTTTATGAGTTAAGTTAATTAGACGTGTTTTTTGATGACTAAAATGTAATTAAACCATTCAAATGGAATACAGAAATCTTAAAAATAGAAAACTGAATTTAGTCAAAATAAAACTTATTTCAGCCCTAAACAGTTTCATGATTTCAATTAACTAGAAGTGCTTTTTGATTACTGAAATTTAATTTAACCATTAAAATGGAGTCCCAAAAAAAGAGAAAAGTTTGGGAATTTGGGGAAAAAATAAAACAAATTTTACAGGGCCCCATGTAGATTTTGACTGCCACTATAAAAGTTTGCCTATGACAACTTCTGCATCTAGACTCCATGAAACCATCTGATCGCACACACAACTCACCTTATTTCTCTTTTGCAGAACTTCACTGGGGTTTGTGTTCAGAGGAACAAACTGGTTGGGATCTTCAATGCGGATCGGAGTCCCACTGGCGTTACCTCCATCATCTGACTTCATCCACTGCAGAGATTTAGTAAAAGAAAGAGATTTAGTACAGAATTCAAGAAAACAAATGCAGACTGAGATTTGTTTAGAAAGATAAAGCCCTCTGCTGCCATTCAGGGCTGTTTTGAAAGAGTTGCAACAAATGTCTCTGAAGTACACATTATTGCCATGAAATGATGTGCACAAAAGTCTTGTTCTGAGCTAGATCTTGACTTGTTAGCAATGGTTTACAATTTGCTCCTGGTGAAAATGCAGCCAAAGATGCAATAGTAAAGCCTTGACCACTAGAGGTCAGTGTTTTCTTTTGGAATCAGTGGTGTTCTTCAGACGGCTGTCAGAAGTTATGAGGCTTCAAAAGTTTATCTGTGATGACAACAGAAATATGCACTGTGTCTGCCGCTAGACTGTCAGGTATGCCCAGGAAATAACCACATTCTTGCTCTTCCACCAAATCCACCTGAGGACTTTCTGATGTGACAGATTTACTATTACCTTAACAGCAATCCGCTTTTTACTTTTAGCATGCAAGGCTTTCAAAAACATGATCTCACCATGGTCTTGGTGCGTCCGTTCTCCTCGCTAGCCCCGTCCGACACGTTCACCTTCATGTAGCAGTTGGGTGAATTGAGCCAGCGTGTTTTCTCCCTCTGCTGTCGCTGCTGCAGTAACTTCAGAGGGAAACGCGGCGTGTCGTCGTCATCGAACATGAACGCCGTCACTGTTGCCGGAATCTCTACTTCGCTCTTGTGTCGCGGTTTCTCCCGCACGATGGGGTGTCGGTACGTGTAGCCTGTCCTGTAACCCTGAAAGTAAATATACAAGGATGAGACGCATTCTTAAATCATTGAATTGCGTTCAATGAATCGAAGGCCTCACTTTGAATAGGTTTACATAATGAGCCACTGCTTGAAATCTGTCTTTGCAGAAGGTGCACAGAAGCCACAAAAGACAGTTTTTAAGAAGCACGTTCTGTAACCATATCCTGAAACTCTCCAGCATAAGCGGGAAAAACACATCGCTTCACTGGAAGCGGGTTCACTGAGCGACGCACCATATCATTATCATCTTCCACATCACTCCATTCTTCTGCCTCGGCTAGGAAAACAGACTTTCCACATGCCTGCATTCTTCCCTATCTCACATGGACGGAGAGAAAAAACAGCACAGTCTGCACAGCTGGAGAAAGAAGAGAAAAGTTGTGGCAGGAGTGCTTTTCAACTCTAGTTCGTTTCTCGCTTTTACATTTTGTCTGCCTATTAAGAGGACGGCGAGCGGGGAAAGAAAAAGGCTCAAAGAAGTGATTTTCCAGTCTCTCCGCTCTGATTTTTCCTCTTAAACACAGTTGGTCAAGTAGTAAGTAGTCATTTAGCGGACTGCTTTTGGCTGTTTTCACACTTGGCACGGTTGCTTGGAGTTCAAATCCTGTTTCTGTATCACATTGGGAGATGATTGGCACAGAGCTCTTTGTAAATGTACTTGAGTCTCACACAAACATACCAGGTTGTCCAGCATTCTCATGAGCGACTCGAACTCCAGCTCTCCCACCCTCCACTTGTGCTGAGAGCCCATGTTGACCCCGGCTTGTGCTACCCCCTGTGTACGAGGTTTAAACTTCTCCAGATCCAACACGATCAGGTTCTCCACTCCTCCAGCACATGAGAACGCGTTCACCTAGAGAGACAGAGACATCAGACATCTATGACACAAAAGGCCAGTTCTGGATCACTTTGCAGAAACTAAGCACAGTTTAACATTTAGCTTAATGGTGATGTTTGGTTGCGTTGTCTAGCAAAACCCCTTTAGGGGCTTTAGCTGTGTCATAATATAGTTTATATTTAGTGACAATAAACAATTTGCTATATGGTATATTATATCGCTATGTGTAAGAGTACTGCATGTAAAGCTGAATCTACTAAATACTGAACTTTAAAAATATCCCTGTGGACCACAGCTTACACAATTTGGCCAAAGAGCACCAGACGTTCCGCTAGCCATGTGCATTAGTGTAATGCTCTAAAAACATCACCCAAACCCAATTCAAAAATGCATTATCCATCATCATCAAGCATTTTACCTGAATTTCACAGGCAAACTGAGCGTTGTAAATGTAGTGAAAGGCCTCTTCAATGGTCTCCCCGAGAGCTACAACCCCATGATTCCTTAAAACCAACACCTGCAACACAAACATACTCAGCTTGGGGAAAAATATCTCGCATTTACAAACATACTTTCATCATGCAACTGTCACTAGGTATTGAATTGCGGTATTTTGTGAGGTTGTTTACCTTCGCTGATGGTCCGAGGGCTTTCTGCAGCTCCAAGCGCTCATCTGGCTCATCCAGACTGCCTTGGTAGTTGTAGTAGGCAATGTCACCCAGGATCAGAGCCTCCTGAGAGATGGGCAGCAGGCCGCACTTCATAGACGACACCTGACATAACAGAAGAGATGAATGCATGGCGATTCATAATTTCTTTGAAATAAACTGAAGCTGGTGTAACTGGGCGTATACTTACAGCAGCAGTGGCCGGTGTGCGTATGTGAACGATGCAGCGCACGTCGGGTCTCATGGAGTAGATGGCAGCGTGAGGGCTAAAGCCGTCCGGGTCGATCTGCAGGTTGGTGGAGCCCTGATCGATCACATCGCCGAGAATATTCACCTTCACCTGGAGAATGATAGAAACACAAATGTAGCCTAGCAGTTAATAATCACCTAAAACACAAACAGCAGTGAGGCTAAGTTCTACATTAAAAATAAATATCTGATTACTCATGTCGGAGACCTTATTAAACAAACCAGGAGCATCAATACACAGACTGTAGGGCTCTATTCCCTTCTCTACGGTGTCCAACACATTCAATCATTCCCTATTAATCCTGACATTGTCCAGCTAATCAGGAAGGAACCGTCCTTAATGTTTTTAATACGCTTCTATTTCCTGGTAACCTCGATAAAGGATGACCAATGGGGGGAAAAAATCCAGGAAATTTAGAGCTTAATTAAGTTCAAAAGTTTGGGGTTGGTAAGATATTTATTTTTCTGAAAGAAAGAAATTGATACTTTTATTCAGCAAGGGTGTCACATTTATAATTTTAGATTTCTAGATCAAATAAACACTGTTCTTTTGAACTTTCGATTCATCAAAGAAGCCTGAAAATTTTTTCTTTTCCACAAAAATATGAAGCAGCACAACTGTATTCAGCATTGATAATAAATCATCATATTTATTCAAACATCACTTCTTTTAAATTGTGATAATATTTCACATTACAGTTTTTACTGTATTTTTGATTAAATAAAATGCAGCCGACTTTAAAAAAACATTAAACCTCAAACTTTTCAATGCTAGTGTATCTATAAATGATTTATCAATCATTGTCTGTTTGTGTTTGTCATGAGAAGTGAATGAAGATGCTTGTGCATGTCTGATTCCTCTAGAGCTCTGATTAAATATCGAATTGCATGCTGGTCCTGTAACAAGCCTCCCAACATGCCCTTCACATGCCTGTCGATGCCGCACCCCATATCACTACCAGCTCAAAATAAACACACAGTACCTCTGCTGCTAATGAACGCAGAGTGACATCCAACCTCATGCAGATCATGTTTACACACGGCCACTAATATCACATGACTGTTTTGACGTCTATCTCATGCAGTTCTTTCTTCATTGGTTTAATATTGTGTATTAAAGTGGTCACAGGAAGTTGGTTCTCTTCTATATTATATGGACATATCTGCTGTATTATGCCACCGCACTAATGCTAATGGACTGAAACAAGAACTAGATGTCAGGAAACTCTCTCATCTGAGTTGTAGCTAAGTAATAGATGCTAAGAGTAGAGTAAATGCTTTAATCAGCGTGTAAGTGTGCTTTGAATTCTGTATTCACTTTTGCTGTAAACTAGTCCAGCAATGGATTTTTGAGGAGTGAAAGAAACACGTTTAACAGCGCAAGAGGCATAAAAAGGCAAAAACAAAGTTACAATTTCCTGTTACACGAACATTTGGAAAGGTTTACAGCAGTTGCTTCATAGACATGAAATCTCATTATGTAAACGTAAACGCTTGCTTTAGAAAAACACTACTAATCAACACTGCGGTTAGGGATTTGAACACACTCCTTTAGATGGTTGACATTTATCACTTCGTGGGCGAAATCCAGTCATGTCAAAAGAAATCTACACAGCAAATCATTTCCCCATGCAGATTTTGCAAAGGGTAAAAGTTGGATTTGCTGCACTGACCAACAGAAAACTGCTTGAAAGTGACTTTAGTGTGAGCTGTGCTTCATACATCACTACACTGATTAAAAACAGATTATAGACCTTTTTTTGCGGCCAATAGATTTGCTAACGTGGCCACACCTTTACCCTAAATACCATTAAACTTTGGTATGTAAGCCATCCTGGAGAGTTTGTGCTATTGACATTAACTCTTTCACCACCATAGAGGAGATTCTGTCATTTATGAGTTATGGCAATCTGTGTTTTCACGGTTATATGATAGGGGGCGCAGTTAGGCATCTTCTGAAATAATACAGCATCTCCGAATCCTAAAACAAACGAAGATAATGATCTGCGTAAACCAGGGCTTAATCTGAAATCGCCCCCCATACCCTCAAATAGGGCAGTATTTGAGTGGACAGCCATTTGTAGTAATGTCCAAAACCATGGTGAACATTATCCAGTGCACTCATTCAATCCCACAATGCACCGCAATAACAAGTGTATAGCTGATGAATGCTCAACAGCTGTATAAATTCACTCACTTGTTTTCATTCACTCCTTCAAGGTGAACAGTATTAGTGGACTAGCGTAGAGAATAGTGAATGAGGGTTTAGGGGGTGATTTCGGATTCAGCCGAGGAGAGATAAAAGTTGTTTACACAGAAGTTAGCTAACGCAATCATTAAACATTCAACAGCATATAAATCAAAACTGCCTAAGGTTACCATATGAAATGTCGAAACCCATGAAGAGGTTTAGGACTGTGCAAGCTTTGAGAGTGTTGATGGATTTGATCTCCGAAGATTCAGAATGACATCAAAACATGAATTATCAAAAATGTACTACAAAGGAGAGAGCAAAGGCATAACTACACATTAGAATATCATGAAGACTTGGCTCATGACAGTGAGTTTTGCATGTGCATTCTCTCCAGGAAGTAGTAAAATCCACTGTTAATGCAATCTTCTTCTCTGTTAAGGGGCTTAGAGCACTAATGAGTGTACAAGAGAGAGTGTGAAAGTGACTTATCATATAGAGGGTTAATAAAACTGTGACCCAGATTGCTGGCCTCATTCCAGTGGGCACCAACCCACAGCCACGCCCACAGAAGCGGAGAACAGGAGCTCTGAATGACTGTCAGCAACACTGCGATCTCTCTCACTCATACACACAAATACAAAAAATCCTGTATGTTCTGACTATGCAAAAGAGATCAGGCTTTATCCTACTCTCACTGTCTAAAACACACAGTCCACACAAACAGAAACTGGACAAACCTGTATTGGCTCTGATCCATAAATAAAAGGTCAACAGCACCTATTAAAGCCTATTATACATGGCCAAGAGTGCAGGAGCAAAGAAATCCGCCACGATCCTGAAACGGCACAATGACTGACTGTGAAAAATGTGTTTGTCATGGCAGTGGCCGTAACTCTACCCCAAACACAATCCTGCACAGCGCAGCATTAAAACCAGCGTTAGCCAGCGCAAGAGTGCAAGTCAGACACCGATACCGCCGCTCACCTCAGGTGTCTTCAATTCTGTTCACTGAGACATACATGCTGCAGAGAGGAGGACAAATGTGCTTCACAAATTCATTCAGCATTAAATCACCTGATAGGCAGGAATTGGTCAAAACAGCATCCACCACGAGCAGCATGTCAAAACTCATTATTAGGCCGGTGGTAGAGAAAAACGCTCTAGTGAAACCTCAAGAACTGGTTCAACTCTGTGTGTCACCAACTAACTCAAGGGTTGCAGATCTAAGGCCAGAAACAAAGCATGAATGCAGATGCAAATGCTTATATAAACTTGATATGTGCACTTTTGTGCGACAGTGGTGGTAAAAGACCTCAGTACTATGTAGAAGGAATAATAGCATTAACGTCTAGTCTCATTAAACCAGATGTGTTAAGGTAGATAACAGCATTTTGACTTGAGTTACTGAGCATGAGAATCTGGAGTTCAGAATCTGATTTGACTCCAGATCCAGTCTGAACAAGTGTAGACAAATCGTTTGGTCATCTGAAATTATGAAAATTTTTTTTGGAAGCCAGCTTTATTGCAGGGTCAATTCCAGGATTTTTAAAATGGGGTGGTACAGGGAGAGCCAGTCAGGGGGTGACCATGGGAAATCAGAAAATTGATTGAAAAATGTAAAATTTAATGAACAGAGATGTGTGGTTAGTGGTCAAATCGTGTCAATCCTCTTTAAAAAAACTCTGCAAATCAGTAATTGACAGCCCTCTGATCCAATGGCATTGGTCATTGTCAGATTTACAGTACTCTAGCCCAGTGGTCCTCAACCAGGGGTCCGACAAACAAACAGCAGCCGCTGGCTTTTACAGTTCCTCCTGAACCAAAACAACGAGCTTATGCTGCGTTCACACCACGTCATAACCGTAATTACGAGATCGCAACCAGTGACGTTCTACCCGGAGCTGTTCACCTCCTTAGTTTCTAAGTCAACACTATCAATGTCAAAATGAATCTGCAGCAGTCAGGTGGTACAACTAGAGCTCTAAGTTGTTTACATTCATTATTACTGTAATGTTATGTGCTTTGAAACATGAGTCATTTTAACGCCGTCTCGTGTTCTGCAGACTCTGCTCTGTGCGTTCATGTATTTTAAATGAGGCTTTGGAGAAGCTCTGAAGGGATGGATCTTATTATTTTAAAGCTAGCATGCTAATGTAAGCCTCTCCAAAATTGCCTGCCCTACCTTTAAAAGATGCACGCAACTCTAGTTTAAAGTACAAAGACATTTTTATCTGTCAACATCTGGAGAGAAATATCGCAGTAACTGGACAGGGATGAAACTTTCTAGTGCGTCTGGTGCAAACGCACACGCTATCAAATGGAGTATACTTTAAAAAATCTGTGTGTTTAACATCAAAACTGGAGTATACTTAGGAGAATTTCCTAAATGTTCAGTGCTGGGGTTTTCCAGGACCAGGATTAAGAACCACCACAATACGATTACAAATTAATAAGCATGAACAACTACAGGCACTAAAAGCCTCCGACTGACATGAACGCACAGGCTAGTAGAATCCAAAACCCGCTCTGAGAGTTCAAAGAAACAAGCGGCTGATGAAGCATGTCAAACATTGGCAATGATCAGAGAGCCCAGTCAAGGTCTGCCAACACGTTCCCTTCTGTGCACGGCACATTAAATTCCCAAACACAAAGAAAACAACATATTTCAACTAATATTACGGTCTGGACAATATTAATGTCTTAATTTAAACAGGCCGTTAGACCACTAAGAAAATGGAAATGCCAAATCAGCATTAAATTTAAACTAAGAAGCTATTTCATCAAAACTGAAGCATTAATTAATAATTTATCATTTAATCAACATAATATGTAACCTGATAAATTAATTCCGAAGGTAAGAGCGACAAAAGCCTGAATCAAATCTATTTTCAGTCCTACTGGAATGTGAGTTTGAGCTAAAGTCACTGCTCAAAGTGACCCCGGCAGCCCTGTGGGTGTGATGCTCAAGCCGTTCCCAGAACTGCTATCAGGCTCTGCTGTGATAACGTGAGACAGACAGTTTGTTTACCAGATTGGATGCAGAGGCCTCAGCGAAGGACAGCCCTCTGGGGATGATGAGGATATGATCCTGCTCCTTACTGACACGAACCTACAAGTTGTAAAAAACACAAATAAGCAGCTGTGTTTTTCTTCTGATCAAGTTAGCTCAAGGTTTTTTAATCCGTTCCAAAAGGCATCCAAATATTGAGAAATGTGGATATTTTCCTTTTTTAACACATCAGCATGAGCAGAGATGCCACAAAATTATAATGACAAACAGCATCTTTATCCCTTGACGGGCATTCAAAAGTAGCCGTGTATAATTTAATAATAATATAATAGTATAATATGACATTACTGGGGATGAAATTAATGGAAGGATTATTGAGTTTCTTGGCTCAATGAATTAAACGGAGTGTCTGATTATGGGAAGTATAATGTTTATTGCCAGCAGGAATGGATTGCAAAACATTGGATAACACCATGTACGTCATTCACTTTCATTTCCTTGTTCTAAAATACTGACTCAACTGTAATATTTAATCTTTGGTACCGATATATAGAAAGCTTTGCCTTACTGTGATGTAACAGCTTGTGAAGTGGGCCCAGCTGAACAGGTCCACTATTCTGTAGAGGCTGGCCAGTTTGCAGCGCGTCTGTTTCTCTCCCTTCACCATAGTATTGGACTCCATGCTGAACATGTCGTTTATTGGGGTCACCATGCCCAAACCTGAGAAAACCGGAAACAATTCAAGAACAGATCAAAAACACAGCACAAGCAAATTGCTGTGTTTCTTTCTTGTTTGTTCATGTTAACAGGTTCAAATCATCTAATAAGAAGTATCAAGACGTTTATTAATGAAGCCACCTGAGCATACAAATTTAAAATAGACATTTTAGTACTGCACTCATGGGAACATGGACAACAAATTGGTATGTAAATCGATACCTGATACTGACCAAACTCAGACTCTAAGTGTGTCCTAATTAACTGATAACACCTCAGAAGTGTCCATTAAACACTGATATGCCGGAAATCTAATAAAGATGTTTTAGTAAGACTCAATTTATACAACTAAAAACACTCCTGAAATCAATTTACCGTAGCTTATTTAGAAGCTTTAGGGATTCTGGTTAAAGAAGAATAAGGAAATCCAATAGTAGTGTAAAAAAATATTGTAAATGCTCTTCACATCTACAATAATAATTTGTTTTTAGATCTATAGTTAAAGCAGTGTATATTCCTCATCCTTGAACTACAGATGGCTAAACAATCGGGAACTCACTTTAGACCTTCAGTTATTACAAGTTTAGGGAACACATCCTTGAGCTTGTATTCCAGCACTCTTTCTCGAGCTCCACTTAGCTAACCTTTCCAGAGTCAAACTGCAACCAAAATAGTTGCAAATGCAACCATTTTTTGATAATGTTCGAGTTAAAATTTCACACTTTGCACTGGTGCGAGTGCATAATGTTCAGGTTGTTTTGGTACCTGGCTGGCACATGTACTCCGTTAACCCTTTGACGCTTGCAATCACACCGGTGTGATTAGAACGGTCAGTGCATCACGTCATCAACTGCTAAATTCCAATTACTTGCATTTCAGAACTCCACTTTGAATTCCAAATGGCTATACACCTCTTTCCAGAACTCCACTTTACTAAACATTCCGGGGCTCCACAATCTTGGGCACTTGGGCTCACGATGCTGTTGGGAAATGTAGCCCAGATCTCATCCTAGATCTGGAGTTGACAATACGTTTCAGAACTCGTCTTTGAACTCTAGATTGCTATATGTTCGGAACACACTTTCCAGAAACTCCACTTGACTAAACATTCTAGAACTCATTTCAGAACTCCAGTACAGTGTAAGATTCAGAATTGCTTTCAAAATCTCCATTGAATAGACGTAATTTATGTGTGCAGTCATAAATTGTCTGGGCAAACTAGGAAAGGAGCTATGATTTTTGAACTATGTATACATAGTACATTAAACTCTTATTTATAAATATCAGATCAAGCTATCCATGATATGTTCTAGAAAATACTCTAGACCTATAGATGGTTTAGGCTCTGACTCTGAATGTACAGTAAATACTGAAAGGGGTTCACAGAAGTTCCACTGATTAGTTCCGCATAGCAGAGCACAGAGAGAAAACAGACACATGTGGAGATCTGGATGGAGTGATAAGGGAGGAAGTAGTAAGATAAAAGAATGCAAAGGCTTTCTTGAGTAGGCTGGTCGTATTTCCTATCAGCTATTATTTAGTGACCTGTATGTAAAAAAACCCTCATCTTTTCTCTTGTGCTTTTAACCATTTGTAACTGCATTTGTATATGTTTAAATGTACAGAACTTTGGTCAACCAAGGTTGTTTTTAAATGTGCTTCATGAAATTACTTGGAACTGTATAACTCTGAACAGGTGGAGGAGTGGGGCAGTCTGTGACATTAAAGGAATGAAGGAATGTGGAGATGCACCATGGCGATACTCACTGAGGGGCGAGGTGGAGAAGCCGGCTACGGAGCTGGCCATGAAGAAGTCTGCGATCTGCCGCAGGGCGAGCAGTCCTGCTGGGTTATTCCCCTTGTTCATCTGTTCCTGGATCATTCCCTCTAGCTCATCCCTAAATGCCTGAAAGAGAAAGCAAGCATGAGATTAGAGATGTCTTACACACCGTAAAGAGAGATGAACACACAGCTGTAATCCTCTCACGCTCCTGCACATTTAAACCTCTATGTACAGTTTTACCACTTGCATCTCGACACCTAGTTAAGTATATTAACCTAGAGGCCTACTCCACTCACTCTGAAGAGCTAGAGGTGACCAAACAGAAGGATATCCGAAGTTCTCTACAAGACAGTGAAGGATGAAAGTAACATCACACTGTCTTAAAGTCTTTGGTTATGTCCACTGGAACCTTGAAACTGTATTTTCAATGTTTAAGGAAGGAAATCATCCATAACTGGTATTTAAAACCAGTGATAAAGCTCTTCTGTATGCTGTGCTGTTATTCTGCACACCTGCTCGGAGTCTCAGGCTGAATGATGAAAGGGTTCAGATAAAAGAATGAATCTCAGACACTGATGGACTGCTCACATGCTGCGGGTAATAACAGAGGAGATCCATTGACACAACACCTCAGTTATGGTGACTTCATTCTTACTGTACAACTGCACAAAGACTTGTCTTATTACCAGGTGTGAGTGTCTGGATGTGAGCTGATGCATGTAAAACTTCCTTCAACACAGTATGCGAGATTGTCACACTGATACGTCCTAAGCAAGCAGAATGCATGTAAACAGTATGCAAAAACATATGCATAAACCAGAATAAGAAAGGTAAACAAGTCTTAGCAGGCATGCTTATGTATTTTGCAAACAAAATGGTGAGCAGTGATTAACAATCAGCAGTTTTAATCTGACTGACTGGATTTATGCAAATTGTAGGCACTGGGATAAATAATGGCTTTTTAAAGTTGTGTTAATATAGTACCGGATTGCAATAACCAATCAATCATTAGATTTGCTCAGAAGTTTCCGAGGTTATTGACATGGGGCACTTAGTACTAGATAAAGTTAACTAGATATCCATGAGCAGAACTGTTCTGCTTTGTGCTTGTGTGTAAAATAATCAGTACGTATTACTTATCAATCAACAGGAAGCCGGCCAAATTGTTTCGCCCTTGCTAGTCTATTATTGTCGCAACATATTTTAGATAATTCCCTCATAAATAGCACCAAAAACAACAACATGGCTTCACATCCAATTGGGTTGTTCTAGACAGGATAACGTGCAAAATTGACAAAGTCTCTATATGCAACACTACAGGAAAACAGCCATTCCAAAATGGACAGTCCGCTTCAAATTCACAGATTCTCCTTACAGGCTGGACTGTGTGTTTTGCCGATCTGTGTGTCCCATAAATGACTTTAACTTCTCACCGCAGTGGTCTCCTAGCATGCACCACAGGTCTGGAGAGATTGGGCTAAAGTGCTGCTCTGTCCTTCAATCTGATTTCCATAGCAACATCCGGCAGGCAGCCACAGGGAAGTGAGCATAGTGTTTGTGTATACATGTAAGGACCGTCCCTGCCAAACTCTCACCAAGTTTATGTATGTGGTTTGTCCATCAATGCAGTTTGCTGGGGCTTGATTACCAAATCTAGGGTAAAAAAACTACACAGGAATCAAAATTACATTGGGCTTTAAAAGTTTGAGGCCAATTCATCAAGCATACACTGAGAAAAAATTGTGCAAGTAAGAAGCCACATAAAATTCATGCCCTTAATGCACACGTAATAGCCCAAAACTACGGTTAGGGGTTTCACATTTTAACAGTAAAGGTGTGGTCACATTTGCTGTTGTTCTGTGAATGTTTGTGGG
Source organism: Gobiocypris rarus (assembly GCA_023029165.1). Lineage (NCBI taxonomy): Eukaryota > Metazoa > Chordata > Actinopteri > Cypriniformes > Gobionidae > Gobiocypris > Gobiocypris rarus. Next base: position 25,914,123 of record CM040929.1, on the reverse strand, counting down.
CAAAATCCAGTCATTTTAATAGGAATCCATGAGATTGGGTAGATTGTATTATTGCAAATAATTTCCCCACAGCATTCAAGTGGGTCATACAAATTCGTATTGTTTAACAGAAGAAAGCTTGGTTCGAAAGAGACTTCTGTGGGAACTCTACTTAAAAAAAATCGATTCACTGTTGACAAAAGACAAAGGACATTTTTGCTTGGAAACTTTTGCAGATATTTTGCTAATGTGACCGCACTAAGTATGAGCAATAGTAATAGTGATGCTTGTCTAAAACCCAGAACACTGTACGATTTTGGGCTGTCCCAGACGAAAGACGACAATTGTGGCGATTTATGTGGTTGTGGCTAATAAACGGTGGTCATACGTCGTTCAGTGAGAGAGATTCAAAGACTGCCATTGCATTATCAGATATTTAGCATGATGGTCTTAAAGTGTGTTTGGTGTTACGACCTATGTCTACTGACAAGCCAATAAAAATTCAACATGAAATGGCGTATTGATCATTACCTCGAGCTCCATTTGCAAAGTTGGCCTCTTTCCTAATCAAGACCGCCCATATTCTCCTTTTTCGCTTCGTCCTCTTTTTTTCAGTGCACATAAAAACCAGAATTGCTAAAGCTCTTTTGCGCTATTTGTTTACCACTAGCGCATGCTAATGACGTTTTTCTTCTATACTAACTTGAGTCGTAGCATACAATTCAATAGTCTACATCCATGTCGTACCCATGTTCATTAGATGCAAGTCGTACAGTTTGATTTGTAATGATGTGTGGTCTGAGGCAGGTATAAATATGTGCGAGCGAGCACACAAGCACTCTGGGTTCAGCTGTCAGCGTGCAGATGTCGTTCAGCTGCGTGACTGAGGTGAACAGCATGATGAAAGATTAACCGTGGGAATCAAACACGCCTCCAAAACAAAGCATGCGGCCAACATGCTTGCACAGGGTTACGCCATCACAAAAACATGGGCTATTATGCCCACACTTGTCATCAGATCAAAGCGGTGAAGATATAACTTCATAATACAAAACACAGTAACTACATTAATATCAAACCACAAAATCGTCATGGTGTAAGATGGGCGTTATCTAGACTTTAAGATATTGTTAATGTGGGTCATAGTCAGTTTTGACGTGCTGTCTGATCAGACAAGGTGAATTTGTTTTAGTTACCCATTCACCTCACTCTGTGAGCACATGGGCCACTCTTCAAACGCAATGGCCTGAGCCAAAAATGGCTAAATGTAGCTGAAGTACAAAGGTGAGATGGAGTAATCCTGGGCTTTAATTCCCTGTGCGAGTATTAAATTGTGCTTGAATGAGAACTGGATGCCGGGGACAAGGTATGAACGATCCCGCCTGCCTCTCAGCATGAAATCCTCTCAAACGCGAGGGTCCAACCCAAACCACAGCGCTCTTGGAAAACAGCTACGACTCTGGGAATGGCATGCTTTAATGCTGAAAATGGAAACAGAGGGGAGTTGGGGAACTAAAATAACCCAAGGGAGGAAATTCAAGACAAATTCAATTTTGCCATTACAGTTTAATAACATTAACATGTTGTTTAACCTCCTAAGCAAATATCAGAGAAGCAAAGCCTGCGGTCCGTCAGAGCAAACCACTATTTTTCCTCAGTTTCCAGAACGGCTTGCATCAACATTGAGATGTCTTCATTTGTTTTGGTCGTGACAGCACAGATGAGGTCTAAGCATAGCAAACTCTGCCCTGCCTATAATAGGCTGACCTTAAACACAGTCTACGGACAGACGTGTAATTTAAGCAGCTCTCTTCCACACGCACACACGTGGAAACCCTGATGCTCCAGAGAGAGAGAGAGAGATGAAAGAGAGGCTTGTTGAATCAGCACTGATAGCGCAGACGTAAACACACAGTCCTGTGTGCCGATACACCTGCTGCCTACCCTGCCTGGCTCGTCTCCATACAGGGTGAAGGATGAGTGAGAATAGTCCACAGTGTGTCTCAGAAACACGTGCTCGGACAGCTGCGGCTCATAAAGCCCAGCAGGAGATGCCGTAATTAACCCTGCTGTCACACCGCCTGTCTTTATCACAATTACAGAGTGATACTTTCACAATACTGACGCTAAAGTGCTCAACCTCTCAGATCTGCTCTAGGATGTTGCAGAGGTTTAGATTTCTCCTTTCCAACACCACTTTGGCTGTGCGATATTGAAGAAAAATGCAATATGCAATACCTTGTTAAATAACGCAATGCGATATTGCCATTAGTGGGTAAAATCGATTTTTTTTTTAAAAACTGAGAATGATACAATTTATGTGTTTCACATTCTTTCTAGGAAAAGAAACCGTCGCTAAAACTTCTGAAAGTGACCAGCAGTGATTTAGCAAAAAGTAAATGTCACTAATGCACGGATCCTATTTACACACATGTGGTTCTTTTCCCAACTGATATAATTTACTTAAAGCATTTGCCCTTTTGACATAACTGTGTGTGTATTTGACAGTTTGAGTGTGTAACAAGACACGAAACAGAACTGAAGGGATCACACGCTTTTTGAGAGACGGCTTGTGCGCATGTTTCGGTGTGCGTGTCAGACAGCAGACAGCACAAGACTTTGTTGTTTTCGCAAGTTATTGCATTTAATAACTCTTTCTAACGTCAAGCAAGTCACATTAGTACCAGTCGTGTGCCCAGTCTATTCTCTGCTATATGCGTTGACCTAAAACGTACACTTTAATGTTGAAGTAGCCTATTCAAATCATTCAGATATTGCGAGCCGTTGCGATATGCATATTGCGATATGTACATTTGCAATATTTCGATATATTGCGCAGCCCTAAGCACCACAAACTATATATATATATTAAAACTTGAACATTTATTTTAATTTTTAATGTTTAATACTTATTTAAAAATTATTATATTAAAATTATTAAATTGTTCATACGTATATTTGTTTTCTTTATTAAATGTTATGCTTTCTTTACAAAAGCAAATTCACAATAATAGCTGGAAATTATATAGTTAACAAGAAACCCCAATGATCTTCAGTAAGTCTGTCTTCGCTTCATTCTGTGGTAGCAGACAGAGCAAAGAAGCGGACTCAAGACAGGGGCGGGCCTGCGGGGCACAGGTAACGTCCCCTACAGGAGCCCGTCCTGAACCGACTTGGAAGAGATGGAGCAGGGTCACAATGTCTCCTGGACCTTACATCCCAGATAGGGGTAACCCAAATTTAGATAATCAGGCAGATAGGGATCTATTTATCAATTTTATTCTTATTCTTGTTTAAATCATCCTTGTTTTTATTTTTAATTCTAACACATGATATTCTTATTTCTTATGCATATGTTATCACGATTTTAATTTCATTTTCTATGTAAAGCACTTTGAATTGCCATTGTGTATGAAATTATTTTTATATTTTCTTATTGACCCTACAAACAAATCATTCTTCAAGACTAAAAAGTTAAACGTTTGCAAGTCTAAAAATGCATGTAGATTCTAGGGCTGGGCAGTCTGTCGATATGTCTATCATTAGAGATATTATTCTTATATTATGTATATTGCGTTATACAAATATATAGCACTATTGACACTAGGGGTGTGCACTGATAGTCGAATATTCAATCTGTAATTAATATTTGAAAAATAAAAATACTATTCAAATTTTATTGCGTGTTGCTTTGCTGACCGTAAATGCAGTGAATCCATGATAAATCCCTCTAAAACTCGCAGTTATTACTAAATCCACTGGGTGGCGCTGTGGAGGGTCTTAAGTTGATTGTATTTGATCACACAATGCCGTCGTCTGCCTCGCAACGTGAATTACTTTGATGAAAAATTATCTTACAAAATGGAGTTAAAATGATTCAATGAAACAGAGTTATCATAATATCACCACAATGAGAAATCCCATGAAGTCCAAACTCCAGGCGAATGAGGTAACCAGGCGAGTGAGAGCGAGATAAAACTCATGAGATAGCAAAATGATCTCGACTTGAGACATGCTTCCTTTAAGTTTCGTCAGGGTTTAGGAACAGAAAACATAACGTGCTGTTAGAAACTTCACTTAACACCGTTATCTTTGTGTCTCTGCAACGTCTGTCGGCGAGGGGTGCGTTCTCACCCGAGAATAATATCCTCCGCATGATATTATTGTTTTTCTCAACATGAAAATGTGAAACGATATAAACACGATAACCATATTCTGACTTTAACCATATTCTGATTAACGGTTTTTCCGCTCGCGCTGCTTGAGCTTATAATATCTGTTCCTGTTTACACACATTGTTTAATTTTTAACTGAGAGAAAACCTTATAAAGACCTTAGATATAATGTAAGCTTGTTGTGGACTACATTGCCTAGTCGTACAATATTTATATAAACATCAATAAACAAATACAATATTTTGAGAATGAGAATATAAAGTGCGCGTCCTTGATGTTAAAAAAGTTATAAGCGCAATATATCCTGAAAAGGAACTCGTGCACGTGTGGAAACGGTGATACCTGGTTTTTATTTTCAGGATTCTTTCACGAAGAGGGACAAGTCTGTATTATTTTCTGTGTTAATTGACAGCATGTGACAGATGTCGTCCATGCAGCTTAGCTTGTATTGAACCCAGAACATTCCTTTAAACACAGTATGTGTTTACTGGCATGTCTGCAGGGGCGTAATCTGTTCAGTATGCTCACTGTAATCTCTGCAGTGTGTGTTAACTGTAATCTTGTGTGTGTTCGCTATAATCTCTCTCTACTGTAGGTCAGAGGCGCTGGGCTGGATTGTGTTTATATGCAAGATGTGGATGTCGGTGGTGCACGCGCGTGTAATAGGGTGTGGTCTTCCAGATGGGTTTTATGGTGCAGCTGTGGTTGTGTGTGTACGATTGAGCTGTAACTCAAAACATTATCAATTAACTTGTTGACATACCTACTCATCTGACAAGAATAAAGCATACATCTTTCTTTGTGAACAGAGAGGCGGTGTTAGGTGCAAGCAGCTGGGCTCAAAACTAACTTCAGAAGTTCATGCCAAGCTTTGAAATGTAAATTTCATGGTGGCATGGCATTTATTCAAAACCACACGGCTCGAGACAACCTGTAAAATCTATATGTAAACACTTTCACATGAAAAGCACATTCTTGCCGATTAAACTGGTGGAAAAGTGGAAAAACATCCCTGTACAGTACGAGAGCAAAACATTCGTATTGTTTCGACGTGCACTGAAAATGCTAGATAATTTCACAAATGATTACAAAAAATAAAGTAAGCCAGTGAATTAAACAGGAATTTACCTGAAATAGTATTTTCTTGTTAAAAAATATCCCATAGTTTACTAACATTTGTCCCAAATTGCAAAAGTGCAAATGTGATATTGCTTTTATACAACAGTTCAATAAATAAAACGCTAATAGTGTGTTATATTTTGTCTGCTTTTGCTCAATTTTGCCAGTGAAAATATTACCTATAAAGCCTGAGCAGGACTGTTGTGTGCCTCCGAGCAACACACAGCGATGTCACGTTTCTGAACGAATCCGCATTTTATTTAGTACATTGCAACAATGCAAAGTATAAAATAAAATTCAAACTACATTTATTTAACTTTACTCATGTGTACATTAACAAATAATGTACAGGTCTACTGGCCTGCAGAAATTTAATAAAGTAATCAAATGTAAAATAACTGCATATTTAACTGTTTAAATTAAAGATTAATCCTTATTAAACTTACAAAAGCTATTCAATCAAGAGCAGTGAGTGATGTCCTTGTCTTTTGTTGAGATTGAACAGACCGCAGTAAAGGCTACTGCCCCTTTAAGACCTAATGCAGGGATATGCGTCGTCTTTTTAAGGATTATATATAGACTATGTCTGCAAGGATACTCATCAAGATGGACATGTTGACATACTTTTTGTGTGAGTTTGTCCGTTTAAGCGCAAGACTTGAAAGAGAACTCAATATTTGCGTGCTGTGCTTTCGAATGAGTGCACGGAGACAGATCTTCTCAGCGCTCGTGAGTTCTCACTCGCGTCTTCTGGCTCTAAACCCGGTGATGACGCGAAAACGACTGGTCATATTCGAACATACGGCAGCACTCGCATGCACTGAACAAAGTTTACAAAGAGAGACCGTTTTGCCCACATTTTTCTTTTATTATCGCTATTGTTGTAGTGTATCACTGAGGAGCAAGCACGTCTATCCATCAACAGAAACAAAGCATTATTTTCAAGTTACAACCCATATTATAGATGCGTCATCAGAAGTGAGATGAACCACACACGTCCACACCGCAGACATGTTGCTTGTTTAGACAAGCACGTGCAGGTCGCGGTTTCTGTTTGTGTCATCACAACATTTTGTCCGTATTGTTTCGGTGGCCGAATATTCGGTGCATCCCGAGATTAAAGGTCCAGTTATAGATGATTAAAGGTATAGTTCACCCAAAAATTCTTTCATCATTTGCTCCCGATCATGGACATTGAAGCCTAAAGTTGTGTGTAATAAATTGTATGTTGAGCTGCTTATGTATCACACAGAACGCGTTTTTGCAGCGAGAGGCGCCTTTTTTGAATGGATTTCGGTTGAAGCCGGACGGCTCGCGTTTTAACCGCCTGCTGTGCCTTTTTGAAGGAGCGCTCTGAGTACATGAAGTTAAAAAAAAAAAATCAACTCTGAATGGAAAAACGCCCGATGTCATAATTTTTTTCCCCCATTGTCCAATCGAATGAATGGAGAGGCGGGCCTTCCGTTGTGTTGACCGTTACCCTAGTTCAGTAGACAGGGCACTGATGAGGGAGTCAGCCCATTGACTTATATCCTGATCAGTGCCCTGACTACTGAACAGGGAGCTGATTGAGACGCACCCCTTAATTTGACTGACAGGACAGCTGTTTCGGGGGTTTCCTAGCAACAAAAAAACCCCCGCAGCGCACAGCTCTTTTCTAAATTGAAAAACGTCAACCAATAAAAGGAAGTGCGGTGCGCCTCGTGTTTTCGAACCAGAAAAACGCGTTCTGTGTGATTGGGGCCTTAAGCTGCTTTTTGTAATGTCTATTTGATGGTCTCTCATTTAACACAATCTTTTGAGGGTAATTTCTCAGCTAAATTTGATAGCCCTAATTTATTTACAAATTATTAAATATTTGTGTTAGTGATGTTAGTGATTAATCGACGACCATTGATTTAATCAATAAAACGTATTGATCAGCAATTAAGCAGGGTCATGCGCATGCGTGATGCTCAAACAGACACGAGGAAAAATGAAGTGAGTTCTGTTTCATTTTCCAACTGGAGTTATTGTGACTGTTTGCATCTGCATTTGCAGCCTTTTGTTTTGTGCAAACGCAAGTTGTAATTTTGTGTTTATTTTGTGTAGGCCTATCTATAACTGATTTATCTCATATAGGATGTATTTGTTTAAGAATGAACGCAGTATAAAGCGTGCCGGTGATCATCTCCAGCTTCAGCGCATGCAGCTCAAACATCAATCACAACTAATAATGACTATGACTGGGACTGACATATTAAATAACATTATAAAGAGAACAATTCTGTAATAAATGGTTGTGAATTCATTGGGTTTAGTTGCGTGTTCAGCGCGTTGTTCCAGGAAGAGCACGTCCACAAATTCTGACAGGCACGCATCTAAGGAGGCGTTAGTGACACATTGTGTTAGAGATTATATTAAATATTAAATAAGTAATTGAATTAAATGATCAAATCACATCACCTCATTTTACAATCCTACTAGCCCTTTATTCAGATTAAAAAGCCTTCTCATTCATTCATCATGCAGTCGGCTATAAGACACTGCAGTAGACGCATATTGCAGTATTAAGGCTAACGATTAATTGATCGTTAATTCAAGCGACGATCGATCATGGGAATTTGATATCTTTTAAAGTGAGCGCTTGTGTTTTCTTACTGGACTCTGTAGTATCTGTGTGACTCTCTTCTTCTGCTCCATCATGTTGAAGTCTTGTCGTAGGTCAGGTGACATGTTGCGTGCACGCAGGTACTCTGGGTCATTTTCATTAATGCGGTCGAAGTAGCCCTCCCGTTTCCCCACGCTGGGGGGCGGAGGGGTTGTCACCACCCCTGTCTCGACTCGCCACTCATCTCTGCTGTATTTTCCTGCTTTTTTCACCTGGAGAGAAAGACAAAAAGATTCAGCTTGAGTATGTGTGGAAATAATTACCCAGACCGATTAGTCATAAAAAAAGTATAAATCCTTTTTCTTTTTTGCACATCCCTAGTAAATACAATACATTGTGCAGTCACTGAAGGAACAACCCCATGAGAGGAAGTCTGTGCACTTCATTTGACAGGCAAAACAGTCTCGATCAGTAATGCCCTGAGGCCAGACTCATCATCCCACACAAACACGCACACAAGTCCACCGATCAATACAATCAAAAACAGGCAACCGCACATTAGCTGAACTGGCCTGCTGAGAGTATCACTATTCACAATGGACCTTGTTCTTTGTTCTTCCTTCGACAAAAAGAAGAGAGTGGCTGTCCCGCCAACAGTGAAGGGTGGCGTCAGGTCAACCAACAGGAGGGCAGCACTATCCTATAACACTATCAGGTTTAGTTAGGCCTGATTTACACACACACACACACACACACACACACACACACACACACACACACACACACACACACACACACACACACACACACACACACACACACACACACACACACACACACACACACACACACACACACACACACACACACACACACACACACCATTTGGATTTCTCTCTATAGTGAGTAAAGCTGTATTGAAAATGAATTTCTCCAGATGGTACACTACCCAAAGTTTGGGGTTGGTAATTAAAAAAAAAAAGAACTGAACTGAAATAATTATTTTGTCACATTATTGATTATTTATGTCTTTACTGTCACTTTTGATTAACTGAATGCATCCTTGCTCTTTTGTTCTTTTGAACTTTCCATTAATCAAAGAAGCCTGAAAAAATTGATCAGGATTTCCACAAAAATATAAAGAGGCGCATCTGTTTTGATAATAAATATTTCTTGAGCAGCAAATCCTCATATTAGAATGATTTCTGAAGGATCATGTGACACTGAAGACTGAAGTATCAGGAATAAATGACAATTAAAATATATTAAAATAGAAAATAGTTATTTTAAATTGCAATATTTCACAATATTACATAATACTGACTTCTTTCAAAAACAAATGAAAATCTCACCAACCTGGCGACCCGAACTTTGTATTTAAGGACGTGATTTGATTGTTTTATTATCCGACGGGTGAAAAAAAAATATATATATGTTTGATTGATTAGAAAAGTAATAGCACACCTCTCCTGAACAAGCACATGAAGTGAAGCATGAACATGTGATGAGTTATAGTGTATATTAGGGCTGGGTCTTGACAAATTTCCTGGTTAAATTTCTATGCACAAGCTTTTGATTCTATTCCAATTCATTATTTAGGATATATATCAGATACAGTACATGGCACATTTCTCATGGTAGTAGTAGTTGGTACTTCATTACTATAATATTGAAGGTTAAAATGAACTGATTTGTATACAAAACACTTAAATTACACTCAAGGATGTTTTTGATAATAAAGTTATAATAACAACTTTATGATTACATTATCATATTTCTACTCCACTTTGTTGTTTGAAATATAAACATTTAAATGGTGACTGTCATAAAATCTTTACTGATTTATTCAAACATGCATTAAATATTGAAGAACATTCAAATAATGAATATGTGCATATATTTATCATAATGCTCATCTCTAGGGTTCATTATTCTAGCTGACTAACGAGTTTATAGCCACTAGATATGGGTTTTCTGAGGTAAAGGTGACGTTACGGGACATTGTTTGCAAGCTGTTTTACTGACGGCTTTCCGTGGTTGAAACACTGATCGAGCGATTACACGAGACGTGATACGGAGAAGTTGTAGGTTACTTTATCTTTCAACATACCTTAATGTACATGTTTATTTTGTGCAGTAACTGGAATTAAAGTGGATGAGATGATCAGTTCACGTGCTCTGCGCTGCTGCTTATCTTGAACTGAGGCGCAGAAATCAAATCTGTTCAACAAAAAACAATCAAGTCTTTTTAGAAAATGTGGACTAAACCGCTCAATTCATGTGGATTAGTTTTACAATCTCTTTATGAACTTTTTGAAACGTCAAAGTGGTAGTTTAGCGGTCAACAGAGGGACAAAAAAAGATCTTCATTTTTGGGTGAACTATCCCTTGAATAGCAATGCTTAGCAAAGACCACCGAAACCAGATCACATTCAGCTGGGACTGTTTTCAAATCACTTCTGCTGTGGTGTCAGGCCTTTTCCCAGGCCTCAGGAAAAAGCTTTCACCTGTACTTCTCTGGGTTCACACTCACTCCCTTCCAACTCATTCTGGAGGGGCGGTGGGCTTCTTTTCTCTGCTGTACATTGCTAAGCTGCTCATTCAGGTCAAATGGCACTTGGAAAGATGGTTCAGATTAGAGACACACAACTCTGCCAGAAACACACACACACACAGTGGGCTAGATAAAAGAGCCCAAGCCAACAGAAAGCAATACTACACCACACATTTGTAGGTACGAGCTCCACACACACACACACACACACACACACACACACACACACACACACACACACACACACACACACACACACACACACACACGTGCAAGACTTCAAATGGCCGTATTAACCTGATTAGGAGTTGCATTCTAGCTTAAAAAGCCAAATAAACACGCACACATAAACAAAAACAAACTCTACAATAGATCTGAGCACATCCGACTAACAGGAAGAGGGGAGCTTAAGTGGACACCGCTTAGGTTTATTATGCTGTCAAGACAACACGCCATTCGCGCACACACACACACACACACACACACACACACACACACACACACACACACACACACGTATGATGCAATGCTCAAACCAAGCGAGCACTGGCTACAACAGTTGTGTGCTGACAGATGACGACACACCCACCCAGAAGAAGAAACACAACACGAAGGCTGCCAAGCCTGAAAGGCAGAACCACGAAACGACTCTAAACAATGACAACAACAGCAGGTGTGTGGATATTACCAGACAATAACCAGTTATTTGTCCCTTCAAGACCCAAAAATGAACATTTACTCAACTTCATGTCGTTGTAAACCCGGTATGACTACCTTAATAATAATGAATAACTGTTGATTATTTCTATAAAAATGAAAGTGAAAAATCTGAGTTAAAGAAATAAACTTTTATTAAAGTCCCTGTAAAGTCAAAATTAAACATGTGTTCTGAGTTTCTCACACCACAGATAAATGTGTTATTAACCAACTAGCCAAATTTGAATCATAAAAAAATCCGCTAAGTACATAAAATATCTTGTATTTTATATACAAAAAATAAGCAGCATTCTCTGCTCTCAAACGCTGGGGGCGTGTCCGTTGATCGGCGCCGAAACCACGCCCACTCGCGGGAAAGCGGCCGTAAACACACAAGACAACAACACTCAAGTACAGCTCACGAGTCACGACGGCACCAGATGTCGGCGGACGGAAGATGAAGGTCGGGCGGAGATATTCGGTTCGGCCCCATTCTGCAGCGGATTATCAGTGAATCCCAGTTGTTGCCGATGAAAGTTTGTAAAACTATCCGGTGTAAAGACACTGCATGGGCAGGTGTTGGTGGTGATCCTCAGCACTCCATCAAGGTAGCTGCTCACAAAATTAATCCACCTCTTCTTGAGATCGTCTTTTTGTTTTGTAGGCGGTTTTGTAAGTTGTAGGCTGTAGTAACTAACGGTACTGACAGTAACTCACAATCTAGCGGGTGAACTGATGCGAAATTGCGAATGTACTCTAGTTATGGGGCGGGGCCACATGCCAAGCGGCTCCAGTGCGTCATCGAAACAGCGTTTTAACCCCGCCCATAAAATCCGGAACACAGCAATGGTGAAAAACTTCTTAACGGTCTAACTTCTGAATTCAGTGCTAGATAGTTCACAGTCTTTGTAATGTGTTTCAACAATACATTTCTAACATTTCTAATGTGTTTAGAAACAAATCTCAGAATTGCCTTTACAGGGTCTTTAAAGAAGGATGCATTAAACTAAAAGTGACAGTAAAGACACTTTTAAGCAGCACTTTTTAACAAATAATTAGGGAGGCATGATATAGCTGCCGATATACGTGACCCTGGACCGCAAGTCGTGTCTTTGTGGCAATAGCCAACAATAGTGTATGTGTCAAAATTACAGATTTTTCTTTTATGCCAAAAATTAGGATATTAAAATCATGTTCCATGAAGATATTTGATAAATTTCCTACTGTAAATGTATTAAAAATGTATTATTATTAGTAATAGGAGTATCTAATGACTTCATTCTGACAACTTAAATACTCTCAATATTTAGACTTGTTTGCACACTCAGATTCCAGATTTTCAAGTAGTTGTATCTCGGCCAAATATGAGGAATAAATCTCCTATAATAGGGCCAATAATAATTGTTTGGCTGATTTATTAAAAGCACAATATGTAATTTTTTCGCCACTAGAGGTCGCTTATTCAAAACAAAAGTGTAGCTTGATGACACCTGGATATCGGAGCTGGATTGAGCACTTCTGCTTCTTCCGCTCATGTGTTGAAACGCAGCGCTGTTTTATCATATTAGATACATTTGAGTGTGTTGAAAGTTATGTTATAATGCTACTCTGTGTTCGCTCGGCGTCTACTATGAGACACTTGTTCACACTGCAGTGAGCTAGAGCGATATTAGGCATGGGGAAACATGGTACTCGCGATAAATCAAGAAAAGCAGATTTAAACAATAAGACTAACTGTGTTGAGCTGTATGACAGTCATTAGTTTTCTGTCGATGAATGTGTCCAAACAGTTGCTCACCTGTCTAATAAAACACATAATATATTAAAGCGTCTCTGGTGTTTCCATGGTTTCTACAAAATAAAACAGGACATTGAGGGTAACACGGGTATGATGTCATTGATACGCACAGTCCCTGTTCTGGTTAAAATGGCTTATTTCTCTGGATTTAAACATTCTTGGAAACATCTGGGATAATGCAAGTACACAAGTCAACAAAACATAACATCGCTCTACTGGTTTTTGCATATTTTAATCCAAAAATCGTACATATTGTGCCTTTAAAGCTGATTAATAATGGATTATTTCCTTCCGCTGAGACACTTCAGATGCGCACTGTTCGTCATCATGGTTTTGAATTGCTTGAAATACGACTGGAATCACATCAAAAAGGAAAATACTGTTAATGTGCAGCACAAGTCTGTCATATAGGCTACATTAAATTATAATGAGAACATTAAAATACTAATGAGCTTGGGACTTTCTGTAATCAGGCTCTGAAAAATGATATAAAATTTGGATTTAGATTTATCAGCCAATATATCGGTTATCGGCTTTCAAATATAAAGCATTATCGGTATTGTCCCGAAATTACTAAATTGCTACATAATAATAAATGTGCCGAGCAGCAAATCCTTCAGCGATTTCTGAAGGATCATGTGACACTGGAGTAATGATGCTGAGAATTCAGCTTTGATCACAGGAAGAGAATACATGCCTTACAAGTCATTTTAAATGGCAATATTTCACAATAAAACTGTTTTACTTGCCTGGATGCCAGCCGAATTTAGCCCCGCCCACAACATTTTTTTGCTCTGGCCTCGCTCCATAGAGGAGTTATTATGCCCGAACAGAAACTGTTCGGACCAATGAAATTGTCAGGGCGGGCTTTAGACGATGATGGACAGATGATCAACAGTAACGTTATCATCCACGTCATCAAAGGCGCTTGGGTTGAATTTGCTCTTATCCTAAACGGAGAACTTGTTCGTATATGCATTCACCTTCACTATTTCTCTCAGAAACGATGATCGTGTTGTCAAGTACTCTGTGTATCCTTAAATAATTTTATTACAATACTGGCAAAGATCGTTTTCACTCATCTTTTTCTTGTAACGTTACTTAATCCAGCGCGCGTGCAGACAGGGTTGCCATGTTTTGCAATGTCGCGCACAATTGCTACTCAAAACTATAGCCCAAAACAATAACTTTCCGGGGGGATCTCTGGAAAAAAAATGGCATTTGGTTGGCAAAATATGTTATTTTGGCAAGGTTGCCTGCTAAAATTCGCATTCCTGGGTTTATATAATCACATAATTGGGGTCGCTTCAACCCGCGGACATGGAGAAAAACACGGACTTGGCAACAGTGCAGTTGAGTTCTGTTGACATTTGACAACTAACGTTACACGTCGCTCCGTTGCTCTGATTGGTTGTGGGTCTATCCAATTGAGGTCTTTCCTGGCTCGGTTGAAACACGCCCCATAATCAAAGCTCAATGGAGCGGTACCAGACTCATATTCTGACTAGAATTGAGTATGGCCACGCCAGGCTACTGTTTTACTGTATTTTAGATCAAATAAATGCAGCCTTGGTGAACATGAACCTTCAAAACATTAAAAAAAAATCCCACTGACCCCAAACTTTTGAGCGGTGATGTTGTCGTATGAAACACTTATGATACATTTGAGGCTTGACAGTGTCATTTTTGCAAAACTTTCCACCGCCTGTTGAAAATAAACTGCATAATGGAATTATAATCCGCTAAATATGAATCTGAATCGACTGGGACAGGCGGCAGATGTCCTGTACATGAAATTGCATAACCCTGCCTGTCAATCTCAGCTTATCAACTGCTTTATGTAAAGCACTGTGTTGATTTGGGACGTGTTGTTGATTGTTCCTATCTGTCAGGGGTGGGTGTCGGATGAAGGAGAAGAAAAAAAGTGTGTGGGAAACATGGAGTAAGAAATGGGGAGGTTCCTCAATCCTCACTATAACAGCTGTTCGGCATCTGAATGCAGGCAATAATGAAGTGCTGTGCAGGATCTCTCACACACATGCATAGAGAGCAGGGCTGTAATAACAGAAAGGGCACTAGTAACACAATAGCCACAGAAGACAATAAAATACACTACAGGGACACCAGCAGGACGAGTCACAAGATTCACAGTGTGCACTACAGTCAATGCCTCATTGTGTGACTGCTTTCTCTCACACAGCTTAGATTCAGTATGACATGAGTCCCATTTCAGACAGCAGTCACCCTCAAGTGAACCATTACAATCTCTGCTTACCATTCACAGCGGCTCCGACTGACCTCAGGACTGTATGAGAACTTTATACATTTTAAGCGCACTAAAGTACCTTTGAGGACACTGTATAATGTGTGTGTTTCTTCCCACACCCCCTCGTCGTCGTCAGCATGCCGTACTATTTCTCTTTTTATCTTTAGCGGCTCTATAAATAGCGCGAGAGAGATTTTCAGACTCAGATTTCAGCCGTTGCAAAGGGTCTCGCGCTCAGAATAGCGGACTATCAGCGCGCGAGGGGGTGTGTGCGCTCGCGCAGAAAATAACGACAAGATAATCAAAAAAAAAAAACATACGTTTATAAATTATAAAATTACATGAGATGCGGCTGTGTTTGATCTTACAAAAATAGCGACGGTTGACGAATAAATCCCTCTTTGAATCTTTTTAACTAACGTCACAGCCAGAGACATTTGTACCTTACTTATCGTTAAAGTTGCCTTTAAACGACAATGTAGGTATAAATAATAACCCATAAAAGAAAACGGAGAACTTTATGCCGTTAAACTCACCTCACAGAGTGAAAGTCCAGTGAGCGCTCGAGCGCATCTCTCTCATTCCCGCCTCGAGAATCCCAGATTACCTCAGAGGATTAAACACGACAAAAACAGTCTAAAACTCCACAAACAGTCTGCAGTTCCACTCGGAAAATCGCAAAACGCAACTCTCACACAGCAGCGACGCTCCTCTTCCCTCGTAAATAGGGGATTTTCGTCTGTAGTGTGTGTGTTTGTGCGAGGGGAGTGTGTTTGCGAGGCTCTGCTTCAGTAGTGAGAGAGAAACTGAAGTGGTCATGTGACCCACTAATCCGGCCCCTTCACTGAGCGCACAAATCTAACCGGCCAATCAGAGCGTAGGATACCCACTGTGCCCCGCCCACTCCTGTCCCAGCTAGAAGAATTAAAGGTCAGTGTTTACGATACTGCGTATATGTGTGAGAGATATAAAGTGACAGTATGACACAAATCCACACTGTAACTGAATTATCCTCACCGCTCACACACAAGCAACCTACACATAGATGTGAACAGGACACTGTTAAAGCATTAGATTCTTCTTCATTAGAGGGAACACAGCTGTGAATCACAGCAACCATGTAAAAATTCTGCCAGTTTTATCGCCAACTCAAAATATGCGCAAAGAACAGCAAAGTTTGGTACTGTGCTTCATTGGATTACTGATCCAATCAATACTTTGAGTTCAATATAAGTTCATATCTAAGACCACATCTGTGACATTCAGTGGGGACTACCAGACAATAATATTGACTCATCATCCCATTAGTTTATAAAACCAAGCAGAAAATGCATTTACTGTAATACAAGTCAATGAGGCAAGGTATTCAGAATGGTTTCAACACAGCTGATATAATGCTATAGCACTTGTAATAATTATTTCATACAAAAGTGTGTTTTATTGGATATGTTAGGTTGTCAAAATCATTATTTTAGCAGTGGGACTACTTTTCTAGGTGGATGAACTTCTGGTATTCTCACGTATACTGTGCAAAAACTTGTGTAGTTAATGTCTTTACATGGTTTTAACAGGAGTAATAAATATTTTATATAATTTTGCGAAGTTTGTAAACTATTTTAAAATCACGCTAGACCCATCTCGTCTGTCTATAGTTTCAGAACACTTTTTTTCCACATATTTGGGTGCAGTGTCTTGACTTCTGTTTTAAGCACATTACTTTAAATGTTTTTACAAACAAAATAAAGTTATGTAGGCTAATGTTACAGTACTACCTGTCAGCTGGTAGTGCTTTGTTTTGTTGCAACAGGTTTTCAAATTATTATTTATATTCAAACACATTAAGAATACCTAGGGATGGGACAAAATATCGTCAGGGCAATATATTGTTCTCCTCCTCTATGCGATATGATAATCAATGCGCTGGCGCCAAATATCGATATTTTAATTAATAAAATGCGCTTTAAAACGATTTTGCTGCTCACAGGCAGCACTAGACTCCACTAGCCCCTGAAGGTGTGCTGTGGTATCTGGCATCAAGATGTTAGCAGCAGATCCTTTAAGTCCTTTAAGCTAGGTGAGGCAGACTTGTCTGTTCAGCACATCCCACAGATGCTCGATTGGATTGAGATTGAGGATTTTCCTTGAGGATTGAGGCCAAATCAACACCTCAAACTTGTTGTTGTGCTTCTCAAACCATTCCTGAACCATTTTTTCTTTGTGGCAGGGCGCATTATCGTGCTGAAAGAGGCCACAGCCACCAGGGAATACCGCTTCCATGAAAGCGTGTACATGGTCAGCGACAATGCTTCGGTAGGTGGTACGTGTCAAAGTGACATCCACATGGATGGCAAGACCCAAGGTTTCCCAGCAGAACATTGCCCAAAGCATCTCACTGCCTCCGCCGGCTTGCCTTCTTCCCATAGTGCATCCTGGTGCCATGTGTTCCCCAGGTAAGCCACAAATGCACCCGGCCATCCATGTGATGTCACAGAAAACGTGATTCATCAGACCAGGCCACCTTCTTCCATTGATCCGTGGTCCAGTTCTGATGCTCATGTGCCCACTGTTGGTGCTTTCGGCAGTGGACAGGGGTCAGCATGGGCACCCTGACTGGTCTGCAGCTAAGCCGCCCCATACGCAACAAACTGTGATGCACTGTGTGTTCTGACACCTTTCTATCAGAACCAGCATTAACTTCTTGAGCAATTTGAGCTACAGTAGCTCGTCTGTTTGATCGCACCACACGGGCCAGCCTTCGCTCCCCACGTGCATCAATGAGCCTTGGCCACCCATGCCCCTTACTGACCACTGCAGACCGGGAACACCTCAGTTTTCGAGATGCTCTGACCCAGTCGTCTAGCCATCACAATTTGGCCCTTCTCAAACTGACTCTGTTTTTAACACATCAACTTTGAGGACAAAATGTTCACTTGCTACGTTATGCCTGATTGGTGTATATATATATATATATATCTCATGGTATATATAATGGAGTCTGTGGGCTCACGGCATCCTGGAAAACAATATTCATAAAAGATGAATCACTGTCTGGCCATCTGGGATTTCGGTATGGAGATAAAGGTTGGGATCGTGTTTTCAACACACAGTGAGTGTATATTAGTACCATTTGTTGTTTGCTTTTGGCATCACCGTTTGGACTTGGAAACGGTGACGTGCGTCAGACTTAACGAGCAGATTGGCCTCTGAAAACATGCAGCACAAGTAATTAAACAAAATTATTGAGCTAGTTTCCCACGACCTGCCGTCGAGGTTGGAGACACTTTATAACACATGCTGATATTGACTTTGATAACTTGCATACTCATCTAGTCCGTGTACTTGTGTGTGTCAGCCTGGGACACAAATCCACGACTAAAACATGAGGTCAAGGTTAGCATGGCCCAGTTAGCATATTATTTTTTGCTCTGTCCTGTCAAACAAATACAGCATATGTAGAGTGATATATCAAAACTCAGCTCAAGAGAAGACAGACACGTCAGACACCATTATCTCAATCATAAATCTTGTTTTCCTGTCAACGTAAACACAGATAAACATAACTCACATAGACACACATCTTATCTCAGACGGCATCAGGGAAGTAAGGATCATTCCTCCTATATGACTGTTGTGTACACAGACAGCATACAAACAGTATAGTATAACACACCAAACAGACATGAATTTAAACCAGAATATCAGAGAGAATTGTGGGTGTGCTATTTAGACTTGGGCCAGTAAGCATACAGTAGGAACCATCCAGAACACCATAGCAACTACCCAAAATACCCTAGCAACACCTTTACATTGCAATGTGTCACTTAAGAAAATGTAACACAATAATGTTAATTTTTGTAATAGGGATGCACCGATATAAACATTGTGGCCGATACCGATAACCGATAATTCTTACTATTTGAAAGCCGATAACCGATATATTGGCCAATAAATCTAGATGTGATTTTTGAGAGCCTGATTACAAAAACAAAAGTCTCACCATTAAAAAGGCCATATCCCAAGCACTTCAACATAAATCAAACATATACAGTATAGTAGCCTAGTTTGAACCAGTGTAAGTTTAAAAAAATGGATTTCCTTTTTGAAGTGATTCATATTTCAAGCACTTAAAACCATCATGGCGGACAGTGCACATCTGAATCCATTATTAATCTAATTTTCTTATCGGACCGATGACAATAACATTTAAGGTGCCATAGAATGCATTGATATCTGATATCTACATAGAAGGTGTGTGGCTCAGGTAACGGCAAAAATACTCCAGAGATGGTTTTACATGTCTATTTACCTCCCTAGAATGAAATGGGCTGTTATTACCTTATCTGGAATGGTCTTGAATGCAGCTTACTTGTTACTGCTGTTTTCAGATCATCCGCGTGCGAGAGAGAGCAAGCGAGCGAGCGTGCACATGTTTGCCAGATTGCACATTTAAAATAAAACACCGTATAGAATAGAAGTTCTTTTAACAGAAAAGCTCTGATTTCAATTATTGAAATCTGGCAACCGCAAGCATGACCGCTCGAACGCTCCTCTCTTTCCTCCCGACAAAACCAAAGAATCCTTATTGGTTTTTAAACTACATTTTAGTCAACGATATTGCATGATGATATAGTCACAGTTATCGTTTAAGGACGTCATCTCGTCTCATCAACTCTCCTTCATCAACGAAAATTTGTCCTCAAATTTTCGTTAACAAAATTGACACTAGTCAGAGGAGACATACAACTTTGAATGAAATTAGTGCGGTAGCCTATCCTGTTATAGATAAACATCAGCCATGCCTGTTTTGTAATGACAGATAAAAAGAGAGAGACAGGCACAGTCAGACAGACTAAAAATAAATGGTTTCCATGAGACAGTTCACAAAAGTCCAGTGGGAGGACAGTCAATCAGATTGACAGCCAGAGAATAGAGCGGAATTCTTGCGAGCCGGCAAAACTGAGTGAAAAATCTTTGTCTCGTGGTTTGGCCTGCAAAGAAAGTCTCACTTTTATGGAGACTATGCCCTGTTATCGCTCCCTTTCCCACAATTCTCTCTGCCTACTATTTGACTTTAGCAATACTAACAGAACAGATGCAAGTGTGTGCGTACTTCCCTGTGTCCTTACGCAAACAGTCATCATTCACTGTTTACTCTCTAATGGCGCTGATGTGTGTGGTTCGGTCCTCTCTTTCTGTCCCATGTTTTCCACATGTATCTCATGGTACGAGGCCCAACTGCATTATGTGATGCAAAAATGTCATCACAGACCACCTTACCCTCTTCAATAACAGGCATCCGGGCCTTGCACATGGTTCTTACACTTGGTTCGAACCAACATTTGATAATCCCTGCCCTTTAACCCTGAACTCTAATGTCAAATGGACTTAAGGCACCTCGATGACCCTTCTGCAGAACATCGCTCCTTATCGCTGCTAAGTATTAAGGAACGGTTTGCGTTCAGTGTGAAACCTATTGTTTGCACTGATAAAAAACGTATAATATAGCCCACAATTGTGGCTTTACAACACACACACGCACACACGTTGTTGTGATATAAAATCAGGCCATCATTTCTCATGTTCCGTCAAAGTGCGGCTCTTTTTGTGTGATCTCTCAGGGAAGGGCAGAATCATTGTGGCCAGAGGCTAATATTTAACCCACCCTGACTTTTGAACAATGCAGACAGTGTATGTCGAACAACTCTTCCACACAAACACACACATTTAAATGACACACTTACTGAGCCTGCAGGTAAACTTGGAACCAAGACAAATTCATTAAACTGGTGATCTCAAGCATTTCAGAAGATCATGAACACACACACACACACACACACACTCACTCACTCTCTCTGTCTCAGAGAGACTGTTGGATGTGGTACTACTGAAGGATAGAAGTAGATTCATTAGGTAAACTAGTTCTGGAGTAGTGAAACTAGATGGGTAAATGCAAACCACTTGATCTAGACAAAGATATATTAAAAGTAGAATCCTGTGCCTTTAAAGTGTTAGGTCAACCAAAACAGTTCAGTCATTGATTACTTACCCTCATCTCATTCCAAACCCGTAAGACTTTTGTTCTTTTTGAAGAAATCTGAGAGCTTTCTGTCCCTCCACTGAATGTCTACGCAACTACCACGCACTAGCCCCAAGCCAAACCCCAGTTGGCTACTACTTTCAATTCAAGACAAGTGGGTGAAAGTTTTTTTTGCAAGTCTTTAATTCTTTCCCCGCCAGCGTTTTTGTAAAAAGCCGTCATTTTCGTCAATGGCAGGGAAGCGTTGTCTCGTAAATTACAGAAGTTTCTGTCAATAGCGGGGAAGCGTTTCATAAATTATGTAAATTTCCATAAATTGCAGGAAAATGTTGTCTCATAAATTATGGAAATTTCCGTCAATGGCGGGAAAGCTGTGTCTCATAAATAACGTCAATTTAAGTTAGGGGTGTGCACGAATACTTGAATATTCGATCTGTAATTAATATTCGAAAAATAAAAATACTATTAGAATTTCTGTGTGTGAACTTAAAATATGAAAATACATCTATGTCCTTAATATTGCTGCTTGGATGGTTGTATTGGTATTCCTGTAGCCTGGCGTGGCCACTCAATTCTAGTCCGGAAAGTTATTGTTTTGGCCTATGGTTTTGAGTAGCAACTGTGCGAGACATTGCAAAAAAACGTGGCAACCCTGTGTGCACGCGCGCTGGATTAAGTAACGTTACAAGAAAAAGATGAGTGTAAACGATCTTTGCCAGGGTTGTAATAAAAGCATTTAAGGATACACAGAGTACTTACCAACACGATCATCGTTTCTGAGAGAAATAGTGAAGGGGAATGCATATACAAACAAGTTCTCCGTTTAGGATAAGAGCAAATTCAACCCAAAGCGCCTTTGATGACGTGGATAATTACGTTACTGTTGATCATCAGTCCATCATCGTCTAAAGCCCGCCCTGACAATTTCATTGGTCCGAACAGTTTCTGCTCAGGCATAATAACTCCTCTATGGAGCGGGGCCAGACCGAATTGCCCGAGCAAAAAAATTGTGGGCGGGACTAAATTCGGCTGGCATCCAGGCTAGTATTCCTGCATATCAGTATCAAATTTGTCAGTCAGCCAGACAGTAAAGTTCATGGCTGATGCACGAGCGCGTGCCAAGATCCGCCTGTAGCGCTGCAGCTCCTGGAGGGCAGCATCACCTGATAGCCTTCAACAAATTCCCCAAGCGTAGTAAGCGTAACATACAGGGCAGCAGACCTGAAAACATGCACCCAGTAGATAAACAGACTGTTTCTGTGTTGTCATATTTTGGATCCTAAACCGATAACCGTTAATAGTTACCATGGGAATGTGCAAGTCTTCTGAATGAGCAACCATGTAAACTTAACTAAACATAGGCCTAGATATTAAAACGTGGGCTGGATAACAGTGACATTACCTTCATATCGGAAATCTGACCTGGTCAAAGAGTAAAAGGTGAAATTTCCTGCTAGGTGCACCAACTTTTCCAAAAACAGCGGATGCAGCTTTACGAATACTGTAGTTTTCACTCAGTCGTGACCTCTCCATGATTGTGTGTTTTATCTAGAGAGAGTTCCTCAGGGGAAATTATTTTACCTTGAGCTGTTTGAGTTCTGAGCTGATTTCCGATTGTTTTAATTCAATCCGAGTCAGAGCATCACAGGGCACATGAAAGACTTTAAAGAGGATATAATGGAAAACAGGATTTTCCTTGCTCTTTAGAAATAAGAGTCTGATGTACAATCTTGTCATACTTTAAAGTTTACATGGTAAAACCCTCCCCAGTCCACCCAGACCTGAAAACCTGCAAAAATATACAATGCCTCATAAAAAATTTAAAAAAAACACACACTAAGCAAAGTTATTTAAACCTTTAAACGTAAAACACCGTACATTCTCATCTTGCTACAGATCCGCATTTAATTAGCTATCCTTTCCATCCTTTTATTTTCAATGCAGATCAAAGCTTTTTCTTAAAGCAGTGCCAACATTAATTTCATACCAATAAACTGTTAACTCGCTTGCTCATTCATGCTTCGGGATTATGTAATAGCTGATGACAAAAGAGACATGCAACTCTTTTGATCACAAAAGCTGCAAAAAAGACGTCAGACGGTAATTCAGAATAATAGAGATGGCAACCTTTCATTGTTGCAATGAAATTAGACACCTCATTCAGGCGCTCCACCAAGTGACTCCATTGGCATATATAAAGTAAGTCTATAATGTATATAGACTTAGCCGTATCATTTAGCTGGGCTCTTTGTTCCTATTGCACTGAAAATAAAGATAAACTACACATCTGAGCCATGTAACTGAAGTTACACACATGTCATAATAAAATTAATGTCCAAACAATCAGTTAATTAATTATTAAGAGTTGATTAATTAGTCAATTTATTTTATTTATTTGCCAATCAACTCACTTGGAATCCTTCACAGACCGTCAGTTGTCCATGGATCACAGTTTGAGAACCACTGACTGCACTAACCAAACAAACACCAATAATCACTATAACTGATTCCATTGAAAACATCCTTTCCCAAAAGAGCCATCCAAGAACCATTCACCCATGAGTAATAGACCTCATTTTGTGATGACGCTGATAAATAAACCGATAAAGAGGATGTTTGTGTACTGCTATGTATCACATGGCACTGCTGTGACTCTCTATTCCATGACCACACAAGTTCAAGCCCCTCAGGACAGAGTCCTTTTAGAGACGCAGATCCTGTAGATCCTGATGGTGGATATCACATGAACCCTTTCGCACTGGAAAGTTCTAGGAAATAGCTACCAGTGTGGTTCCCAGAGAACTAAATATTCAGGGCCATTTTTTTCTGGTTTCATTCACACCGCCAGTAGGAAATCTGAAGTGACTTAAGCCGCGCTTGTTGTGACTTTTATTTTGACAGTGCTGAGAACGCCAGAGCCTCGATTTCTCCGTCTACATTACGATCTGTTTACCAGTCCTGTCTTTCACAAAGAAAGTAGACAGCATATGAAAAAGTATTAGCGTTCGCCGTGTGGTTGATGCCCAATGTCGCTAGCTGAGCAGAAATATTTAAATCAAAGTCGCGTTGGATTTTCTCCATAGCGTAAAGGTTGAGAGGTCCATCTATCACTGTTTTCCATGCGTGTAGAGTTAGTTTGTGGAGTAAATATAGAGGCTATAATCTGTGTGTTTCCACGGCATTTTAAAAATGGCAGGTATTGATGTTTTGCATGCGTTCAGCGTACACTTACCTCACTGGTAGTTCCTAATTTGCTGGGTTAGGCCCTACTCTAAGGTAGGGGCTAATTGACCTTCGCTAAGCCACGCCCTAGAACCGCCACAAGCCAATAATGGCTTAGCAACCGTAACTAGGTGCGGAAGGTCTGTCAAGCTTTTGAGCGAGGGGAACATGCCGAAGCATTGTGCCTAAGGATTGTGCAAATTTGATACCCGGTATCCTATAAATTTGGAAAGGGGGTGGAATTTTTTCCCTTCCCCAAACCTAAAACCCAAGGGGAGAAATTACACTGTTCTGTTGATTTGTCCTACCTTGTCAGATATTCCTACCGTAGCGCAAAAGTATAGCTATATATCTATCGATCCATGCTGCCGCATGGAAAAATCCTGCTGCATGTTAGCGTTTGTGACTAACTTACGTGAAATAATTCAGTCTAACTTTACTGAGGATTCTTATTGGGGAAAACAATTTCACAGTGCAAAATTCTCCATCAGACTGTTGTGGATAAAGCAGTGTGGGAGAATAAATAAATAAAATATAAGCAGAAGAAAGTTATCATTGCAAAGTGGTCAGGCTAATGTATTGTGTTTATTCCACAAGTCTTATGGATAAGCTGTTTGATTTATAATTATTAGATGGTTTACCTGCTGTGCATGAACAGCTGTTCCTCAGTTTGTGAGTTTCCCATTTTAATGGTCAGCGTATGAGGCGCTGCTGCTTGCACTGGGACCTATAGGCTTTAGCTTCAATTATGATGAAATTATTCTCTAATCGGTTGCATATTA
The DNA here is from genome assembly GCA_023029165.1 of Gobiocypris rarus. NCBI lineage: Eukaryota > Metazoa > Chordata > Actinopteri > Cypriniformes > Gobionidae > Gobiocypris > Gobiocypris rarus. Next base: position 25,888,905 of record CM040929.1, on the reverse strand, counting down.
TGCCATGGATATATCCCTCGAATGCATACTGCAGTCCCTTTTGTCTTGCTCTCTCAGATATTTCACCTGTTTGCTAAAAATTACTAATTATCTCCTTGTCTGACACCGGCGCATACATACTGTAATAGACGGGCCAGGCGCGAAAGCTTGACAGGCGTAGCAACAGTAACTAAGGAGGGCGGGGCTTAGCGAAGGGTCAATTCAGTTCCCCCAAAACACGCTCCTAAATCGTGACAGTTCCTGCGGTGCAAGCACGGCAAAAAGCAGGTACTTCAGTCTTCCACCAATAGTTCTAGGAACTATGAAAAGGTTCCTCTGGTGTAAAAGCCCCTATGGTGCTTTCAACCCTGTTAAATGGAGGAAATCTTGGCTTTATACAATAGTTGGGTAATTAGATGTGGTCACAAGGTATTCTGGTAACCTGTTTCCTAAAATTTTCCATTCATTCTTTTTAAAAATTACCAAGAGATTTGTCAACCGAACCATTAATGAAGTGGAATCGGAAATGGAACCAGAATCAGTAGACTTCTTTTAATTTCCCATTACTAACTCCAAGTTTCAGCTAACATTTAACTTGATCCGATATCGGCACAACCTGATCTGTTTAGGTCAAGCTAAAAACGTTACTTGGTGAACTCAGAAAAGAAGGGAATGTCAACAGGCGACCTTAAGCACAGCATAATAACCTTCTCACTATCCCTCTGGAGCCATTTCAACATTCCAGGAACGGGAATGAGTAAATAAATAAAAATATTAGAAAGACAAAGGGAACAAGAGACTCATTCAAATCTGCAGATGCCATTGTTGCAATCTAAAAAGTGTAATTTCAGAGTCATGTCCATTGTGGGGTTGATAACGAGAGAGATGAATACTGCATTCTGAAGTTCATTAGATGAAGCTGAACTTCTGGCCTTGACTAGGACTTGTGACAGTAGATTTGTGTCACTGAGCCAAATTGAATTGGAACAATCAAAGCTTGCATGGATGAAGGAAGGGACGACGTTTCCTGGAAGGGTATTGCGCAGTCAGGAAAAAGAAACAGTGTGGGTGTGTGTGTGTGTAAGACAATGATGTATTACCCCATGAGCCAAAAGACTTTCTCACAAGTTTTGTATGACCAGTCCTTAGCGCGCACACACACACTTAAAAACATCTGCTGTCCACACAGCCGAACTATCAGAGGTTTCCAGGGAGACGAACACAAACAGTGGAGATGTATGTTGAAGCCCCACCTCGTGCCCTAAGAGAGCAATCAACCTGGGTTAGTCCCCTCCTTCCCTTCCATCAAATTTCACATATGGTTCTTTTTAACATCTTCAAGGGACTCGTATATAGAAAACATCTCAAACATACGATAACATAAACCATGTGTACAAAAGCTTTAAGAAGTAATGGAGCAAACGTGCAATTACATGGGATGATCTTTCGTGCTCATTCTTCGTACGAGACCTCACATCAAGCACTTTGCCAGATTAAGATGTTATTATCAAGCCACCTGCTACGAGTAACAAGCTAGAGGTGAAGATTTTCATAGGCGTCCCAAAGGCGCGAACAAATACGTGCTAGGTTGTGAACTTGAACTCTGACCCTTTCAACCAGTGGATGAAAGAGTAATTTGTAGGATGAAGGGTTACTGAGGGGAGTTTACGAGCTTTCTTTCCTCTGGGTCTCTTTGTGTTTTCAAAGCACGTTGACTGAATGAAGGAATCACACAGAATTTTCTCCTACGCAGTCATCTTGTCCTGCTCAGGAATTCACCCCAACTGAAGGGGGAAAAAAAGTTTTATTCAGGGGTCTCATCTAAAGGCAAGAGTCTTCTGAAAGGCTTGCTAAACACTTTGATCTCAGTCCTTTCTGTGCTTGTTTTGAACTACAGTCAAGTTTAAATGCAGACAAACAGTGCAGATGCAACAACAGTTTCCTGCACAGCTTAGATTCTGGTTTATTCATTTAAACTAGTTTCTCTTGGGTACAAATTAATTCATGGAGAAAAGCTAACTGAGAAGACTGTCAACTAAACTGAAGAGTGATTCTCAATATTCAAGGTCTGAATTGATCTCTTTAAGATAAAAGGAAACTGTAGTTGAATATTGGCTTTGATTATAATGTATTATGAATGATCGTTTAACTAGCACTGAAAGCTGTAAGGCTCTTTTCCAATCTGGCAGGTTTGTAATAGAAGACAGTTCAGCTGGAGGAAGTAAATCAATTCCCCACGAGGTGGTTATTTCTCCATTTTTTTCTGGGAGAATTGTGGATGCCCCACTGTGTATCAATGCTAAACACCCATCGGCAGGGGTTTGGAAAATTCCGGAGCCCCTGCGAAGTGAGCAGAAGGTCAGCTCCAAGCTGAACCAGCAGTAAAGGCCAAGACAGAGACCCATAGATGTCCGCTCACCCAGCAGCGGGAGCTATCACTTCTCCTGCCAAATCCATTTATGCAGCACCACCTCCTGCCGAAACATCATTCAGCTGGTACCACTGTTCAAGATCAGCCTTCCCAAAAAGATAGAAGAGTTTGTGTTTTGTCCATTCAAGGGACAACAGGACCTGTCACTGGACATACTGCAAAATTTCAGAAGGAGAACAGCACAACTAAATAGAGTAGTGACAAGAACACTTTCTACTGCTTGTGCGATTGGCCATTAATGTCTCAGTGGTGATGGGTGTCTGCAGTTGGGATGAAGCAGATCAAGAGACAGAAAATGAGGAGACAAACTTCCTGATAAACAAAGGGATCCTGCAGGGTCGCAGGCATCCAGCCAGAGTCCGCACTGTCCACTGGGACGACATACAAAGAGATTGCATGAGTAATATGTGACTCACAACTCTTCTAAACTCACAAGAAGTTTTCCAATTTTGAATTCCAGTCAAGAATTTTAGAACACTGAGGTAAACAATTGCAATCAAGTTCAACAACATTGAAGTCCAAAAACAACCAATATAAATCAACTGGAGTTATCCGATTTCCTACAAACAAGGCTTGTCATTAGGGGATGGACACCCTGGAACATTGTTCCAAATCTTTTGATATAGGAAGCCTTCTATGGTCCTCTAGCCCACTCATTGGGCATGCAGACAAGCCTGCCTACTTCAAAAAACTTCATTCCTGTAAGTTTAACCGGAGACCCTGCCCACAAGTATGGAAAACTTTGTTCCTCAGGAAAAGCTTTGACAATGTACCACCAATGCACACAGCTGTCAAAGTCATGCTTGTTAAGTTGAGGCAGTCCGAGAGCCTTTTCACTGGAGTAGTTGCGTTCACTAAGTCATATGGATCGTATCCCTCTTTCTGTGTTGATATGAGTCTAAAGGTCACACCTTCCAGCTGTTTCCTTCCACACCCCGCAGAGTGAGGGAGTAATGAATGAGTGCAGACCGCTCAGGGAGGATGGTACTGACCGCTCAAGGAATCGCTGCATTACTGCTAACTGTAAACAAACACACACGTGACGCAAGACAGGCAGGTCGTCTGTAGCAAGTTTTAAAGGATGCAACCTAAGAAATGGGATGAAAGAGTTTTATCATCACAGCTGTGATAGTGCTGAGGTGATCCAGACAGGTTTGTAAAATGTTTCCTTTCTGTAAAGTCATCACAAATCATGCCAACTGAAGCATGAAGTTATCATCTAAGTATCTACTCATAAAAGGTGCTGGGTGTGGATCCCACATGCCTCAAAGGCAAAGACACTGAAATATAATCCTGTGCTGGGCAAAGTTTTTTTTGTGTGTGTGTGTGTGTGTGTGTGTGTGTGTGTGCGTGCGTGCGTGCGTGTGTGTGTGTGTGTGTGCGTGTGTGTGTGTGTGTGTGATTGTGTGTGTGTGTGTGGACTGGTAATACGGTATGGGGGTAATACAAAATGTCCCCACAAAGATGGCAATATCCAAAATCCTTGTCCTTGTGGGGACATTTTTTGGTCCCCATGAGGAAAACATCTTATAAATCACACTAAGTGATGTTTTTTGAAAATGTAAAAATGCAGCATGTCTCCTGTGATGGGTAGGTTTAGGGGAGGGGCAGTGTAGGGGGATAGAAATACGGTTTGTACAGTATAAAATGCATTACGCCTATGGAATGTCCCCATAAAACATGGAAACACAACATGTGTGTGTGTGTGTGTGTGTGTGTGTGTGAGAGAGAGAGTGTTGAATCTACGCTAAGTCAAATTACCCAACTCTCTTCAACTGGCCATTTCAGACTTGGTCTGAGGCACAAGAAAACGTATCAAAAAATGTGAGCATCAATGTGCACAAAAACTGTCACAAAGTGAGAGAGGAACAATATAACAGCATCTTTACTATATTTATAAATCCATTTCACCTTCAGAACATTTTAAGGGTTCAAGGGTTTGATTTAGATTCAATTTTGTCCCCAAAGTACTCCCACACAGAGACCTCATTCTTGAATATTATTTCATTTCCTACCATTTTTCCTCTTCTCACGAACAACAAATGTAACTGTAGGGTACAGACCTACCCAGCCAGATAAATGTTTTTGCCAAAAAGAAACCCTAAGATCAAGAGACAGAATGTGAGACATGAGGAGTGTGAGCTTTTTTAAAGGTTAGGCAGCGTGTGTCTGAATTTACTGGTCACTGGTAAACCAATAAAAGAACTTCCAGACTGTCTCACTTCTTCTTAGCAGTGACCAGTGGGGAGAAAATCACATTCAAACGCCCTCTATGATCTCAGTTTCTTTTTTATTTCTCTCTCCCCCTTTCTCTGTTTAAGGCATCATCTCTCTTTCAATCCTGAGTAGTGTATGGATTGTGTGAGCTCAGAACTGGTGGATGACTCTCATATTTCCATGTTTTTTTTCTTTTTGTCCCAGAAATGGATTTACAACAGACACAAGGAGATATTAAACACTACTGTATGTCCATTAGGGTTGGTGGCGGTCAGTGGAAAGATCTTCTAAGGACAGCCTGCATTCTGTAATTTTCCCCAAGAACAACCGACTGACATCAATATCTACAGCACTTAAATCTTAGAGTAGACACCATTTCATTTAAAGTAAAAAAAAAAGATAAGAATATATTGTTTTATGTTTGCTTGTAAAATTCCTCCCTTTTTTCTCCTTGTTCCTCTTGGTACAGAATAAATATTTGGCCGGGATGTCTCTGCATAGTCTTGTTATCCTCTGTTTTCATTGCCCCTGCTCCCTCCATCTCCTCTTATTCCTCACTGCTGCCATTCCTCCATCCAGTACTAATGCCTCTCTTCTTCCACCTCACTGACTCCCAAGCACTCATTTGTCCTTGCTCTTTGTTCGACGGGAGTGGAGAGGGCGGAGGGGTTCAGGCCCCCTTTAGAGAGCCCCTCTCTGTCTCCAATGACGGACAGTGCAATATTCTCCCTGCCCCACCCACATATGGGAAAATAAACAAGTGTCCACATGTAGCCACGGAATGTTAATGGCTTCCATAACTCTGCTCTCCACCTGCCAAAATGCAAGCTAGTCCATAATACAGATCCTGACATATCGCATTATACACTGAATCTCTAGAGTCAATGTCTATTAAGAATATTCATTCAGAGAGTCCTGTAGCAAACTGAAGAAGACTTCTTTGCAACCAGTTTGATTGGTCTGGCAGCTCAATCAATGGACTATATTTCTGTTGAACAATAGAGTACAGACAAGAGTGTTTGAAACTTCAAGTTTTAAAGGCCACAAAGATATTAATAATTTCCAGACTTTTAGCCTGGAAGTCTTGCAGTGTGATCAGGACTACTTGGTTGTCTGAGGCCTGGAGTCCAACCAAGCCACACAACTGTTGTGTTTATTTCATAAACAGGGCTGTTTACTCACACAATATCCATCAGATGGCCCCTGTAATGAGTTCTGGCCTTAAGACAGTTTGCATGATCTCCTTCACAGGGGGTCTTCGCAGACACTGGGTGGTCCAGCAGACTCAATATTGAGTTTTAAAGTGGTGTTCCCTTTCTTTCATGACTTCAGCATACAAGAGCTCTTCATGAGCCTGGGGGCGCATTACTTCGGAATTCTGAATGGCTACTTATAGAGTTTGCGTGACTACTCAGTTTTAGTCAACTAGTAGTCTAAAAAGTAGAAGGGATTTGCAAAAGTGCCACTTTTCATAATCGGTTAGTCTGTATTTAGAAATCCCTATAAATTAGGCTACTTCATGTCCACCAGACCTTTAGGGCCCTGTCCCAAATGGAACCCTAAGCTCTTGAGTCCACACTTTTGTAACATAATGCCATTTTTGCTGTCGGATTGAAATCTGTTGCGGCGCTTGAGGGGCTTGGCAAAAGAGGCCATATACCGGCCGAAAAGGGGGTGCATGTGAGCACCCTTCTGAAACCAAAAATGACAAATGGGACACCCTACGGTCTTGTGGACTTAGACAAGAGGCTGCCATTGCAAGTCCACAAGACCGTAAGTGCACATGAATTGTGCCATTTGGGCCCAGAGGTGAGTTTCTTACATATATATGGACGCTACCTTCAATAGGAGAACTAACAAATAAAATGGCTAAATAACTACAACATTTTATTGCAGAAAACTAATGTTAATCCAAAGCAGGATAAAACAAAACAGCTTAAATGTGCATACCTGGATGCAGAATGATGTGCTTCAAATGTAGCCAGAAAGCCAGTCTTCATATTGTGGCTGAGAAACATCTAGTTCAAAGCATCTATCAGTTTGTTTAACCTTTTTTCCTACTCTAACAGTTTAAAGCAGTAATCAGTCTGACTGAAGTGCTCTGAGAAACACTGTCCTTTAATTTCTCTACAACACTTCACAAATTAACTTGTGGATTCTGCATACTAACATGAATTTGATGTACGCCAGGGCATGGTTTGTGCAGAGCAGTAGAGCCAATCAACTAGTTTGAGTACCACAAACTTATCTGAATAGAAACCTTGGAGCAAAACAACATAGGTGATTCTAGAAATTGCCCCCTATACCCTTTGATAGGGCACTATTTGAGGAGACAGCCATTTGTAGTGGTGTCCGAAACCATAGTGGACGTTATCCAGTGCACTCATTCAATCCCACAATGCACTACAATAACAAGTGTACAACCAATGCACACTCAACAGCTAGAGAATACCCATAATGCACTGTGAGAGTTAAGTGCCAAATTAATTCCCACGTTTGACCTGAAGAAGGCACCTGCAGCTGAATCACCCATCCATCCATTCATTTTACAAACCGCTGGTCCAATGTGGGCACGGCGTAATATCAGATAAATGTTTCATCTTACTACAGGGGCTGCCAATTAAGCAAAGCTAAGTTTCAAATTATTTTGAACACCTCAGGGTACATTCAGTGTCCGAATTCGTTCAAGTGGACTATATTAGTGGAGTAATGTAGGAAATAGTGAATGAGGGTATAGGGGCCGATTTCAAACAGCCATAGAAATTTCTAGTTTAGAATGGTGAATTGAAAATGGTGTATTGATGACAACAGATTCTGTCCATCTCTCCTGATCTTGTTTTCTGTGATGCTCCACAGAGGAACACCCAAACTCACGCTGGGTAAATGTTTAGCTTTCCAAAACTCTGTTATTCTCCCCTCTCGCCTGTTCCAGCTGCAGAGGAAATGACAATACTCGAAAAAAACAACAGCCGGCGCAATTCATAACCGCATGTCTCTGTCTCTCTACAGCTGATACATCTTGAGTACGTGCGGGGGCTGCACTTCCTCGACTGTGAAAGGGGTCCTGACCCTGAAATCCAATACTTGACAATATAACGAAATAAAATATTGAGAAACAAACGCTCACATGGGGTGCTCAGATACTTGTTTGAGGAATCCTTTCAGTCTTCTTGAAGAAAGACTAACACTGTGACTACAACTAAAAGCGGGATTACGATTTGAATGGGATAAAAGCCCGGATACAAAGAGATGAAGATTAGGAGAGTGGCTCAAAGTAATGCATCTGTTAACAGGATCTGATCAAGTCAGCAATTTGTTTTCCATCACACAAGGAAGCACAGAAGTCCATGTGCGTGTGATAATGTACAGATATCAAATTCTGGCCAATAATACTCATAGTCAATCATTATTTTCATGTTACAGCCCATAACCGATTAATGGCCAAATGGAGTGAGCATTAGATGATGGAAAAGGTAACCTGTATGTAAAAAAAATAAGAAATAAGCAAGAACATTTGAATTTTCAATAATCAACCGATACCAATACAGTATACATTTATACAATATATCTCTAATATAGCCAATATACTGTTCATCTCTAGTTTTTAAAATCCAATTAAATTTGCCAAGCTTTTAAAGGTTATGACGTTTGTGAGAGGCAAAGAAAGATAGAGGAGAGGTGGGCTGACGGGAGACAGGATAGGGAATATTGCTTTACATTTTCTGGCCTTGTGGTTTCTGGATAACAATGGATATTCCATTTCCCTCCCTGAAGACTCCAGCCGGCTACAGAGGCCCAAAGCTCAGCTTAAAAACGTTTTGTCATGACTTCATCCCTCCGCTCTCCCACCCTCTTTCTCGCCTCTCTTAGTTCTGACTTTCCCTCTGAACTCTCACAATTCTGTCTCTGTCCCCCTGTGGTGATGGTTCACATGCCGTATGTGTGGCCTCATGGCCTGGCAATTCCTGTCCCATTTTTTTTTCTCTCAACGCAGCCGCAGGGCCCGGGTCATGAAAAACATCACATGGATTTTGAACACACAAATGGTCCACATAAAGTTTCCTGATTTCAGAGTCACAACGATTTGCGATAAGAAGCTAAAGTGTTTTATTAATCACAATCGAATCTTAGAAGAAAGGCTTGATTTATGATTTGTCATTAGTTACTTACACTCATATCATTCCAAACCAACACAACACGAAATATTTTGAAATCGTTTTTTTCTCCATTCGATGAGAGACAATGGGGTCCAAAACTTTTGGACTCCATTGACCTGCATTGTAAGGACAAATACAGTTGAATCGTTCTTCAAAATATCTATTTGGAGGAAGATCTATTTGTTCCTCTGATCAAATCCACAATCTCCTATGGAGATCAGTGAAGCAGACCAGATGTGGCGCTTTCTGAAAAGATTCGCTCCCTGGATCTGTCACGATATCACTGTCAGCACCGAATCAAACCTGGCATTCTGTGTCAGATAGCAAATCTGGAAGGAAATGAGACTTTGAAGGGTTGAATGGAGGAATGCGAATGGCGTGAGAGTGGGACTGGCCGAAAGGGAGTCGGATCATATCCCCACGCACACCCAAAGCGGCAGTCTTTTTCCAGGTGTGTTACTAACATCTTGGATTAAATATATGTATTGAATATTGGAAACAGAACAATCTTGGATATTGGTTGCTTATATGGATATAACCAAAATATTGGTTATCAACCCATTAGAGATTTGAATTTATCGGTATTGGTAATGATCATTTCCTGACTTTTATTTAGATTATCTTCTTAAGTATTACTCTTTCACTTAAGGTTGACTGCTTATAATGTTCAAACAACGTTAAATAGAAAAACAAATATGTGATATATCAAAACAAATATGTGATATATATTTACTTCAAGAATTTGAATTACTTATTAATTTATTTATACGACAAACTATATAATTTAAATATCACCATATTTATTGGCTAATACTATGCAAATATTTATCGGCCCGGATTATTTTACTAAAGAGCAAAAACAAAATCATAGGAAGGTTGCATTACGTAAATCTCTAGGCCTACCTAAGAGAACTGTATTGCTACAAGGAAACGCTGATTAACTTCTACATCGCCAAAGTCCTCCAAATGAGCTCCAAGTGAAACCAGACGCACATACACGTATCCTCATGGGTCAATCCCTCTTCCTGCCAAATCAGGCTCTGCCATCCTAAATCAAGCAGAATCCGGCCCAATGACACAAAAATAACTTCAGCGTGTTCATAAACAAACTCTTTCTGAGCATAAAAGTCTGCTTTTCTTTGATTGTTGCAAGCATGTCAGATCTACATCACTGCAGAAGAATGCCGCGAGTCCCGGCCCGTGAGCCCGGGCCCAACCCGAATACATTTGGTTCAGTTTATCATGAAGCCTGACTCCACATTACTCAATCTCTCACAAACACCATTAGTCTACACACTCTGGGGGCTACGGGCCGCCAAGACACATACGTGGTCGCACAGACACACAGCCACACACAACCATGTGTTACATGCACACCTGCAAGTACAGAGGGAAAGGAGGTTTCCTGTTGTTTAATTTTAAAGCCAAGTGATCAAATGACTAAAGGATAGTCTGAATAAAGGGAATGTTACATAACAGCATTTACACATGAATCCTACCACCAGTCACATTACATCTCAGGTTAGGATCTGTCCAGAGTAGGGACACATCTGATGGCAGAAAAGTATTAAAAAAATGTGCATTATTAAAATAAAAAAGAAAAGGGTACAAATTGTATTGGGGGAGGGTCATTCTGCTTCTAGAGAGCATGTGATTGGACAAAATAAGTGGGTGCAGGATGAGTCATCAATAGACATTAAAATGACCAATTTGCAAAAAGATAAAAACTGTAAATTTTAAAATGCATACACAACCATTTAGAAGTTTAGGGTTGGTGTTGGTATGATTTCTCATACTCACAGAAGTCTCATACTCAAAAATACAGTAAAACCAGTAAAATTGTGGGGGAAAAAACAGCATTTATTTGAATTTGAAATATTTTATAACATTAAAAATGTATTTACTGTTACTTTTGATCAATTTAATGCCCTTGAATAAAATAAATAAAGAAAATAAATAAAGACCCCAAACATTTGAACATTGGTGTATCTACTAAAATTGAATTGTCAACAAGCAGGCCACATATAGATTAGCCACAATGCTGACAGACACTGGCTAAAATCCACAAGAATTTGAATAGAAACCGATAAAGAACATCAGATCATGTGCTAACCTCAAAGCCACGTCTCCGACAGACCAGACCAGGCCCCAAGACCCACATCCAAAATGAGACCAGACCACAGCTAGACCCCCAGACCCAAACCAAGATTAGAAACCTCAAGACCCAGATCTAGATTCTGCACATTATACCTCAACAAACACTTCAATATACTGTAGGTTTAGTTATAACACTTCTGTGAGCCTATTACACTTGTGTGACTACTTGTGATGATCTACAATCCCAAAAAACAACCTAAACCGAATGCTATATACCCTAAATATCTTGGAGCAAAAAATGAGGCATTATTTATGACATTGAAAGAAGTGTTGAAAATATCACCTAATATCATAGTGCTACAGAGATCTTCTATTAGAGAACTTACAGTATGATTTACAGCTCTTATAGTGCCAGTGTGGATTTCAGATCCCAGTTTACAGAACAAAAGTAATAACGTCAAGTAATTTACTGCAAGCGTTGAAACCACAGGCAACTGGATATTGTCTGGCTTTTGGCGAAATGCAAAATTTCTCTTGAAGTGTAGCTTTTAAATCTCTTGGGACGGTCGTCAGGAATTTTAGTAATGGGGAAAGCGGCACTCAGTCCAGTTTATTGACTCTTTAATGACATCTGTGCACATATCCCGAGTAGCTCTTGGGATTCTGGGATGCGTGGGTGGAGCTTGTGAAGTTGAGTGATGGCATCTTTCGAACTGTAAACGGGATCAAAAACGAATGATTTATGGTTAGCCTGAGGACACAGGAGCTGGCTCTTCCACTTTCCCAATGCTTGACACGGTGGCCGTCATAAAGTGCAAAAGCTTGTTCGTAATTATACACCTTAACAACGGTTCACACGTTTACATACGAGACGTTTTCATTTGTTTACCTCAAATTTAGGAAAACTTTTATGCTCATGTTTTGTAGTTTTGTTTTCTCCACATAATCAAGTCTCAAGTATATCAACATACTCCTGCTTCAACACTTATAGATTCTCAAACACTTTAGATAAATGACGACATTTCAGTTTGAATCTGGAAACATTGAATATTACATGACATTAGAAAAAAGAAAGGTCCTTTTATATGTATCATTTTAAAACCAACGTAGTCTGATTCACAAGCAAATGACTCCTATAAACCAGTTCTTTTTAGTGATCATAATCATACCAACAACTAGTATAGTCCGAACTCTCAAAACAAATTAATCTTATGAACCAGTTCATTTTAGTGACTCAATAACATAGCGTACGACCAGTGTAGTCCGAATTCCCAAAACAAATTCTTATGAACCAATCTTTTTAACGAATATCATTACATATTCGGGACTTTAGCGACGTGGGTCTATGGATGGATCTCTGCCTGTCGTGATAATATAAAACTCTCCTGATATTAGCGTAACAATTACAGAAGAATCAAATAAAGCATATTTTGTTCCCTTTTGGAGGTTGGAAGGGTTCAGTTTGAGCAGATGTTTTATACCATCATCACTGTCCTCGTCAGAGCTCATTTCCCAGTACATTCAACTTCTGCCTCATATTCACCATCTCAAATATATTCTCAAAACTATCATTCTCAACATCTTCAAACCACCATCAGTGACAGTGACAGTAATATCTGATAGCGTTCAGTTGCTCTGCAGTAAATCACTGAGCCATTTCAAGTTTTACTGATGATTCTTCCTATTCTTTTTGTTTTCTGCCTGCGGTGACTATGAGTGAAACGTCACTTCATCATTGTGTATCAGACATAATAATAAAGATGGACTGCACATATTCAGTCATCAAAGATTCAATTATTGCTGTGCAGAAAAAATATACTTACACTGTTACACACCTCGGGTCGTTAGCGACCCTATAATTTTTTTTTTACATAAAATGAATGGAAAAACAGGCATTCTTTTATCATTTTACTAGAAGGTTGATGTCTAACTTTTAAAAAAAATGAATGAGGAGGAAAGTAATGAATGATGTCCCAGGTCACTAAAGACCCTAGGTATGCATTTAAGGGTTAACTGAAATATACACAAATGACTCAGAATCAAATTAAACCTTTATCCCAGCTCTACAATTCAGGATTCTTCCTCTCAAACACATACATGGCATGAGGTTTATTCAGAGGGCAGCAGCAATCATGTGGACTGGTGTAGTTTTCACAGCATTTCATCTATGAACGGGAAGCATTCATCTGGAAACACAGTGCATAATGGGCCAAAGGGGCCTCAAGCAACCTGCTTTTATGCCCACTTAAGATCACGTCAGTAAACAAAAACATATGAAAGACAAACTCACCCGCTTTTGCCCTTCAGGCAAAAAGCGAGAAGTGAAATGACACGGCAAGGCCTTGTTTCAGCATCAGTTTACATCAAACACACCTTTGCTAACCACCTTCGGCCCATACGCGAAGTGGCTCCTATTGCTATTAAACTGAAGCATATTGTCGACACCCTGGCCTCTGACCTGCACAAAGATCTATCTGTCAAGGTTTTTCTCCAAGGCTTCTCAGGAAGAAAAAGCTTTGCTGAGGCAAGTCCATCTGACTTTGATTCGGAGTTGGATTCGAGCCCAGGGTTGCTGCCTTTTACGCCAATGAGTTATTTATTTGCCCGACTGGAAGATGACAGCTCTGAGAATTCAGTTCGAATTCAACAATAATATACAAACAACTCACCTCCTAGACTGAGGTCCAGGAACTCACATGCACACTCATTCTGAAGGGATAGTTCACCCAAAAACGACAAGTTTGTAGAGAGTACCTATCTACATCTACTATCTACTTACACCTCAGGGGAATGCTAAAGTTCTGGGAGAATACAAAAGTTTTGCGAGCCAATGCATGGCTTGGAGGAATGAAAGGTTTGAGAACCCAAAAGCATCGGATGACATAAGGGTGAGTAAAGGACATATTTTATATTCTGGTGTTAAGTAACACTTTGAAGAGAAATGCATGCAAAAATGCAGACTCATCAGGACAGTGGCACTTGGCAAAGTGACTCAGCATTACCTCTCTAGTCCAAAATAAATTCAAAAGGAATGCACCTCAAAAATGCAGAGGAGATAAAGGCACACTAACCTCAGCACAGAAGAAAAATCACAACAGAGAGAAAAATTCACCTGCTCGAATTCCAGGACTTCCTGTTCTCAAGGTTTTGTCTCTCCTCACACTTCAAGGCACAAATTTCCAGGGTTCCTACATGGGCTCTCCAGTCTCCAATGGAGAAGATGCCACAGTACTTATCTCACACGGTTAGGAGAGACCAAGGCAGAAACAGAAAGAGAGAAAGAGAGACACACACACAATTGGGAGGGGTCTCTGATTAAAATTCTCCTGGCACATTGTAGAAGGCCGTCGCAGCAATAAAGCCCATGCTGGCTGGCTTTTGTTCAAGTTTAAGGCTGTAGTCTTTTTTCACTCTGAGTCTGCCTCTTTTGGTCTTCTGGCTGTCTTTTCTAGAACTGAAGGGAGGTGCAGGGAGGTAAAATGAAAAACTACCAGGGTTAGAAAAAAAGATAGCCCCCTCCTCTCTCCCCTCGCTCTTGTCTTCTCACTTTCTTCAGATGTGGCATTCATTGGTCTCTGAAGGGTTACCCAGTCCGAACAATGCCCAGCATCAGACCGCAACAAAGCCGAAGCAGCTTTCAAATGGTCTGACAAACTAACACAGCCTTCAAAGCTGAAAGACTGCCAAGAGTTTGCTTTGTAGTTTCACAATCAGAAATGGAGCACTAACAGAGATAAACCTGGCCAATTTTTTCCACTTATAATTATGCTATGGCTGAAAACGATTTAATCTAAATTAAATGACCAGAAAAAGTAGGCATCACAAAATTAAAACGTTTAGCAGGAAAAATGGATATTCATTTTGAGATTTATTTTTTTAAAGATACATTTTTAGTGAGTTTTAGATTACGCAAAGGTATTGTAAATGTGGAAATGGGGATCTAAAGGCCAGGTACCGACAAACACGTCTGGCGGCAACAGACATATATTTTGCATTCCTGGTTAACAAATCTACAAACAATCTTTCTATGTATTTTTGAGTAAATATTGTTCTAAATACGTGTAAATTACATCTCATTTGTGGTATAATCAGGAATCTTCTCATCTTCATTAAATCTTGGTGTTGAGGGAAAAGAGTGAGGGAATGAGGGATGAGAGCTGTGGTTCACCCTAACAGCCCACTCTTGCGGTCTTCATAAATTCACCTCCATTAAAACCAAACTCAACACGTCTCTCATATGGGGTTCATACGCTGGGGTTGGTTGACGCCTCACATGTGAGTTGAAACCAGAAGTGTCACAATCTTTACTCCAGTGTCGGTGGTGATTGTAAAGAAGCTCTTGACAGTTAGTGCTAGGCTAGTTTCTCCTGCAACCTTTTTTCAGAACAAAAAGCTGGGCTCCCAATTGGTTGTATCAATCTAATGGGTTTTTAGTATTGTTAAACGGTTGTCCCAGGGTCAAATTGTTAACCAAAGAGGCACAAAGAGTAACACAGAATTAGCATCTGAATAACTCTGCCTATATAGAGAATTTACTTACTATTCTGCTGAGTAAGTCATCTGTAAACGTGTCTAGTTTGTCTCAAAATCTACTTTGGAGTCTGTAAGACCAAAGAAAGTGCTGTAAATGTAAACAAAACTTTAAAAAATGCTGTTGATCTTCTCAAACGGGACAGTCTAATACAAGCAAAACATCCATATGGAGCTCTTTCCTACACAACCGGTGGTTCCTGATGTCTTTTTAATTGCCGAGTGAACTGCCGAGCTCTGCTAGGGAGTGCTGACCAAAGGAGACGGTGAAGAACAACAGTTATGGGAGGATAAAATATGACTGTGTACTGTTTACCACAGAAAACCCAAATGAAAGCCCTCAGCTGGGCCTCGGCAAGTGTGGGTCTCTCGGGGGACGTTAAAAATCAATATGCAACCAATTATTCATGTAGGAGGGTAAGTCTCTTGCAGTCCAATAGTTGACAAGAAGCTGGAAGATTCTGCTAATGTATAGTTGAGAGTTACGCAACCAAACTTCTGTGATAGTTAAAGAATCACATTTTTAATATTGTTTATATACTTATATGGGTGTTTTAAAATGTTTTAAAGATAAACCATGTGCAAATTCATCAGTCAACACCATTGTGGAGTATTTTCTCCTTAAAACTGAACCAAAGACGAGGCAGTTGTTCCTCTACACCACAAACCAATCCCGTCAACGAGTGGGCGGGCTTTAGCATATCATTAACTGTGCCGTGAAGCAGCAGGTTATACCGGTTTATTTTTCTGTTGATATGAAAAATTGGGTATTTTTTGCAATATAGCGGGTGATTTATGTGTATGATGTGTATTACGATGTTATGATGAACGATATGCCTTTCTGCACTGACGTTCTGAGTTGTTCAAAACATTTCTAAGGATTTTAGACGGCAGCTATCGGACTCTGAGATGACGAACAGGAACATGGTTTATGTAACATTAGCAACGCATTATTTGCTGTTTGATAAGTCAAGTCAAAGGCTATTTATGTGTCCGACGCTGTAGAGAGCGATACATAAAACACATTACTATTCTGATACATCGACTGGTAGGCAAGTCAGAATCTTTGCCTTTTAATGTCTTTTAGTGTGAGTGGAGGCGGGGATAATTTGCATGTTCATGATTCACATTTATTAAATGAAGCAAGGGTGTAGAGTTATATTCAAGCTATTTTAAATCATGAAGAAATAATTTTCACTGGAAAAAAACAACTTTTAAATATGTAATTTTGGTGATAAATGATGAGTTTTAAGGACTTTAAGGCACTTTGGCTTTAAGGCTTTGAGTCACTGAGGACAAGTTCTGGATTTTTCTGAAACCAAGCCAACTGCGTGTGCAGCACCGATGCCCTCAGGCACAACAACCTAAAAATTTTAAACACACCATAAATATACAGATATTAGACATCGAAAAAAGCCAATGCCCCATGACATGTGGGGCCCCTCAGAGGCCCCTACCATATTTCTGCACCAAAATATCACAGACATATGGAGGTGGGCACTTTTGATTTGGGGCAGAGTACAGATTTGTCCAAATGTGTGGCCCCATTCATATCTTGGGCTTGGCACCTGAATATTACAGACACTGCAATGCTCAAAATGGTGGCTGTAGGACTGGAAGCCCCGCCTTTCAGTTAAAACAGCCAATCACCTTATTAAGATTTGTAGCTCTTAAAAAAAAAAATCACATTTCTTAGCTAATTTGAAATGCTATTGAGAATCTTGAGAAACAGTCTTCATTACTTATTAACTAAACTATTATTTTTGAACAATACCAGCAAACACTCTTGACGTCAAGGGGACAGAACAAACAAAAGATGGAGCTGAAAAAGTATTTTCTCCTGACAAAACTCATCAAGTAAATGATCACACATCAAACCAATAGTCTGCTTCCACTCAACACTAAGTTTAAAAAAATCGATTAAACAACAGCTATACTGCTGTAAACAAAGTAGCAGCTTAGGCTGTCACCAAGATGGCCACCACACCTGACTTGCCATAAAGGGATTTGGACTATTCTACATTTTCTGCAACCGAGAGAATAAAAGCCCACTTCAAAACGTGCATCTTCACAGATTTGTGGTTGCAACTCCCCTCAACCCTTTACTCAAAGAACTTTGACACCGTTTCACAAAGGTCAACATCCAGATGTGTGTATGAAAAATCAGCCAGGAATAAGCAGCTCAGTAGAATTTAAATAACGCTGTAGGGGGAAGTAAAATCTGTTTACTTGAGTAATGGCCATACTTAGAATCTTTTCCATGGGGACGAATAATAAATGAAAAACATTCCCACATTATACATTGCAGCAAACGTAGCAGTTAGCTAATAGCATGCTGCATGTCTATAGGCCTTAGTCAGGTTAGACGCCATATTGAATTTAACACAGATGAAAACAAGACTGTGAGGGATAGACATCTTTACAATGGTGTTTTTTTTTCTTTTTCAGAAAGGTGTTGTTTCATCAGCTAAACAATCGGTATGTTGTTAAACAACAGTGCAGTCCATTGAATGCACTGTATTCGACCCCTCAGAGCCTCGTTTTTATTCCTGTCAGAAATTCAATATGGTGCTACCTTGACAAAGGGCAACTGAAGTGTCCAAATGTCAACTGCCAAACAACTTTAACGTCTTTGTTTCAAAATGTACAGTCAATTTGGGGCCTATGGCTACATCGAGCCATTTTTAATTATAAAATATAGTGCTCTCTGAAATATTTAACTGGCCAACTTGTTAATGAAGTGTGAATGCCATATAAAAAGCAATCAGGCACCAAGCATGCATGACCTATAGTGTACACTTCAATATGTACGGGAAGAAATCACTGCAACCAACAAGTGCATACAGCTCCTATCTGCATACAGAAGTGTCCAACACATATGAAGTTAAATTTAAATGATGTTACATTTCAATTAATCAGAGATTAATTGGCACTAGCAAGTGGTGTACTGCATACTCAAGTATTATATCAATGATTTGGGTCTTTAGGGGGCTTGAAACAAAAAAGACTGCACTCTAAAAACTGCTGGGTTGTTTTAAACCAATGTTGGGTCAAATATGGACTAACCCAGCAATTGGGTTGTTTTAACCCTGCGGTTGGGTTAAATATTTGCTTAAGACAACCTAATCGCTGGGTTTTTTTAGAGTGTGGATTAGCAGATTTGGGCACTATTCAATTGGTCTGACATTGACTAAAAATTAAGAATTTGCAGCTTTACTTCACCACAAAGACGGAAAAAAGCTCTTCATCACCATCAAACTTAGTATTTAGTATGTTCAGGATTCAAACTACTTGTGCTTATTGTATTGCTGGCTGTTCAATTGTCTTCTGTAACTGTTTTGAGGACTTTTACTTACGCAAATGAACCTAGTATTAGTTTTTGCTGAAGTAAAAATTTCAGACAACCATATCATGAAATAAGACTTTCATTATATCACCACCAATAATCGGTTTAAATAATCGCGATTCCAATATTGAGCAAAATAATCATGACTATGATTTTTACCATAATCGAGCAGCCCTATTTACAGCCATCTAAAAAACAGAGCTTTTAAAATGTATGATTGTGAATCTAAAAAAGGTTTCCCTAGAAGTGGTTATGAGGCCTCTATTATTGGAAGAGAACCATATTTGCAAGCCTTTTCCTGTTTCTGTGCCAGATTTAAGGTTAGATAAACAGTATTTTTGGACAGGGGAGATAAGTCTGAAATGTTAAGGGTGATTAAAGGGGCTGGACCCAGTCAATGGTCATTTACATTTCCTGTGCCAAGACACGGAGGATGACTGAAAATGTGTAATGAAACTGAGATCAGAGATAACTAATATGCCTCATTGTGATTTGTGAAGGCTGTTGCAAAACTCTAAGTTCAAAACAAGGTGATGGACATCGTTTCAGGGTGAATCTATTACAGAGAGAGTAATTTACCACAGTTTTATATCAGAGAGCTTCTTGGGTTTTGGCAGGTTGGGAGCAGGTTGCTTTGACCCTTCTTTGGCAACCCCAAACAGTCAAGAAAGTGTCAGGGCGAGGGAGAACCAAAAAACTCCTTTGAGTACCCATCTGCCCTGGTTTCCCAGCTAGGGAAGCCAAATGCATCACTGCGCACTAGACCAACAGCCAGCACAATGTGTCTGTTGATGGGGACACATAACAAATCAGATCAGGCAGGGAGGGGACAGTGTGAGACGAACCCAAATCTAACTGAGAAAAACACGAATGAGAATACAGAAGCTCATTTCAGCTGCTAAGGGCAAAAGTTCATTTGCAGTACTGGACGAGATCTCAGAAAATGATGAGGAAAATATTAGGTAGCAAATCAGAAATATGATCGCGCTAAATTGGGCCTGTCCACCGGATTAATTCTTAAAAAAAAACAATAATAAGACTTTTGAAAATAAACCACAATGGAAATATTTGTGACCCTGGACCATAAAACCATATTTTTTTAAATATTTTTATTGATATTTATACATCAATGGAAAGGTTATTTATTTAGCTTCTAGTTGATGTATGTTAGGACAGGACAATATTTGTCTGGGATACAACTATTTGGAAATCTGGAATCTGAGGGTGCAAAAAAATTGAAATATTGAGAAAATCACCTTTAAAGTTGTCCAATTTAATTTAATTAAATTTTTTTATACATTTACAGAAGGAAATTTACTAAATATTTTCATGAAACAAGATATTTACATAATATCCTTATGATTTTTGGCATAAAAGAAAAATTTATCATTTTAACCCATACACTGTATAGCTGGCTATTGCCACAAATAATACCGAGCAACTTATGACTGGTTTTGTGGTCCAGCGTCACATTTACCAAGTAAATCCCTCAATGCGCAACAAAAAACCCTAAATGGTGCACCCAAAAATGAAAATTACTCAGATTTACTCACCTTCAAGCCATCCTTGGTGTATATGACTTTCTTGTTTCAGCCAAACACAATCAGAGTTAGGCCTATATTTAAAAAAATAGCTTCCAAGCTTTATAATGGCTGTGAATGGTCCAAAAAAAGTAATAAATCCATCTATTCTAGAAGAACTCCATATAGCCCTAGGGGTTAATATAAAGGCCTTCTGAAGCAAAGCAATGCGTTTTTGTAAGAAAAATATCCATATTTATTACTTTATAAACTATAATAACTGGCTTCCGGTGGAAAAATAACCTTTGACCTGATGCATGGCGTATTGATGTCTTCTCTGGCTGCTTTGTGTTTGTGGGACACATTTGTCATTTGTGTGCCTGATGCATGGCGTAGCGCCGAGGATAGAGCAAAACAAAACACCAGTCATGAATTAGAAGTCTAAAATGAGAATTTTTAAAGAGAAATGTCAGATGAGCTTGAGTTTGTTGCCCGGCCCTATTTGTTTGAAGGCAAGAGGCGTCTACTCTCACCTAAGCTTACGCTACTCCTACATCCTACGTCATGTGTCGGGTCAGAGGTCACTCTTGCGCCGGAACTCGACTCGCATACAGCCGTTACCGGAAGCCAGTCATTTTAGTTTATTAAGCCACAATTATGGATATTTGTCTTCCAAAAACGCATCACTTCGCTTCAGAAGGTCTTTATTAATCCCCTGGAGTCATATGTATTACTTTTATGATGGATGGATGCACTTATTTGGGCTTCAAAATCTAGGGTACCATTCCTTCCCATTATAAAGCTTGGAAAAGCCAGGATATTGTTTTAATATTACTGTGTTTGGCTGAAAATCCTATACACCTATAGGATGGCTTGAGGGTCAGTAAATTATGGGACCATTAAAATGTTTGGGTGAACTATTCCTTTAAGTGTTTTTTCCTCAACAGATTTCATTGCACAGCATCCCAAATGTTGGTTTGGTCATTCTGAAATGCCTGAGCCAAAGTCTGTCATCAAAATTATTTGTTTTACTGGTAATTCTCTCCCAGAAGTGTCTCAAATGACTGCATTCATAAACATCAGAACCTAAAGGCACTGAAACTAAAGGCATAGGGATAAGTTCACAACCTGATTGGTCGGCTTTTATGATGTGTATTTCCCAACTGAACTTACTGAACATTCAAAACAATGCTGTGTGTGGCTAAACACGCTTGTTGTATGTGCGTAGCTACATATGATGTTATTTTGACCAGCTGAGAACTCGTGAAGAGCTTAAAAACTCTTGTAAAGGAGTCAAAACAGCGGCAGGAATCCCTCACTGTAAACCCTAATGTTGTCTTTACTTAAACAAATCGATTAATCTTGACTAGAT
Organism: Gobiocypris rarus; assembly: GCA_023029165.1. Classification (NCBI taxonomy): domain Eukaryota; kingdom Metazoa; phylum Chordata; class Actinopteri; order Cypriniformes; family Gobionidae; genus Gobiocypris; species Gobiocypris rarus. The sequence continues at coordinate 25,867,256 of CM040929.1, read as the reverse complement.
ATTACTAGTTTAGTCCAGAAACTCAACAATATAAGTTAGTATAACTTATTAACCTGCAAAATACATAAACTTAAGATTTCAAGTTGTATTAACTCAAAATAATTAATTAAAATAGCTCACTCTGGTCTTGCTTTGATGTGATTGGCCATGCAAGGAGTTCTGTCTGGCAACAAGAGAACTAATTCACTGATTGGAGGACATTTATAAAAGACGGTCCTTTTCGCCAGTCAAGATCGTTTGGTTAAATCGTAATGGTACATTGCTATAATAAAACGCAATGCAGCCATTATTACAAACATTCAATAGATTGCTTTGAGTATGGATGTGTCATTTTGAGTAGAAAATTAACTCACAAAATCGTAAGTTACTAAACCTAACAATAATATGTGAACTAACTTATAGTTTCGTTGGAAGTCACCATGATGGAGATAAGTGTTTGCTTTAATTGGGCTCTTGGCCCTTAACTGTGTAATATTAGTGGTTCTCTGGCTGCTTTGTGATTGTGAGACACATTTGTTATGGAACAAAAAGTCAAGAGAAAATATCATCAAGTGATGTTGTTAATTCCTTGATGATGATAACATCTCATGCAGAGTGTAATGCTCTGGTTATCGAAGTGGTCATTAATAGTTTTGAAGTATTAATAATAATAGCCATGAGATCCTTCACTGTTGTGGTAATTTACTTCTTTTTTTTTAATCTGCATAAAATGTTTAAATCTACGGCATTAGTTAGACACACACAGACATCAAGAATCCGCGTATGAATCTCAACACTGGTGACAATCAAAAAAAAATTTCCGATAAACAGATCAACTCTGAACATAACTACAAAACTACAAAAACATCAGAACAAAAACAGAAAAAGTACAAGCAAATAGTAAGAATCAAAGAAAATTCACAATTCAGATGCATAATTTATTCATGCCGCAATGCATGTTGGGACCAATGGGGAAGTTTTGATTGGTAGAACCCAGCATGGTGTACTGAACTTCTGGTGTACCCAGTTTGGTGAACTTAACAATTTAAGTACAGTGAGCGTGAGCACCAAGTTAAGTGAACTTAAATAACACAAGTTTTGGGAGACTCCATTACTCAATTGAATTGAGGGAACGAGTTTACTCAAATCAATTGAGTTAAATCAACTTATTAGGGTTTTCAGTGCTCCGTCACACACACAAACCAAGATCTGCTGTGAGGAGACACTGTTCTGATGCCTGTACCGAACTGTGATGGGCAACATCGCAACTATGATTGGAAAAAACTGCTATGCTTGAGCATTCTGTCCTATAGGGTGGATTTTTGTGACATCATGTCCTGTTTTTGCTTTGTTTACATGTCTTTTGTTCGTTTTGCACTTGTTCAGATGGCAGCGTTCACACAAACAGAGCAATCACACCAGAGTTTGTTTCAATCCAACCAAACATGCCAAGTGTGAACACACCCTGAGGCACAAGTAATTTATGATCTATGAAAAAAAGGCCAGAGTTTCTTCACAATTTTGTTCTCTTAACATAGGATGGAAACGCTGCTTTATTCGCAAAGTGTCTTTGTGAGGAATCTTCCCACAAGGTATCAATGAACATCACACAGTAACCGATCACAAAAATGACTTTTTTGTGTATAATTGAATCAAAAAGTCAAGTCATGCCATTAACGTTTTCATGATCGATCACTGCCATCACTTCAGATTACTCGGGCAAACGCAATCTAGCTGTTTTTTCAGCAAACCGCTTCCAGTAAGTGCGCAACAACCTTTGGTCTACTGCCACAAGGGCCCTTTGAAGTCGCCTTCGGTAAATACAGACACAGACGCAAACATACATGCAATTACATGCAGCAGATCAACGGTGCAGTGCACTTCCATGAGCCATCATGGTTAACTCTGCTGCCTGTGAGAAAAACACCCAACTGGATAATCACACACACACAATAATCCCACCCTCAATATTGAGTGTCTGCGTTTTAACTGTGTTTTCGGCATTCTAGAGCAGTGAAGTCACTCGACAGACTGTATAGAGTGGGAGAGAGTCCTTTTATGCAGTCAGGCTCTTATTACATTACAAGACCACAGAGCAGAGAAATCAACAGCTTTACAATCTCATCTATCCATGTAAGACACAGGCTCCGCTGCAAAAACTAGATTGCCTGGATGTCTACATTAAGTCGGAAACGGAAGTTGCAATAGTCTTTTCTTCCCTATAATGTATCAGAAACGGCTTCTCGGACAAGAACAAATGTAGGGAACACTGGCAACACTGGCTGTTGTTTTATAGTAGAAAAAGTAACGGAAAAACCACAGCAAAGTACTGGAGACACAACAACTATAGACGCACACAATGATGGGCACTTGTATGAGGGGGTTAAGAGAGATACACACAACTAGGGATGCACCGATATGAATATTTTGGCCGATACGATAAATCTTAATATTTGAAAGCCGATAACCGATATATATTTTTTCCAAATTTGTATATCATTTTTGTTTTGCCTGATTACAAAACAAAAATGTCCCGAGCACACAATTATAAAGTTCTCATCATAATTTTATGTAGCCTATATGACAGACTTGTGCTGCAAATTAACTGTATTTTCTTTTTTTGAAGTGAATTTTTTTTCTTATTGGGCCAATAATGATAAGATTAAAAATTGACATATATTGGCCGATACCGATATGGTGGCCCATATACCATGCATCTCTACACACAACTCTACTTTTAAAGAGTATGCAGACATTTTATTCAACAAAGATGAAGCTTTCTAGTGTGCTGAGGGCCTCTGTTCACACACACTATGAAATGGAGTATACTTTAAAGGCTATGGATGCGTCTGAAAGCTTAAAAATGCTGCCTTTGGTTCAGGAGGAAGGCATCTAGGCCCGTCCAAATCCAATGTTAGCTTCACTTCCTGTTTCCTAAGATCTGATCGATTTTTGAAGGCAGATTAATCCTTCATTTAAATTTCCCAAAATCCTGTGCATTCCATTCTGTTAAGCTGAAAGGTGCGGTTGGTGGTCAGTTTGAGTGTAAATGTACGTTCAATCAATCTCTCTTTTTTTGGTCCAGGATGAGAATATATTTAGACTCAATATTTAACTTGCTTTGAAGGACATCTTGGATTTGTTCTCCACTACTCTCTTCACAATTGGGATAGTAATATGTATACACATATACAGTGATGAAAATAAGTATTTGAACACCCTGCTATTTTGCAAGGTCTCCCACTTCATGGAGGGGTCTGAAATTGTCATCATAGGCGCATGTCCACTGTGAGAGACATAATCATAAAAAATAAAAAAATCCAGAAATCACAATGTATGATTTTTTAAACTATTTATTTGTATGATACAGCTGCAAATAAGTATTTTAACACCTGAGAAAATCAATGTTAATATTTGGTACAGTAGCCTTTGTTTGCAATTACAGAGGTCAAACGTTTCCTGTAGATTTTCACCAGGTTTGGACACACTGCAGGAGGGATTTTGGCCCACTCCTCCACACAGATCTTCTCTAGATCCGTCAGGTTTCTGGCCTGTCGCTGAGAAACACCGAGTTTGATCTCCTCCAAAGATTCTCTATTGGGTTGAGGTCTGGAGACTGGCTAGGCCACGCCAGAACCTTGATATGCTTCTTACAGAGCCACTCCTTGGTTATCCTGGCTGTGTGCTTCGGGTCATTGTCATGTTGGAAGACCCAGACCCATTTCATATGCTCCAACTGAGGAAAGGAGGTTGTTCCCCAAAATCTCGCAGTACATGGACTCCTCTGGATCATCCAAATGGTCATTGGCAAACTTAAGACGGGCCTGGACATGTGCTGGTTTAAGCAGGGGAACCTTCCGTGCCATGTATGATTTCAAACCATGATGTCTTAGTGTATTACCAACAGTAACCTTGGAAACGGTGGTCCCAGCTCTTTCCAGGTCATTGACCAGCTCCTCCCGTGTAGTTCTGTGCTGATTTTTCACTTTTCTTGGGATCATTGAGACCCCACGAGGTGAGATCTTGCATGGAGTCCCAGTCCGAGGGAGATTGACAGTCATGTTTAGCTTCTTCCATTTTCTAATGATTGCTCCAACAGTGGATCTTTTTTCACCAAGCTGCTTGGCAATTTCCCCGTAGCCCTTTCCAGCCTTGTGGAGGTGTACAATTTTGTCTCTAGTGTCTTTGGACAGCTCTTTGGACTTTGCCATGTTAGTAGTTGGATTCTTACTGATTGAATGGGGTGGACAGGTGTCTTTATGCAGCTAACGACCTCAAACGGGTGCATCTAATTTAGGATGATAAATGGAGAGGAGGTGGACATTTTAAAGGCAGACTAGCAGGTCTTTGAGGGTCAGAATTCAAGCTGAAAGACATGTGTTCAAATACTTATTTGCAGCTGTATCATACAAATAAATAGTTATAAATAACATATATATACACACATATATATATATATATATATATATATATATATATATATATATATATATATATACTAATTACAATCTAAAACATAATGTGTTGCCTCAATAAAAACAATTAACACAACAGTTTGCATACATTTTTTTGAGTTATGACAACTTTGAGAGAATTTACGTTTAACCAACAAGCTACATTGAGTTAGACGAACTTAACATTACACACATTTTTTTTAAATTTCAAACATTTAATTAAACACTAACAGGTCTTTCCCTTTACTAAAAACAACTCAATTAACACTTAATTTCAACATTTAATCCTTATGTCCTTATCCAGTCATGCAAAGCATGCTGGGAACTAGAAATCCACTGCCTCATTTTTCTGAAGTTATCAAGATAATTTCATTAAGTTACTACAACCTAATTAAAAAAAGCCAATTAACACAGACATTTTTGTTTAAATTACAGACTATATTAAGTTGATGTAATGATCAACATTATGTCAGCAGAACTCCACAAAATAATGTTTGCAACTTGAAAGGTTTAATTAAAACATTAAATTAGGATTTCTAACTTGCAACCATGCATTTATTTAAGTTGTGGTAACAGGTCCCCAGAATTATACGTTTTAGAGTGTACCTTACCGAAATCTTTCAAGGTCATCCCAACACTTGTATAAAAGTTGTAATTCTACTCATTTTGGACAGAATGTGTTATTGCATTTAGCAGCATGGTAAAATACTCTCATACACTGGAAGTGTCTGTTTAAACTCCCAAACTCTTGCACAAATGACATCATAACGGAGGTGGGGAGGGATATCAGTGCTCAGTGGGATTTTGTGTATGCGCGTGCAGTGAAAAGGAGCAAAAGAGACAGAAAAGAAGGGAGGAGAGGGGCTAGGGAGGAAAGTGTAGGCTTGAGGAGGCATTTGGGACATTTTTTGTAGTCCAGCCAAAGAATGAGGCAGCAGAGATCGGCCATGTGTTCGGTTAAAAGGGTTTGCAGACAGAAATCACAAATCAGTGTTTGTTTGTCATTCAAAGATGTAAAAAAATACATTTATGGACTGTTCTGGAGACATTATTCACCTTTCATTAACATATAAAACATGTGAAATCGTGTCAGTCATTTGGACTCTACAAACGATTGCTCACTATGCGTCACTGCTTTAGAGTCTGAGCAAAACGGTGAACGAATCATCCAAAGCAGCTCACTATAGTCCTCGTTGTGCTTTTTCGCATCAAAATCCACATTGCTCAAACTGAACTATGATTTATGGGATTACAATAACAACACAGCCCAAATCCACTTAACCAGTAACCCTGATTAGAGCTGTCGCATTATGTGGGTTTAGCCAAAAATCACATCCAGCAAGTAAAGCGAGACTAAGACCTCAGCGGCAGATTATTACGCCATAGTGTGGAAATGATCTGTGTGATGACTTCACAATCATAAACAGACCACAGACAAAACGAAAATTGAAAGTGAATTTTAAGCAATGACTTCAGACTATCCAGAGTAAAAAAAAAAGAAAAAAGATGCATCGAAAAATACCAACAATACAGAAACAAATGGAAAATTCTAGACATATTTTAATTTGGGAAAGTAACAATGGATGTAAACAATCTGAAATGCAGAAATCTTACTTTGCTAAATCAGCAGCGATGGCATGTTTTATATGGAGGCCCAAATGTGACGAAACTTAATGAAATTAAATGAAACAAAATGAAAATGAATAAATAAGTAAATAAATAAATAAATAAAAGGATATAATGAAATGAATTAATTAAAATAATAATAATAAAATAAATTATAATGAAATGAATAAATTAATACATTAAAAAATGAAACAATATAATGCAATGAATAATACATAAATAAATTAATTAATTAATAGAATAAATAATTTTTTTTTTAAATCTATAAAATGAAATGATATAATGAAATGAATGAATAAATAAATAAATAGAATAAATGAATAAATAAATAAAATGAAATGAATGAATAAACAAACACACAAAGAAATAAATAGAATAAATTAATGAATAAAAAATAAATGAAATATGATAAAATGAAAAGAATAAATAAAAATAAATAAATAAAAATAAAATGATATAATGAAATTATTAAATAAATAAACAAGTACATAAATAAATAAATAGAATAAATTAATACATTAACAAATTAATAAAGATATTAAATTAAATTAAATTAGATAAGATAAAAAAACAAAACAAAAACTTAATAAAACAAAATAAAAAAGAAATATAAAACAAAATATAATAAACAAAAAATAAAAAGTGATTACTGACTAACGCATTTCAATTTGACAATTAAAAAAGTTTTTTTATGTGTATGAATAACTATTTGCTATCATAAATTCTAATTTACTGATTAATAAACGTATTACTGCATTTTGAGTTTGCTTGCTTGTCTTTGTTTTTAGTAATTCATTTGATTCGATTTTAGTCATTTTGTTATCAAATTGCAAATTTAAACAACTTAACCACTTGTTTATTTTTTTGGAGTTATTAACTGATTTATCAATATCTCTGATTATCTGATATCAATGATTTTTGAGGGTCACATTTTGACCTCTGTCGTTTAGTGTAAATAAACAGGTATTTTATATTTATAGCTGACCAATAAGATTAAAGGTATTCAATTATTAATCAGAAATCATTTGTGGTGACGAATATCATTTGAATTGATGGAAAATCCTTGAACAAAACAACAACAAAAACAACTACACTATGATGAGCTGATGAGAGATGTACTATTACTTTAATGAGTGATCAAACCGAAGATTTCCACATGGTAAATCAGACGAAAATCATTTGTGCACTAAACAACATCATGAATAAACTTTTCATACTTATTAGCAGAAGTGGAGGCTAATCAGAGTGACTGTACACACGCTGTTTGTTTTCCCAGCATTCCCTGTCTGTGTCCTCAAACGCCCCTGAATTGCAACATCTTGTATCATTGTAACAAGAGTCCAAGAATCAAAAAGACAAGAAACAACACTTCAAAATAAGTTACTGACCCTAAGAAGAAATGCAGGGAAACTCAAGAACACAAACCACCGCGCCTTCGCCTCAAGACAACTGTCTACATTTATATTTTATGCCACTAAAGCCCAGCAAACCTAACTAGTAAATCTACAGGGCTTCAGCTGCATTTCCCAGACGTCAGAAATCACTCAGGAAGTGTAATCCAAGCATTTTAAATGTCGTTTTTGAGGGCTCTCCCCACAGTCCCGTAAAGCACGCTAATGCTCAGGGACGCGCCGTCATCACTCTCTCTCTCAGCGGCCGAAGGAGCGGGAAGAACTGCAGCGATGTTAAATTAATCACAAGAGCTCAGAAAAAAGAGAGAGACTGCGACAGAGAGGGGAGGCTGTAAACTGCTGCTTTTGGGTTTGTGGTCATTACAGCCGTCAGCGATTCCCGCTCCAGGACTGTAAAACATCTCGCCAGGTCGCCGTGACTACATCCGTGTCATTTACTCAGAAAAAGGCCCTAAACGTCACTTGACCAACCATCCACACAAGAGCCCATTTTGGTAGAAACAGCATTAGTTGTTCTGGGACTAAACACTTCAAACTGAAAATGTCACTAGTAATCGACCAATATGACATGATATTCAGAGACTAGGGCATCCAAACACAGACACTAATTTTATGTTTACTCAAATCTAACAACTGACACAAAAATAGATTTTTAAACTGACACAAAAATAGATTTTTAAACTGACACAAAAATAGATTTTTAAACTGACACACAATCGACCAAGTGGTCAATTATGACCAATGCTGTCCTTCCCCTCGTCGCACTAACAAAAAATCTCAGAAAAGTCATGAAGTGAGCTTGCATGAGAACTTAATTTAGGAACTATAGCTACATGATGCACATGGTATTTGATTAGTTACGTAAAATAAGCACAACAACAAAGACAAAGGTTGCAAAGGGGCTGAAAATGTCCAGTAAATTTCCAAAAGTTTCGAAAAATTCCAGAAACTTTCCAAAAATGTCCAACTTTCCAAAATGTTCCAGAAAGTTTCCACAGCTTTCCAAAAATTTCCCAAAAAATCCTGAGAAGTTTCCAAAATCCAACTAGGGTTGCAATGGGGCTGACATTTCCAGAAACTTTCCAGAAAAAAATGACCCAAAATCCTGTTAAGTTTCCAATTTTTTTTTTAAGTTTCTGGAAACTTTGCAACCCTATAGACAACGACAAAAAATTGTTTAACATGGACACGGGATGAGCTTCGGTCTTGTAGTTTGTACTACGCTTAAAAGAAGGAACTGCAGGCATCGCCTAAATGTCCATAGTTAGATTTTATAAATGTCTTCAAAAATAGTACAACTCTGCAATTTTACAACTTCTAAACTTTCAGAAAACATTAAAAGTAACAAGAGTCATCATTTATTCATGATTTATCTTATATCAATATTGACAAGTCATAGACCAATATTATTCTAGCCAATATTTGACTGTTTTGAGATGTTGCTAATTTGCTAAAATTTGTGTGTTGCTAAAAAATGCTAAGAAACACCAAAAAATGTAGACCTTCAAAATCTACTGACAATCTTGTCAACGGATACATTTCTGCTTTCATAATTGTGGTAAATTTTGAATATATATTATTGTATTTAAATAAAAAATAATTTAATTTCTATTTAACAACCTTGTTCACTAGTTATTGATGTTGGAAATGGTCATTAAAAACCACTATCAATTGACAGACCAACCCGAGCTCATGGGAAAACGTAACTATTTTACGAGGTGGCTATTCAGTATGAATTTGTATGAAAACATAAGAATTTCAAAAGAAATTCATTACGAAGGACCACCCCTAACTTAAAACACTAAACTTAGGGGTTTAAACAGATCATATGAAAATTTAAGAGTGAGATCATATGAATTCGTACAAATTAGCCACCAATTAAGCAACATGTAAAATAGTTACGAATTGCTGAGAGATTGCATATCCATAATAACCTAACTTGCATGTAGAATGAAGTCAACATTTCAAAACATTACAGCGTATTCACTTTAAGCCTCTGAAAACATTCTGATCTAAAAGCATCTCTAGACTCAAGCAAAGGTCGTACCCTGAGGGAACGTCTCGCTGTGCGCTGAATGAAAAGGTGTTGCGAGTCAAGGTTCAATGGAAGGACTCGCTGTGAGAATGAGCTTTATTTAGACTTACCTGCTGGGAGCCTGACACCGCACCGCCTGTTAGCGCTCACGCTGCTGGATCACCTGAAATAAACAAACATAAACACACAACAATCATCCAAAGTGATAAACGCTGCCGCTGGAAATAAGAAAGAAAACATCAGCTACCAGTAGATTTCTCTCAAAGCTTTCAAATGACTAGGTGCACTTCCTCCCTCATCTGACGTACCTTGTTATCTCTTCAAACGCTTGGAATGCACACGAAAGCCAAAAGATTAAAAAACTTAGACAGTCAACTCCCTAGACAAGCCCCTCAGTCAATAAATGGAAAAACATTGAGAGTAGGCCAGGCAAAACTCTTTGAATCTTAAAAACGATAACTCCTGCACACAAACCTTGAGTAATAGCACTAAACAAGCTTAACGCTCCTCTTCTTCAAATATTTTTCATTACAGGGTAATGATAACCACATTCAAGAATTAAATTAACACTTCCTGTTTTTTTGGTTGTTTAGTTAGCGTACATTTAGCAAGGTAATCTCTCAGCGTACAAGCTTAGCACATCGCTTAACAATTAGCCTGCTAACTTAAGGCCCATTCACACAGAGAACAATAACAAACAATATCTATATTAGCTTAGCCGACGCATAATAACGTTGGGTTTATTATAAGTGTACTGCAGTTCTGTCGTCTGCCGCTTTAAATGCTCGAAATTGTATAGAGGATTTTGATTGGCTTTCAGTGTTTTTAACATATAAACTGTAGAAAAACGAAGCCGGAATATCCCAGTAACAATCGTTGGCGATTATGTCATTCGGAGCAAGAGTCCCGACTCAATCGCAAGCACAGCTGTCAATCATGATGTTACACCCCATTTTTTATCACATCAAATAACCAACAAAACCAAACTTATTGGAAAACAAACACTTGAACACTTGTCTGTGTGATGAGAACAAGCTAAAAATGGCAGAAACCATCTATGGAAACTAATTATTTGAAATGTAAATATATGTATTAGTTTGGCTCGCGCCCCATTCGATTACATGTAGAGGGCGGGGTTTATGACCTATACTGCAGCCAGCCACCGGGGGGCGATCAAAATGATTTGCCTTCACTTATAAAGTTTTAAATATGGATATTTTTCTTACACAAATGCGCCACTTCGCTTCAGAAGTCCTTTATTAACCCCCCGGAGCTGTGTGGAGCAGTTATATGATGCACTTTTATGGACTTCAAAAATGACCCAACAATTCACTGCCATTATAAAGTTTTGAAGAGCCAGGACTTTTTTAATATAACTCTGATTGTGTTCGTCTGAAAAAGAATGTCATATACACCTAGGATGACTTGAGGGTGAGTAAATCATGGGCTAATTTTAATTTTTGGGTGAACTATCCCTTAAATAACAATAACAGATCGTTATAATGATGGTTATTCATACTACCGGTGCCGTTAGTTACGGCGCAATCACATGTACCATTATGCATCAAATGTTTGTGGGTGAAATCCGGTCTTGTCAATTGTAATCCACAAAATCTAGAATTTTAATGTGAGGGTGAAAGATTTTCGCAAACGAGTTCAAGTTGGACACGCAAATTTGCTGAAAGCTGCTTGATTTGAATCTAACTTCTGCATGAGCTATGCTTCATACATCACTAAATATAGTATGACAATGGAGCTTTTTTGCCAACAAAATTTTGCAGAAATGTGACGCACCTTTTCTTTAAACTTGTCACCATACTGTAATTTCCTGCTTCGATACGATACCTTGAAAAATATCAATATTCGATACCGTTTTCGATACTATTGGGAAAACGGCCATACATACCTCCATATAGATAAATTAATTATCATTATTTTTTTTTGATAATATAGGTCATTCTGTTGTAATAACTCAGGGAGACTTTATTTGAATTGTTGTAAACTACATTTACAAAAAAATAAATAAACCGTCAGTAATAAAATTAGAAAAAATGTCAAATGATAGCACAAATAATCAATTCAACAGAAAAAAAAGAGACAAATGAAATAAACATGGATTTTCAATATTTCAAACACACTACTTGCCACCACCAACAAACATTTTGCAATTCTTGTATACAGCCGTAAGGCGTCAAAATGTTGCTATATTTATGAATTGCCACCTACAAATAAATGTGAATTTTTTTTCTTTTCACTCTCATAGAATTTCTCAAAAATGCTCTAAAATGACAGACCCCCTTTACACACCGGAAAACAGACAAGACCTCCATTAAAGAGTTTAGACGAGGGGAAAAACCCATTAAATTGACCCTGTCTAGAGCCCTTGGGGAGTTCCGCAGCATGTGATAACCATCTTTATCATCCGTACCAACACATCTGTCTAAACACAGCTAGCTAGGTCAACCACACAGTGGGTACATGCACTACCCAGTCACTCTGAATGTCCAATTATGCTAAACTCCTAAAAATAAAGGTTCCAAGATTTGGTTCCCCAAAGAATCTTTCAGTGAGCACATCTTAAAATAACCATTTTATTTTTTGTGTAAGGGACATTTTAATAATCTAACGAACCATTTTCTGCTATAAAGTACCTTTTTGTGCAATAGAAAGATTCCATAGATGTTAAAGATTCTTCATAGATCCATAAATGCCAATAAAGAACCATCATTGTTACAGTTAGAAACCAACTAAATGCTCAGAAAACTCAAAAATTAGTTTAATCCTGTTACACCACATGCAGATAATTCGGTCACGCCTCATTCACCGTGCTGGGTCAGGGTCACTTAGATAACATCAGTACTTACATAATTGTGTCTGGCCCGTGTTGTCCTACAGAGAGCTAGTGGCCCCTGAAGCGAGGTGATTCCTGCTCTGCAACTTATGCAAGCATGCGATTCGCGTTTCTGTTGCAACCGAAACAATTAGCATCTGTTTTCACACTTCCAGACATATTTTGGCTGAGGAGCCCATTTTAAATGTTGGGTTTTATTGCAGACCAGTGCGCTCCCAGCTATGTAAAAAAACTCAGACCATGGCGTTTGTGGGAAACGAGACACTTACGCAACACAGGACTGTCAGTGTGATTCTGTCAGACGCCTCTGAATTTCACAGGCTCTCGCTACTGCGTTTGGCTCTTTTTGTCACTCTGGGCATTATGGGGTTTATGAAAGGAATGTGCTGAGATTTTGGGGTGTATTTTGGTAGCCCACAACATAATTATGCTAGCCTCAACCTCAGACGGCACACCCACAGTCCGTTCGCTGGCTGCTTGATGCATATTACATACAAAAATGTCAAGCGCAAAAATTTTGCCGATCTGATGGGGGTTCGTCATGAATTATGAACAATATTACTGTACGAGTCTGGGAAATCATAGCTGCATGATTTATCGAAATAAAATTGTGTTATGGCTTAGCGCAGCTTATTTAATCAAATATGTGCTACAGGTTTCAGAGTAAAGCATGTGTAAATATATGGAGGGATTTTTGGGTCAGATTATAAACTAAAAGTCTAAAACTAAAAGTCTTAAACCAAAACTAAAAATCTAAATTTGAAACTTAAAGACCAAGTCGAAAATTTATTTGGTATTTAGGATAGGGCATTTGGTATTTAGGATTGGGCATTTGGTATTTAGGATTGGGCATTTTCTATTTAGGGTTGGGCATTTGGTCATTTAGCCATTTAGGATTGGGAATTTGGTATTTAGGATTGGGCATTTAAGCATTTAGCCATTTAGGATTCAGGATTGGGGATTTGTGGATTTAGGATTGGGCATTTGAGGATTGAGGATTGGGGAGTGTATGCAAATTAGGAGGCGTGGCCCAAATACTGGAGGCTGGGTTTGAAATGGCTGGTGCGCAGAGGCACCTTATGGACAGCAGAGGGAGCTCCCAGTGCTAAGGAGCACACTGTAATGAAACCAAACGGAGCGAGTGAGCGGCTGCAATCATATATATGATAATGGACAGCAGAGGGAGCTCCCAGTGCTAAGGAGCACTCTGTAATGAAACCAAAGCGGAGCGAGTGAGCGGCTGCAATCATATATATGATAATGGACAGCAGAGGGAGCTCCCAGTGCTAAGGAGCACTCTGTAATGAAACCAAACGGAGCGAGTGAGCGGCTGCAATCATATATATGATAATGGACAGCAGAGGAGCTCCCAGTGCTAAGGAGCACACTGTAATGAAACCAAACGGAGCGAGTGAGCGGCTGCAATCATATATATGATAATGGACAGCAGAGGAGCTCCCAGTGCTAAGGAGCACTCTGTAATGAAACCAAGCGGAGGCGAGTGAGCGGCTGCAATCATATATATGATAATATATATATGATTACAGCCGCTCACTCGCTCCGTTTGTATGCGGCTGTATGATTACAGCCGCATGCACTCCCCAATCCTCAATCCTCAAATGCGCAATCCTACTCCCCAACCGTCAATCCTAAATGGCTAAATGATTAAATGCCCAATCCTAAATACCAAATTCCCAATCCTAAATACCAAATAAATTTTCGACATGGACTTTAAGTTTCAAATTTAGATTTTTAGTTTTGGTTTAAGACTTTTAGTTTTAGACTTTTAGTTTATAATCTGACCCAAAAATCCCTCCATATAAATGAACATCCGGTGCCTTCACTCTAAAACAGGCAACGTAATAATTTATTTGCTGGTAATCTGTCAAAACAAAAGCTTGATGACATACTGTTTGACAATTAAGAAATTTTGTCAATTTTAGTCTTTTTACAGTGAAATACAATTATTTTGAATTAATCCTTAAAAGCACACCTCGGGTCTTTAGTGACCCAGAAGGTCATTCACTACCCTCCTCCTCCTCATTCATTTTTTTAAAGGGAGGTGAAATGCTGTTTTATGCATACTGAGTTTTTTACACTGTTAAAGACTTGGATTTCCAAAGCTAAACATGGAGAAAGTTTCAAAACATAAGTTGGACGTTTGATGGAGTATGTGTGTCAAAAATACCCCTTCCGGTTTCTCACACGTTTCGGAAAGTTTTTTTCGAGTATGGGTCTGTGTGATGTCAAATGGGGCGGAATTTTCTTGTATGGGCTGTAGTGGCTCTTCTCCCGGAAGAGCGCGACCAGAGCGAGAGAGCAAATTCACACCCATAAAAGCGCTTTGCTCGGCTTTAGGAAGGCCAGCTCCAATGCAGTCACAGGACTCCACCAAATCAACAATGTCACCAAAGAAGTGTGTTTTTAATGGAGCGGTCCCAACGATAAAGGTTCACGGTCGTGCATTGGAAGTAGGCGGTGAGTAAAACTGCTTCAAATGTCTGTCTGTTGTTGGCTATCGTCGCGTAAGCACACATCAGTAAACAACATGATCGAGTATAATAAATTTATTAATGGAGCATGCTATGTATGCTGTGTGTTTAAATACATTTGTTTAGCTGACCACTATAGGTGTTGAACTAAAGTTAAATGAATTATTTCATATTAAACCTAGGCGCCATTCACACAAAGCACGCTTCTTCATTCAAATGCACTACCATTCCATTGTTTTTCTAAACACTAGTCTGACGTGCAAAACCATTCCGTTTGCTACTGCTAACGTTTAGCCGCATACAATAGTCCATATACCCAACCCTGTCCTCACAAACCACGTTTAAGGATGTCACAGCTTTCAGACACTCTCAACGCAATAGCTGTGCGCGCTCGTGATTCTTTAGCTCCGCCCACAGGATACGCCTCCATCCGCTCGTTTTTTTTTCCAGAAAGACTCAGTACAGCGTATATTTCTTTTATAAATACTGTAGATCCGGGTCACTAAAGACCTGAATATGTAATAATGATTGTTAAAACAATCATGCATTTTTATATTTAATAATAATAATAATCATTAATATAATCCCGTAATAATATCACAGAAAATCCTTATTTTAAATTCATATTTAATGGGTCAAAATGGGTGTGAATGTGGCCTATGAAATCAGTGGATTTTTTTAAAGCTTTAGGTTTCACTTATGTTCACTTTATGGTTAGAGTTGGTTCTTAAATCAACTAAAGTATGAACACCCAAATTTTTCAAGTTTTTTTTTAGCCCTAAAAGGATTTCGCACTTTTCAAAAAGTTCTCAGAGTAAAACTTTTTTTTTTCTATGCAAATGCACTCACCAACAAAATCACCCCATTCATTCTAGAATTAATCATTCTTTCCGAAGAGCTATTCAAGTCATCTGGTGAAACTACCTTTATTTAATCACAATATATAATCGTAAAATATCGTAATGTCATTTTTTTCCCCGTGAAGCCCTATGGGTTATAAATGAGGTGTACATGTGACACTGCCCAGCTGTGGTTGTCAGACATGGTCTGCACTCAAAAGAGTGATCAAAGAGATGAGGAAGTCCACTTTGAACGGCTGACAAACTATATTTGACAGAATAACGTGCAGATGAGCATTCAGTAAACCATCTCAGTATGTGAGTATCCCTGCGCTCGCTCTATGCCAGAACAGATGGTGCTCGGGAAACCCTTCAATAAATGATAAAACCCCCTCAGGACCACTGCATGACTGACAAGCCCTGAGAATATGAACACATCCATGCCAGTGATAACTAGGGTACTTCACTTGTGCATAGTGCATGAATGGAGACGAATCTCTTTGCTGTTACATAGCAGCCAAAACAAGCCTCTCTGCAGAAAACAAACAAACTGGATTTCATTCACCCACCTAGCTTACACATGGCATGACATAATGAGGCTACGGTCCTAATTATTGTCTTAATTACTTTAGTATAAAAAAGCCACAGAGTTACTAAAAAGGGGAGGGTTGACATGTCTTATAGTCCAATAAAAGCAAATTTGGCAGCAGTTTCTTTTGTGTTTATGGACCAAAAGCAAGAATAATTTTTGTCTCACAATAACAGGTTGAAAATTGTACCCAAAAATGTTTTAGATTTTACATAAATATAAAAGTGTAATATTGTATGCATATAAATCACTGAATTGTGTATTGTTTGACAATCCTATGAATTAAATACTGAACAAGACAAATAAAAAAAGGGTCTCTCCTCCAATTCATTATGAATTGGTTTTTCCCACCCATTATTTCAGAAGTGTGTCGACTTGTACAACACTATAACAATTATTTTAATGAAAATAAATACAAATTATACAGTATTTAGTTGACTGCAAATTGCCTTACCATATACACAAAAAAAAACTGATTTAACAGGACGTCACTTATTTTACTGTAAAATACTGTACATTTTGTTTGTTGGTAGCATAAGTTCCCATTTAATTTCTAGTTAAAACATTATTTTAACAAATTCAATATGTGCATTTTTACATTACAACATTATTAAAATGAGTTATTAAAAGCATTTATCAACTTATGATAAGTTCCTGCATGATGCATTAATTTGTTCAAATGTGTTCAAACATTTTCTGGTTTAGTTAATGTTTATACCGTTTTTGTTTAACTTTAACTTATGTGAACTGTAAAAAAACAACAATATAATTTTACAGAAAAATACTATAAAACCTGCTAGAGTAAAAAGTTGACATAACTAAGTTACTTTACCATATGTGGTGAAAATGGTAAACTGATTTTTAATCAAATTTTGAGTAATGCGCCCTGATGGTGTTTTGTCTGTGACCCAGTGTACCGACGACTATTGGCCAAGGACAGGACAAACTGATTCATCATGTGACTTTTTTATTGTACCACAAGTTTTATTAAAGGGGTTAAAGGGGTTCAAGAACTGAGAAATAAAATTTTCCTTGAGCTTTTGACATAAGAGGTCATCATTCTATAAGAATTTCCTGTAAGTTTCAGAACTGAAAACTTCCTTGTTAGTCCAAAAACAGCTTTTATTGCAACCAAGCCCATGTGAGAGACTCATTGTGGAATGTAGTAGATAGGTGAAAGCCCCCTCTGCAAAAGAAAATCAACGGCTACTTTATCATTGCAACTTTGGCCCCGCCCACTGGAGTGTTAGTGAGATGAAGAGGAGAGAAAAGCGACACAGGATCACTCAACAAAAAAACAACATTACCTTCCAAAGGATCCTAAAGCTAGGCATGTGGTTATTTATTTTCAACATGTGAATGTCTCATTTGAGCATTATTTGTTTGTTCGGCAGTGGGCGTTTACACTGAAGTCTCACAGCAGACACGCCCCATTCAAATCAGAGGCTAAAATTAGAGGCCTTTTATTTCTAAATTATGCCATTTTTGATGCACAAATCATCCTAACCTTATAAGTGTACCACAGGAAACATTATACAATAATGCAGTTCATGACCCCTTTATGGTAAATAGGTATTATCAACAATTAAGGTTATAAGTTAAATAAACAGGCATCCCATAATACCATAATCCTCATCACAGTGATTTTACAGTGAAATTCCACAGCTGCCGGGATATTTGTTTACAGTGTGTTTTTCTTTTTACTACCTGTATTATGCTGATAAGAGTTTTTTTAAAGTGCAATTCCGATTTTAGTAGTTCAGGTATGTTGATATATTAACATTATTATGTTTAATGATCTACCTATAGACTTATTAGCTGTAGTCAAGCACTGAAATGCTTCCAGTAATGCCTGAAGATTAAAACAAAAAAAGGAAAAATTCTCATAAGAAAATAAATGTAAAAAAATTGCCTATATAAATATTGACTGCTGTACATTAACTAGTGTGCTTTGTATGCTGACAGTGCCTGGGAAACAGGGTTTAATGGTCCATAGCTGACACAATGAAACACTGCCGGTGTACCAGAGGAAAACCTGCTTTTAACTCGCCTGACGGTTATCTGATGTAGTGACTCAGAATCCCCTGGGAATGACCAGCTCAGTGTTGAAGATGAACTCTGTGTGTAGCAAACGTAGCCTAAGCACAAACACACATAAACACTCAGCGGAGATACAAGGTTATTTCAATCTCATAGTTAGAGCAGATGGGCTGGCGGCCTTTCGCTTTAGATTTTTAAACAAACAGCATGTGGTTTATATAAAACAGCCTGTCACTGCGTCAAAGGGTGTTTCCTAACTTTCAAATACTGCTTGAATAACTGATTTATCTTATTTATGAATTTATGAAGTTCCTTTGAAATACAGACCCATTTCAAAGAAAAATGGGTGGGACCACTACAAAAGCAGTAATTATGTTAAATCTGTTCATCCAAAAATGAAAAATGTCATTTTTTACTCTTCCTCGTGTTCTTCCAAATTTGTATGTTGTTTTTTCCCCCATGGAATACATCGGGAGAAACTTTCTAAAGAATCATTAAGTTGGCTTGAAAAAGCCAACATATCAACACCCTAGCAACCACCCAGAATAACCATGCACCCACATAGCAACCACTCCAAGTACACTAGCAACCACACAGAGTACCTTTACAACCGCATAGCAACACCCAAGCAACCACCCAGAATAACCATGCACCCACATAGCAACCACTCCAAGTACCCTAGCAACCACACAGAGTACCTTTACAACCGCATAGCAACACCCAAGCAACCACCCAGAGTACCTTGCAACTCCATAGCAACATCCTAGCAACCGTGTACTAAAAACCTTTCTGGCTAGGCTTTTTTAAGCCAACTTAAAGTTTGTCTACAAACATTTTTTATCTGGTTTCAATCTGATATTTCAATTGTTCTATACACAAAACAATCTTATAATTTCAAAAGACTTGCACAAAGCATGGTTAACGTTTAGGATACTTTTCTGTTGTTGCTGTTTTGGTCCTGGACACTATGAGCTGATGTTGTATGCAACTGTAACTATTGTTCAAAACTGTCTACTTTTGTGTTCTACAGAAGATTGAATTGAGGGAGAGTAAACAATAACATTTACATTTTTCTGGTCCACCATCTGTTTAAAATGCATGTTTATATGCTGGTGTGAATCACTAAATTGCTAATCTCCTTAGTGATCTGCAGTCACACCCTCATGTAACATGATTTGTATCTTAGGGGCATGACTGTGGAGATGGGAGGGTTTCGGTTCATCTAGCACTGAAAGAGCAACTGATCTGATACACATAGATATCCTGTGAGGCGTGATGACTGCACACACCAGGCACACAGATGGACGGGAGGGGGAAGTGGCAGCAGTGACCTTTTCATGCACTGTCAGGCTCATTTCTTCCTTACTGTCAATCTTTTGTTTTAACAATGCAAGTAAAGAAAAAAATCTAACCCGTGCTGGCAAAATGAGTCGGAATGCACACGGGCTAATTGCGAGCTACTGGCAAAACAAGTCAATTTTGGTCGAATTTGAGGTTTATTTGTATGTTTTCTGAGAGGTGGACATTCCTAAATCTTTCCTTTGTTTTAATAAGCCATGACAAATCGCTGTTTATCAATAGATATTTGGTGTTGACTTGGTGTGTGCCAAATTTGGTGAAATTACCAGGGATTTTAAGGTATGGTTGCTAGGTGATTTTGTTTTGGAATCTTCAGAAAACTTTAACTAGATTTTTCTCAAAATTGACTTTGCCGATTAACCATTTCACATAGGTGCAGCTCATTCGCTTTTTGTCTGATTCCAAATAATCACACATTATTTTGAAGGTTGAAGGATTTAAATTTCAACTAATTTGCCATTTTGCCATTGATATTCATGTGGATGCCAAGCTACCTTTACCACACAACCTTTCCCTCCCTAAGCCCTCTGAAGGCCATACAAAATAAATATGCTCTATTTAATACAATTTCGCTCCAAATTGAGGAAAACTAGAAAAGGGGTGCTCAAACTTATTTACAAACAAAGCGTTGAAAAGTCATTCATTTTCAATGGGAGTTGGTGAGTATTGGTAACTCTCTAACTGCTACAAATTTATAAGAATTCAAGTTTATAAAAATTAACAACTACCATTGGGAGCGAAGAAACTGAATTGACTCCTGATACAGTTGGATAAAACAATCGAATGTCTACTAGCTAGGAATGAAATTGACAGCGGTATTTAAATGCGGATTGGACTCGAAAACACAAAGACTGACAGTGATACCCAATGGACAATGGATGAGACAAAAAAAATCTGATACAACAAAAAATATGTAAATGTAAACCCTAATTTTCAAAGAGAGTTGGTCATTATTGGTAACGCCTATAACTGATACCACTGTAACAAAATTTTGAACGGTTCAAGTTTCTTCAACTAGCCAGCTAATCGGTCTTAATTAACCTGTATAATTGCGCTGGATTATCAGTTCACCTGATTGAGATCGGATGGATTTATGTAAGACACTAGTTTAGAGAATGACATTTTGTTAGTTCAAAGTTCCCACTTGAAACCTTGTTCTGCATTCCAGATAACTTAAAAAATATCCAATAGACCGTTGTTTTAGGGCATTTCACACCTATAGATCATTTGTTTTGTTCCGAAATAGGGACTTAATTTGTTACAATGTTTCTTCTTGGTTCAGTTCGCTTTCACAAGGCAACATTTCAAAGTGTACTAATATGTTAAGTCAAATGCAAGCACAACTGTACTCTTATTGGTTAGCGTTTCCTCTGCGTCATCCATCAAGATGATTGACAAGTTCGCTCCATGAGTTTATTGTGGCTTTACTTGTAACTGTCGAGACACACGCAAACACTATATGAATGTAGCCGTCATTCCCGCTGTTAAATTATATACTACATTCATATTAATACTGCAGCAAATTCAAACACACTCTCTCTGGATCTCCCAGCACTGTTTAGGTTAACGCACGCAAACACTATCAAGGCTTCATCGGGACAGCATTCTCACAAAGAGAAGCACAAGTGCACAACATTTTAAGATGAAGAGTGACTCTTTTGGTTTTCAACTGTGATAACTAATGTGCTCACTCACAAAATCAGACTCTATTGCTATTATAGCACATTTCCCGTTATGAATTATAATACCACTTGGTTCGTTGGTCCATTGGGTAGGATTGATTTCACACCTCAAGTGAACCGCCCCAGAGTTCGTTTGCAATGGGGCAGAGACCATCTCGTTCAGGCGGTCTCCAAGCAATTGGTTTTCGTGCGGATCAGAGCACGATTGCCATGCCTAAACGAACTGACCCAGAAGAGAGAAAACACCAGGTTCTGAAACAAACACACAGGTGTGAAAGCAGCACCCTTAGTTGCCATCAAATGGGGCTTCGCTTCAAGATTACTAGAAATTTCCAGGCCGGTATCCAGCCAACATTGCATGGTGGGGCAATGTAGGCACAATATGGGCTTGAGGTATGGGCCCGACATGGGCTTGTCCATGGGGCTAATTCAGATAGGGACTATATGGAACCCGTGGACATACCCATGTAGGGCCCATACCTCAAGCCCATATTGTGTGCCTACGTTGGCACCACCATGCAATGTTGGCTGGGTAGTCTGGGAAAAGTTGGAGCTAATATCTGCAGAATATTGGCCCTCCAGGACCACGATTGGACAACTTTTTCCTAGCTGAAGTGCAGCAGATGTTTCAAAATGGCTGGATGGAACACAACAGACACAATGCACTTTTACTGGTCAAAGTAAAAAAAATATGTGAAGAATGTGTGGCTGTAGCAAAAAGCCATTTTCATGAAACATTGACATTCCCCTTTTCTGTTGTTCCTGCTTTTATTTCTACTCGTAATCTTAAGTGACCAACCACATACCCCTCAGATTCAGAGGCAAATGTGATCTTGCTTGTCAGAGTATTGTGAAATGCCACTCTTGGCTGATGACACACGAGAGCCAAGCAAGCACTACTTAAGAAGACATCCGAATACTACAACTCAGACTCTCCCGAACTGTTCCATTGAGGAAAACGGTGATTCTTAATACTGAAAAATAGTTTTTGTCAATTCTGTGAGGATTGCGTGACACAGGCCATGGACCAGATCCATCCGGTACATTGCCGTCATCACGGAGACCCATCTTGTGACATCACATGTCACGGTTTTCCTCTTCCTTCCTGAATAGAGGCATCACAATGATTGCTCCATGAGATCGTATGGGGTGACCTACATAAGTCCACTGACAAAAGACAAATTCAAGGAAAGAAAGTGACACCATCGACATTGTCTTTCTTCAAAGCCTGTTGTGTCAGCTTTGTTACCCACGAGACCTTCTGTCAAAAAGAAAAAGAACACTTCCTGTCCACTTAATCGAGAATAGGAAGAGGAAACGGAGTACTTTCCTGTTCCTGCCGTGGATTGCATCTCTGTCATTCGAACATGCACTCAAAACAACACATAAGCTCACAGCACTTTAAGGGACTTAAAAGCAGTGGTATTTTTATTTTATTACTGTACTTTTCAAGTATCTGTACTTTATTGAAGTAATTTTAATTTGGGAAACTTTTACTTCACTAAGTTTCAGAGCATAATGATGCTCCACTGAAGCAGTGTTGAGTCTGGTCAGCACCTGGATGGGAGACCGGGAGAACTACGTAGCTGCTGGAAGAGGTGTTAGTGAGGCCAGGAGGGGGCGCTCACCCTGTGGTCTATATGGGTCCTGACCCCCCAGTGTAGTAATGGGGACACTATACTGCCAAAATGCACCGTACTTCGGATAAGATAATATCTGTCATCATTAAAAATCCCAGGATGTCCTTTGAAAAAAAGAAGTAGGGGTGTAACCCCGGCATCAAGGCTGGATTTGCCCATTGGCCTCTGATCAACACTCTGTCTAATATTTTATTAGTGTATCACATTTACTCAAGTACTTGACTTGTGTACTTCGTCCACCACTGGCTAAAATTAGCAAGTAGCTGTATACAATATAGTAGATATATAATAGCTGCTTCAATACCTTTTCCATTGAGTAGTGGTGTAGCACAACAAAATGCTGCATCGCTATTTTAAACATGCTAAATGTCCTCTTATCCTCATCTAAACATATTCATTTAGTTTTATAGAATGTTCATTCAGAAGGTTCATTTAAATAACTGGTTTTAAAAATTACCTTTCATAAGTAGTTTGTAGTGTAGACTAGATTTATTGCTGCTTAAATTAAAGGTGCAGGATGTAATAATGACAGTAAGTGGTTGAAATGGGTACTGCAATCCAAATTCAAAATATTGTTCGCCCCCGCCACCTCCTCCTCAGACTCAACGCTCATGCGGGTTGCCAGTTTGAGGATAAGAAACAGGAACAAGCGCGCTACACACTGTAAGTTGATGAGTTGATTTATCCACGTTTTAACATGCTTCCGTTCATAGAGATGTTTAGATGGATGCCGGGGCTTTTTAGGTCGGCTAGAATCTGTGATCTCTGACCCAGTTTGATGGCTGGCTTCCATGGCTGCAATACGCTGTGTTTTCTGCCAACTCGAAATATTATTGAGTAAATTGACAACGTGCGTCATCGCACAGACCAAAACAAAAGCAGACATTTCGACATGGAACGCACATTTTAAAGTAGAATAACTTGCTGAAGCATTGGTTTTCAGAGAAATGAGTATGTGAACTCAGCATGTTTCCTAGATATCTGCAAACATATTTTTTATGCTTTAGTAGAGTCAGAAACGTACACACAGCGCCTTTAAAAGAGGAGCTGCTAGCGTTTAGCTACAGTTAGCTTCCACAGCTTCAAAGTAGCTTTCCCAACACTGATATCTGTTTTTGCAGCCGCACATCCTCAGTGGAAACTCTGATATGACTTTGGAGCCATGCTTTGATAAGCCGGAGACCTGCAGGGCTCGACTATCTCACACTGAGCCATGTGCATCTCACCGTCAGGAAAACACTGTAGGGACATGCGAAAACACATTGATTTTCAGGTAAAATTTTTAGAAATATCCACACAAGTACAATCAAACCTCCTCAAAAAGGCATGTGAGGTGTCCTCACTAGCAGAAAAGTACAAAATGTAAAAATTAAATGAATTTTAAAACATTTTTAAACGTCAAAAAGTGCACAATAATTGGCATCATAAAAGTGGTTGATGTTCTACATGACAAAAAAACTCTGTCGTCTTCCATTATGAAGGAGATCATTTTTAATTTGTTACTAACTAAAACCCTCTTCAAGAGGACATTACAATACACTTCAAACTCAGAGACAAAGTTCAAGAGGTGCAGCAACATGGCTACCCTAAATGCAACCACAAGGCCTTGATCTCCAAAAAGCCTAATTTTTCACAAATTCAAAAGAGCAAGAGTCAAAAAGGTTCAAGTGCTTAAGACAAACAACAGTAGGAGAATCTTTACACAATGCTATCAGCTTTACTCAGGGAGGGGGTCAATGTGAGCTTGCTGTCAAAATACAAATGCTAAACTAGCATAGCGACCCATGACAGAGTTTGATTGATGCCGGTCGGTTCATGAACTGAAAGAGTCACATTGAGATTGTGGCGCGAACCCAAAAGCCCTTGGGGTTTGTTGGCCGGTAATAACGGTCTTGAGGGAGAGTGAAACTAGAGCTGTTTTTCCTCTTTTTCTGTGATTTTTGTTCTATGGTGATACCACTACTACAAACTTGATGCTGATATGGCTGAAAAAACAGCAGGTAAAACATTGTTAAATATCATGAGAGAGCTGTACAGCCATAAATGTCAAGAAAACGCAATCTCAGGCAGACAGAACCTGCTGTGCCACTTACTTTCAGGGTCATTTTTAAGAGTAAACCGCTGCCTCATCCTTGACTAAATTGCCACATCCAGGAAACGGCCTGTAAGTGGTCAAGAGCTGGTGGAAAAGAGTGTGCATTTAGACCTCAGTCATTATTCAAGAACACTGCCCTCCATTTGCTCTTTAAATCTTTCAGTGTTATGTCCAGTTTAGCAACACTGTAGCAAAATTAGGACAACATTATGCAAGTGTTAACCGAGTGGGCCCTGCCCTGTAAACATTGATACGAGAACAAACTGCAATATCCTTCTCCATTAGCTTGACTAGCCTCACCCATTAATCTATCTGATGGGTGAATGACATGGTGCTCTATCATTTTCTTTTTTAAACAACATAATGAAGTGAATTAACCTATTATGAGCATGGTTTTAATTAAATGTTCAAAATTAATCGTTTTGACATATAATGTGTTAAAGAGTTAATTAAAAGTTATTTAAATTATTGACAACCCTAAACATTTGGCACAATTTTTTTTAGTATTAAAAAAGAAAAACAACAAAAATGATGTTCCTCATTAGTGCAAATTACTACTAATAATAATAATTAAAAAAAAATTAAAGTCATGTGGTGTAACCAAAAACAGGATAGTTAAAAACAGGATACGGTATCATAGAAAGGATGCAGGCCCTTGTGTCTGTGTGTCAAGGTCAATACATCTCTAAAAATATTTGAATATTTAAATAATTTGACCTTTTATACAATGCAAAGTTAGTTCAGTTTGTAAAAGGTAATGTGGTGCAACTGCCCCAAAATGCAGATATTTATTATTCAATAATTAGATTTATAAAACCAAATTGAAAGTGTAAGGAACATTAGTTTTTACATTTCACTTGGTTACACTACATGACTTTTTGTTTTTTTGAGAAATGTAACTGAAATTTTTTAAATGTTAGAAAATAATATTTAAGGTACACTCGCATGTATTCCATAAGGTAAAGAAAAGAGGGAAAAAATCTCTCAAAATCTATATAAAACGGCACATTTCTAAGAACCTGGCAACTAGATAAGTTCCTTTACTTTATCATGAACAAGCTCGAATGTGACCTACACTTTGTAAATAGTCAAAAGTCTAGCTCAGCAAGACGAGCCTTTGCCAGACCGAATCATGAGAGACTGACGGACAGCAACACCACCATAAATTTCATCAGATCAGACACCCAAACCTGAAATCACCCGCTGCAACGTGACCCCGGGCCAAATTCTGCTGTTACAACTACTAACCTCATCCATTATGACAGGATGCAACAAGCTGGATAAAAATAGCCACGCTTCTTCTGCATGAACTTGGACACAGTGCCTGGAACTAAGGACTGTGGTCAAATCGCAGTGCATTTGTTTGCTGAGTTTGTGTTGCTTGCAGATCGTTTATGTCATTTTAAGCCAAATCAAAGCTGGTCGTGTGCATCACATATTTGAACAGGGCGGCTAAGGAACACGATCCCTGCTGTGCATGGAGAAGATCCAGTAATAGAAGGGAATTCCGTGTATTTGGAATAAGCATGAACGTCCATCCATAGTTTGGCAGTCGCACCACCTTCAGAAGGCTTTGGCACTCTTATTTCAGCACACAGTAGTAAACTCGATCCTATTGGTCATTAACAGATCCGTAAATACCCACTGTAACATACACAATCATTATCAGGTTGAAGAGAATGAACTTGTGAACTGCCATTCCTTAATCAGATTCCCATCACCAGCCAATAGAAGATCTGGTACTCCTGGTTAAATCAAGATATATTTGATGAACTCCCAATGATTCTTCATGACATATTTCAATGTTATACGTTTAACCTTGCAGGAAGCATTTATTCCCAAATGTGACCTTCAATTAATTGCAAGGTATTTTTAGTTTTGTACGTGACACCTAACAGAAACACAGAAAGGGTTTGGTTGGGTTCATCATATGAACCTCTCAGATGAAACACGAATGCATTGTTTGTGAAAATTAACACTCGCCAAGTGCAAGTAAAAATGACTGAACAAATCTGATTCAAATATTTATAAACACTATCATAAGACTCACTGGTTGCCACCTGCTGGTGCCATTTTGTAACTTAAGGCACCCACTCACTACAAGATAATCGGGCCGATTTTGGGCCCAATTCTCCCCTTTTGACAATAGGTAAAGTCCCGATTATCCTGATGGTTCTACAGATAATCCTATCAGATTTTCCTGTGGTGTGAGGTGTGTTAAGAGTGATTGAATCTGCTTGGAAGAATGTCAGGGTGATTGGTGATCGATTTCGCCAATCTCAAATGAAGCGAAATGAAAATCTTTTAGTGTGTCTTTACAGAAAGAATCAGCGGATAAAGCACACTGAATCTGAATTTTGAGAACAGAAAATTATTCCAATCAATGATTACATCCAGTCGCTCTGGTGGTTGTGTGGGACTTTAATTTTGACGTCCCTGAGAACCTCAGAGCCTGAGCACAAAGCGCTCCTATTCTCTGAATTCATTAGTTTACTAATTACATTAGATATTATATAGAGCTCTTATACAAAAGAAAGTAGACAGTATATGAAAAAGTATTACAACGTTAGCTGTGTGGTTGATGCCCAATGTTGCTAGCTGAGCAGAAATACATAATCATGTTTCGCTTGGTCCTTTCAAAGGCGTTGGATTTCCCCTTTAGCGTGAAGTTTGAGAAGTGTCTGGACTTCGGTCCATCTATTGCTGTTTTAAATGTTCGTGGAGTAAATGTCTAGGCTATAAATGATGTTTACACAGCTTTTTAAAAATGCCAGGTGCCAGTGTTTTACATGCATTTAGCCAATCAGCGTGCACTTACATCACCTGCAGTTCCTACAGATTGGTGCAGGTATGACGTCACTTTGTAGGCCAAAACCATAGACTGTATAAAAATATAGACATAGTGTCCGTGATGTCACCCATAGGATCCTGAAGAGCAGAAGCGTAAAGTAGAGACGAGCTGGCCGTTGCCATCTTGGAAATGGGACAGGGACTGAGGTGACGTGATGACTAACAGACAGCAGATAAATGGCAATCCACCTGTCACTCAAAGTGGCCACGGCCTTAATTATGCAGAACTTTAAGGCTCTATATAATGTAAACGAATCCCCCTCACAGTTCTCGTGAAGGGCAAAATTAGCCGTATAGATCAAAACCACAATTTGTACCAGGCTGTAAACATGTTTTTTTCTGCTGTAAAGTTGGGCATTTTAACATGGAGCTCAATGAGATTCGGCCTGTCCCTAGTGGCCAGTCGATGAAATGCAATTTAAGTCACTTCTGTATTGGCTTCAAGAGAAACTCGGGGAGGTTGCCCCTTGGCAAAAACGCAGAAGCGAGTTAGCATTTTAACATTTCCGGTTCCCTCGCCGCGAAGTCAATGGGTTTTCTGAATGGGTTTTTTGGTTAAAGGCCTGAAATAAGCTCAAGACACTTTCACGTTTTATTCTACAACATTAAAAATACATCAGTATTGCCCCAACTTGTGATTTTGTTACATGTCTTAAAAACGGCTGTTGCTAACAAGTGACTAAATGTGACGACAGAGGCTGTCAAGGAGATTAAACGTCATCACACCGAACTGCCCGATTTACACCCTCCATTAGCTCTTATAAACTAGTTCACCTCAAACTTTCTGGGGAAATGTTTTTAGGCAAAAACTTTTGTTGTTTTTAGTTGTGGGAAGGTGTAGTTCATTTTAGCCTACCTTTAGCTTTTACTTCTAACAACTGTATTTAGGCTTCAAAATGAATAAAAGTTGTTCATCTGTAATAATGATCTTGATGGACAAACATGCAAGTATCACAAACTTTTGTTGATTTCAGAGTTTGTTTTTTTGCGATAATCCAAAAGCCTATGGGAAAATCCTATTGGGTTTTTGACGCGGGAACCAGTGTAATGCTAACTACCGGTTGGCCTACAAAGTGACGTAATACCTGCACCAATCTATTGTGCTGGGTTAGACCTGGCTCTGAAGTAGGAGCTATTTTAGCTCCCAAAAGGCATTCCTATAACCAAAAAGTGGGTACTTCCGCCAATAGTTATAGGAACTATGGATAGGTTCCTCCAGTGCAAACGCCCCTATACTTGCCTGTATGTCACCAGTAAAGCAAGACAAAAGCTATATAATTGAATTGTTGATGCAACAAATATTTTTAATAAAAATACAGTTGCCTTATACTTTCTCATTTCACTCAGCATTGGCAGGTGTGGCAAAAAGTGCAATTTAGACCCTGCTTATGAATACAGAACTGCGATTCGGCACTCGATAACAGGAACTATGGGTAGGGTGTGTCCGCCCAGGCAGATGAGTCGTTATATTTAGGTTAGTTTTTCTTTTTACACAATCAGTGCAATAGAGCACATTTCCTCTGTGGGCAGGATGCCATACACCACCCATAACAGTCAGAGGATCACACACATGTACGCATATAAACAGATAAGCCTAATAAACAAGATTTTCTTTGTAACAGGATATTAATTGTGTAAAGCTTTACAATCCTTTTTTATGAAAGTACATTAGAGGGCAGTTTTCTTTTCATACGCACCATGAATAAAATGCTGTTTTGCAATACTCCGTAACAAGTAGCTGTAAAAATAGCGCATTAACTGCACTGATCCAGATGAAGCACTCATTTACAAACACACGCCATATACATGTGTATAACTCCAGGCTAATTCCACACCTGACGATGATCTCTGTGCATTCCTGGGAAAGCTGAGCTGTTTTGGCTGGAGGGAGGGATGTACGGCTGCCAGCACGTATACATCTTCATTAGCACATATGCGCTCAGGTTTGTGCACTCAACCGTGAGAGAGAGGGCAAAAAACGATTCAATTCAAACGATTCAATGACAAATTGAGCAGAGTCGAGGATTAGCTTGACGATTCACACCTTCAATTACATTGTCAAAAAGACACAAGGCTTTAGGGAGGACGTCTTTAGAAAAGAGCCTGACTAAACGCTGTACATTTGGCCTCAAACCGCTCTCTGTTCCGTGGGCCGTAAAATCAACCTCAACCACGAGAGCTCAGACCCACTTCCTCCAAACTGACTGTGATTTAAAATCTCAGGATTCGTTGACTAGATACGAGGCGCTTACCGAGATGCCAAGCACCTACGATCTATCAATGAAGAAAAGAGTAGTTGGATGTCTTTGTTTTCAAGGCAGTGCCGCCTGAGATTCACAAAGGTGGAATGTTTTAATGTCGGACAAACGGACACCCTGGGGATTTTATGGTTACAAAGCGTTGCTTTTAAACTGCAACAAAGGCCTGTCGTCCACTGGAAGCATTACAAAACTACTATACGGAGCTACATTCAGTCTCGACAAGTTTATGTTTGTCTTATTAAAGAAAGACTTGAATATCATCTAGTCCGACTGAAGCTACTATTGATGTAAAGTTATTTAAATAGGCTACCGTTCAAATATGAAATGCAATTAATCGCAATTTGATCGATTTTACAGCCCTGGTACAAAATACAGAGCCTGGAGTTGAGGAAACACTGTGTCTATACCACTTCATGCATTTTCTCTGATTGGACAGCTATTTAATCAAGAAAAAAACAGGCTCATAAACTGCTTAGACTAGTCTTACAAGTTAGTCATCTTTTTTTCCTTTAAGACTGTTTTTAAAAATCAGTTACATAAAAACGTAGATTGGTCTAATTTGATACAAAAAAGTAAGACTGATTGCCCTTATCTAACTACTTGTTGGTCATACCAGTTCTTAAAGGGCACCTATTATGCCCCTTTTTACAATATGTAATATAAGTCTCAGGTGTCCCCAGAGTGTGCCTGTGAAGTTTCAGATCAAAATGCCTAACAGATCATTTAATATACCATTTTGAAAATGGCAATTTTGGGGTTGTAGAAAAATGAGCTGTGCTGTGCGTGGCTCCTTTAATGCAAATGAGCTGCTGCTCCCCACCTGAGAGGGCGGAGCCTACACATCTGGTTCACAGCTCATTCACAGCAGTGAACACGCAAATGAAAACTGAAACATGATATCTGTTTGTTTTAATGATCATCTCTATAGCAGACACGTTCATGTGACATTGCAGTTCTTCATTATCATGAAATATTATCATCTGAATGCGTTTTAAATCCTTATCGCTCTCAACTTGAACACACAAACATGCTCCTGTCGCATGCGCACAGAGCTGGATGTCAGCACATCCTTGAGTAGTCTATTAAACTAGACCAGTTCTCTATCAAATAACAGAAGATAAACAGAATATCACTCACTGTTCTTGACAGACTGAACTTTAGTAGCTTTAATAAGAACACATTTCTTACTTGAATGCTGCTGTTAATGCTCTGGAGGAGATAAACATGGAGGACTGTGAACAGCTCAGCTCTCTGAGGGAGGGGTCTGTGCTAGTATGTCAGTGTCCATCAACATGTGTGGGCGGGGACTCTGCAGTGCCACGTTACACTGCAGGAATCTGGAAACAGCTTGTGCCGAGACACTGCTTATGATTTATGGGGATTAAAAAACACACACTGCCAACACACATTTATGTTCAAACACCTTATAAAAGTGAATTTTGTATAATAGGTGCCCTTTAAGACACAGTCTTAACATAATGGCTTTGATTATGCAACTGGCCTCAGTTGTAAATGCCCTCTTAACTGCGAACCTGATCATTCAAACCACTTCAGGAGGTGGTCTCAGATGCATTCCAGCCGAAACTGGACAAGTGTAAATGCATCTGGTTGTTGAAACCACATATGTGAATTTTACTCCTCCCAAAATATAAAAAAATAAACGTATGAGAGTGTGTTATAGGCTATATGACGTTATAGCCAGATATGACGGCACTACTGCAACTCGTACTGCTGCAGATGAGGATTTGAATATCTCTTCAGCAAGCCAACGTGCAAAATGCCACAAATGAAACTGAAAATAAGCCGCAGACGCTCAAAACACAATCATCTTCATTAAAAGTGGTGAGACCTAATGATCTTACCAGTGTTGATGCCGTTCTTCCTCGTATTGCGGTCTTTGATCTTGAAATTAGCTGATGATGAATATAATGCAGCTCATATATGTTGCCTTCGTTGACATGAACTCAAATTTGCAAATAACGTTTCATTTATAGCGCGGGAACTGAAGATTGGATTTATATCCTTTTTGCGGAGACACATTTATGCGTAAATGGAACCGCTTAAACAAATCAGATATCCGATCCGTAAAAACACATGACCTGATCACACTGTTACCCTAATGCGCAAAATAATTAGTTTGAGTAGAGCCAACTCAAATTAAACAAATTAGTTTATTCAAATGAACTTTTATGAGTATTTAGAACTTTTTTTCCTTTTGAATTCACAAAGCTGACACATTTTAAGTAATCTGAATTGCTTCATTGTTTTGAGTTTTATTAAGTAGACAAATTTAACGAACTGAAACTGGGATGGGATTTCCCAGCATGCTTTGCCATGACTCTCAAAAGGGAGAGTAAATACTAAAATTAAGTGTTACACAACTGTTTTCTGTGCAAGATTAATGTTTAGTGGGAGATTCAATAGTGTTTACTGTTTTGTTATGCTAGTTTAAAATAGTATCTTGGGTTACCATCATGGTAGTCTCGCGTAGCCAGACCTTCAGACTGACGGCAGAAGGTCTGGACTCTATCGCAGCTTTCATTGGTCAAGACCAAGAGGACATTTGACTGACATGTAACGCAACCAATCACAGTTTGTGTCATGTTTAGGGTGTGGAAATGTAAAGTCAAAGTCCCTTCAATAACAGACCGGCATGCATCTACAACTTATTCATTCATGAACGTTGTTCAAGTTTACTGCAACAATGGAGCTGTGAACTTCACATAATTTTGAAAATCCAGCCTTTAGTTGATCCTGGCAAGTGCTCATTTGTCACAGTTGTAAACACAATGCTGTTCTTCCACAAGGGAGTTTGGCGTCACATCATTTGTTTCCAGGCTGACCGTTAAATAACGCAACACACGCGTCTCGCGGACATCCTGTAGAATTCAACCAATCAGATGATGACTTTGAAACTCCTGAAGTGTTTCCAGAAAAGTGTGCCATATGCATCAGCCATCATATGCCAATGGTCTGAGGCTGAGACTACCATATGGTGACAAATGGAGCATGAGCTTAATTTGTGAACAGATATGTTAAATGTTTTATATTGCAGTCCTCATTCAGCAAGTCTTATGCTATGCTAATCCTATCAAAAGCATTGTGCTACCAATTACCAAGGTAGCATTTATTGAATTTATTGAATTCCATTACTAAAAATATTTAAATTGAGATTACATGATAAATTTAAGTTAAATGTAGGAATTAGCTTACTCAAATATTTCAAGTTGAGGTCAATTCAAATGTATGAGTACAAAATAGAAATCAGCAAGTTCCTCAAACTTAACATTTCTTAACTTAAAAAAATGACCTCAAATTATTTGAGTTTTGCCAACTTATTTGGGTTTACAGTGAAACAGGCCCTCATATAACACACAGGAAAAAAATATGAATAAACTCGACTATTACATCTGACATGATCTCATGTTTGGTTTTAGTTCACATGGGTACCAATGCAATAACAGTATTTTAGACCACATTTTGAAGCAGAAAGAAAGACAGACGTGACGTGACGGCCACATCTGGGAGTGATTGTGTCGCTCTCAGCAGATGTGAAATGACAGTGATTGGGCCCATTAAACTCCTGACCTGGAACATTTTTACTAATGTGCTCCAACACAGACACATGCCCCCCGGGGTCAAGCCTCACCCTAAACACCACCAAACAATATTATTACCCACACAAACTACATCTGAGAGGTTTGAGCTCGCAACTGTCAAACCACAGCTACATCCCTCCCAATCCACCAGCAAAGTAAAAGTGGTACAGAACGTTGATATATAGCCATGAAAATGGCCTTGTTTGTAAGCGCATGCAATCTCTTTGTAATTAAAATGAAATTGTAATAACAAATTTGTTTATCTTATTTAGTCACATTTGAATCTCTTGCGTAAGACGTCTGGCCCCTTAAACCCAGCATGCACAAAACTGGCTGGAACATCAAACGGTTTCGTCTCAAACTCATTTGAGTCAGCTCTTGGCATCTCTCTCTCTTTTTTTCCCTCACAGGGTACGACCTCGTAACCATGGCGAAGGACTGCTAATATCAATGCAAATGGATTCTCTGCTTGCAGGAATTCGGCTGGACCGGAGGAACCCCGAGTGCCACTCCAGAGGAGGAATCGACAGAAGAGCCTGCGCATTTTTCATTGCCACAGTCCAGAAATGTAAAACCAAAAACTGTAGACAAGTTTAAAACAGTTTATATTCAGGCCTGGAAATGTGTGGGACTCGGGAAATAAATCCAGGGAGTGAATTTCAAGGGGGAATCGAATTCCAGTTTAAAATGTAGAGGATTCTCATCTTTTATCCATGTAATAGCCACCAAATCTTATGCAAATTTCATACATAAATATACAGTAGTGGGATTTTCTGCATCTGTGGTTTAAAATTACAAAATATGTCCCCAACTGGGTGAATCTCTGCCATTTCTACCACTTTCTATAATGGATACTTTCTAAAAAAAAGTCTAGTACCTTCATCAAAAATGTAGGGCTTTATCGTGATCTTGTTCTTGCTAATCTAAAGAGCGTTTATTAATCAGATATCACTATGCTATGCTGATAGGCTCTGTTGTTAGCTTGTTCACCAAAGGCTATTGGATGGAGGAAATCTTTCCTCTTCCTCAATGAAGAGGAAATACTTAGAAATGCACTCTTTGTATTGACCATTTTCAACAAAAGTTTAAATTTAAAGCCTCTAAAATTGTCATGTACTTTAACCATTAAAGTATAAGGTACACTGTAAAAAAATTCAAAGTTTGAAATATTTAAATATTATTGGACTAATTTCATGTTTAATTCAATGTGTTACCATTTATTAGAGCTGCACGATTAACCGTTAAAAGAGCAAAATCTCAATTCAAACACCCACGCGATCTTATTCCTAAATGACATTGATTCAGATTTACGTTGGCGGTGCCGCTGATCCAGAGATTGCAGTTGTCATGTAGATATTAAAAAGCCTTTCCAACCACACAATATCATTATTTCTGTTACAAATATTCCTATTATCACAAAATAACTGGGACAAAAGTTTATTGTTCGGATAAAAAAAAAAAAAACTGTTTATGGTAGCGATCAAAATAGAGCAAATCACTTTTTTAAAGTAACTTGGCGCTTCCAATCACAATTGCATTCATTACATTGTTACACCAGTAGGTGGAGAGAAGAGACTTAAAAAAATTATTTGTCATACCATTCAAGAGTTGAGTTCAAAAACGCTGATTCATCCAGTTAATTAACATTAACATGAGCAATTAACATTTTGTAAGAACCATAAGTAATTAAATAGTTATTTTGTTTAGTTGTCTGTTTAAATTGTGTTTGATAATCGCAATCTCTATTTGAAATAAAAAATTCTCAATTTACCCAGAATTTACCCTTCGCTAAGCCACGCCCGAAAACCGCCACAGGCAAATCGTGGCTTAGCAACCGTAACTAGGCGTGGAAGGTCTGTCAAGCTTTCGATCGAGCGGAACATTGTGCTTATGGATTGTGCAAATCTGATACCCGGTATCATATCAATTTGGACAGGGGGTGGAATATTTTTCCTTCCCCAAACCTAAAACCCAAAGGGAGAACAACTTCGCTACTACAACTTCGCTAACGCTGTCAACACGGGCATCAAAAAAGATCGCGCTTAGGGCATCACAACGGCCAGCGACGGCACTGCCTACCGTAGCGCAAAATTATAGCTATATCTATCAATCCATGCTACCGTATCAAAAAAATCTACTGCGTGTTAGCGTCTGTGGCTAATTACGTGAAATAATTCAGTGTAACTTTACTGAGGATTCTTATTGGGGAAAACGATTTTACAGAGCAAAATACCTTATCAGACTGTTGTGGATCAAGCAGTGTTGGAGAATAAATAAATAAAATATAAGCGGGAGAATGTTTTCATTGCAAAGTGGTCAGGCTAATGTATTGTGTTTATTCCACAAGTCTCATGGATAAGCTGTTTGATTTATAATTATTAGATTTCTAATTTAACTCACCCTGCTGTGCATGAACAGCTGTTCCTCAGTGTGTGAGTTTCCCATTTGAATGGTCAGTGTATGAGGCGCTGCTGCTTGCACTGGGACCTATAGGCTTTAGCTTACATTTTGATTAAATGATTCTCTAATCGGTTGCATATTATGCAGAGGAAATATCCCTCGAATGCATACTGCAGTCCCTTTTGTCATACTCTCTCAGATATTTCACCTGTTCACCAAAAATGACTAATTATCTCCTTGGGAATGTCTGACACCGGCGCATACATACTGTAATAGACGGGCCAGGCGCAAAAGCTTGACAGGCGTAGCAACAGTAACTAAGGAGGGCGGGGCTTAGCGAAGGGTCATTTGTGCAGCGCTGTCATTTATTTATATAAATGTATTAATTTTAGATTTAAAGGGGTCATGAATTGAGAAATCTAATTTTCCTTGAGCTTTTGACATATAAGAGGTCATCATACTATAGGAATATCCTGTAAGTTTCAGAACTGAAAACTTCCCTGTTAGTCCAATAAAAGCTTTTATTGACACCAAGCCCAGCAAACGACAGGTTATTCAAAGTGGGGATCTATGACGTCAAAGGGAGGCAAGCACCGCCTCTGCAGAAGAATATCAACGCCTGTTCATCACTGCCTGTTTAGCCCCGCCCACCGATTCGCACAGGCCTACGTAGTGTTAAACCAGATCGAGCTACCAAGCAATAAACATGCCGTTGAGGATACCGTCTGGACTCAACAGTAATGCAACATGTAAGTAACCGTGTTCATTCTAACGCCTGATCTGAAATGATTAATGTACAGTCAGATGTTCTTAGTCTGTGTGTCAGTAAATCAAGCCAGTGTCTAAACATCAACTTGCGTTGTTTCTCATAGTAGGATGAAAATACTCTGGTGATTAACGGTGATTAAATTCTATAAAGAAAGCTCCCTTTGCAATCGCTGGAGCAGCGCACACTGGAGCTGTCAATCAAACAGGAGAGTTTATCAGTGACTCCCGTTTTATTCAACGAATCTCTTAACTACATCCCGTTTGCACAGTTAGTGAAGATGCAAACATTCGTTAGTGTACAGAAACTTGAGTTGCAATGACGAGATCGCTGCTTTCATGAGCTCAACATGTGAGATCGGCTGCAATGTTCATCACTGCAAACTTTCATGCCACGATCTCAATATAATGCCATAGATCTAAATATAATGCCATAGATTTAAATATAATGCAACACTTTTCACGATTAGTTAACCATAAGAGCTGCAATAGTAAAAACGTGCTAAAAGAGCTATTCTCTTAATGGAAATAATTAGCTATTTCAAATGAAAAGACGTTAGCCAATCACAGCAGTGGGTGTTTACACTAATGTCTCCCAGCGGACACGCCCCTTAAAACACAGCATTCAGAGCAGAGGATAAAATCAGGTCAGCAAAAATGCCTTTTATTTATAAATCATGACAATTTTTGATGTAAAAAGCATTCTAACATTATAAGTGCACCCCAGGAAACATCATAAAACAACGAAGTTCATGACCCCTTTAATAGCATGAGAATTGTGAGTAAAAATTAACTTCACCAATTTGTTTTCCCCTCCCCCCCAAAAAAATCATGCTCCGCATAGCTGTAAATTAAACATAAAATTCTGCCTGGTCATGAAAATGTTCCTTCACTTTTTGCTCTCAGAGCGAGGACAGAAACATAACTTGACTCTGGAAACTTGTCGCACCTCTTTTGAACAGAAGGACGTTGTAAGAGGACATGGAAAAGATCTCTTGGGCAAGACATAAGCCCATTCAAAGTCTGTGAAAAGGGTCCTTAGTGTCACATCCAAAGCGATCTCATGGGGTCTGTCCTCCTCTCACTTCCTGTGGTGGGATAGAGTTGTGTTACAGGCTGTGAGAACCATCTCTATGGGGCCTGTTTCCACCCACACATGTATAAAGAGATTATTCTGACCCTTATCCCACAAAGACGCCATTCCTGACAATGATGCTGTCTTATGCCCCACCGGATCATCCAATTATATTACAAGACTTGCTCATGTTGCGCTCTGTCATTTCGCTTGTTCGTCTATAATCAAATAACCCCGCAGAACAATATGTGGATATGTCTTAGACCACATTGTGCTGCTGTGCGCCGTTTTGTGGGTTTATAAATCTAGTGTTTGACGGGTAAACTACAGGAATCTGGAATGTCAATGCAGATGTTCTTCTCCAATGGACCTTAGGTTGTAAAACTCTCTTCCAATGGTAATAAGAGATAATCCTCTCTTAAAAGGGCATATCTTAAGTCAAAGACATCAAGAGAAAGAACATTTCCATGTGTCGTCTACAACCCATGTACTTGACCTTAAAAAGCGAAAGCAAAAATGGACTGCTTTTGGCCTTAGGACGATTCACAAATGAATGACTGTTGAGAGACGGCTGCTGGAAAGATTCAGTCAAAAAGATTTAAAAACTCACAAGTAATGGCTTTGAATCCCCTGAATTAATTATTTGTTAAAACCACAGAAACTGCATCTGCCATACTTACTAATAAAGATGTTTGCAATTAAACCTATTTCACAATTTTTATAGCGGTTATGTTTTTTTATGTAGTAAAAAACTAATATATTACATTTTGGCGCCACTTTTACAAACACTTTCACCCTTTTCAATGTTTGTACACCTATATCTTTCATATATTGATTTATTTTACAGCATCACTATAATTTAGCCATCTTTCTATAGAAACCCTCTTGGAAAGGTTGCACTTTTAAATTAAATCTCTTTTATTGCAGAGTTGCTACAGCTATAGCCTAGACATTCAGACATTTTTTTTTTTGCTTTGCATCTCGAAAACCTCTGCGTTTGGTTCTATTTTGTTGCACAATAGCCGTTTTTCAAATGTGAAAATGTGGCTTAAGTGAATTCCACCTAACAAAAAAAAAGCTTCAGATCAGAGTCTGATTAACTAAATCCTGTTCAATTCTACAAAGCTTTAAACTAACTGTCAGTAGAAGGACACTTGGTGCACTTTTTAATTGCCTATTTTATCCATCACATACTTTAGTAAGCCATTCGAAAGCCTAAACCCTCAAAAGGAATCCTGTGAAAAGAGTTTTGAAATTGGACATTGTCAACTCCTCCTAGTAGGCGGTGTCAACTTTCAAATTTGACTAAATTTACTGCACTAATTAATAATCATATCTTTTTCTAAACTTGACAAAATGCATATTGTTAAAAGGGTCTGAGACACAAGGTTCCATATTTGGCCAGCCACTCAGGGCTCTGCGACAAATTGGTGACATTTTGACTTTTTTTCTTGCCAGAGTGACAAAATTTTGTTTAAGGTCACACTGGTGTGACCAACTAGCTTAGGAATCTAGTCTCTGAATCCGCGTTCACGAGTCCACAGTGACGCTGCTGACGTAAGACTTAAGACCTTACGTCAGCAGCGGGATTCAAACAAACACGGAAGAGAAGACAATGCTGAATAAAGTCGTAGTTTTTGTTATTTTGGACTAAAATGTATTGGCGATGCTTCAAAAGAGTCTAACTAACCCACTGATGTCACATGGACTACTGATGATGTTTTTCATACCTTTCTGGACACGGACTGTAGAGTGTGCACTTTCAATGGAGGGACAG
Source organism: Gobiocypris rarus (assembly GCA_023029165.1). Classification (NCBI taxonomy): domain Eukaryota; kingdom Metazoa; phylum Chordata; class Actinopteri; order Cypriniformes; family Gobionidae; genus Gobiocypris; species Gobiocypris rarus. Next base: position 25,827,436 of record CM040929.1, on the reverse strand, counting down.
AAAGCTCTCGGACTAAATGTCAACCAAAAATTTGGTTTTGCATGTAAATTTTTAATAAAAGTACATTTTATCTGCATCTCAATTAAAGCTCAGAGCCTTCCTGTCAACTTTTCAATAAATAAACATGTAATATTATACGTAACTGCACTTACAATAGTAATTTTATGATTAAATTAACTTAAATGAACGCTACCAAAATCAGGCGCTGGTGGTAAAAAACTTCTGAGTGTCTTCTTAAAAATAAAAGAGACCAACCACAGGTCTGTATTCCAAAGTCTTCTACAACTATTTATGCTCAAAAAGAGTTTGTCAGAAGTCTACTAATCATTCAGATAATCCACAACTTTGAAAATACATAGTTTGGCATGTCCTTTGGCAGGATTAGCAGCACAAAACACATTTACATACAAAAGTGCTCTCAGCTGCAACTTTTCAGTCGCTGTGCAAATGGTGAATACGAACCAAGATAAAAACAAACCTGAAATTAGACTCATATGGAGCGGCAAGACCAAAGAAAGCAAGAGTAACTTGCACAATAAAAACACCACCACCAGCACTCACACACGCTCCACACATCCTCAAAACAAAATGAAAAGTTTCCATGGCAGAACGCAGTCAGCATGTGGAGCTCATATGTTTCTGATAAGCGTTAATGGGGAACTGTGAGGTAATGATGAAGTCATGCTTGTCCACTGGACAGGTTCAAATAAAAGACTGGTGCTTTCCAAATGGTTTCATACTTAAGCACTGACACACACTGTTAGCGCAGGCAAACACACACACACATGCAGAAATGAGACTGGCTCACAGCGCTTATCAGGGCAAGAGAAGATAAAATTACAGTTTCAGTTTGTGTTTATCTTTACACACGGCTGGATAACACACATACTCCAAAATCTCTATGTATCTGACCTCAGAAAGCATTCTCAGCCAGACGGTGGGTTTTTTCCTCATCTGAAGAAAGAAAAACAGAAAGAAGCCTGATCATCTGCAATATTCATGTGCTCCTAATGAAAAATGCGTCAAGAGAGAGACAAGCGGACACACCCGTCAAGCCAGAAATAAAAGGAGAAAGGCTAAAAAACATTTTTTAAGTCTTATGAACTTAAATTCTAGGATTAAAGATAAAATCAATGTGCAACATTCATTTAAAATCTAGTGTTAGTGATAGTCCAGTTTATCTACACAATGAAGTGCACTTTCAGAATATGGTTGTCAGTCCTGTATTTGAGTCCTTAATGCTCGCAATTAAAGTCACAAAACAAGATCAGCGAGTGATTTTCTCTTTGCCGTTCTTTGATTAACATGACTGACAGCAGCAGGTTTATTAGGCTGCTGTCACTTTAAGAGCTTATGCACAGATCCAATATACTGTTAAACAACATGCGTTTTCTCTCAATTATTTACATTCCACAACTGACTGTATTTCCCTGAATACTTAGCAAAACATGCATTTTAACATAATTCTGTATGCATTTAATCCTTTAAGCGCATAGGCCACTAAAAAGAAATCAATTTGGTACTTTCGAGCTGTTTGAGAGGCGGCTTTAAGAGAGTGCCACTTATATAGATCAGTGGTTTTGTGTCTGTGAGCGAAACTTCCAGGAATTACTCAAATAATGTGCAAAACAAGCACTATTCATTCTGAGCGAATATGCATTTTAAATATGGATCTTTTTCTTACACAAACATGCTACTTTGCTTTAAAAGGCCTTTATTAACCCCCCCAGAGCCATGTGGAGCAGTTATATGATGGATAGATGCACTTTTATGGACTTCAAAAATGCTTTGAAGAGCCAGAACATTTGTAATATAACTCTGATTGTGTTCGTCTGAAAGAAGAATGTCATATACACCTAGGATGACTTAAGGGTGAGTAAATCATGGGCTAATTTTCATTTTTGGGTGAACTATCCCTTTAAATTGTATTTCATTTTTACAATGAAAAATATCCGGTATTATTAGAGTTATCAAAAGTACTGACTTCTGAACTGACTGAAGTTTTTGTGGTCAAATTTTTTTTTTAAATTGTGACGATACCAGGATTTTTGCATTAGAGCGCTGTTGAGCAGATTCTTAAACACCTCTGATTGGCCACTGTGTTCACATGCTCAACATACGATGAACAACTCTCGCCCACATGAAAAACGTAAAGCCATTTTTTTTTGTCTCTTTATTCTACTGTATTTTTTTGGTGCTATTGTTTTGTTCTCATTTTATAATTTTTTGTAAATGTAGTCACCCTTTTATAAATGAAGCTTGTGCTGTGTGTAAGCTTCGGTGCAGTGCCATCTTGTGGTCAAAAGTTAAACTTAACTTCCGAAAACGGTTATAACTTGACTAAATTCGCCATTTAGATTTTCCCTAAAATCAAATCGTATCATCTTCAGACCGAGCTGATAAAAAGTTATGGATTTATTGTTGATAGTAGGGATGTGAGGGTGAGGAAATGCTCCCACCGGTTAATCGACGTGTGACAACTCCGATAAAACCAGTATCTCCGGCGGGGGCTTTTCAAATCGCTACTTTAAAACCGTAAGTAAAATGCACACGGCCGCTCAGGAATTCATAACAGTGTTTTCAATGAATTCCTATGATAGTTAAGCTTCTATAGGCATGAACTGAAAACACACCAGACTGGACACGCACCGTGAATGACTGTACGACCGCGAATGAATGACGTTAACGTGTGCGCAATGTTTGGCCGTGAATGAATGCCCGTGTGGCCGTGCTCATTTTTCTTTCGGATTTGAATTAGCGCTAGTTCGGTGGCGGGTTGCTTGAATTGTGGGTTCATTAACCTATCATTCTTAATGAAAAACGTAACAAAACAGTACAACGACAAACTCACTTAAATAGGCGCTTTTAAATTTCGCTTTGAAACCAAACCTTCCGCGATCATCTGGTCTGTCAGCTGTTTGCTCTCATGATGAATGAAATCTGACTCCTGCTGCGACTCTCGTTCGGCTCACACTGTTTTGAGCAGACACGTTCAGTTTTTAAGTGTAGTGTTTGTTCACTAACTGAACTAAATTACTAATAAAATTAAAACGATGGTGGGGGTGTTGTCGCAGTGGGCCTGAACACCAGTAACACCGGCAACTCAGACTATAGCAGCAAAACTAGTTGATAGACTAGTTAGCCTAAAATAATTTTAAAATGACTGATGCTACCAGCCATGTTTGCATGACTTGTTGTGTTCTTTGTGCTTGGCCCTGATATAGTTATCGTTTTGTTATAGTTATCATCCTTGCTGTGAACAGACCTTGTAACTTCACTGAACCTGGTTACGTTCAACTGAACAGGGAATCACTATTGTGATGTTGACATGTATTAAAGAGACATAATTACAACAGAGTTTTGGTCTAAAAAAAAGAGGCCTAAAAATGGTCTTTTCACATATCATTGATTATTATCAAGTACCATGCAAGGTCCAATTGTACGGTTGAATCAACTGTAAAGGAAAGACCACTGGAACAATAATCAACAGACTGCATAGGCTATTTATTCTAACTAAAACCATTTTTACTAAATGTTGCATTTTAGGAGCCAGTGACTTCTTTGTCATTGTCTGGAGCCCTGTGTTTGTTCAATGTTATTAACACTGGCTTTGTTTCAAATCCTAGTAATCTCACTACCCCTAAGGGCCATAAACACCATTGTGATGGATGCCCAATCTTGAATATTTGCTTACATCCTTGCTACCCACACTGAGAAATTGGGGCATAATAGACACAGAGCACACCTAAGATGCCAAAAATGCTGAATAGGAAGGCAGCTCATTAGGATTTGAGACAGAGCCAAACACATTTTAGTCAGTGGCCTGAATATGAACAGAGGGCAAGTTCAGACTTAATGAAATATTAAAAGCTCATAAGAGGCTTTATTGCACATACACACCTTGCCCTGTAGTCAAATTAATTTTGAATTTATTTTATCTCATGAACAAGCTTGACTAAATTAGAATGAATTATAAATCAGGAACTCCAATTAAAGAATGAAAGAATTACCAAAATGCAGGGACAGCTTTATAAGCACTAACACATCAATGCATGCGCCTTTGACTTCTGACTATGCATCAGCAGACCTCAACAATAATCATCTTTCAGCAGGCCCGGGGCCAAAGTCAGAGAGTTTTGAGCCAGCTGACAAAACAGTCTATAAGCTAATATCTAAAGCCAATTATTGATTTTAATAAACCGTCACACACATACATACATGTTATATATATATATATATATATATATATATATATATATATATATATATATATATATAGAAAATAACATTTAACAAATGCATTCATTTATTTTTAAATACATTAAAATATAAATAATTTCTATACTATATATACACACACATACATATACTCACATTCAATTATTTATTAAATTATTTAATATTATATTTATTATAATTTTTAAAATTTTATTTTTTTTTAAATAATAATTATTTTGTAATATATATATATATATATATATATATATATATATATATATATATATTAATTTTTATATATAAAAATTATTATTATTATATATAATAATAAAAATAAAATACTTTATTAAAATCATATAATTATTAAATTGATACATACATACATATAGTACTTTATTGAAATTTAACATATTTTGATTAAAATATGAATATTTTGTTTTATCTTTTGTTTAATTCTTTAGTTTATATATATATATATATATATATATATATATATATATATATATATATATATATATATATATATATATATAAATGTAATTTATTTTTACTAAAATAACATATAATTATTTTAGTTTTATATTACACACACACACACACACACACACACACACACGTATGTTTGTATGTATGTGTGTGTAATATAAAACTAAAATAATTATGTATATACTATTTTAGTAAAATATATTACATTTAAATATATATAAAAGAAAGTGCTTGTTATAAACATTTAAATATAATAATTGCCTGTAAGTAATATAAAAATTATTATACATAATGCAATAAATAAAATAATTTATTTAAAATAAATGTTCAAATATATATATATATATATATATATATATATATATATATATATATATATATATATATATATATATATATATATATATTATTTTTATTTTTTTATATATGTAGAAATTATTTTAAAGTATATTACATTATGTATTGAATGTAAAGAAAACATTTAATATATAAATACATTTTCATTATAGATACATACATAAAATTGTGTTTAATTTATCAATTTTAACATATTTTATATAATATATAATTTTCCATATAGATAACATTATATTTAATTACATTTTTATTTTTAAATACATTTATAATTATTACAACTTATGCATCGGTGTCTATTTTACCTAATAACCCACGCGTGTGCATTCCTCCGATTCATCTGCATCATCAAACACACTCTCGCGCTGCTGCATCTCCATGACAGCATCTCTGTCACAACCACAACAACTTCAGCGCAGGGAGGAGGGACCCCATCCTGGAATCCCACAGGCACCACCGCGTCCATCCCTTCAAACAGCATCATGACCTGTGATGCAGCTGAGGGCAGCGCGAGCACCTTCCCAAGCGCAGATGGCAGCATTCCCATTAAATAAAGTCACAGACAGCCCTGTGTCATCTAACAGAGGCCTAAGTAAAACATCCGCGCAAAGCGAAATGAAAGCCGCTTACCTGTACGCGTTTGGGAAGTTGCGCCCAATCTGTTACTTTCATTCAGTCCACGCGCACGTTCAGCCCAGCGAGCTCGAGCGGTTTGAACTGTGGATCAGGGGAGTTGCAGTGAAGAGCGCGTGAGAGGTCAGTCGCGCGGCGCAGATGACATCAGCGGAGTGATGGACGTCACACACGGGGCCGAGCGGCTTCAGCGGATCCTCATGTGATACCGATCTGCGGCAGCACGGCGGCGCGCACGATATGGCAGGAAATCACGTCTGCTCTGCGCTCGCCACGTTTGAATAAGGAGCAAAATATGGCAGCCGCCGAAAATTGTTAACTAATTGTCTTCAAAAGAAATTTTCTACCGAGATCGAAACAACAGCACATTTGTGACCCTGGACCACAAAACCAGTCATAAGGGATTTTAAATATTTTTATGATATTTATTTGAAAGCTGAATACACAAGCTTTCCATTGATGCATGGTTTGTTAGGATATTTGGCTGAGATACTATTATTTGAAAATCTGAGGGTGTAAAAAAATATAAATATTGAGAAAATCGCATTTTAAGTAATTAGCAACGCATAATACTAATAATAATACATTTACAGTAGGACATTTAGTAGAATATCTTTATGGAACATGATCTTTACTTAATAATGATTTTTGGCATAAAATGTATAATTTTGACCCATACAATGTAATGTTGGCTATTGCCACAAATATACCCGTGCGACTTATGACTGGTTTTGGTCACACATTTGTTTTTTTTGTGTGTTTTTTTTTATTGTTTAATTAGTAGACTTTTGGGCTGACATGTACGAGTAGATTAAAATTACAATTAATTTGATTCCTTAATTTTCTAAAAATGACATGGAATAATAATGGAAGATGTACACGTTTAATTTCAAAACTACATTTTCATTTTGGGGAAATTTAAAATTCATAAATGTAAATTCCTTAAAACAAAGCCTTTGTTTTCTGCTTTTCAGAGAGAATTTGGGATGTTGTGTACATCTTTAAGAATGTTAAAATTGAAAAGTGGTAGAAGTTTATTGGAGACATTTAAGCTATTTATTTTCTCCCCCCTTTTTTTCTTGCTTCTTCTCAGATTTTTCCCCTTTCGATCTAGTTGTGCTCTGTTATTTAGAGATGTTGTATGATTTTGTATTGCCTTGTTGTAATTTTGTTTTCTTGCATTACAAAAAAAGAACTTTTAATAATTCATATATAATATAACCAAAACTGATGCTAACTGATTCTTTTTTAAAAAGTCAACACTGAAAACTGTTATTTTTATATGTACTTTTTTGCCAACTGTGTTTTTTCATTCATTGTCAATACATTTATTGATTAAATAAATTTGTCATTAATTTTAGTTTATTTATTAACATTGTATTGAATATTGTAAATGTCCTATTTGTAAGTAAACTAATTCAATGTAGCATTTAATATTAATATTTACAGTCATATTGACCATTAACTTGACAAATTGTATAGCTTTATTATACCAATTAATTCAGAGGTCTTCACCCCTGCTCCTGGGGACCCACTGTCCTGCAGAGTTTAGAGTTTAGAGACAGGTGAAGCTACTCAAGCTCTTCAGGATCACTTGTTGAAAACACACAGGCAGGTGTGCTGAAGCAGGTTGGAAATAAACTTTGCAGGACAGTGGGTCCCCAGGAGCAGGGCCGAAGACCTCTGAATTAATTTCTATGGGAATTGAAGAGGCATTATGATCCGATGCTTCCACCTAGTGGCCGAAAATACTATTACATCATCACGATACCGGAAGTGGGATTAACCATAACATTTGATGCTGTGATTTTTTTTTATTAAAAACAACAAAAAAAGAGTATGTTACAAATATCAGAGTATACAATAAAATACATAATTAAAGGGCTTCACATAGGGGGCCCTAATGTATATCCACATAAAGATATTGAAACATTTACAAATTTTCAACATTTTCTTCATATAAAATCCAATTTAGTCAATATAAAGCTCCATTTCTTTTTTGAATTATGCACAACAGTTTCTTTGTTTGTTTGTTTTTACAGGTAAACTTAAATTTGTCAACATGGAATTTTGGCATTAAAATAATACAATGTAGGCTATTATAAACCTGACTGTGCTTGTCTCTACGGTTCTCCAACAAAACAAAAAAACAGATTTCTATCTCTCTATAGTGATGCATTATATTGGACTTGATTTAATATGAGAAGAAAGAAGCTGACTGACTAATATAAAAGAGGCATGGAGAGACAGGGCACCCTTGCCTAATTCCTCCTCTAATTAGACACGTTGGCAAAACTCAAAAAAATTGAGGCAACTAGATCAAATTTTTCAAGTTAAGAAACTTAACGTTTTTATTTTGAACCCAAACATTTGAATTGCTCTGAACATTTAACATAAAAATGTAATGTAATCTTAAATAATTTTTAGTAGTGAAACTTCACTATAGCTTTAACTAGCTAATTCAATAAATGCCACCTTGCTAATTTTGCAACACAATGCTTTGGTAGCATTAGCATAACATAGCACTTGCCGAACTAGGACAGCAATATAATTTATCGTTTAACATATTTCTGTTCTCAGTTTAAACTCATGCTCCACTCGTCACCATGATGGTAACCCCACAAACTAACAAAAAAAATAACAGAAACTCTTCTAATCTCGTTAATCATACACAAAAAAATATATAATATAGCACTTAATTTTGGCATTTACTGTCCCTTTTGAGTGTCATGGCAAAGCATGCTGGGAAATAGAAATCCCAGCCTAGTTTCGGTTAAATTTAAGCTAATCTAAATTAAAAGAAGCAAGAAACTCAAAACAATGACACGATTCAGATTACTTAAAATGTGCCAGTTTTGAGAACTCAAAAGAAAATTAAAGTTCTGAATACTCATAAAGTTAATTCGTTTAATTTGAGTTGGTTCTAGTCAAACCAATTCATTATTTTGAGCGTTAGGGTTTACAGTTAAATCTAGGAAAAGTACCATTTAGTAACATAAAAGATCAGTTACCATTTTTTAGAGGGTTTTATAGCATTTCAAAGATTAACTGATGCTCTACCGAGTCAAATGCCTTATAAAAAAATCTAAGAATAGTATAAACCTAATCACTAATCAATTTTGAATAGTCTGGGACATCTAAAACGAATCTTATATTATTTGTTATATGCCCATTTTATATGAATCCCGATTGTGATTCATCAATTACGGAATCCAAAATAGTTTTCAATCTTCTAGCAAAATTAGGCTAGGGGCCAACAATTTATAATCATTGTTTAGGGCGCCAATCATTAATATACAGTTTGTTTGTTTTTTTGTTTTGGGAAGCAAATTAAAACTTGTGAGTGGGTGGACGATAGTGTCTCTCAATGCTTTCAACATATACCTCTATGGGAAAAAGGAGCCAATTCTTTGGAACATAACTTGCCTTGCATCAATCAATTCAGAAATTGTACTAGGTTTATCACAAGTGTCCTTTTCAGGTTTATCAATGGGTTTAATTTGCAACTAATACAAAAAGGTGTCAGCTGTTTCAAGTTTCAAGAGTTTTATTTGTCACATACACAATTATATACAGAATATATAACTGGCAGTGAAATGTAAAGCTGTCACCTGAGAGTAACTAGAGGTATACAAATTCTTATAAAATTAATTACACTACTGAGATACTCTATTGTATGACTTGTTAATGGTGTTACTAACAAAGCAGTTTAGTGTGAGTTTTGAATCTGGATGCTTCTGAGACAAATTTGTTATTCTTGTTATTATTCTAGTTTCTTCGGCTCCTTTACTTTTGGTCAGGAACCATATTTCCCAATATCAAATTTTACAACTTTAATTTGTTTTCCAACTTGGCTTCAATCCAATAAATCTTTTTCTTTTGGACCTCCTTTTGCAGCAGAAAGGGAATTATTGAGTTTCCAATATAAAGACTTACATTATTAATTTGTGTACTTACATTATCCCAAATGTTTCCAAGAATGTTTAAATCCAGAGAAATAAGCCATTTTAACTGTCTGTGCATCACCTATCAATGACATATTCCCTCATTACCCTCTATTTCCGTTTTTTTTCCCTCAATTTTATTTTGTAGAAACCATGGAAACACCAGAGATGTCATACAGCTCAACACAGTTAGTCTTTTTATTTAAATCTGGTTTTCTTGATTTACCGCGAGTACCATGTTTTACCATGCCTAATATCGCTCTAGCTCACTGCAGTGTGAACAAGTGTCTCAGTAGCATTATTATAACAACTTTCAACACACTTAAATAATGTCTCCAATATGATAAAACAGTGCTGCTTTTCCCCACATACATGAGCATAAGAATCGGAAGCGGCTACTGTGGCATATTAAAAGCTCCGCAAAATCAAGCCATCATCAAACTACACCTTGGTTTTGGATGAGCGACCTCTAGTGGCGGAAACTTACATATTGTGGCTTATGTACAGCTACCCCATCTTTGTCAAAATTTTCAGAAATTAACCAGTAGTGTATTCGAGACATGAGCCTGAAGTGTTACTTCATGTAAAGACTATACTATTTAGGACATTTATTAGGACAGCTCTCGGATATCATCTTAATTTGTGTCCTGAAGATGTTCTTACGGGTTTGTAATGACATGAGGGTAAGTAATGACCGAATTTTCATTTTTGGGTGAACTATCCCTTTAACAGTCAAGAGGCAGATGAAGGAAGCAAGGGAAGAGCAGAAACTAGAAGACATATTGATGGCAAAATGAGCAGAGTTTATTAAATAATATTAGTTTTGTATGTTTAAATTCTCAGACTTCATCTGACCAGCATAAATCAAACAAGTGTTATTATAACACAAGCAATAGTGGTATAAATTACTGCTTCACAACATCATCCCACATGACATTAAAACCTTGAAATGGAGAAATTATCTTACGTCCAACTCATGAAGAAAAAAATCCCTTGAAACGACACTATCATACAGTTAAACAATAATGGGGAAATAATATAAAAAGAGAATTAATTAAATGAGTCTAGACATTGTTTAAATGATTATCTATGATTATTATTAAATTGAATAATACAATTATTAGATAAATGAATTAAAAAACATAAAAAAATAAAAGAATCCTTTCTCCTTTAAGAGTAAAAAGATTTGGCACAACTGTGGTTATGCCAGTGCTACAATGCAGTTTACACCTGGTATTAATGCTATCAGAATTATCGTAAATATGAGTTGCCTTGTTAATAATTGAACATGAACGCCCTCTCAAGGCATGTTTGCCACTAGGAAGCTCTGGAATAATCTTGATACAAAGTTGGAAAAGCCATATACTTTAAACATGGAGGGGAGAACAATTGCTGCTGTGACTGATATTCTTTATTTGTTTTTTTAACAACAGATACATTGCCTTGCTTTGTCATTAAAATAGTGCATATTTATATATATGAATAACCAAGTAGATTACTGTATTTTTATACACAATGAAAATAGTCTGTATTTGACAGAAATTCCAATATAAATAAAATATCAACAAAATATAATTTTGGCTTTATTAAGATTTTTCCAAAAAATAAGCAATAATAAACCTGGTGTCCTCCATGATTCCTGTTATTTTCAACAACAAAGCCCTTGAAAGCGACAAGCTCATAATCACGACTTCAGAAGTGGGAAGTAGGACATTTCTGCTTTTACATTTTAAAGTTGTTTCTCTTAACATTAGCTAATGCACTATGAACTAACATGAATGATCAAAGTATAATTAAGTTGGCTTGAAAAAGACTGATTTACTATATAAACTTCTTCTTCTTCAACACCCTAGCAGCAACCACCCAGAATACCTTAGCAACTGCATAGCAACCACTCAGAATACCCTTGCAACCGCATTGCAACACCCTAGTAATCACCCCAAGTACCTTAGCAACCACCCAGAATACCCCAGCAACCACGTAGCAACATCCTAGCAATCACCCCAAGTACCTTAGCAACCACCCAGAATACCCTAGCAAATGCATAGCAACACCCTAGCAACCAACCAGAGTACCCTAGTACTTTAAACTACTTTAAACTATTTAAGTTTGTCTACAAACGTTTTAATCTAGTTAATATATTAATATATTTTTTTTTTATTTTATATATAAGTACATTTCAGATTCATGGTTCCGTACTGTTTTTCCGTTTTTGTAATAAAAGTTATAAAGCAGTTTATGTCTTATGCTTGCATTCATTCAGTATCCATTTGGAAAACTATTGGTTGATTAATCGGTTATCGGCCAGCGTGGATCGACCAAGTTATCGTTATCAATAAAATCCTCTATCGGTCGACCTGTGGTTCAACATCACACAGAGACACTGAATTTGTATAAAGCACAAATCCAGCATAGAGGGGTTCAGTGAATGTGGTGTTGAATGTGTGTAAGTGTCTGAGTGCGTGTGTATCAGAGATGCTGAAGAAGGACAGAATGCCGGCCGGCTCGTCCAGATACACTCCTACTCTGTTTAAGGGAGGTGATGGGGGAGGTATATGTGTTCCCATATTATCATGCCAGGCGATCAGTTTCTCCCCAAAGCAGCTCAGAATCCAGGATTTTTCATTGGCTCCGAACCTAGATTCACAACTTTCTCCTTTCCTGCCGATTCCCTTATATGACACTACCATATCACCCAGCCCACTCCATTCAGCCTCCCAGTAGCAGCGTCCAGTCAGACGCTCTTTACACAGAACCTGCGGAAGGCCGTCAAATCTCTCTGGATGATCAGGATGTGACATCAGTCCTGGATTACATACCAACTTTTTGTTGCCCTCTACAACAGAGAGACGATTGTGTACAGTGTTTGGATCCAGTGTGAGATCACAGAAATCTGCACACAAGAAAACAGATTTAATAAGACATTAATAAGACAACAAAATATGTTCAAGAATCGAATTGGCATTGGATCTACTTTTCAGTTCCACATAAATATTTTGACTATATACACAGTCAAAACATTTTATATTTGAGACCTTATTGTGAATAATGACCTTATAAGACCATAGTCTATTTTAAAATGGTGTCCTTTGAAAAAAAAGTATGTGTAGACCTACATTTTTGTAGTTCTGCTATACTCGTGTTCTCTCCGATATAATCCATAATCAAAGACATGATCCAGACTGGGGAAAAAAAGAAGAACGTTAAATATAATAAATAATATTTTGCTGTCCATCCTTTACTAGACTTTTTTTGTAGTTTTTTAAGGGCCAAGCACCAGAGGTTTAAAGACACCTACTGTATCCGTTAGATGTATTTTATTGCTGTTGCTGTTTCTCTTGAGTAGCCCATAGAACTACTTGTGGGACAGTAATGAAATTTGGCAAACAGATAGAGGACAGTCTGAACATTAACCACAGCAAATTTTGAGTCAATCAAACCCTCTAGAGCCACCAACTTTCCAAATTTGCACATATGCTTGTGCTAATAACTTTTGAACTGCAAGGTTTTGCAGAAAAATTGCACAATATGAAAAATAATTTTTCGAACTCCTAGACAGTTAGTCCATTCTTCACCAACATTAGCTCATATCATATTCAGGCCATGCTGGCAAAACGTATTAAAAGATTTCTGATAGACCAAACCTCTCTCATATAGCACATCAACAAATAAGGCAAAGAACACACCAAAATGGAGACTTTATCTCTGCAATGCTTCAACTTATTCAGACCAAATTTGGTGTGTTATGACAACCATGGCCTGAGGGTACTTGCACAGTTTTGGCACAGTGCCACCTAGAGATATGAAAATTTGAATAAATCAAAGTTGATATCAAGGCAAAGCACAGTATTTTATGCAATATCTTGGCCAAGTTAGCAAGTTGATGCTCCCTGCCATGCTTGCTTAGCTGGTCACTTTGCTTCTGATTCACTTGGTCCCCATGATTGCAGCTTGCAGCTATATGGATCCTAGTAACCCATATTTAAACTTGTAATACACAACTTTCAAACTTGTAGCAACATCTGAATAAATATTAGCCATGTAAATGTTGAATTGGATATCGTCATTGTCAGGCAGAAACCATGTATCTCCAGATTTCTTTTTTTTTAAATCATAAATCAATGCTATTGGTCACTTTGTCTGTCTGTGTATTTTACAACTATTTAACCTATGAAAAGTATTAAAAAAGCTTGTGACTGTAACTCCAAATTGTAAATCTTCAAACTGTCGGTCAAACCTAATAACTCCACCCACCGCTATCCTGAATGAAGTACTGCACACAGTTTTCTTTCCTCGGGAAACACTAATGTTTTATATATTTGAGCAGCGAAAGAAGAGTGTCTTAGTCTAGCATTTGCAGTCTAGTCAGCCAATACTACCTTAAATAGCCTCTGGATAGCACTTCATCTTTTATGACATGAGATTTTGGCCAAATGTATTCAACAACAGGTAAAACCATATAACTACAATAAACTTTCTTATAAGTTGATGAAAACTTAATGTACTGTACTTGCTACATAAAATGTGGCTGTTCTAATGACAGACAAAACGCTTATCTTCTACATTAGCTGGCCAAAAACCTTGTAACTCCATTTGAACTTGATTTTGGTAAAATGTTTACAATGACACATATCTGACCAAAAGTAAAGCCGCAATACCATTAAATTTGACAACACAATGTTTTAAGTCCCCATGGATCGGAAGTAGCAACTGAGTTTTCTTAAGTACTGTGATGTATTTCCAAGTGAAATGGAATATTGAATAGACATGCAGGGCAGGGTTTTACTTTAGCGCACCTCTTCTCCATCTCCCGTTCATAGCAGACTAATGGTTGGAGGTTAAGGATATTCAAACCCAAGCCGTCAAACTGACCTCATCGGAAAAGGGCGCCATTCCAGGACGGAAGTAACTTTTCAGATTTTGATTAAAGATTACAGCGAAAAACTATTTTTTTCTGTGTATTAACTTGCATGGATTAATTGTTCACCCTAAGACCAGTAATGTGTACTAACAAAGTAAATTGGGTCAATTTTGATTTCATGAGGACTTTATTTAAAAATAAAGTTTTTATTTTCTGAAAAGTAGCGGGTTTGGACATAAAAGCTTTCTTTTTGACAGCAACAATTAGTGTTGTCACGATACCAAAATTATGACTTTGATACGATACCAGACTAAAATACCTCGATACCGATACTAAATCGATACCACGGTCAAAATACCACCCAGTAAAAGTAATTGAATAATATGACAACAGAACTTATTAATCATAGTCTTATTTAATTTTTTAAATAAAAACTCACTTGGCCAGCATGTTCCTGCCCTGGTTTTTGACCATTTCTTCTAATTGCAATTTTTTTATTTTATCTTTGTTTTTAAAAATAAGCTAAAATGCAAATTACAAACAATATGACAAAAACAGTGCTTTATTTTTCAGCTATAGGTCTGTTTAACAGTATAGCAAGAATAAAAAAAAACTGCTTAGTCTACACTCAATAAATTAACTTTACACTGATTCTTAATGAATATATAAAAATTATTTAGCCAGTCATGGGGTGGTATTCTTTTTTTCATTTTTGTTTGATTAACATTAATCACACAGAATATTAGATCCGGCTTAACACCGATCCAATCACCTCAACTGTACACGTTCACTAAAGACACCCCCGACTGTGTTTACCTGAATACTCACAGGATGTGCATTTTTACATATTTTTGACCATTGAAATCCATAATCCGAAAGAACTGAATCGCGATCGCATGTTGTCTGAAAGGCGTATGTGCGGGCTTCAGGTCAGAGTCCGGCAGCGCGAGCACGTCCCGCGCCGCGCTATATTTTCTCATGCGCGCATGTTTCTGTTGCTTTCTTTGTCATGCGGTGCGCGTGTATATTTAACTGTTCTGCGTCCAATGTTTAGTGAATGGTGGAGAGCTCTGCACACACATCCTGACTCCTGCTGTCAGACATCGACACAAATAAATACAGCTCTTATTTAACGCGCGGTCCTTCTTAAAGTACCGGTACTAATAAAATTCTATATCGTACCGTTTTTAATAGCAGGGTATCGCAATACTTTTCTAGTACCGGTATATCGTGCAACACTAGCAACAATACAGTATATTGTTTAAACATTTTTACTATTTTAAAATTACCTCAGCTTTTCCAGTTGGCAGTTTGGACTCTTCAGTGCACCAGAGAGCAGCTTCACTCCTGAATCTTTCAAGTTATTGTTACTCAGGTCCAATTCCTTTTGACAGAAGTTTGATGATTGTGGAGCTGAAGCCACACTTCACAAAACTGATCAGTGAATTTACAGATGGAAAATCTGAAATAGAACAGTATATGCATAATTGACCTTTGTGTAAGCACCGCACCCTTGGCAACTAATGCTTCACAAAACATTACATAAGAAGCATGAGCAGTGTAAAATGTGTTCATAAAGGGTACAGTTTTATTGGATCAGCCTTGGGTTAAAATTAATTGTGACATTGCAAAGAATTGTATCTGTTTCTTCTTTTATTAAAAAAATAATTATGCTCTATAACATGATTAAAAACTATGGAGACTTTCTCATGATCTTAGGCAAATAACAGTAGTATCTTTGAGCATACCCACATATTAGTGGTGGTCCGTTATCGGCGTTAACGTGCTGCGTTAACGTGAGACTCTTATCGGGCGATAAAAAAATATCGCCATTAATCTATTCTCAAAGTTGGGTAGGGAGCTGGGTCTATACTACACAAGCTATGATGACTTTCACCTTGATATTTTAGCGCGCACTGTAGGGAGCGAGAACGAGCCTTCAAACCTGCGTGTATGCCTACTGTGAAATTACCACATCAAATGTGAACGCTGTCTTCTGAACTCGGGTGCGCACCCGTGAACCGTACTCGAGTCCTTCGGTGCGGTTCGCTGCTGAAGTGAACACAATCGTACTAAATCGCGGAAGTGAACCGCTATTAATGACGTATGATTTGATAAAAATTTGTGTTTCACTCATTTTCCTGACAAGTGTGACTGACATACTGTAAGCAGAGAGCTGTAGATCTAATTTCTGCTTGTCGTCAGCGTTCTTTAGAGCATTTGCAGTACATTCGCGGCAGATAGACGCAAGTGCCATTACCTACTGAAGCTTTGGTAACAAAACCAACGGTTCAAAAACAAAAATATAAAAGTTAGGTGAACAATGCTATTAGTTTTGCCACCTTCTCGCTCAACGTCGTAACCAAGTAACGGGATAAACAGCTGCTGCTTTGATGACGCAAACGCACCCCGGTTAGGACCCAAATTTATCTATGCCCACCACTAATATATATATATATATATATATATATATATATATATATATATATATATATATACACACAGGGCTTGACATTAACACCCGCCAACCCATGGATTTCAGCTGTGGCGTGTAACACAGTCACTACCACTAGCCATTTTGGCAATTAATTTTATTGTAGTCTTCTCAAAAGGCATCTGTTAAAATTGCGTTGCGCATTATAATCAATCACATGCGATTCTGTTGAGTTTATGAATGCAATGTCTAATAAATAGAGGCATTCAGATTAGCCGGAGTTTTGTTCAGCGCTCTCTTACTCACTGAAATCTGCACTCTCATCATAAACAACAAAGCAGAGATGAACATGCGATGTACGTAGAAGATTCATTCATCATACAGTGATTTTTCTGTTTTTCTTTTACTTCAGCAGCAATCACGGCAGAACCATAGAGCATCTGATGTGACTGGCTTGACGTTGATATTCGCAAATTTAGGGATGTCTCTATATGTATGTATATATGTAAGATGACCACAGCCTCTCCAGTTGGCAATCTAGAGTTAAAATAGGCTATCAGAGTTTGATTACACATAATTGACCCTTATCTAAGCACTGCATGGCTACTGATGCTTTACAAAACATTGCATAAGATTCAAGCAAAGCTTTCAGTGAGCAGTGTGACTTTCAGAAAAATTAGATTATTATCGAATTTGAATTGGCAAATCGTCATCTGTGTATGAATCACCTTGGATTTGTCAGCGTATTTTGCAACTTTGCTGGCAGCTCTCAATTCTTGTGTGGGTATATCATGCTCTTTAGATCAGATTCCAGTTTATCATTCCACCAATCATAACCCATTGAGAGTGCAGGACTCGAGGAGTGTGGCTTTGTGCACTTTTTACCTGATTGTTGTCAACATTCACAGCACGTTATTCCATAGGGTGTAAAAAAAATAGACTATGTGTCTCCACTTCCTTCCACTGAAAAAAAGTGAACCAAATTGTTCCAAGATGCCCGCTGCCATAATGACGTAATTTGGAGCCAGAGCCTGCGTGGTAGTGAACATGTGGTGGAGCCGCAGTATTAAGTGATTACCTCTTCATCACGGCACCTGTTAGTGGGTGGGATATTTTAGGAAGCAAGTGAACATTTTGTCCTCAAAGTTGATGTGTTAGAAGCAGGAAAAATGGGAAAGTGTAAGGATTTGAGCAAGTTTGATAAGGGCCAAATTGTGATGGCTAGACGACTGGGTCAGATCATCTCCAAAACTGCAGTTCTTGTGGGGTGTTCCAAGTCTGCAGTGGTCAGTATCTATCAAAAGTGGTCCAACGATGGAAAAGTGGGGAACCGGTGACAGGGTCATGGGCCACCAAGGCTCATTGATGCATGTGGTGAGCGAAGGCTGGCAGACTAGCCGCAGACTAGTCAGGGTGCCCATGCTGACCGCTGTCCACCGGTGAAAGCACCAACAGTGGGCACGAGAGCATCAGAACTGGACCGCGGAGCAATGGAAGAAGGTGGCCTGGTCTGATAAATCATGTTTTCTTTTACATTACATGGATAGCCGGGTGCATGTGTGTCGCTTAGCTGGGGAACACATGGCACCAGGATGCACTATGGGAAGAAGGCAAGCTGGCAGAGGCAGTGTGATGTTTTGGGCAATGTTCTGCTGGGAAACCTTGGGTCCTGCCATCCATATGGATGTTACTTTGACACGTACCACCTAGTTAAGCATTGTAGCAGACCATTTACACCTACACCCGAGCATCTGTGGGATGTGCTATACAAACAAGTCCGATCCATTGAGGCCCCACCTCGCAATTTACAGGATCTGCTGCTAACGGATCTGCTGCTAACATCTTCATGCCAGATACCACAGCACACCTTCATGGGTCTAATGGAGTCCATGCCTCGACGGGTCAGGGCTGTTTTGGCAGCAAAAGGGGACCAACACAATATTAGGACGGTGGTCATGTTATGCCTGATCGGTGTATATATAAAGAATGAATTCTAGTAAACTATCCTTCCGTGTTCCGTCAGCCCCGACTAAGGGCCTACACGGCCCACTTGAGTCAAAAATTCTAATGAATTTAGCATTCTCAGTTTGCAATCACTCGTCAATGTCAAAATGTTTGAGATATCAAAATAAAATCGAAGAAGGCGGGCTTTACTATTCACACAAGCCGAGCAGCACAGCACTTTTTATAACTTGAAGAATGCAAGCAGAAGTAAGATAAGCAGCTGAACTTGACAAGACAATACTACAGCAATATTAGCCAACTGTTTACGATTACAAAAATGTTAAATGACCGAAATTAATTTCCAGGGTTGGAAACTACTACCTTTTTTAATGTTTTTTTTATTTTAATGCAATTTATGTTATTTGTCATACAATGCATAAAGAAACATTAATGTAGCAGTTTTCAGCATATCAGACAGAAGATAAGAGTGAATGTTTGTATACTTTATCTGTTTCCAGCCTTTCTACAGTAATTTAAATTGTCTAAGAAAATGAATAAAACTCATTCTCAAACTTAGCCTACACTAGAACAGGGTAAATCTGACGACTTTCACTTTCAAGTCCGTGATTAGGGAAAGTGTCATAGGCTATTAAAATAAAAAAATTTAACATTATTTTATCGGAGTATCTATTTACACCAAAGGGAAATAGTGTGCCTTGTTGGCAAGGGCTACTTGCACTAGCTCTGCCTAACAATGCCTAGTTGGCCCAAACAAGGTTAAAAAAAAGTTAGTAAAGGTAGTAAAGCTTAAGGCTCAAGGATCTTGTTTTGACGCGATCGTCCCGGGTTCGAATCCACCTTTTGCAGAGCTTGCTCTTCTCCCTTTTACCATCACATATCACATCGGAAAAGGCATTTACTTTCAATAAAAATTAAGAACATTTTCTCAAAAGTGGAATAAAAATGCCTAACGAAATGTTTAATAATAATTAAAGTAATTATTGGGTAGGGTTAGGTGTAGAGAGGGCTTTTATTGTCCCATTAAGGTGGCATCCATTTAATAATTTTAATAAATATAATCATATACACTTTATGTTTTATTTCGTCCTATTAATGTACAACAATACTGAGGTGCAAATAGTATGTATTTGTCAAAATAAAGTATAAATAGCATCTAATTACTATTTACACATATTGCAAAGAACTGCTACTTTTACATGGTGTAAATAGAATATATCACTATTTTCTAGTGCTGGGGAAAATTGTATTGTGATTACTCGCATCCAAAATAAAAGATTGTGTTTACATAATATGTGTGTGTGTACTGTGTATAATTACACACATGGGTGTATTTTTATACATATACTGGTGGTCGTTTTAAATAATTAAGACTTGTTTAATGTTTTTGAAAGAAGAAGGCTGAATTTATTGGATCATAAATACAGTAAAAACACTCATATTCTGAAATATAAATATAATTGAAATATATATTTTTTAAATAAAATAAATATTTTAAAACGCCATTTATTCATGTGATCAAAGCTAAAATTTCAGCTTCATTACTCCAGTCTTCAATGTCACATGATCCTTCAGAAATCATTCTAATATGCTGACTTGCTGCTTAATTATTATCAGTTACTATTGTGCTCAATTATTAACAAAGGTTCTTATTATTATGAATGCTGAAAATTGTTTTTGCATATGAATATTATTGTGGAAACTGATTAGGGATGTTAACCGATGACCGTTTGACCGATGGTTGACCGTATCAACGTTAACCGATCAAAGTTGTCGGTTGTCGATTAAAAAAAAATTAGAAGGCACGCAGTGAGTTAGACCTGGCTTGGCCGCTGCGTCTTTTACGCATTCTGAAGGTGCCTGTTTTATCCATTGGTTTTAATCGTGTAGCAGTCTATCATAAGCGTAATTTACGGGTGGGACATGTCCCCACCACTTTTTGGCACTTTTTAAAAGTGACTGAAAAATAGATTGCGGAAGGTGTGTATAAAAGCAAAAGCACGATCTACAAATCGTCATTCTTCATAATCTAATTCATTCATTTAACAAATTTTTTCGCCGGTCT
Source organism: Gobiocypris rarus (assembly GCA_023029165.1). Classification (NCBI taxonomy): domain Eukaryota; kingdom Metazoa; phylum Chordata; class Actinopteri; order Cypriniformes; family Gobionidae; genus Gobiocypris; species Gobiocypris rarus. The sequence continues at coordinate 25,806,479 of CM040929.1, read as the reverse complement.
GAAGCTTTTTTTCCATTACAGATTTACGCAAAACTTTTGTGATATTTCTTAATAGTCGATGAAAAAAATATAGCGAAATGACGGCGTTTCCATTAACTGATGTTATGCCACTAAAAACATTTTTCCCTTTCTTGATAAGTCAATCCAAAAATTATGCTACGAAGGTTGCACACCGCCCGCCATAAAACGACATATTTTATCATAATAAGGACATATGTTGTATTGTGCACTGTAGAAAATGACCTTTAACCACATTAGATAATTTATTTAGCCTATACTATGTGCCTTTGTCACACTTCCATGTTTCTATACTAGATATATTTGTTAAAAGTAGTTATATAGCCTATATCAGTCTGGCAACTAAACGAAACAAAACAAAAAATTACTAGCCAATAGCGATTCTATTGCCAATGATTGTGTAGAGAAGGTTGTGCTTACGTTTCATAATCAACATATGAAATTAAAAATAATAATAGTATAGGCTCATAGTTAAACATAGCCTCTGAAACAATAAATATGTGAAATTGTGATTTCTTAAGACTTTTAATTACTTATTAATTGTACAAATTGTTATATGTCCATGTTATATGTTATATGTTTTTATGTCTGTAACCTTGTTAATTTGTGCTGCTGCCTGTCTTGGGGACGCTCTTGGAAAAGAGATTTTTAATCTCAATGAGTTTTTCTGGTTAAATAAAGGTAATAAATAAATAAATAAATAAATAAAAGCGCAGGTGCGACGCGTTCCGATGGATTTTTTCCTTAAATGACACCTGTTAAATGATTTTTTCCTTGGAAACGACTCAGAATGCTCCGTCATTTTTATCCATACAGATAAGAGCAAGACATAATTAAAAACTATAAACTGTCTACTTTTATTTGTGTAGGCCTAGACTCACAATAACAAGGGCCGTGGATTAAGGAAACGGGTTATTTTGCATGCGCTGCTCTCCGTCCAAACGCCGTCTTCATTTAATAAAAAAATATTTTGTTTATTAAACGCAAAGTTTTTCATTTAAAAAGCATTTCTAAATTCAGTTTATATTTTCAACAAACGAAATTTCAAGCCAAAATAACGAAATTGTTTAAAAAAACAAAAACAAAAAAATTAAAAGTTACCACCATACAAATTCAAACATTTCCCTTTTTTAATTTTAATAAATGCTTGAATAACAGGCCTATGTCTCCTTTCATTAAATAATGGCTTTCGCGGTGGCTGGGATACACGTAAACATACTAACTTATGTGGCATAATTTTTTGAATGACAAAAAAAAAAAAAAAACGTTTTAGTCGCATAATATCGCGTAATGGAAATGCAATCATTTCGTAATAGTTTTTTATCGACATTTAGAAAACATCGCTATATGTATAAGTTAAATATTTATATAGCCTAATATGTTTTGCGCAAATATGTAATGGAAACACGGCTAATGAAACTTTGTTATATTATCTTGCATATTTTGATTGATATTAGTAGGCTATAACGTTAGATGTGTTGTGAATATTACATTTTGAATGTTTATAGAATAATTTGTGAATGTAATGCATGTGTTGCCTACATCAAAGTTAAAATTAAGTGCATTTCCAACTCTGAACTCAGTCCACAAGTAAATTCTGTTATTAAATAAACACATAGCAAAACGAGTTGCAGTGTCCCCACCACTTTTCAAAGCAAAGTTATTTTGGCCAACATTCCGCATAAGATGGGCTTACATTTGGACATATATTACATCTACATTTCAGTGGTAACACATAAGGTGTTGATCATCATCTTTCTTTATTATTGTTAGCACTACCTCGAACTAAGCGGCGTCTCTTCGGAGCTGTCATTTTCTTAAATGAGCCGCGGCAATGTTTCAAATGAGCTTCTAACGCTAGACAAATGCCTTTATTTTCAACACGATCACCTTGTACACAAACCATTTCGAAACTAAGGAGCCATTTGTCCTCCGATTACAAACAAGCTCCTCGGCGCCGCATTTGCGGGACTCATGTTTCGCACCGGGACAGTGTGTGTGTGTGTGTGGACTGGTAATCCCTACGGTATGGGGACAAAATGTCCCCACAAAGATGGCAATATCCAAAATCCTTGTCCTTGTGGGGACATTTTTTGGTCCCCATGAGGAAAACATCTTATAAATCACACTAAGTGATGTTTTTTGAAAATGTAAAAATGCAGTCTCCTGTGATGGGTAGGTTTAGGGGCAGGGGCAGTGTAGGGGGATAGAATATATAGTTTATATGGTATAAAAACCATTACGCCTATGGAATGTCCCCATAAACCATGGAAACACAACAAATGTGTGTGTGTGTGTGTGTGTGTGTGTGTGTGTGTGTGTGTGTGTGTGTGTGTGTGTGTGTGTGTGAGGCGACAGAGATGCGACAGAGTTGCGAAATTGCAGGCGCGGCTCGCGGCTGTTATTTCAAATAGCGCAGCATATTTTAAACTAATCGGTTAACCGGTTTCAACCGGCTAAAAAGGCTCGGTGGTCGGTCAAGAAAATGTTTAGTTTTCGCCATCCCTAAAACTGATACATTTATTTTTCAGGATTCTTTGATGAATAGAATGTTAAAAATAACAGCATTTATTTGCAATATAATTCATTTGTAATATTATTAATATCTTTACTGTCACTTACCCCAGACTTGAAGAATGCATCACGTTTTCCACAAAAAACTGCTTTCACCATTTAAAATCAGAAATGTTTGAATGCAATTCATAACATTAGAATGAAGGATAATGTGACCCTGATGACCAAAGTATGCCAGTCATTCATTAATAATGATAAGCATTTAATACAATAAAAAATAAAATAACTTAATAACTTATTTTTAAGTTAGTAAGTGGTGATAAAAAATGCTGTGTGCATAATGAGCTGGTGGGTTTATGGAGTGGAGTGTGGCAAACAGGGTGTGGCGGGCAGCTCTGTGCCAGAAAGTCCAGGGTAACTTTTTTTATAGCACCATTTACCTTATACCAAACAAAAGACTTGAACATACATTATCAGCGTGATAAGACCTGACAGAAACATTCTTGTATTACCATCACACTCTTATTTGATCATTAAAAGCTTCGATATTACTGTTTATGGTAAATTCGACGAAAATTCGGTTAAAGTGACAGTAATTTCTTAATTTATGACAGGAGTGCAAAGTCAACATGCAAAATCTCAAAATCTTTTTGGTATTTTACAACACGTGTTCAGGTTGCTCCGGTTTATTTACGTTGGAAGTTAGTCCTAAAGAGAGTGGCATATTTTGAGAAATATCGATATACTTACACGTTTCATATTCCTTTAGACAAAATCATAATTTCTATTGGTTTCCACTGGTTTTGAGCTGCTTCCAGCGCTGTGCTTCTCTTCCGCGATCACTGACTCAGAATGAAGATTCAACTCATCACGTGTTCAGTCCTCTTTCCATGACTGAAGCAACTTTCGCTTTCTGCCTGTGTAAATACCTAACCCATAGAAACATGAAGCTGCTAAACATACGATTGTATGTGATTTTTATGAGCTATTTTATAACGATAAACGATACATGAGAAATGCCAAGCAGGTGCTATTATCTTATATCAAAATAAGGTGGATATACTAGTGTGCAAGGTTTATAAGAGAGCCACAAAAAAAAATTCAGAACCAAAAGTTGTCATGTGCCCACCACTAGATGGCGCCCCAGCTCTATTAAATTAGATATATGCCCTGTTTATCCATCCCTGAATAACACCTCCTTATACAGCTCAAGTTTTTAGCACACTTGGTTTGAGCGTTTAGTCCGATGTGCGATATTCATATAGCCTTTTTATATGCATTCGAGATTCTAGTTTCCTTGCATCATGTCACTGCAATAATAGAGGAATTGATTGACAGCTCCCCGCGTGTATCACTTGCTACCGAGCTCGAGTGTGGTATATGACTCACCGCGAATGAGTTTAAAATTCAGACGTGAGCAATATAACAATGCGTGAATCTACATGCATATCAGTAATGCACGCGTCCTGTGAGTCATATACAGGCACTGACCCTACAGCGCACGTGGGTGTTTTTGGTCTAGAGATATAGGCCTACTTTGAAGGGCAAGACTGATAATTGACCTAGAAGGTAGCTAAATCTAAAAATATATACTATTGTTATTATTACGCTGTTAATACTATTGTTTTGTGGATACTTTGCACAATATCTCCTTTTGTGTCCCACAGGGAAAAGCAATGTAGCTTGCTTGACTGACAAGAGTCCTTCTTTGAAGAGCTCATCTGAGATCAAGAAAGTCATTTTCTCAGTCCACAAGAAAGAATAAATACCGCTGATCATGGACCAGCAACTAAAGTCATCACTGACTCACAGTGAGGTGGAAGAGGCAGATGTGTGTGGTTATCGGAGGTGAAGATCTGAGCTCCTACACACCATGGGGAGGCTCTGATGGAGCAGTTCACATATGTGACTTTTTTATGAAAAGGTCAAAAGGAAATCAAGCATGCGGGGATAAAGTGCAATCCAAAGCAAAAACCTCCCAGAAATTGTCATTTTCATTAAATGTTCTCAAGTAAATTATTCATATTCTAGAGAGCATTTTTGCCTGTGTGAAATAAGAACATATAGTTTTGGTCTGTTTTTGCTCAGACTGTTAATTTATATGTCTTATGAAAATATGTACAGGTAACACTACAATACCAAAATAAACAAATGTTACACTTTATTTTGCAGTGTCATTGTTACATGTACTTAATAACAGTAAATTAGACATGACTGCATGCAACTAACCCTCAACCAAACCCCAACTCTATAGTAAGTACATGTAGTTAATTAATATTACTCAGTACTTAAATGTATAATTACACTGGTACAAAAAATTAGCATATTGTGATAAAAGTTCATTATTTTCCATAATGTAATGATAAAAATTAAACTTTTTTAGATTATATTTATATTTATATTTTAGATTCATTGCACACCAACTGAAATATTTCAGGTCTTTTATTGTTTTAATACTTATGATTTTGGCATACAGCTCATGAAAACCCAAAATTCCTATCTCAAAAAATTTGCATATTTCATCCGACCAATAAAAGAAAAGTGTTTTTAATACAAAAAAAAGTCAACCTTGAAATAATTATGTTCAGTTATGCACTCAATACTTGGTCGGGAATCCTTTTGCAGAAATGACTGCTTCAATGCGGCGTGGCATGGAGGCAATCAGCCTGTGGCACTGCTGAGGTGTTATGGAGGCCCAGGATGCTTCGATAGCGGCCTTAAGCTCATCCAGTGTGTTGGGTCTTGCGTATCCCACAGATTCTCTATGGGGTTCAGGTCAGGAGAGTTGGCAGGCCAATGCACTCTATGCACGAACTCTGCTTACGTGTTTCGGTAGAATCTCAGACAGCGACCCAACTTCCGTATAGCGCTGAGTGTACTAGCGGCAGAGCTCTTTCCTGATGTATATCGCACACAAAAATAATTCTGCAAGTATTTTCTAGATAGGTATCGTTATAAATATAAAAATATAACATGCAAGTTATTATATAATCTAGTTTTGATTTCTGAACGTTTACATATTAACGGTGGAAGACGGTAGTTTTGCCTAACATTACTGTCTCGTTACTGGAAAGGGGCTATTACTCACCTTATTCTAGTAGAATATCTACTTCGATTTAGCACAACGACCTTAAAATATTTAGAGTAAACACTAGTGACAGACTGCATTTATCCCCGGTTTGATATCTTTGGCTATTCCTCAGAGCATTGATACAATTCACAACAATACAAATAACAGCACAATATTGAATAAAATAATATTTAGAGGAGAAATTGTGGATGGAAGATTTGAATTTATTTGTACATTTGTAGATAATGCAAACATTTACACATACATCACTTTATTTGCACTGCAGTAATGTAAACAAATAATTTTGATACTTACACTGCAATGTAAATATAAATCACTTTATCTGCACTGCTGTAAAGTGTTAAACATGTCCTGTACAACATTGTTTATTTTTTTTAATATTATTTGTATATAAAAAAAACTACGGACAAAAAAGCAGACAGATGGGTCAAGGCTGTAAGTAACCAACAAGTGGCAGCGGTGGGGAATCTTGATGGTGAACAACATTGTGGTTTGATGCTGCTGGTATGACAAAACACTTCCAGGGTCCGTTCTTCATATGTCGCTAACTCCGTTAGCTAAATTTGATTATTTGGCATGATCTTGGATTTTTTAATTCTTTGAAGCTCATCCTGGGGTCTATTGCACAAAACTAGGATATGGGATTAAGCCGGGATATCTTGGTGATCCTGGCTCAATTTATCCGCTAATATACAGTTATCTTCTGTTATTGTTCTTGGTGTGATTGTGCCTTTAGGGTAAGTTTGCAAGACAGTGGTGTACTAAATTTAAAGATCATAAAGATATCCCGGCTTAATATCTTTTCCTAGTTTTGTGCAATAGGCCCCTGGACTTGCTGTCCTAGCAACAGGTCTGTAGACTTACAGGTTTGAGAGCATCTTATTTAATGTAAACAGAATTAGATTGCATTTTGAGGTGATAATTAAAATCTGTTCCAGCCACTGCTACTTTATTACAAGAGTTCATTAATCAACAACAATAAAAATATATATTAAAATGTATTTGAAAATAATATTATAATTTTGTGTAAAAGGTGTATAATATTATAGACACAGTCACTTGATTGAGAGATTTATTTGTGATAGAATAATTTATCATTTTATTGGCGTCTTACATGCTGTAACGTTACTCTGAGCCGTGCATTAATTTGAGTGGTGACAGATATTATGGGAGGTTGATGCTGCGCAGATGCAGATAACTTGATCTTGACCATTAAGAAACTTTAATTAATACTGTCATGTTACAAATCTGCTTCAAATTGACTTAAAAATTTAATGAATTGATAAAACTTATGTTGTCTTGGTAATTTGGCTGTTTCCTTATAAAGGTCCAGAAATTCATGTTTTTTCTTTATGTCATTTGTCATGTTTTTTTAGGTGGCTTTTTAATTATATGATGTCATTACGTTGTCTTGACACCAGCCAATCGCTGCTTTACTGATTGTGGTTTCAAGTATCGATACACATGAACACAAGAATGTGCAGTAATCTTAGATAACTCAATCCAGATATTTTAATCCAATCCATAAATTCGTTTGAAGAACCAAATTAACCAGAGGTCAGTTATCAGGATTAGAAGATCTGGGATCTGTCAAATCATCTCAGATGTATTAAGCGAGGTACGACGAACGGACCCCCAGCCTAAACTTTTCCAAAAGCAGAATCCACCAAGAAATCATCACTGAACTTCTTGATTGTGATGGTCATAATACAGCTCGGCCACTTGGAGGAATGAGAGGTCAGGCAGCTCACTGGGACACATCTGCAAAGAGTACTCCTGAAATAAGAATAAAAGAGAAGTATTATGCACAGTAAATTACTTTCTCATCTGTAGTCTGAAATTTAATATTTTACATTATATTCATCTTCCTTAGTAGGAGTTAAAATTATGTGACAAAATTGGATGTCATGCAATGTTTTTAAATGGTTCGAAAAAAATTATACTCATAATACTCTCAAATGCCCCTTAATTCCGGGCACATACTGCTCTGTAATAATAAAATTAAGACATTTTTGACACTGGTAGCTGGACACTTGTTATATCTAAGCCTGATCTCATACAATAGGTATTTTATAATTTATGAGTTAAGCAAAATTGTGGAGTTTAAGTAATTTATTGTTGAATTACTGATTATAGTAGGTAATTTCAGCAGTCACATTTTTCTGAATAAAGACTTGTTCACAGAAATGCTGTATTACTCAAGTTACAGAACAGAGGTTGTGTTCTGTTTTGTCAAATCTATAATCTTTCAGACTAAGCCGATACGAATATAAACAAAGTATGCATGCATTCATTTGTATAAGTCCTTTTATTTATTTAATCAAGTTTATTTGTATCATTGTTAAAACATAGCTGGCCATTTACTGTAATGAGTATTATTCTAAATGTAAAAACTTAAGCTCTGAACCTTATCACAGAATAGTTTCACTACCCCTGTCTTTGTACAGAAACCTCAAAAATGGCTGTATAAAATGAGCATTTAATTCAGACTTAAACTAATATCTTGTGTCCTCCTATTTTTAAACTTCCTCACTGACCTGAAACATTACCCTCGCTTATCACCTGATTCTAGTTGGAAACTGAGAAATTATCAATATTATAGTTAAAATTCATAGTCCAAAAATCATATATGTAGCATAAACAAGCACAGCAGTCAAAAGCAATACAACCTACACAAACACGTTACCTAGATAGATGAAATCAAATGACAAATAGACCGGTATGAATGGTCAGAAATGGGACTTAGCTAGAATCGCTAGATGAATATAGCATGAGAATACTCACCATCAAAGCGTTGAATGTAATTGGAAACGTCTTCTTGCTGTAAGGAGTAACAGCTGACTGCCTCACAGTGTGAGTAACATTGTTTACAGTAATCCGGGAAAACTCTTTTAAACCGCGAGTGTAATAATATCTCAGCGCAGTCTCTGTAGTTAACCAATGGCGAAACGGCTTCCGCGCTGTGCGGATGTTAGTTAGCGGTCTGAGACAAAACGCGGAAGTGATCGTGCATAGAGTCTATTGAGCACAGTAATACCATGGTCAGTAAACCATTAGCAGTGGTTTTGGCACTGTGAGCAGGTGCCAGGTCGTGTTGAAAAACGAAATCTTCATCTCCATAAAGCTTTTCAGGAGATGGAAGCATGAAGTGCTCCAAAATCTCCTGATAGCTAGCTGCATTGACCCTGCCCTTGATAAAACACAGTGGACCAACACCAGCAGCTGACATGGCACCCCAGACCATCACTGACTGTGGGTACTTGACACTGGACTTCAGGCATTTTGGCATTTCCTTCTCCCCAGTCTTCCTCCAGACTCTGGCACCTTGATTTTGAATGACATGCAAAATTTGAGCGACAGTCCAGTGCTGCTTCTCTGTAGCCCAGGTCAGGCGCTTCTGCCGCTGTTTCTGGTTCAAAAGTGGCTTGACCTGGGGAATGCAGCACCTGTAGCCCATTTCCTGCACGCCTGTGCACGGTGGCTCTGGATGTTTCTACTCCAGACTCAGTCCACTCCTTCCGCAGGTCCCCAAGGTCTGGAATCGGTCCTTCTCACAATCTTCCTCAGGGTCCTGTCACCTCTTCTCGTTGTGCAGCGTTTTTGCCACACTTTTCCTTCCCACAGACTTCCCACTGAGGTGCCTTGATACAGCACTCTGGGAACAGCCTATTCGTTCAGAAATGTCTTTCTGTGTCTTACCCTCTCGCTTGAGGGTGTCAATGATGGCCTTCTGGACAGCAGTCAGGTCGGCAGTCTTACCCATGATTGCGGTTTTGAGTAATGAACCAGGCTGGGAGTTTTTAAAAGCCTCAGGAATCTTTTGCAGGTGTTTAGAGTTAATTAGTTGATTCAGATGATTAGGTTAATAGCTCGTTTAGAGAACCTTTTCATGATATGCTAATTTTTTGAGATAGGAATTTTGGGTTTTCATGAGCTGTATGCCAAAATCATCAGTATTAAAACAATAAAAGACCTGAAATATTTCAGTTGGTCTGCAATGTATGAAAGTTTAATTTTATCATTACATTATGGAAAATAATAAACTTTTATCACAATATGCAATTTTTTAGAAGGACCTGTATATATACAGTTACATTTCAGTATTTTTTTTTTATTCAGCAAGGGCACATTAAATTGATCAAATTACACAGTCAGGACATTAATAATGTTACAGAAGATTTCTATTTCGAAAACAATGCTGTTCTTTTGAAACTTTCTATTCATCGAAGAATCCTGAAAAAAATGTATCAGGGTTTTCTTTTCTTTTTTTACAAAAAAAGAGCAAAAAAGAAAAAAACATTCAAAAATAAAAATAAGAAGGATCATGCGACCATGAAGACTGAAGTAATGATGCTGAAAATTCAGCTTTGATCACAGGAATAACATGCATTTTAAAGGCAGAAAATGTAAGATTTTTTATTAAAATATCAAAAAACACTAGAACAGTGTTATATGTTTTGTTGACTTGTGTACTTATATTATCCAGATGTTTTTTTAAGAATGTTTAAATCCAGAGAAGTAAGCAATTTTAACCAGGACAAGGGCCGTGTCTGTGCATCGCATATCAATTATATTTATTTTGAAGAAACCATAGACGCCATGAATGTATTATGTGCATAAAACACCAAAGACGCTTTAATATATTATGTGTTTTATTAGACAGGTGAGCAACTGTTCATAGCAAATCATTCATTGACAGAAAACTAATGACTGTCATACAGCTCAACACAGTTAGTATTATTGTTTAAATCTGCTTTTCTTGATTTACCGCGAGTACCATGTTTCCCCATGCCTAATATCGCTCTAGCTCACTGCAGTGTGAACAAGTGTCTCATTGTAGACGCCGAGCGAACGCACAGAATAGCATTATAACATAACTTTCAACACACTCAAATGTATCTAATATGATAAAACAGCACTGCGTTATCACACATACACTTGAGCGGAAGAAGCGGAAGCGCTCGTCTTTTGCATAATAAAAGCTCCACTGCTCTCGAGCCGTGTGTCGCGCTAAGCTCCAGCGGCCTCGTTCCGCTCCAACGGCTTTCAGTCCCACCCTGCTTCATACTACAGTAGCGTTAATAAATCTTTAATACATTAGCTCATCCATGAATATGATTTCTGCCCGAGTCCTGTCGGATTTCTTTCCACCGGCTGTAGAGGTGATTCCGTAAAAAACAAGGCTTTTGAATAAGCGACCTCTTAGTGGCGAAAATTACATATCGTCAGCCATATCACCCTGTAGCCCAAGACTGGTTTCCCACTGAATCTAAGCAGGGTTGAGCCTGGTCAGTACCTGGATGGGAGACCAACTGGGAAAACTAGGTAGCTGCTGGTAGAGGTGTTAGTGAGGCCAGCAGGGGGTGCTCACCCTGTGGTCTGTGTGGGTCCTAACCCCACAGTATAGTGATGGGGACAATTTACTGTCAATAAACACCGTCCTTCGGATGAGACGTTAAACCGAGGTCCTGACTCTCTGTGGTCATTAAAAATCCCAGGATGTCCTTCTGAAAAAGAGTAGGGGTGTAACCCCGACATCCTGGCCAAATTTGCCCATTGGCCTCTGTCCATCATGGCCTCCTACTCCTCCCCATATTCTGATTGGCTTCATCACTCCGTCTCCTCTCCACCAATCAGCTGATGTGTGGTGGGCGTTCTGGCGCAGTATGGCAGCCGTCGCATCATCCAGGTGGATGCTGCACATTGGTGGTGGTTGAGGAGATTCCCTCTTCCATGTAAAGCACTTTGAGTGCCTAGAAAAGCGCTATATAAATGTAACGATTTATTATTATTATTTTTGTGTCTTAAAAATAGAATAGAAAACATTATCAAATAAATCACTTCGTGAGATGAATATATTTACGATGCCAAACATCATTTTTCTGCATTACGGTAATAACAATAAGTTTGTTTGTTTTTGATGTCATTATGAATATATATATATATATATATATATATATATATATATATATATATATATATATATATATATATACATTTATATATACAAAATATAGATTTTGTGAGATTCACCAATAAACGTTTAACAGACATGGTCTAAAAGCCCTAAAACTTTCATGAGGTCAAAAAAACGATTTTTTTTTGTGGTTGTTGTTATTTTGAAGCTGAAATGGTTTTTGGTGACACAAAGTGTAAATACAGTACACTGAAGGCCTCAGAGGCGAGTAATGGCAATTTGTGTGTGTGTTTGTGACTAATGATGAAGCAAACGGGTCACTTCCTGTTTGCTACGTAATGGGACAGATGGGTGACAATGACAAATCCCATTCTACGGATCCAAACACACATTCACACAAAGCTAAAGGTGTTCCTCTCTCTACTTTCAGTCTAAGAACGGTGTGTGTCGAGACTGGGTGTAGTTTTTAGTCACACTGTTTCTTCACACATTAGCAAGATGTCCCTGATGAACTGGAAAAACAGCAAGAGAAGCGAACGAGGTGTTTTGTGTTTTTTTTTTAACATGAATGTGCTGACTGCTGTCACGGTTTGTGACGTCAAATATAGCACCTCCATTTATGTGTGAGGCTGGTTCGTGCGTTGAATGCAAAAAACTCACAGATACATTTCCTGTCCACCGTATTTATCTGTGATGAGCCTGACTGGGTTTGGCGAACATGACGTGCCGTGTTTGTGAAAAATAACCCTCTCTAGGATCCAGTGACAGTACAAACGCCATCCTTTAAAGGACAAAATAGAAAATGTTCTGCTATGCAAACTCAAAAACTTCTTCATGTTTGTTTTTGAAAAACATTGATGCCAATGTTGCTGGTTTTAACCAAATTTTGGATTTAGTGACTGTAACCGTGACCTTGATACTCGGCCATCAGTGTTATATGACAACAAAATGGTTTCCTATTGTATAGACCAAACTGACTGTGCTTTTGTACTTTTTGTTTTTAAATATTAATATTTAATAATCTTTGCCTGTTAATGAATATTTTTGTCCTTTAATACAATCTCCTAACAGTTACAACTCATAGTCATTTTTAAATCCCCCATGAAAATACATTTGAACTCAAAAATGTAAAATGTACATGATCAGGCATACCATAATGAAAATATTATGAATGCATAATATTGTGTTGGTCCCCATTTTGCTGCCAAAACAGCCCTTACCCTTCGAGGCATGGACTCCGCTAGACCCCTGAAGGTGTGCTGTGGTATCTGGTACCAAGATGTTAGTAGCAGATCCTTTAAGTCCTGTAAGTTGTGAGGTGGGTCCTCCATGGATCGGATCCATTTGTTCAGCACATCCCACAGATGCTCGATTGGATTGAGATCTGGGGAATTCGGAGGCCAAGTCAACACCTCAAACTCGTTGTTGTGCTCCTCCTACTTTTGTGGTAATGTCTGAAGTTCTACCATGGAGTCTGCAACATTTTTTGTGGAAAAAAATGCCTTGGTTACCTTGTTTCAAACCGCATGGTGTAGAAAGCCTGCAGGAAGACTCGATTTGCACCAGTTCTCATTAATGTTCAAATGCTAAGCTGCTTCATTCTGATTGGCTAACAGCTAGTCAATGAGAACCTGGCTATCAGCACCTTTACCCAGTGCAAAAAGTAGAGGAACTTCTCGTCTGGAATCGCAGCAGAAATGGCTTCTTCAGGTATATTGCCATATATATATATATATTCTGTGGGTGCGGTCTCAACTGGGCGAGCTCATGAATAGTAATGAGCTCAGACAACACCACGACAGACTGACCAGCTTTTGTAAATGGCATGATTTCTCCGCATAACACAAACACATGGACCTAACATATTTCAGAAAATACAAGTAAAAACGGTTTTGTGTGACAGGGAACCTTAAAGTGCTAATAGTACCCAAGTGCTCCTAGTATTCGAAAGACAGCATTTCGCCAGCTTCTTTGTTTTTAAGTAGCACGCGGAACCTCCGCAACTCTGCCGTCATTTATGTTAAGCCCGCCCACCAACTCTATAAACGATGTGATTGGCCTGAGCAGAGTTCGGTTTTTTCGGCTCGCAGGTCTACTGAGAGTTGCTAGACTACACTCGCGACAAATTCGATTTTCTGCCGCTAGGGTCTAGATTTTTAGGCTAGTTCCGATCTGAAATGTGATGTGAGAAGGTAGTAGAGCGAGTTTGGCAAAAGGCGGATTCGAACTCTGGTTGATTTGCGTCAAAACTTTCTGCCATGCGCCTTACAATCCAGCGTTTTCCAGCCCAACCAGACATCAGTGGGCGGAGTTAGTGTAAATAGCCTCTGCCAACAAGGCAGCTATTTAGTGTAAATCCACCCCATTACCAATTTAGCATGATTTAAAAAAAAAATGTTGTAGCTCAACTGCTAGCAGATGCGTTTACTAATAGCAAGGTCATGGGTCTGATTTCCAGAGAGCACATAAATTGATCAAATATATGCCTTGAATGCACTGTATAGAAAGCTGCAGGGATTGGATGTAAGATTAATGTTTTGTAATCACAAATACTTTTTAATGTCTCGTTATAGCCAGTCGGTTTTGGCTATTATGACGATGAATGAATGATAGATGCACGAAGGATCAGAAAATGTTTGATGTGGAACTCAGTGTTGAATCATTACAGTCCAACAGGATACAGACTCATCGAGCTCATCTCCCACCACATGCTGTGCCATGACACTGTCAACACGCACTCACACACATCTGAGATTCTTCAGAGAATCAGTGTGAGCTGTCCATCTTCTACACCAATCAGAGGTAAAGGTTCCCAGGTGGCATTTAAAGGAATAGGCATTTAAAATGAGTGCCATCATTTACACTATTAAAGGGTTTCCGCAGCAATGCCATAGAAGAACCATTTTTGGTTACCCAAAGAACCATTAAAAAGAACCTAAAGAACCTTTTTCCACTAAAAGAACCTTCTGTGCAATGGAACGACTGATGCCAATGAAGAAACTTTATTTTTAAGAGTGAAATGACAAATAACTTTACTATGTCAATAGTGATGTTAAATGATGTCCAGTGTAACATGGGTTACAGAAAACTCTTGATCTTCAGCAAAAGTAAATTTAATTGAATTTTTGAAAAATTTTATCTCCTCCATCCCTGCTGACATGGGATAGAACATTTGGCATCTGTTGGTCCATGGACCTTTCCACTGCATAAAAGGTTATTTTTAGTGGAAAAAGGTAGATTAAATTCTTCAATGGTTCTTTGGGGAACCAATAATGGTTATTCTATATGGCATTGCGGCAAAAACCTCCCATTTATTCTAAAAATTCAAATAAAAACTTTTTTAGAAAGAAACATTTTACACCAACTTCACAGGAAGTGACTATTTTGTTCTCATGAACATATGGGAAGGAAACGGTACTTTATTGGCAAATGTTTAATGTGATATTCCAATTTTGCACACAAGTTCAATGCGTAACTTTGGAGGGAAACATAGCTGTGTACATTCTTTGAAGATTTTATATCGAATCTGCAGAAATTTCCCTAAATGCATGAAAGTTTCGACAATCATTTTCGGGTCTTTAGCGACCCAGATCTATATCGAACACTGATGGATCTCTACCTGTTGTGATAATATAAAACTCTCGTGATTTTAGAGTAACAATTACAGAAGAATCAAAGAAAGCATATTTTGTTCCCTTTTGGAGGTTGGAAGGGTTCAGTTTGAGCAGATGTTTTATACCATCATCACTGTCCTCGCCAGAGCTCATTTCCCAGTACATTCACCATCTCAAACATATTCTCAAAACTATCATGCTCAACATCTTCAAAATCAATATTTTGATCTCTAAAAGCTTCTTCAGCAGATCCACCATCAGTGACAGTGACAGTAATATCTGATAGCGTTCAGTTGCTCTGCAGTAAATCACTGAGACATTTCAAGTTTTGCTGATGATTCTTCCTATTCTTTTGTTTTCTGCCTGCGGTGACTATGAGTGAAACGTCACTTCATCATTGCGTATCAGAAAACACATACTTACACTATTACACACCTCGGGTCATTAGCGACCCTATAAAATTTGTACAAAAAATGACTGGAAAAATATTGTACATATTTTTTCTTCTTCTTATATAGTTAATAATGAATTGATTGAGGAATACTAAGAAGGTTGATGTCTAACTTTAAAAAATGTAATGAGGAGGAGAGTAGTGAATGACGTCCTGGGTCACTTAAAACCTGAGGTAACTCAAACTCCTCTGAAATCAATTGTCATGTCAATTGTTAGGAACACTTGGGAGCATTATGAATATGAACTGACTAGCTTTACTAGCCCAACTTTGACAGCAAAGCAGCTCACTAGGTTTTGGATCAGTGCTAATGTGTGTGTGTGTGTGTGTGTGTGTGTGTGTGTGTGTGTGTGTGTGTGTGTGTGTGTGTGTGTGTGTGTGTGTGTGTGGACTGGTAATCCCTATGGTATGGGGACAAAATGTCCCCACAAATGTCCCCACAAAGATGGCAATATCCAAAATCCTTGTCCTTGTGGGGACATTTTTGGTCCCCATGAGGAAAACAGGTCATAAGTGATGTTTTTGAAAATGTAAAAATGCAGCATGTCTCCTGTGATGGGTAGGTTTAGGGGCAGGGGCGTTGTAGTGTGTGTATGTGTGTGTGTGTGTGTGTGTTGTCCTTTAATGCCTCCGTAATTGCTGTCGTCAAATCAGTTCTCTTGTTGTCATTACACACACTTCAATTTCCACTTCCATTTCGCGGTAATCTTCTAGAAAGCGGTGTATTCGTGTGTGTGTGTGTGTGTGTGTGTGTGTGTGTGTAGTATGTCTTTGTGAATCATTCTTGTTGTATATATATATATATATATATATATATATATATATATATATATATATATATATATATATATATATATATATGGGGGAAGAAAAACAGCCTAGCAGCAAACTGACTGGAAATTGATGTTTTTCTTTTAACTAGACTATTGGTCCAAATTTGAAGTACGTCAGCATTTCGCTCATTTCGACCACTAGCCATCCCACATTGCATCTCTCTCTGTCTCAAACACACACACATCACACTTTATGAAATGACACAATGCTGCTATGGGGTGTGCGTCATCAATTTTAAAACACACGTACAGTAACTGTTTGATCAGCATGCGGGATCGTGAAAATAGAGCACCTTTCATTGATGTTTAGCCATACTGTGTGAGAATGTGTGTGTGATTGATTCTCCATTATTCACCACACATCCAGGCACTGATGCTTTTGAAGCATTTTACCTGGAGAATACAGGCAGTGTGACTCACAAATACGCTGGGCTTTTTTCCAATAGGCTCTACATTTTAAGGCATCATTTGTGCTCTCGACACAACGACTGTTCCAAAAAGTAGGCAGTGCAATTATGTAAGATACCCCGTTTTAAACCAGTATTCTAAAACAGCGCCTCAACATTGAGACAGCGATCCCAGAATGCAATACGACACAGTCAAGATGGCGGATGACACAAGAGAAATGTTGATGAAAAAATGTAGTTGATAAAGTACTTGGATAGTTGACAAATAACATCCATTACACACACACACACACACACACACACACACACACACACACACACACACACACACACACACACACACACACACACACACACACACACACACACATATAGGAAACAATGTATTTTAGATACTAAAACTAACAATCTTAGAAATAATTGAAATAAAGCTGAAATAATAGAAAACGTAACTAATAATTAACAGAAAAAAAATTTTAATAGAAAGTTGTGTTAGAAAATAAATTAAGTTCTAGATAAAGATAACTAAAATTACTAAAACTGGAATAAAAAACATAAAAGCTAAACATAAATATTATGACTTAATATTAATATTATAAAAATAAGATGCAATTATATACAAAAGTACAATTTACTTAATTATAATATGTACAAATGAATGTACAAAAAATCTGATTTAATATTAATAAAAAAAAACACAAAAAATATATATAAATAGCTAGAAATACCTCATAAAGAGCATATATTTCAAGAAATGTTTTAAAATATTTTGCACACATTTTTGACAGTTTTCCGTTTTCACTCAGTATTATTTTAATGACTTATATGGGGGCCCTGTATGACATATAGACGATGACCTGATGTAGAGTGTTCCATTTCAATGTTCCATATTCCATTTCAGTGACAGTGCTGCCTTAGAAGTCAGCTGCCTATGTAGGTAGCACACAGCAAGTCAGCTCGGAGAGCAGAGTCACTCATAGAGTACAATATGTTCGGATACACAAATACTGGATGGGAGGAGAAATGTAGATGACGCCACTGTGTGAACGGACCCACACACAATGGGTCAGACTTCTTTTGTAGCTCAATGTAACAACAATGGACAGACGTCAAAATGAATCAATACGGCGCCCTTCTAACGGCGTCTGCTGTTTGTCAGCAACATAAATGGAGTTCCTAACGTTTCAGAGAAACATGATAACCTTTTTGTCACTTTTTTGAACAGTGAGCCTGATATGAATTCATATTGTGAACACAATGCCAGGGCGCTAACTGCTAAGCTAAACAGCTAAAAACAAGTAATTTTTGTTTATTTCCTTGATTTGTTTTCTGTCTCTTTCTTTCGTATTCATTATGCTCTTTTTATCTTTTATATGAGCAAACAGTGTGTGTGTGTGTGTGTGTGTGTGTGTGTGTGTGTGTGTGTGTGTGTGTGTGTGTTGTTTCGTCAATGTGTGCTGTCAGGCAGATTATTCACTGCAACGCCTGTGTGTGGAGGTAGTGAGGGTTTTGTGTGTGTGTGTTTGTACACGTGTGTGTGATTATTTGTGTGTGTGTGTGTACGTGTTCTCGGTGGGTAGCGGGGCGATGGGCAGGATGCTGCTGCATAAACAGTGGGCTCCAGAGCCAAGCCGTCTCTCTTGCGTTTCCTTCCCTGGCTGGGTGGTGTTGCCGGGGGACTCAGGGTGTGAAAGGGCCCCTGGCTGTTAGAGCTACCATGATCACCATGATAATTAAAGTCACCATGAAAAATTGACAATCCCTCTTTTTGTGCAATATTGCGTTATGCATAGATTTGTCCGTGCACATCATTAAATTCATGCCCGCATAATCTTTAATCAAAATAACTTCCCCTCCATCTTGCAGCTCATCTCTTCTCTTCTCTGATGATGTGTTTGCTGGCGTTAGGGGGGCTGGGCAACCTGTCACCCACATGAGATCCACCAATAGCATCCAATCAATTCCCCATGGACAAAATTAAGCCCCTCCCTACATTTGTTCTTGTTCGAAAAGCCGCTTCACTCGTCTACACGCCACAATAGGGAAGAAAAGACTATTGCAACTTCCGTTTTATGTTGAATTTAAGAAACATTACACAGTTTAATTATTTATTTAAATTAAATAATAAATAAAATTAAATAAATGCAGAATATTGAAGCTATTGCTGTAGTCAAAAAATTAATTGGGCATGTACTAAGTATGTGAATAATACCTTAAATTGTGCTGCTCTTTTGACCAACTAATACAAAGTCACTACCCAGAACCCCCTAACATCCACTTTAGCCGCAATTTTGATTGGTTGACTCCACGCAGCATTTTAGCATTTTATTTAATCCACCATTTTTAAAAGTGTGTTGCGGTGCATGCAGTAAGAGTTGTTTGCTATTCCAATCAACAAACAATGGAGTTTTAAAAATACGACCGATGGACTGACGACGAGGTTCAGGCTTTATTTTATTAGCTTACATGCGGAGGACGAAATCCAGCGGAAACTGGAAAGTCGCTCGCAGTCCTACGTCACCAGACTAATCCGCGATGGAAATGCAGACAGCAACAGGTCTGCGGGGGACAAGTTCCTGGGACAAATTGTTCCGGGTCATTTTGGTGGAAACACGGCTATAGCAACATGCTAAAATCACTCAACACCTTAGAAACCCCCTAACAACACCCTGGCAACCACTCAGAACACATTAAAACCTCTCTGAAGATCCCAGCTAACAGAACGTTCTCAGAACTTTGGCCAACGTTTTTTACTAATGTTCTCAAATCATTGGCACTAAACCATTATCTATAGGCTACATTGTTCTTGGAACATTTTGTCTGACGTTTTAGTTGGATGCTCGTCTAACATTTTTTAAATGTTACTACTTGTTTCAGAATGTTCAAATAAAATGTTTAAATATGTTGTTTTCCATAATGTTTACAAAATGATAAAATGAATCAATCTTGGCTAATTATTTATCATTTAAGTGCGTAATGTGATATATATATGCAGATATTTTATATATTCCAGCTATTGTTATAGTGAAATATTACAGTGAAGGCAGTGCATGAAGTGTGCTTAGATACAGTATAGCCAGTATTTTCAAAGTCCCTTTAAGACAAGTCATTTCACTCGGCGGCCATCTTTGAAACGCCTCTCGGGCATGCAAGTGCAGCTCCTATCTCTTTGAATGGGGAAACATCAAATTCTCCAAAAGTGTTCGCCAAGCTTACGATTAAATTTAATTTTTTAAATCACCAATGAAATCTGACAACAGCTGTCTCGTAAATTTGGTTTCTAAACGCTTGAATCGTGACAAAAAAACTGCATTTTTCAACCTGGATGAACATGTGCAATCCTAAGCACGCAGCCTGTTTCCATAGCAACCTATGCCTGTTTCGAAACTTCTAACGGCAGCTGCAGTGACACGATGACTTTACTAATCAGCGATTGCCGCTTTCATTTAGAAGGCGGGCATATTCACCAAAGTGTGCATTATGCCATAAAATAAATAAAACAACAGAAAATGATTTTTAGGTGGGTCTGAATGAGAACAGTGATATAACCTAGTTTTCTAACTTTGCGTCCATAAAGAAGGCTATTTGAATGCTAGCATGAAATCTGAGGTCAATTAGCCCACAACTGCAGGATTATGAGCATGTGCCAACATGTCACAGCTTTGTCACAGAAACAGACTGAGCTGAATAAAAGCTTCCAACATCACACACACACACACACACACACACACACACACACACACACACACACACACATGTTGTGTTTCCATGTTTTATGGGGACATTCCATAGACGTAATGCATTTTATACTGTACAAACCGTATTTTCTATCCCCCTACACTGCCCCTGCCCCTAAACCTACCCATCACAGGAGACATGCTGCATTTTTACATTTTCAAAAAACATCACTTAGTGTGATTTATAAGATGTTTTCCTCATGGGGACCAAAAAATGTCCCCACAAGGACAAGGATTTTGGATATTGCCATCTTTGTGGGGACATTTTGTCCCCATACCGTAGGGATTACCAGTCCACACACACACACACACACACACACACACACACACACACACACACACATGTTGTGTTTCCATGTTTTATGGGGACATTCCATAGGCGTAATGCATTTTATCCTGTACAAACCGTATTTTCTATCCCCCTACACTGCCCCTGCCCCTAAACCTACCCATCACAGGAGACATGCTGCATTTTTACTTTTTCAAAAAACATCACTTAGTGTGATTTATAAGATGTTTTCCTCATGGGGACCAAAAAATGTCCCCACAAGGACAAAAATTGGATATTGCCATCTTTGTGGGGACATTTTGTCCCCATACCGTAGGATTACCAGTCACACACACACACACACACACACACACACACACACACTTTGAGCAACAGATGAAAAGATTAGTCGGTGCCTGTGGTTCATTAGTAATTGAGACACACCTCAACCCCACCCTGCACACCCACTGGAGTGGAATGGGGGTTTTACGCCACGCTGGTTTCATTCTCACTCTTAATGGAAAGTGTGGGTGGACTCACACAGGAGCTATTTTTTGTAAGATATCCACAAAGTGTGACATGACCAGTAGAATGTCATATATGGTTAAAGAGATCTTTTTTTCTTGTTGAGTCCTCGAGGTATGGGATGGGCTAGCGTTGTTTACATGCCCTGAGGATGTGCATTGTTTCTGATGCCTGGTCTCGCAAAGCCCTTCGTTGCCAGTCTAGATCTGCTGAGAGCTGTTCCCATTTCCTGTTTAACAGGAAGAGCCAACCCCCCTGGTCTTTGTCACTCAGAGAGACAGGAAGAGGAAACGGCCCACAGGAAATGGCTCCCCCACCGAATCATCCCACTGTACGCTACATGAACTTACATGCACAAACCGTCCTCAGTCAGTTGCCTTGCGGTGACATTGTGAAAGTGAAGTGTACAGAGATTCTGGAAATACTTTCGTTGATTTAACACAATGTAATCAGGATGATTTAGTCATATTAATGAATTAGTGTGACTTCAATGAAAGCAATGAATTTAAATGTCGATGAAGCAACATTATAGACATCTGTAACAAAGTTCTTCCAAAATGCTGTAGCATCAAGGACAATAACCTATAACAGGAAATAACACAAATATTGTCTTAGCGTATGAATGGTGAAAAATGTGTGTGTGTGGGGGTATATTAGGCAGCAAGTGAACATTTTGTCCTCAAAGTTGATGTGTTAGAAGCAGGAAAAATGGAAAAGCGTAAGGGTTTGAGCGAGTTTGACCAGGGCCAAATTGTGATGGTTAGACGACTGGGTCAGAGCATCTCCAAAACTGCAGCTCTTGTGGGGTGTTCCCGGTCTGCAGTGGTCAGTATCTATCAAAAGTGCTCCAAGGAAGGAACAGTGGTGAACCGGTGACAGGGTCATGGGCGGCCAAGGCTCATTGATGCACGTGGGGAGCGAAGGCTGGCCTGTGTGGTCCGATCAAACAGACGAGCTACTGTAGCTCAAATTGCTCAAGAAGTTAATGCTGGTTCTGATAGAAAGGTGTCAGAATACACAGTGCATTGCAGTTTGTTGCGTATGGGGACACTTTTTCTGTTTATTATACATTCGTTGGCCACTTTATTAGGTACACCTTGCTAATACCGGCCTGGACCCCCTTTTGCCTTTATAATCAGAACTGCCTTAATTCTTCGTGGCACATATTCGACAAGCAGCTGGAAACATTCCTCAGAGATTTTGGTCCATATTGACATGACAGCATTTGCTGCAGAATTGTTGGCTGCCTTTTTTGTCATTGCAGATTCAAATATATAAACCAAAATATGAATTGCATTTATGAAGAAAAGTCCTCTTGACTACCCCAACATTTTCACAGATTTAGGAGCTAGTTTTATTGCTAAAAGGCTTTGTGAAATATTCTCAGATCAAAAATGTAGGAGTACTTAAATCGGCAAGATAGGAACTACTTTTAGCCAAAAGATGTTATGTAAATATGGCCCCTGGTGACTGGAGGTCATTTGAGGATAGTGAACTCATTGGCATGTTTAAACAACTAGTTTGAGATGATTCGAGTTTTGTGACATGGTTCATTATCCTGCTGGAAGTAGCCATCTGAGGATACACTGTGGTCATAAAGGGATGGACATGGTCAGCAGAACTACTTCAGGAAGACTGGCATTTAAATGATGCTCAATTGGTACAAAGAAGCCCAAAGTGTGCCAAAAAAATGTACCTCACACCATTACACCCCCAGCAGCCTGAACCGTTGATACAAGGCAGGATGGATCCATGCTTTCATGTTGTTTACGCCAAATTCTGACCAGACCATCTGAATGTCTCAGCAGAAATCATGACTCATCAGACCAGGCAATGTTTTTCCAATCTTCTTTTGTCCAATTTTGGTGAGCCCATGCAAATTCGAGCCTCCGTTTGTTGTTCTCAGCTGACAGGATTGTCACCGGTGTGTCTTCTGCTGCTGTAGCTCATGTTCTTCAAGGTTGGACGTATTGTGCGTTCAGAGATGCTCTTCTGCAGACCTTGATTGTAGCAACTGCTTAAATGAGTTACTGTTGCCTTTCTATCAGCTGCAACCATAACACGTTCAAAGTCACTTAAATCACTTTTCTTCCCTATTCTGATGCTCAGTGTGAACTTCAGCAGATCATCTTGACCATGTCTACATGCCTAAATGCATTGAGTTGCTACCATGTGATTGGCTGATTAGATATTTGCATTAGTAACAATACAGCAGTCGCCAAAAGTGATTTTGTAAGCATATTGTGTATTTTGATTGGAGTTAAACAAGTTAAAAACAAACTCAATTTAACTGAGGGCAGAATTTCCATTCAATAAATTTGTGTAGCCCCAACTCATAAAAAAACTAATTCATGTTGGTCCAACTCAATGTGAACAAATACAGTTTAAATGAAATTATTTTTTATGCTTGTCAAAATTAAAACATTTCATTGGAAAATTAACTATAAGCAGTTTCATTCATCATTATACACACTGTATATAATGAAAAAAAATATGAAATATGAAAAGACTGGTGTCATACCTGCCATTAGCATCACTGAGTGCACAGCTTAAACACAGGCGCTTTTTGCATAATGGTAACCACAAAATTCATAAACATTACAGAAACTCCTCTAAATGTCCAACACTGAACATTAAACACTAATATTAACTAACAACATCTTTCCCTTTACTGAACACCCACCCCCACCCCAATATAATAACACTTTAATCTCTGAATGTATTCTCCTAATGCAGCTGGAAACTACAGATCCACTGCCAGTTAGTAATGTCAACAAAAATGATTCATGTAGTTTTAACACAAATTAATTAAGTAAACTTCAAATATATTAGGTTGATTGACCTGAAATTAAGTTGTGGCAAAATGTAAAAAATAAAAAAATGTGTTATTTTAGCTCATTTTAATAAATTATCCCTTAAACGCATACCTCGGGTCTTTAGTGACCCGGGACGTAATTCACTACCACTACCATCCTACACATTCATTTTTAAAGTTAGATATCAGCCTTCTCGGTATTCCTCAATCAATTCATTATGAACAATACAACAAGAAACAAATTATAAAAGAATGCCCGTTTCACTCATAGTCACTGCAGGCAGAAAACAAAAGAACAGGAAGAACCATCAGCAAAACTTGAAATGGCTCAGTGATTTACTGCAGAGCAACTGAACGCTATCAGATATTACTGTCACTGTCACTGATGATAGATCTGCTGAAGAAGCTGTCAGAGATCAAAATATTGATTGTGAAGATGTTGAAAATGATAGTTTTGAGAATATGATTATGAATGTACTGGGAAAAGAGCTCTGACGAGGACAGTAATGATGGGATAAAACATTTGCTCAAAATGAACCCTTGGGGGTCGCTAAAGACCCAAATATGTAATAATGATTGGCGAAACTTTCATGCACTTAAGGGTTCAAATGAACAAGAGGCAAAGAAATAATTTTTTGAGTGTACAAAGAAATTATGAAAACATGCAAACGCCGTATTACCTTATACAAAATGAGAAATTAAAAAAAGGACATCACAATAGTAGAATAACCCCTATATTTGAAGAGTATTGTTCCGAAACTTATACAGATTACGTAACAAGAGTTCAGGACACCCACTGACTGCATGTTGTAATGTTTCTGTAATTTTTATACTGTCATACAGGATTCTTCCTTTTAAAGGGAAGTAACACAGGTGCAGTGTCACCACAATCTGACCTGATAAACTCACATGGGCAAACATCTGTGACTGACGCACAAACCCCACCCACCAACCCCATCTGCCCACACATGCTTTCACAGCCCTCAGCTGCCGGCAGCCATTTTTGGACTGTGAGAGAGGGTGTTTGTGGTTAGTTTTGATATCCACATCCCTATTTTGATCCTGAAAGTGATACTGAAGTAGTTTCTGCCTCGTTGTGTGTGAGAACAGAGACTGTCATTAAACTCTCCAATTGCCAAAAATGGATCGTCAACATTTATTCTCGACATTTAAAATAAGGAAGTGTTATTAAAATGACAGGAATTCACAGATATCCCATATCAAGATCTACAGTAGTGTCAGTTACTGTTACTGCACTGGTGGAAGTACCATACACTGTAAAAACAAACAGGTTGTTTCATCTTAAAAAAGTGTTCGAGCTGCATTAAAATTTTAAGTTTAGTCAACTCAAATATTCAAGTTGACTAAACTTAGAATTTTAAGGCAGTATAAACACATACATTCTTAAGTTGAAACAAACTAATTTTTTACAGAGTAGATTCATACGAAACAATGCTATAGTCTAAATGTGGTTGCTATTATTATTTTATTATTAAATAAAGGTCGAACTGAATATCAAATGAGCTGTATTATTTAAGTAAAAAGTAAAAACGTATAGGGCTCTATAACAAACACCTGTCACAATGCGAAAGGAAAGTGTTTTTTGCTAGTTTTAGCCCGGTGCAGTTATAACTCATGTGAATGTACAAATGCGCGCATGCACACACACACTTAAAAACACATCCACAGCCTTTTTAAGTGTGTGTGTGTGTGTGTGTGTGTGTGTGTGTGTGTGTGTGTGTGTGTGTGTGTGTGTGTGTGTGTGTGTGTGTGTGTGTGTGTGTGTGTGTGTGTGTGTGTGCACGCGCACATTTGTACATTGTACATTGAGACATCGGCATGGTACTTCCAGAACAATTATTCAAATGCTGTGAAAACGCTGGTCTGAAAACCAGGTGTGTTCAGGCGCATTGTGGATTTTGAGGAACTGAAAAAGCAGTATTTTTTGTGTTATTTAAAGACGTGTTCGTAATATATGCACCTATACCCGCGTACACTCTGATTATTACACACACAGGGACGTGCAGCAGCACACAAACATTTAAACAAATAAAAGGAGTCCTCTCTGGAGAAGCATTCAGTCTTTGCACTCACAAATGCCGGCATGTAAATAGCGAATCCGCCATGGTCCAAGCGCAATGATGAGACTCTGATTGGTTTATTGTATGTTACAAACACACCCATGACTCATTAAGAGACCAGGTACAGCCCTTTTGGACCCACCGACCATTTTTTTTCCGTCGTTAAACTAGATTATGTCCAAATGACGTTGTATGATTTTAGTCATTGGATGCAGTCAAGAAAATCATGACCACCTTCATTCGATCAAATTCACCATTTTAGTAAAAATCATTGAGCCATTCAAGATGTGTACAATGTTTTACCACAAATACTAGTTAGAGTATGGTTATTTGATTTATATGTATTCAAACATATTTGGTATTATTACAACTTCCCCTTGGTTCTTGGCATTTTTGAGATTTAAATATCTCAAGCATTATCGTCAGCATTCTTTGTTTCAGAGAAACGAATCTTCAAATAGTCTGTGGATGTGTTTTTAGTGTGTGGTGTGTGTGTGCGCGCGTGCATTTGTACATTCACATGAGTCATCGGCATGGTACTTCCAGAAAAATTATTCAAATGCTGTGAAAACAATGTGGTCAAACACATAATGATATATATTGTAAATATAGATTTTCTATGAATGTGCGTGTGTTGTGCGTGTTGTGCGTGTATTTGCGACAGGCCTATCAGGTCTCAAACACCCCAGCTTCATTGTTCCAGCGGTGCCGTTACTCATATAGCTTGTGTGAGTCAGGTTTGGTATTTACTTTTAAGTGGTTGACTCAATGTAATCATACTTACATACTTTTAATAAGATGGTGGATTTTAGCACTTCACCAGCAGTCCTCCCACTCAACCGGTCTGTCTGCACCGAGAATGTTCAGCTGGCATTTTCAGACAGTGCTGTCCTGCGATTTTAATTAGCACCAAAACAATAATACGGTTATATAATGATACACGACTTGAGCACCACAAACTGCACTAAAAATGCTATTTTAAGTGGGTCCTTATGAATTACAAACTTCACTTATTGAAGAAAGAGTTCAGTCAAAGTTAAAAACTCATCATTTACTCACCCTCATGTTGTTTGAAACCTGATTTTTTTCTTTTGAACACACAAATACAGTTATTCAGCAGAATGTCCCGGCTGCTCTTGACCATGCAATGTGAATGGGGACTGTTTGATGAGTGAAAACATACAGTATGCTGCCATGACTTATTGATCACATTATTTCTTACAGTAAAGGATTAAAAAAAGATCACTCTAAATTAATGTAGACACGTGCATTTTCAGATTTTTTTATATGTATTGTGAAAAGCGCTATACAAATAAATGTGAATTTAATTAAAAGCTAATTATATTTTTTGTGTTCCCCAAAAATATTTGACCTAAAAATAAAATTAAATACTTTGAATGAATGAATGAATAAATAAATAAATGTCTCACCTCAAGCCCGAAAGTTCCCCATACAAAAAATGTAATATTTAAAATAGTAATACATAAAGTTAGTTTTAATTAAAATTATTTATCAAGCTTAATTTGACCTACAGAAACTTATAGTTATGTTAGAGAATAATACAAACACCTGGTTAATTGTTATTTTATTTTAGAAGTTAAATTGATATGTAAAATGGATTCAATTCATTTATCATATTCAGAAAAGCAGATTTGCTGAGGGAAATAATATAATATATGATAATATATAATTTAATCCTACTCTATATTGCCAAAAGTTTTGGGACGCCTGCCTTTACATGCACATGAACTTTAATAACATCTCATTCTTAATCCTTAGGGTTTAATTTGGAGTTGGTCCACCCTTTGCCACTATAACAGCTTCAACTCTTCTGGGAAGGCTTTCCATAAGGTTTAGGAGTGTGTTTATGGGAATTTTTGACCATTCTTTAGGAAGTTCATTTGTGAGGTCAGGCACTGATGTTGGACGAGAAGGCCTGGATCACAGTCTCCGCTCTAATTCATCCCAAAGGTGTTCTATCAGGTTGAGGTCAGGAAGACTCTGTGCAGGCCAGTCGAGTTCCTCAACCGACAGTCAGCTGTTAATATAAATATATATACACTCACCTAAAGGATTATTAGGAACACCATACTAATACTGTGTTTGATCCCCTTTCGCCTTCAGAACTGCCTTAATTCTACGTGTCATTGATTCAACAAGGTGCTGAAAGCATTCTTTAGAAATGTTGGCCCATATTGATAGGATAGCATCTTGCAGTTGATGGAGATTTGTGGGATGCACATCCAGGGCACGGGCTCCTGCTTCCACCACATCCCAAAGATGCTCTATTGGGTTGAGATCTGGTGACTGTGGGGGCCATTTTAGTACAGTGAACTCATTGTCATGTTCAAGAAACCAATTTGAAATGATTAGAGCTTTGTGACATGGTGCATTATCCTGCTGGAAGTAGCCATCAGAGGATGGGAACATGGTGGTCATAAAGGAATGGACATGGTCAGAAACAATGCTCAGGTAGGCCGTGGCATTTAAACGATGCCCAACTGGCACTCAGAGGCCTAAAGTGTGCCAATAAAACATCCCCCACACCATTACACCACCACCACCAGCCTGCACAGAGGCAAGGCATGATGGATCCATGTTCTCATTCTGTTTACGCCAAATTCTGACTCTACCATCTGAATGTCTCAACAGAAATCGAGACTCATTAGTCCAGGCAACATTTTTCCAGTCTTCAACTGTCCAATTTTGGTGAGCTTGTGCAAATTGTAGCCTCTTTTTCCTATTTGTAGTGGAGATGAGTGGTACCCGGTGGGGTCTTCTGCTGTTGTAGCCCATCCGCCTCAAGGTTGTGCGTGTTGTGGCTTCACAAATGTTTTGCTGCATACCTCGGTTGTAACGAGTGGTTATTTCAGTCACAGTTGCTCTTCTATCAGCTTGAATCAGTCGGTCCATTCTCCTCTGACCTCTAGCATCAACAAGGCATTTTCGGCCACAGGACTGCAGCATACTGGATGCTTTTCCCTTTTCACACCATTCTTTGTAAACCCTAGAAATGGTTGTGCTTGAAAATCCCAGTAACTGAGCAGATTGTGAAATACTCAGACCGGCCCGTCTGGCACCAGCAACCATGCTATGCTCAAGACTCCTTAAATCCCCTTTCTTTCCCATTCTGACATTCAGTTTGGAGTTCAGGAGATTGTCTTGATCAGGACCACACCATATATATATAGAATAAACTGTAAGAAAAATATCAGTAAATAAAGATATAATGTCCCAGCAGAAAATTACCAGTACCATTTCTGTTAAACTTACGGACATTCCCTTCAACCCTTAAACGGAACACAACACTATGAGTAATTCAAAACCGTGCCTTATTCATAGAGACATTTTTTTCATAGTCTACAAAAATGAACCCACTCCAGTTATTCAATAGTCTTCCATAATGGTTTGAAATCACCACACACACACTCAGACTGTCACAGCGTAATTAATGTTTTTCTCCCTGACACACATTTGAGTGTGTACAGTGTGTCAAAGCCACCAAACTCGTCTTGAAGAATGTCATCGTCACCCAGACACACATTCAGACACACTCGCACATAAACACACATGTGTGCGCCCACGCGTTTATCACACAGTGAGTCATAGCAAGGACATGTAGAGACTGCAGACGAGCAACCATCCTTTTCTCTTTATCTCATAGCCTCTTATTGGCTCACGAGGAGTTGGTAACGGTCAATGCGCGTTGTGTTTAGGTAAAGCTGCGTGTTTAAATCGAAGAGTGTGTTTGTGTGTGTGGGGAGCTCTGTCTGGTCTAATGAAGGCACTAGGTTATGATATTTTTAGATTCTGCCTCAGAGGAGGGGAGAAAACCTCCAGCTAAGAGATGTCACTCGTCTGCTGCCTTTGCCTTTCTCCACAACACCCCCTCCAGCCCTTCTTCCTCCGATTCTTCATCCCTCCTTCCCTCCCAAGGGATCTGAGATCAAGAATATAGAAAAATGAGTCATTCACTTCATATCGTTTGTATATAGGGATGTGGATGCCAACTGCAAATATGAAGCATACAATAATATCAGGCTTTCTAAAAATACACAGAGACTTGCATACAGGAATCTTCTGGGTTCAAAACAAGTTCAAAACACTGTCGTCTGCATCTGTGGCATCTTGTCCCTCGGCATGTCAAAATAAATAAAAATCATGGTTATGGTAATGCGCTTACAATAGAAGTCTTTTGGGAAAGACATGCTTTAAAATTTTCATTCTGTAATTCAACAATAGGCTGAATATAATGTTGTCTAAATCATTAAAGTGTTGGAACTCCTTTTCCAGATGAACATTCGGTGGTTCATATCAACAGAATTTGGCTATTGCCCAAGCTATAGATTAGCTATAAACTACAAACTACACTATAAAAATTAGCTAAGATAAGTTGAAATATTTAG
Organism: Gobiocypris rarus; assembly: GCA_023029165.1. NCBI lineage: Eukaryota > Metazoa > Chordata > Actinopteri > Cypriniformes > Gobionidae > Gobiocypris > Gobiocypris rarus. Next base: position 25,775,802 of record CM040929.1, on the reverse strand, counting down.
CAAAAGTAGTTTAGTGGTGGGAATACTTTTTCTGGGTGGATTAATGTTTGGTTATTCAGTAACCTACATAACGTATTGACAAGCTATTCAGAAAATCAAGCTAGCTAAGTTACAAACTACACTATAAAATTTAGCTAAGATGAGCTGAAAGCTTTAGCAAAAGTAGTTTGTTACACTATGAGCTACTACACTCTAAAAAGGCTGGGGAAAAAACAACCCAAGTTGGGTTGAAAATGGACAAACCCAGCAATTGGCTTGTTTTAACCCAGCTATTTTTTTTTTCAGCAATTGGGTTACTTTAAGCAAACATTTAACCCAACCGCTGGGTTTGTCCATTTTCAACCCAACTTAGGATGTTTTTAACCCAGCACTTTTTAGGGTGTAGCCTACATTGTCCATTTAGTGGTGGGACTACTTTTCTGTACGGATTAATGTTTGGTTATTCAGAACATAACAATGGTATTGGGCAAGATATTCAGTAATTTAGCGAGCTAAGTTACAAACTACACTATAAAAATGTGCTTAAATGAGTTGAAAGCTTTAGCATAAGTAGCTTTTTACACTACAAGCTACTAGCCTACATTGTCCATTTAGTGGTGGGACTACTTTTCTGAGTGGAATTATGTTTGGTTATTCAGAACATAACAACGGTATTGGGCAAGATATTCAGTAATCTAGCGAGCTAATCTACTAACTACACTATAAAAATGAGCTAAAATAAGATGAAAGCTTATATAGCATAAGAATCTTAGTGGTGGGACTACTTTTCTGGGAGGATGAATGTTTAGTTATTCAGTACATAACAACAGTATTGGGCAAACTATTCAGATTAGCTAGCAAAAGATTGGCCAACTAACTAAAAAGTATTTTAGGGTACGTTTACACGACAATAATGTACGGAACGGAACCGTTTTTCCATTGCGTTTTTTACATACAGATGTAAAAAACTGTATGTACGTTACGTTTTTCTTCTTTACGTTACGTTTGTTTGTGTGATTTATATGAGGCGCATGTGCATGACGTCACTGTTCTCACAAATTCCAGTTTTGACGTTTTCACAGAGCCCCCAACAAGACGTCATTGTCGTGTAAATGAACAGCCAAAACTCATAAAAACATTTTACGTTTTTAGTTGAAAGCGGTGTCGTGTAGCCTACACAGCCCTTGGATAAGCTGAAAGTTACCCTTTAGCAAAGTAGCTAATTCCATTTCAAGCTATGTAGCAAAAGTAGCTACATAGAAGCAACATCATATTTTTTTCATATATGATATATAAGGCAGGTTGATGGAATGCCTATATTTAATAGACAACATCTTCCGAAGAGGCATAAAAACATTACAATATTGTCATTTATTGAAGACATAAGGTAAAACATCCTCAACAATGCTACTGCCGAAACACTAATGCCACCTCTACTGCAAAATAACTAAACTAATGGCTAATACTAATATCTTCACTCTTTTAGCGATGCTACTGTCCATTACAAACATGCAAACACTACTTTATCATTTTTAGTATAATTTTGCTAAATATAACAGGTTTTCATGGCTTTCAATGATAATGAGTTGAAAAGTGGATATAACTTTGTAAACATTTGTATCCTCAAAGTCTCATGCTAATATAATGTAGAACTTTGTTGGTATTTTGTGTTTCTAAGTGCAGTGTTGTGCCCCATCAACTTTAGCCTACTGTAAGCAAGACTTTTACAGACTGAAACAATTAAATAGTTTTCTGAGGTACATGAAAACACGACACAGATGCTGTCAATAAAGCTTAGCTTGCATTGAACCCGAAACATTCCTTCAAGAAGCGTCATTCCCCGAGCAAACGTTTCATGAAGGATTGTAAATGGTTGTCATAATAAGGGTCTTCCAGGGAAAGTAGGAGGGTTGTTCAGCCCTGGCCTGCAGCAATCTCCCACGACATGAGGTGAGATCCAAAATCCCTCTCTCTCTCTCTCTCTCTCTCTCTCTCGCTCATTTCGCCTGTTTCCTTCTTTCTCTTTCCCCTCCCTTATGAGTGAGTCTGTGTGGGAGTCAAAAAGACAAATCCACTCAGCTAGAATTAAAGGCAGTGACATGCAGAGACAGACAAGGAGGAAATAAAGGACTGGATCAACTTCATCTGTGCCAGAATCATCAAAATCCTCTAGCTTTCTATTGCAACTGCAGGTAGTAAAATAACAGTTTGATGAAGAAATGAAATCAAAATTGACGTTTATTGAGCATTGAGCATTTATTATAAATGATTTATCCGTGCACATTATTATGATTTTGAATTTGTGTGCCTTCATAATCTTTAATCAAAATATCTTCCCCTCCTCTTGCAGTAACATCTCTTCTCTTCACTGATGATGCGTTTACTGACGTGTGGGCGGGGCAACCTGTCACTCACATGATATCAACCAATAGCAAACCACAACAATCCAATCAATTCCCATGGACAAAATTAAGCCCCGCCCTACATTTGTTCTCGTTCCAGGAGCCGTTTCTATCAGATATATGTCATAATAGTGAAGAAAAGATCACAATTTCCACTTCATTAATCAGATGCTTGATTAAATAAGTGAAATTCAACAGTGAATGACCAATAATTCTGTATTATTTGGCATTAGCAATGCTGGCTTTCTAGACAAGTGAATGTAAACGTGACAAGAAGTGTCTGAGGTCATTATGTCTGTAATGAGAACAGCTGTCATCAAATTTAAACTGGACAATAAGTTCATACCAGGTAGAACAATCGAGTGTTTGTTTACATCTAGAGTTTGCTCAGGGAAACCCCTGGAACCCTCGAAACTTTCCAGCTGAATGTTTTTGAAGCGGTGTCATTATCTGCATTTAGATGGTTGTCTCACATGCTCATGCATTTACAATAAGGTATGAGATGTGCTTCCGTAAACAAAAGAGTGCATTCAAATGCAGAAACAGGGATGAGGAACAATTCCAAGGTGTCGTATTTTAAAGTACATTTCCTTCAACTCAAAAGCCCATCATATAAAGTCAGCAACTCTATGCTTATACACAAATATGAAGGACAATTGAATCCAATAAACATGTTAGCATCTTAATAAGCAAACAATGCAATCTGGTTGTTAAGTCTGATGTCACGTATTACAAGCAACTTGAGATACATAATCAGATTACTTTTTTCAAGTTACTAGTAAAGTAACACATTACTTTTAAATTTACAATTTACTTTTTCAAATAAGTAATGCAAGTTACTTTGCTACTAGTTTTCCATTTATTGGCTGACAGCTCTCCTGTCCACATTTTAAGAGAAATCGTGAGTAATGGTGCATTCAAGTCCTCCTGGGATGTTCGTATTTACGAGGTGAGAAGTCGTGTTTACGACATCATGCGTGTTCAAGTGTCTTGGTCGGAGTAAGATGGCGGTGTACCTTTTAACTCTGCTTATAGAAAAGGAAGAACAAAGAATGTGCATCAGGTGAGTTTTAATCTGTAAAGTTTTTAATTAATCTATGAAGCCACTGTAAACTCATTGATTCCACATGTTTCTCACTGACACACCCCCAACTCATACAGATCGGGGCTTAAAGAAAATCCCGAACTTCCCTAGCCTGGATGCCAGCCGAATTTAGCCCCGCCCACAACATTTTTGCTTGGGCAATTCGGTCTGGACTCGATCCATAGAGGAGTAATTATACCCGAACAGAAACTGTTCGGACCAATGAAATTGTCAGGGCGGGCTTTAGACGATGATGGACAGATGATTAACAGTAACGTAATCATCCACGTCATCAAAGGCGCTTGGGTTGAATTTGCTCTTATCCTAAACGGAGAACTTGTTCGTATATGCATTCACCTTCACTATTTCTCTCAGAAACGATGATCGTGTTGGTAAGTACTCTGTGTATCCTTAAATAATTTTATTGGAATACTGGCAAAGATCGTTTACACTCATCTTTTTCTTGTAACGTTACTTAATCCAGCGCGTGTGCAGACAGGGTTGCCATGTTTTTTTGCAATGTCTCGCACAGTTGCTACTCAAAACTATAGCCCAAAACCATCCCAATAGCTTTCTGGGGTGGGGGTTCTCTGGGAAAAAAATGGCATTTGTGGGGTAAAATATGTTGTTTTGGCAAGGTTGCCTGCTAAAATTCGATTCCTGGGTCAATATATCACATAATTGGGGTCGTTTCAACCCGCGGACATGGAAAACATCCCGTGGGAAAAATACGGACTTGGCAACAGTGCAGTTGAGTTCTGTTGACATTTGACAACTAACGTTACGCGTCGCTCCGTTGCTCTGATTGGTTGTAGGTCTATCCAATTGAGGTCTTTCCTGGTTCGGTTGAAACACGCCCCATAATCAAAGCTCAATGGAGCGGTACCAGACTCATATTAATTGAGTGTGACCACGTCAGGCAGATCTTTACAACATGACTTGAACACACCATAAGTGCAGAGGCATCGTGCGAAACATGATGGTTATTGTAGTTCTAGACTAAATGTGAGCAGGCATTTATTCATCTCACTTGCAAAAAACATTCAGTATTAAATGCAATCTCAGAATATTATGCAAACCTGCAATAATCAAATATATTAAATTACACAGATATACTTTATGTATTTAATCTCATTTTATTAACCAATGTCTTTGCTGCTGACCTTTGATGAATCCACTTCAATCATTCTAATAAGCAAAAATTCTGTTTCATTTAAAAAAAAAAAAAAAGTATTGCTGAAGCGTGCTGAACTTTTCTTCCTGTGTCCTATTTTTCTTAAATCCAGAACGGCAGAACAGCTGAAAGGTTACTTCTAACTGCGCTGCGCAGGCGTGAATTTGCTTTGCTTTCAGCCACTTTAAAATCACTTTAAAATATCCAGCCCAGGTCAGAAAAAGTAAAGCAAAAGTAATGGCATTACTTTCCTTGAAAAGTAACTAAGTAGCACAATTAGTTACTTTTTTTAGGGAGTAATGCAATATTGCAATGGATTTTAAAACAATTGCATGCTTTTAAAAGTAACTTTCCCCAATACTGCACAGTTTCCGTGTCTATCAGGTCTTGAAAGAAAAATGGCTATTTATACTTCTGCGTCGAGTGTACACTGTAGCTACGTCGTAGGTTGTGTGTAACATGCGTAGACTACGACGTACCCTGACGCGCATTGCCGCGGACAATGACGCAAAAGTATAAATGAAAATTGACGCGTAGCCCACGGCGTAGATGCTACGGCGCAGGTCCGACGCAGAAGAATAAATCAGCCTGTACCCTGACGTGCACCTCTACAAAAATGTAACAATGCATGGTTTCTACGCGGAAAGCAAGCTCTGTGATTGGTCTGCCAGAACGCAGAAGTATAAATGAAAATAGGCGCAGAGGCTACGGCACAGATCCGACGCATAAGTATAAATCAGCCTTTACTCTCAACCAGAGTACACTCAACCAGTGTTGCCAGGTCCACGGTTTTCCGTGAAACTGGGCTACTTTAACACTGTTGCCGTGGGCTGTTTTGCATGTCCGCCGATTGAAGCGACCCCAATAATGTGATATTTAACTCTGGAAATGCGTATTTTTAACCCCTCCAAACAAATGCGGATTTTACCCCCTGGAATGCAGACCCCCCTGAAACATGATTGAGCTAGTTTTGGGCTAGTTTTGAGTAGCAATTTGGTGGGTTTTTGTTGTGAAAACCTGGCCACCCAGCTCCCAACAGTTGTTTAGGTATGTTTAGGTAATTCAAATAAGGCCTGTCAAGATGCATCACACCAGGTTTGATGTCCATGATATAAACTGTCATTGGTACAACATGTTTTAATACGCCATTTGAACTGCAATATGTTTACTTCAAAATGGTCGTTAAAATCATCTTGCTCACATTACATGAGTGAAGCTCAGTGTATCCATGAAATAAATAATATCAGACTGGTTTGAAACAACATAAAGGCGAGTAAATGACAGAATTTTCATTTAGGTTAGGTGACTATTATTTTCATTGCCACATAACAAGACACAGTTCTCCATTGTTGACGCCGACTTGACCCACTGTGTCATACACTCACAACGTGATCTGATTATATGTAATTCTCTGGCCATTAAGCTCTGCTGGCTGCCTCATGTTTCATTCTTAACCCGTTACTTATGGTTATCTGCTTGTGCATGTAAAAATAACCAACTGGAGCTCTCATTCTGATCCAGCTCTTTGGACTTAATGAAGAAATATTTGTGAGAGTCTGTGAAGAATCTTGCTAGTGCATCTGAGGTGGAGTTTGTGCCACTTACTCATCTTGACGCTGATCCATTTACAGCTGTCAGTCAGTCATTTTCCACCCTCCCTCACTCAGACACACACAGAGATCCTGAGAGAAAGACTTTAGCTATGATTTCAATCGATTCCAATAGCGTTTGATGTCAGCATGTTGCTAAGCAAACAGCATGATCCTTTCTGAACTGAAGACGCTATACTTTTCTATATAAATGTTTTTTTTTTTTTACTCATCTTCCATCATTCTAAATGTGCAAAATTTAGTGGTTGAAATCCAGTCATTTCGATAGCAATCTGTGTAATCTTGAGTTTCGTGTACGAAGTTTTACTCATATTCAAGCACCAACAGACAACAGAACCGAAAGAAATCTGCTCTCTGTTGCAGAAATTTCAGCAAAATTTTGCTAATGTGAAACGTGTGACTCAAACTAACCTTAAAGGTATAGTACACCCAAAAATCAAAAGGGAGTGACATTTTGGAAAAAAACTGCTGTTGACTTGTCCGCCATCTTGAACCAATTTTCCATTCTCTGTGAATGACGTACTACATGGTGCTTCAAAATGTTGCAAAGCTTTTACAAAATCTTTTGCATCAGGATGTTACCTAAAAATTCTGTCTACCCAGCCAACAGAAATATGCTCTAAGAACATTTGATGACGTTCACATTAAACAGGTAAAACTTTATTTCAAAACCTCCAGTTTTTTAAATGTTTAAATGTTTTTTTTCTTGGTTATGCGAACATTTTATCGTTTTGCATTCATTTTGGGAATGCTACTTTCGAGATATTCTGAAACATTTTAGTTGGATGTTCATCTAACATTTTTTTAATGTTACTACTTATGTATATGAACAATAAATAATGTTTTTGTGTAACTTTGAATAAAGTTACTTATAGTTGTTCTATAAACATTACTGGAAGAATGTTTGTTCATAACTGTGGCAAGCAGGGTGGGGCCGAGAGCCGTGGGAATGGAGCGAGGACAGTGGCACGAGTGTTAATGAGCGTCACCTGCGCTCCACACCACCCTTGAGTCTTCTCAGCCTTCTTCCCTGAGCCTGAAACCCGTGAGGAAGGAGGAACACGCTGTCAAAGAGTCGTCGCCGGTGTAGGAATCCTGCAGTGTCATCGAGATGAGCAGAGTCTGCCACCATGTACGTCTGAGGCGGTGGGCTGGCATGACTTGCCAGGGGGACGGACAAACTCACTGCCATCCACCTGGGTTGTGGAGGGGCGGCTTCTGTCCGAGAGAGAGTGGAGGAATCGCCATCGTTTGCTGAGGCAAGAGCCTGCTGCTATCAGCCATGATGGTAGAGGAGCGGGAAACGGGGGATTCTCTCGTCAGCTTCCCGGAGCCGGAGGAGCCATTGCCATTCACCAGGAGTTAGGAGTTAGAGGACCGTCCACAGAGGGGTATCCAGTGCCACCACCAGGCATGGCGGAGGAGTTCACCCGGCTAGTGGAGGACCGGATGGCAGTGCGTTTTGGAAACCAGACTCATTTTCCGGCCTCAACTGTCCTCACCCACATGGGCTGCAGGGTACTCCCGGCCACATACCCCCATTGTCCATGCCATCCACCTGGGTTGTGGAGTGGTGGCTGCCGTCCGAGAGGGAGTGGAGGATTCGCCACCGAGTCGCATCCCCTCTCCCCCCGAGAGCCGTGGGAATGGGGCAAGGCTGGTGCCGCGACTGTAATTGCGCGTCACACCTGTCTCGAGCTCCAGAAGGATAAAAGGAGTGTCCACAGTGTGAAACAAGAGTACCAGGCCTGGATATTGATGTTTGTGCAGTCGTCCGTGAGGGGCTGTTGCTTTACTTTCATTTTGTCATTTGTTTATTTTTGAATTAAAGTTTTATGTTGATCCTACGCCGGTTCCTGCTTACTTCTTCCCTGAGCCTTTGAACGTTGCTACAATAACTTTGAGAGAACCTTGTCAGAACATTAGCCAAAGTTCTGAGAACATTCCCTGTTAGCTGAGTAGCTATGGCTTTAAAACAGAGCTACTAGGAATGCCTAAATAATAATAATAATAATAATAACATAATTCTAAAACTGTCCGTCTGAATCCATGTGAGAAGACACAGCTTTCAAAGCCTGGCTGTAAGATGAATATATTTCCCACACATGATGTGACAGAAAATAGACACACGCTGAGGCGCAGACCACGATGTGGTTTCTCGTTCAATCAGACAGCGTCTGCGAGCACCTGGAGTCTGTGCTATTTTTACTGCTCCTGACTACAGCCGCTTTGTTCTTCTGAATAGAGAAGGCGAGGTACATTTATATCTCTCTCTGTCTCTTTCCATGCCCTGTAGCAATGTGACATTAGAATGATCAGTAATACAGTCAGAAGGGTGTGTTGTGTGACTCAGGCCTGTGTGTGTGTGTTCGCGCTTTAGGAATGAGCCCTACTTTAAGAAACACAAGTGAGCGTGTATGTTTGGCAGTGAACATTGTCCCATAAATTAAATGTCTTCAGTTAGATCTGACGCAATGTGCGAAATTTCAAACATATGAGCCATTTAAGCAAGCAGCCGTTTTAGTCGGAATGTATAACGTTGTGTTCCTGGAACTTGTTCAAGCTCCTGGAACGGTTCCATGTTCCGAAAGTCTTTTAATGCCCCTGCTTTTTCATCTCCCACTATTCTTGAGTGTCTGTTATTGATCAGCTAAGATGGTTTACTGCGTGTGTCATAATGTGACCCACTATATTACCGGCACACAGCTGTGAGTCTAGGAATTCTGATGTTTAACACCGTCATCATCATCATCATCATCAGCGTGGGGGCGGGGCTTACCAGGTGCCCTCAGCGCACATATATTAGATTAGTGTGAAGGCTCTTTATGTAAGAGTGTGTGTGCGCTGGTACATCATTGACAGTATATATTAAGAAATGCATCGGTCAGCAAGGAATTTCTGTCAGGACGCCAGGAAGCACCTGCATCTGTGTCTAGAGCAAAAAGCTCATGTGGGTTCCATTGTGATTTTTTTTATCCTACGACGTACATACATCAGGAAGGCATTTTATACACGCACACACACTCATGCTGTGGATAGACTAGAGAAGACAGAGAATGACTCACACAGGGAGAAGAAAATCAATGTACAGGAATGTTGTATCAGGGCCTTCTAAAATGAGACAGACCCTTACATGGTACAATAACTTGCCATGGTAATATTTCAATCCTCATTTTGGCTTTTTATCTCATAATTTCGACTTTCTATGTCATAATTTCAGTTTTTTTAAATCTTATAATATGACTTAGTATGTCATAATTCTGACTTTATCTCATAATTTTGACTTTTTATATAATAATATATATTTTTATTCTTATAATTATTACTTAGTATTTCATAATTATGACTTGGTATGTCGTTACTTCAACATTGTATCTCAATTACGACTTTGTGTGTCAATTTCAACGTTATCTCATAATTCTAACATTTTATATAATGACATAAATAGTCCATTTTTTTACGTTAGTATGTCATAATTTCTACTTTCTTTTTAAAATCTTATAAAATTTAGAATTTCATAATAATGACTCAGTATATCGTAATTTCGACGTTATCTCAAATATGACTTGGTATATCATAACTCCGACTTTATCTCATAACTTTGACTTTTTATGTCAAAATTTATATTTTTTTATTCTAATAATTATTACTTAGTATTTCATAATTATGACTTAGTATGTCGTAACTTCAGTGTTTTATCTCAATTATGACTTTGTGTGTCAATTTCAATGTTATCTCATAATTCTAAAATTGTATGTAATGACATAAATAGTCAAATTTTTTATGTCAGTATGTCATAATTATAAAATTTAGAATTTCATAATAATGACTTAGTATATTGAAATTTCGACGTTATTTCAAATATGACTTGGTATATCATAACTCCGACTTTATCTCAAAATTTTAACTTTTTATGTCATAATTTATATTTTTTATTCTAATAATAATACTTAGTATTTCATAATTACGACTTTTAATGTCAAAATTAAGATTAGAAAAGCATGATTTATTCTTATGTGGCGGATATGGGCTTCCATAGTGTTGTGATTATTAACTAACAAAATAAAGCTAAAAATAAAATAAAAATATTAGAGGACAAACAAAAAATTTGAAGTACTAAAATGACTAAAACACATGTAAATTAAAACTAAATAAAACACAGGCAATCCTGTGACAGGTAATTCAGACTCAATCTATCCTCCTCATTTAAACACTCACTCACGTACACACACAGTGACATACAAACGCTCGTGATTTTCGCCTCCCGGCCTGTTTTTTGCCATTCATTTTCGAGTGTGAGGGAGAGTGGGTCGTGTGTTACCCCAACACACTGTGATGTCATCAGCCGAGAGATTACACAGGGCCATATGGGTGACGGCCTGCCACAGTAATCCTCCAACTGCCTGCTCTTCCTGTCACACACAAACACACAAACACACTCACTCTCCTCGCAGTGGGATGCATTCTGGGAAATGTTGGGCCCTCGTACCAGTGAAAACCATTACTCATAAGCTAATAAGACAATATTTTGATTATGTTGATGCAGTGTACATGTACACGGAGAGTGAAAACAAAGCTCTGTTGTATATTTCCTTGGCTGCATGGTGACGAAGGTGAAGGATAATCGCATTAGTGGTTGTGGGATTATGAAGAACGGATATAGGGCAGGTGGATAGAGTGAAGCGGAAGTTTATTACATGCAACTTGCCATTCACCAGAGCTGCCAAGAAAATGTTATTCACTGATTTGATGTCTGTTTTGATGCTTAATTTATATATACACTAACTGGTAGAGATCTAATATAAAAGGCCCAAAAAGGATGATAACTATAAAGTTTTGATGAGAAAGTCCACCCTACAACTATAACGATAACCACATAGAAGAATGATTGGATTGATTGTTTTCACCAGAATCCATTCTGCTTTAAAGAACTTGAGCTTTTAAAGCGGCAGACGACAAAACTGCAGCGTCCAAACTTCATTCAACCCAATGAAAAGCATATGTACACTGTCTGAATCGCTCCCTATCCCCTATATAGTGCACTATGTGCCATTCACCGAATTTAGCCGCAGCTTCGGTGTCTGTTTATCATGCAGGGGGCGGGGCTTCAGATTCTAGAGAGCATTTGATTGGACAGAAAATCTGATGAGAAACTGAAGTGCAGAGTGATGTCATCAAAATCATACTAGCGGTGCACATTTTGTTTTGGAGTACACTAGCGTACACATAACAGTAAGACTAACATTCAAGCCAAGAGACTTCCATTTTGATTTAATGGGGACTTTAAGGGCAATTCACACCACGGCGATAACAACTATAACCATAAAGTTCTTCTAATTCTATGAGAATAGGGAAGTCCACACCACAACTGTAACGATATCAAAATCAGTTGTGAATGAACGGAAACTTTGACAGCCAATCAGAATGCATCCTGCTTTAAAGAGCTTGAGCATTTAAAGCGACAGATATAATAAACAGAACGTTATCCTTATTAGCTAATACTTACAGTTAAAGCCACAATATGTAATTTTTCGACCACTAGAGGTAGCTTGTTCAAAACAAAGGCGTAGTTTGATGACACCTTGATTTCGCAGAGCTTTTATTTCACCGCAGACGAGCGCTTCCGCCGTCCGCTCATGAGTAGCCTATGTGTGGTAACGGAGCACTGTTTTATCATATTAGATACATTTGAGTGTGTTAAAAGTTATGTTATAATGCTACTCGGTGTTCGCTCGGCACTACGATGAGACACTTGTTCACACTGCAGTGAGCTAGAGCGATATTAGGCATGGGGAAACATGGTACTCGCGATAAATCAAGAAAACCAGATTAAAACAATAAGACTAACTGTGTTGAGCTGTATGACAGTCATTAGTTTTCTGTCGATGAATGTGTCCAAACAGTTGCTCACCTGTCTAATAAAAGACATAATATATTAATGCGTCTCTGGCGTTTCAGAAATCGAGGGTAACGCTAACGGGTATGATGTCATTGATACGCACAGTCCCTGTCCTGGTTAAAATGGCTTATTTCTCTTGATTCAAACATTCCTGGAGACATCTGGGATAATGCAAGTACACAAGTCAACAAAACATATAACATTGTTCTAGTGGTTTTTGGATATTTGTATCCAAAAATCTTACATGTTGTGCCTTTAAAGCTGTCTTCATAGTTCGTTCTTGATGTGAAAGGGCTTTAAGCCCACATAGCCTACCTCTTTTGTTATTTAAAGGGAAATGGATTGCAATTACAGGAAAATGACAGGACATGTGCAGTGCCGTGATGAACTGATGATTTAAATGTTCAGAATTCGCTTCTATCACACCAGAGCTGGGTTGCAACTGAGGGCGGGTTTAGTCAACAGAACGTAGGCGCGCTCTCGTGTCGGTGTGTCCATTTATGGTTCGTGACGTCAAGCGCCGGAGGTTCCATTCATATAAAACAGATCCTACGGAATCCCCTTGGAGGAAATGTAGACTCAGGCACAGTACGCAGGGTTTAGTAGGCAACCTACACCCCTGAAACATCCACAACCCAAATAAAAGCAGTCCTTCATATTTCACTTTACCGCTTCAACATGAAGGTCTCCAGCATAGACTGCCGTCGCCTGAGGAAGATCCTACGGAAGGAGTGTGGAAGTTGTCTCATTGTGGACTGTAGACCGTACTTCTCCTTCTCCAGCTCGAGCATCAGAGGCTCCGTCAATGTGAACTTGAATTCGGTGGTGGTCCGGAGGTCCCGCGGCGGTCCCGTACCGCTACAGTTCGTCATCCCGGACGAGGAAGCTTTGTTTCGGCTCCGGGAGGGCAGCATCTCCGCAGTCGTGGCTCTGGATGACCGCACACCTCATTTACAAAAACTGAAAAAAGACAGTATTGCTCAGATTGTCATTAATACTTTGTCGCACTTGGCGAGTAGCGCGAGCATCTGCTTCCTAAAAGGTGAGTGAAGAAGGTTCGATTTTTTTGTTTTGTTTAAAGTTTTTCTTAAAAGAATGTGTTAAAATATTTTAAACTCTTGTTTAATTTGTATGCAGCGTAAACATTTAGACTGATGATGTCAGGACAAAGCAAAACCAATTAATAATTAAAAAATAACGTAATGTATTTATTTCTATAATTCGTAAATGCTCTGGATTGTACGGAAATAATTATACGGAAGAATATAGCCTACAATTTAATAATGAGACTAATAGGCTATTTACTTTTTGGATATATATATATATATATATATATATATATATATATATATATATATATATATATATATATATATATATATATATATATATATATAATTTCTAATTTAAATTAAAGTGTTTAGACTAAATAAATCGATTCAGAATGCTGGCATTCTAAAAGTAAATAAAGAATTACATATATTTAGATAAGTAAAATTAGAATAAATAATAAGTAACATTTAAATTATACATTTTTATTACATTGGCCTATAACACTTATAATTTGACATTGACGTTTAACATTCACCGTTGTTTGATACAGCAGATCATGCTTTTATCTGGTTTTCAAGAGATAAATTCTCGTTGTGCGTCAAAGGACGGATGAGTCAGAGAGGGAAGTATGAGAAGCAACACAGTAATATTTATAGCTATACCATAGCATATTATTACTCCTTCCAGTGATTCAAACGTACATGGATTTTCAGACTGGCTTATTAAAGAATGTGCAGGAGATTCAGATGAATGAAAAAGGCTCATGCACTCTCCCTTTGTTGGTGGGATTTGCATTTTGCTTCTCACAGTCTGATCAGCTTGAACTGTTACACGAGAAGCTCTTGATAAGGAGAACGACTCAACAGTCCTAGACAACTCATAATAACGGCGCATTTCTCATTGCAGGAGGCTACGAGAACTTCCATTCCCATTACCCCGAGCTTTGCACTGAAACCAAGTCTGTGGACCCGAGTGAAGACAAAAGCGAAAGAGGCGTCAGCAGTCACTGTGACAAATTGAGTTCTCACCACAAACCAGACTATGATCAGGTAAGAGAGAAGAAAGCATGCTGTCGTTTCCTCATTTTAACCCACTTCCATCGAAACCACATCCTCTTAACTGGGGAGTTTTTGCAACGGCTCCCCCTCAAATCTGATTCGAAATACAGAGAACAGGCCAATGCTTTATAATGTATAATACATAATATACAAATGTGAGCTATATGGCTTGTTGACAACCATCCGTCTACCCAAGCGTTCAAAGACACCCAGTGGACATCTGAGGTCCTTTTATGTCTGACCTTTCAAACAGTGCCTGCACACCACCTGTTGATCTTCCCTAAGAGCTTCAGTTCTGATATCTGTGTGTTATTGTCATTCTTCAGGGACGGCCGGTGGAGATCTTGCCTTTCCTGTACCTTGGCAGTGCCTATCACGCCTGTAGACAGGACTATCTCAGTGACCTCCGCATAACAGCGCTGCTGAACGTCTCACGCAGGGACTCTCGGCCCGCCAAAGGACAGTTCGACTACAAATGGATCCCGGTGGAGGACAGTCACACAGCGGACATCAGCTCACACTTCCAGGAAGCCATAGATTTTATTGGTAAATATTATATATGTACTATTTTTATATAGAGAGTGAGAGTTTTAAACGTTACCATCTTTAATGTAAACACGTAAGGCTAAAACCATTCCCAGAACTCAGCACAGACCTTAAGATATAGGCCAGCTAATTTCAGGTCGTTTAAAAATAAGACTTCCTCTGCCTTACACATCATTTCCATAATCCGACCTGACTGCACCTTTATTTACACCTACAAATCCCATGTTACTTGTGTTCTGGGAAATGCAATTAATAGCAACTCCAGCAGAAATACATAAGATGAAACAGAGATAAACAGAGATAAACTGACGTTACTGTGAGTCACGGGTTTGACTTTTTCAAGAGTCGAACAGTATCATAGGTGTGGCCAGTGTGTCAGTGGATGAGTCGATGATTAGTGGTGTTAGGTGTGTGTGTGTGTGTGTGTGTGTGTGTGTGTGTGTGTGTGCTATATGAATAGACTGATATGTGCTTTGTAGGTTGTGCATTGCTTCATTTTCAAGTAAATGTGTTTACACAATGATTTGACAGCATTTAAAGGCACAATATGTAAGATATTTGGATTAAAATATCCAAAAAAACACTAGAGCAATGTTATATATTTTGTTGACTACTTTTATTATCCCAAATGTTTCCAAGAATGTTTAAATCCAGAGAAATAAGCTATTTTAACCAGGACATGGCAGAAAACGAAAGATTGTTATACAGCTCAACACAGTTAGTCTTATTGTTAAATCTGGTTTTCTTGATGTATCGCGAGTACCATGTTTCCCCATGCCTAATATCGCTCTAGCTCACTGCAGTGTGAACAAGTGTCTCATTGTAGCGCCGAGCGAACGCACAGAGTAAGAAACCATGAGATCATTTGTTCTATAGCAGGAAAGCGATAGCAGTGAAATGAAAGAATAATCCATCGAAAGCGTTGGATAATGAGTGTGTGGTAATATTTAGGCGCATTAGCGAGTGTGATAGTCATTATGACGCCCACAGCTCGGCCCCGCTCCGCTCCAGATGGGCTTCAGGCATGATTCACACCAGCAGGTTTTGTTTCAAAGAGACCAGCAGTGAGAGATCTCAAATGAACATTTGAAGTCTCCCGGTGTGTGGAGGAGATAAATCTGGAATCTGCTTAGCTGTATTAAATTAGAAAGGAATACGCAATCTAAGCTTTCCATAATGGTGTGAGTGTGTGAATATATGGATTTATGAGTCAGAACCTTCCAGGTGGAAATGAAACTGATATGACTTTATGATAAAAAAAAGGGGGTCCGAGAGGAAATGAATTAGCCGAGCGGTAATGGACAGGGTATATCAGAAAATAACAGTGAAAAGATAACCAGACGATTATTTTACTCTTTCCCTCTAACAAAACATCCTTTTATGCATTTATATGCATTGTAATGGCATTCAAATATTTTCTCAAATATGTCTTAGGCATTTTTAAAACATTGGCTGCATCTGAAATCACATACTCTCTTGTGTAGGTACTTATTTTGACCGCTATACCACTAAAAAAAGTGTGTTTTATATAGTATGAATGAAGTACGAATGTATTCTTGGACTAGACCCGCCATGTTGTCAGTATCAGTGTAAGTTGCATCGCTTCACTGCCATTCACAAATCCGGGTGAACTCATTGGATAGTAAAATGTCCATTGTATGCACACTTAAGAATGTCACCGGAAGTAGTAGGTCATCCGGGTAATTTTTGCCTAGTACTGTGAATTCAGAATTCACATACTGTTTAGTATAAAGTAGGAAAGTATGCAATTTCGGATGCAGCCAATGTGTTGTTTGTTTGAGTATTCTGACCAGCCCAGCATAGCAACACTGGCTCAACCAATGGTGTGAGTTTGGGGGATGGCTCAGTTGTTTGAGTGGCAGATGAGGGGCTATTCTGCAATTAGCTCTTCTGACTTTATAAGTAAAGTCTGTCTTGAATCTTGACTTTTTTCAAGAGCTTTTATAATGAATTCGTTTTCTTTTCTCTCCACAGAACGTGTGAAAGAAAAGGGAGGTAAAGTGCTGGTCCACTGCGAGGCTGGAATCTCTCGTTCTCCCACCATCTGCATGGCGTACATCATGAAAACCCAACGGTTGCAGCTGGAGCAGGCTTTTGAGGTTATCCGAAAGCGGCGTGCCATCATCTCGCCTAACTTTAGCTTCATGGGTCAACTACTGCAGTTCGAGTCGGAGGTGGTTTCTTCTACGCCTCCATCCGTCACTCCTGCCGCTCAGGAGACGCCCACCTTCTTTAGTGGTGACTTCACAATCGAAACTGAGACCTTCAAATCCTCAGTTTTCACCTTCCCTACCTCCTTCCTGACACCAATGCCCATCCAACCATCAGTTCACCAGTTCAAACTGAGTCCAATAACTGCGCTGCCTTAAAATGGCTGCCGACTCACTGCAGTCTCAGTGTACTTGAAAAATAAAGGACGGGCGAACAGAACAAAGCAATGGACTATCACAGGGAATAAAAAAGTTTTCATATTTTATAAAAATCATGGACAACAGTGTTAGCTTTTTGATTTTGTTTGCCTTAGAGAAAACCACTGCACAATGATTACACTGCAATACCTGCCTTAGCTTGATGATGTTCTGCCTACCAACAGCGCCTAGCTGGGCAAATTAAATTATTATTATTTTTTAAACAGTTTCTTTTTTATGAATTGTGGATCTGTTAATAAACGTTTTTACAGTGTACATTTTGTTCATGGTATCAGTTTATTTCCAGCAGGTTTGATTTACTCTGACGTTCCTTTGTTCAACTGTTTTAAACACATTCTGCAGATATTCCCCCAAAACCAGTGCAGGAAGTCAACAATAATTCATCCAAAACAAGCTTTTGTCATGAAAGGAACAGTATACCACCCCATGCCATTGTTATTTTACTGACAGATGGGCCTAAAATAACCTCACTAAAAAATATGAGCTTTAGGGAGCCACAGTAAAAAAGACACAACAGTGACCTCTGCTGTGATAAATACTGCAGTATCTATATTAGCCTATAATAGACCTTTTAGTGGAACATAAGCCCTTTTTTTTCACACCACATGCGTACATTTAACTACATGCACGGAGGAAGTAGTTTGAGGCATTACAATATTCCTCAACAAAAATAATTTGCAATAAAGGCTCTTGTGACGCAATATTAAAATATTGAGCAAATTCACCCATTATTTGGAAAAAAAAGAGACTTTGGTTGTGCTTCACACAAACCAAATCTTGAATCCAGATGAGTTTGGATTCCGTTCTTCTGGATATTAATGTAAATATAATGCAATCAGGATTTTATTTAGGATCGGAGCATTCTAAAATAATGATTGCCATATAGAAATACTCAGTAGGCTCAAAATTATGAGACAAGTGGTAGGCTAATTATGACATTAAAAGTCATGTTTTTAATATGAGATAAAAAGGACATATCGTACGTAGGACATGTCATAATTACCCACATGAAAAAAATACTATAGTATACTATAGTAAAATATACTACAGTAGGCCTAAATGAACAAAGTGTAGTAAATACTATAATATACTACAATATACTACAATTTACTGAAGTATCTTTACTATAGTATGGTTCAAAAACACTATAGTATTTACTAGAGTAATTTTACTGTAATTTTACTATAATATACTATAGTATTTTTTCATGTGGGTATGACTACATACAATTAAAAAGTAGAAATTGTGAATTATTTATCATAACTGTTCATGCCCTAATTTTTTGCCTATGTCATAATTTCTACTTTTTCATCATCTCGATGTATTAGCCTATGCCATAGTTATGACTTTGAATGTCATAATTTCGATTTATTATGTCATACTTGATTTAGCTCATAATTTCGCCTTTTTATATCATTATGGTATTGTGACAATGCGTCATAATTACGATTTACCAAAGCATGAATTGTTTTATTATGTGGTGGAAATGGGCTTCCATACTTTTCTGTGAAATAAAGAAAATGAAAATAAAGGAACATGTAGTTGAAATTAAAATCGGGAATACAAATAAGTAAAACACATGAACAATCATGGTAATATAATATGGATTATATATCAAGAGTGTATTTTACAGCAGCTGTCTTGGCGCCCAATCTCTACCTCGATGGACTAAACTAACTGTACAAAATAGGGGTAGCGTTACAGACCAAATAGATGTGAAACTAAAGTAAAGAACGGTGTTCATTAAATAATCAACCATTATAAATATAATTAATTTCTCTTGATAATATGAAGCTCGTGGGATACATTTATTGTTCTTTTAAACGTTTATTTTAAATGGTACTTATAAGTCCCCCTAAAAAGTTAAGTAGACTCGTCCGTTCGTCCCGCCTCTGTCGCCATTTTGATTGTTATGTCTGCTTCGTGAGGGGAGGGAAAATAAAATTTGATCGTACACAAGAGTAAATATCGGACAAATTTATCCAGTGTGCAGACATATTTATCTACACTCAAGCCCTTCTTCTCTCTGAGGAGGAGGGTGTTTAATTTAGCTTTGTTCGGCTGGTTTCTGAGGAGAGTTTTGTGCATAAACCGCCATGTACATTAAACAGGTAAGTGACTAAGATGCGACTCACGCGTTGCGTGTAAAATGGATATATATGTTAAATCATGCTATTAAACTACTTATTTACATTTTTATAGGTCAAATATGCAAAAACATACGTTTTTCTTCAATTTAAGCTTATTAAGTTGTAAGTTTTTGCCAGTGTGTGGCCTTCAATGAAGTTAGCATTAGCTTTAGCATTAGCTGTCAAACCCTCCAAACATTGCAATACAATATTTTATGCCATATTTATATTAAACATCTCATATTGAAATCAACAATTATTTTTTGCTGTCCATCATATGGGAGGAAACTGCAACTAGAAAATGAAGCGATTTCTCATGTAAATACTTGTAACGTTACTCCGTTATGTATTATGCAATTCATAATACATAAAGTGCTGTTGTATGTACACAAACATATCTGTCATTTTTAGATTACACACTTATTTGAAAGCAGGTTTTGCTTTCAGCATATTTGGATGAAAAGCAGGTTGTAACAGTTACTCTGTTAGGTTGTATTTTTATAACACTGATATTACATGTAATGTAATATTTAGTGAAATATGTCTTTCAGGTTATTATTCAGGGGTTTCGCAGCTACAGAGATCAGACTGTGGTTGACCCCTTCAGCTCCAAACACAATGTCATAGGTATGATTTTTATCAATTTAATTATTTAAATTTGATACGTTTTTACATTTATAAGAAAAATGGTGTTCACTTTTCACAGTTGGAAGAAATGGATCAGGAAAGAGTAACTTCTTTTATGGTAAGTCATTTTTTCACAGTTTCAGTCAATCTCAGAAAAGTCTATAGTTTTATCATATTTATAAAAGAAAGATACGCTGTACCAAGTCTTTTGGAATAAACCCGAGTGGCTGGAGGTGTATCGTGTGGGCGGAGCTAAAGTCACATTCATGGTATTAACTTGATGTGCACTTACGCGCCGATAGCCAACAACACACAGACATTGTAAGTAGTTTTACTCACCGCCTGCGGTTACAATACACGACCGTGAACCTTTATCGTTAGGACCGCTACATCTTTCAACATTAGACGAGTTGAACTGGGCCTTGTTTATAAAACAATCATCGCTGAAATGCAGGGAACACACACAAACACTTGCGCAACTCCATTGCTGCTCCGGAAAAACAAACTCCATCCGCTGTCCCATTAACTCTGGGTTCTTTGGGAAGCTAAACAGGGTTGTCTTGCCCTGACAACCAAAAACACACTTCTTTGGTGGCATTGTTGATTTTCGTGAAGTCCTGTGAGAAACCGGAAGGTGTATTTTTGGCACAGAAATACTCCATCAAACGTATCTTTAAGAGTCTGCATGAAATGACATTATACCCCCCTTTAAGACCGAACACAGATCCAATATACTGATACACATGCAACTATTCCCCTATTTATGTTCACTTGAGACATAACTGATGGTGTTTAAGCAAATGCTTACCAAGCTGGGCATTTTGACTAATTTCTGTATGTTTTTAACCGTTTAGGCATGAACCCGAAGCTCAAAGTTCACTTTGCTTGTCTGTGTTCCACTCCATCTTGGAGCTTGCACACAGAAAGCCTCTTGGGGAACAGTATCACATTTGCAGCCTAATGCAGTTTAAATAACTTTTAATATTGTGCATGTCCTGCGGTTTAGCAACAGTAGACTGTATCTTATGACAATCACTGATCTTGCTGGCTTTTTGCTATAGGGTTGCTGCTATTGCAATGTCTCCTTTTTCCACAAAGAGGTTACAAATGTATTGTCCTTTTCAGACATCTGGTAGAACTGCCAGAACGGAGAATGTAATGAAGCAATTTAAGCTGCGCATAGAAAAAATGTCGGCCTTCATAGAGACCACCGATCAAACTATCTAAAGCTATTAACGGCCGATAACAATCAGAGCACCCTTAGTAATTTAATGCATCAAACACTGACAGTGCTGGTGAATAGTTTGTAATGCGCACTTTTCATTTTTCCTCCCATCAGCCATACAGTTTGTGCTCAGTGATGAGTTCAGTCATCTTCGACCAGAGCAACGTCTGGCTCTGCTTCACGTGAGTAATATTACCGTATATATATTTTTCCAATCATTTTAAACACACCTTTGTGTGATAATTGATCAATTTTTTACTTGATTACGTTTTATTTTATGTAAACATATTGTCACGTACATTTCTTTTAAATTTATTACTTTCATTTTCACTAACCATTCTAAACCATGTACTTCTGTGTATTTTTCAGGAAGGCACTGGCCCTCGAGTCATTTCAGCCTTTGTGGAAATTATATTTGACAACTCTGACAACAGGCTGCCGGTAAGAAATGTGTCCTAAAGGCCCTGACATACTCACAGTGAAGTTCTTTTTCCTGCTTTGTTTAGGGGAAAAAAGAAGTTTGAAATACCTTTTCATCGATTTCCTGTTAGAGAACTTAAAGTTTGCGGGAATTGCTTGTGTAGTTTTTCAGTGAAAATACACCACAGTCAACATTTTAATTACTTTTCTGACCTCAAGGCTCTGTAATTTCTAAAAGGATAATACTGATGATAATGTAAAAATATAATTTCAACTTTTTTTTCCAAATGTGTGTATATATATATATATATATATATATATATATATATATATATATATATATATAATATGTGTGACAAATTATATTTATACTCTATATATTTATATATTTAAGTACTCTGCTATACTGTTATAAAGATCTAATTTTGGCCCTATAAATAACAACTGCACCAAATTGCTAATTTTACTCAGTTTGGCCCTCTGAATAAAATTGAGATGTGTTTCCCCTTCATATCCTCACCATATCAGGGCCGTAAAAGCCTGGAGTATCAAGTATATGACACAACACATGCATAAAAACACACACATGCATAAAAAAAAAAGTTTCCAAAAAGATTTTCTGACCATTATTTAATTAATTCAGTCTTTACATGGTTGATAACAAGTTGGTATTTTTATAATATAACAAAAATAACTTTAAACATTACAGTAGCCTACTTTTGAAGTATACACAATGTATAAAGTAGACAAATGTTTCAAACTAAAACTTACAGTGCAAACTAACCTAACTATAAAGTTCAAAAGTAAAGAATCAGTGCACAATTCAGTGTCAGAACGGTCAAGTAGTTGCCTCTTGTGTTTTATAGGCCTAACCCTGGAAGTATGTAATTTACTGAATTTACATTTTCATTCAGCGTCTCCTTCACTCGTTCCATCCTGCTCCTCGTCCATTTTTGGGTCGTTACAGAGTGTGCGAGCCTCTTTTATTCTGCATACAGACAGTGTTGATAATCTGAACGAATGATGGAAACAACGTCACTCGTTTGTGTACGTGTGTGAGTGAGAAAGAGCATGCACGCTTAAAGCGGGAACGGGGTTGTGGTGGTTCCCTGACTGACAGATGCATTGCCGGCGCAAAAAGAAGTTTATCGATCGATTCAAGTTCAACACGTAGTGTACTCCGAAGTGGGCTTTCCTTTGGTTGAATGTGTGTTGTGATGACGTCAGAGTATGTGTCTAGGCCCAAAATCTGTGGCAATTTGTGTATTCATGTTTTTACTCTTGGACGTCCATACCTCAACGGACTAGACAGAAGATCTAAAGAGGGTGGAGTTTCAGAGCACCAATCAATGGTAGTTCAAATGTGTTTACTAGCCAGAGCAAACTTTTCTGGTTAGGAACTCCAAACATACTTCATTTTGGCCTGATTTCATTTAGAATGACGTCACACCAGTTTGATTTTGCTTGAAGCATATCGGGGCCTTAAATCATAAGAAGTGCACGTAAGTAAAGGCAGCTGAATAACATGTCCTCATTGCTCTCAGATTGATAAAGAGGAAGTGTCTCTGCGCCGTGTCATCGGAGCAAAGAAAGACCAGTACTTCTTGGACAAAAAGATGGTCACGTAAGTTTATTTCTTGTAAGACATCAGAGAAGCAGCAGACTGCAAATGATTAGAGCTGTAACTGAATGCATTGTGTTCTGTGTGTTTCAGTAAGAACGACGTGATGAACCTGTTGGAGAGTGCTGGTTTCTCCCGCAGTAACCCTTATTACATCGTCAAGCAGGGAAAGGTATGCTAGTGTCTCTTGATATGACAAATGAATTGAGTTTTTACAGTTATTCATGTTTTTTTTTTAAAGGAACTCGCCACTTTTTTTGAAAATAGGCTTATTTTCCATCTCCCCTAGTCTTAAACAGTTGAGTTTTACCGTTTTCGAATCCATTCAGCCGATCTCCGGGTCTGGCGGTAGCTCTTTTAGCATAGCTTAGCACAGATCATTGAATCTGATTAGACCGTTAGCATCTCGCTCACAAAAATGACAAAAGAGTTTTGATATTTTATTTCTATTTAAAACTTGACTCTTCTGTATTCAAATTTTGTACTAAGACCGATGGAAAATGAAAGGTTGCGATTTTCTAGACCAATATGGTATGATATATATACGCAGGTATGATATTACGCAGCAGGCGCTGCGTGGTATCATTGTGCTGCACCCATGATACGTCAGAAAAGTTCCTTCATCATTACGCTGGAATGAGAGTATAGTTCTTAGCCATATCGGCCTAGAAAATCACAACTTAAAGGCTTGTCATCACTTAAGATGCAGCAGTGTTTCCCAGCCTTCTTAGACTGTAGCAAACAACAGCTTCTCTCATTAACATTCATGGTGTTTAACCAACAAGAATGTGGCTCTTGGGATTAAAGTGGTGCTAATGCTGTTGTTACTCATTCTAAATGATTTTTCTCACTTTGTGACGCCCTTTTCATTGTCTCAAACATGAAAATAGATCAATCAGATGGCGACAGCGCCGGACTCTCAGCGCCTGAAGCTGCTCAGAGAGGTGGCAGGCACCAGAGTCTATGATGAGCGCAAGGAGGAGAGTATCTCGCTCATGAAGGAAACAGGTAGATCTTTCACTGAGACCTTTCTATTTAAATGAATGATTAGAGAGAATTTTTTCATTTCCAATCTGTATTTCTCTGCTTATTCTAATAAAAGGCAAAAAAAATTGCAGTTGATCTTTTTTTACATAATTGTAGAGCTGCATGATTAATTGTTAAAAGGTTGCAATCTTGGTTAACACAATCTTTCTAAATGAAATGGACTCAGCTGTGTATATTAAACCTTTGACAAGTACGATCACAGTAGGGATGGCTCAATACCACAATTTTGGCTTTGGTACAGTATCACAATCTAATACTGTAGTATCAATATTAAATCAGTACCACACAGGGTGTGAAATTTGGTGCTGGTATTGGGCAAAAATGTGGAAGGAATTTACAGAAAATGTTTGAAAACTTGTAAGAGTTTGTAAACTGGTATTTGCCCAGTAACAGTATATCACGCAAACCTAGATCACAGTGAACATTCAAAACTGCGTTGACGCTGCCGGTGTGCCAGAAAGAAGTAAATGTATTTGACATTGAATTATTCATTCAAAAGATAGGTTAAAAAATGCTGATTGATCAGGTTTTTATGAGCGAGTCGTTGGATATTTTTTTTATTTGCATGTCTATTCAGAAACATGGGATAATTGTGATCTCTAGTTTAAGCAAAAGTCACGATTCTCATTTTATTTAGAATCGTGCAGCTCTATTAGATTGTCTTTCCACGCTCATGGCCAAGGAGTATACTTTGAAAGGTTTGAGCCGGAGTGGAGTGAGAAAATCACACGCAATTGACACTCGATTGAGGATTGAGGATTTCGACACACTTTATGGTGATGCTGTCTTAAAATATGATGATAGACAAACAAAGCTTAATTCTAAAACCTCAATAGAAGCTTCTAATGTAAATTTGACATGACAGAAATGATATTCAGTGCAGTCTAGTAGCCTGCGAACGGTCAGAATGACCGCTATAGCTATTCTAGTAGTTATAGACTTCTGCTAGTTCTAGTGTTAAGGGCTTCATGTGGTTTTCTGTCAATACAAAATTTGGTTTAAAAGATCATTTCCATCCAATGCAAAATGTATTGTGTATTTATTATCTTTGTATTATTTTGTGGAACCAAATCTTTTAAATGAATCACTAAAGCAGTGCAGAAAACACTGCAGTGGATGCTTTACTCTTGTTTGTGACGTGCAGTTCTTTGTATGTGTGTGTGTGTGTGTGTGTGTGTGTGCAGAGGGAAAGCGAGAGAAGATTAATGAGCTGCTGAAGTACATCGAGGAGCGTCTGCATACTCTAGAGGATGAGAAAGAGGAACTGGCTCAGTACCAGAAATGGGACAAAATGAGGAGAGCTCTGGAGTACACCATTTACAACCAGGAACTCAACGAGACCCGGGCTAAACTGGACGAGGTACACACACCAATTTTTACTTGTCACTACCTTCTCCAGTCTAATTTGGTTGTGTCAGTACATAAATTAGTATTCAACACACTGTAATTGTGTTGTCACGATACCAAAATTTTAACTTTGAGACTTTGATACGATACCAGACTAAAATACCTCGATACCGAACTACAGAACTTTTTTTTTTAAACCCTAAATCTCACTTGGCCAGCATGTTCCTGCCCTGCTTTTTGACCATTCCCTCCTCTTTATTTAAAATAATAATATAATAATAATAACTACATGCCAGTGTGAACATCTTTACAGAGATGTTTGCAACAATCACATTATTATCAGTCATGTTAACATTCACTAACCTTTCACTATTCTCAACAGGTTGGGAAGACCAAAATCTAATTTCATGATACAAGCAATTACATATTTTTTGAATGTCATTTTATAATTTAATTTTATCTGTGTTTTAAAAATGTAAATGACAAACAATGTGACAAAAGCAGTGCTTTATTTTCAGCTACAGTAGGTCTATTTAACAGGAGCATTCAAGAAAGAAATTAAATAATCAAATGTATTTAAAAAAAACTGCAGAGTCTTCACTCTATAAATTAACAATACACTGATTCTCAAGTTATTCAGTCAAGAATGGGGTGATTTTCAATTTTCTTTTGTTGATTGATTAACATTAAATCACACAATATTAGGTCCTGCACTTTAAGAGCTGCACGGACCCAATACACTGTAACACATCTGATTTCTCACTCAACTCTGTGTACGGTCACTAAAGACCTATCCCACTGTGTTTACCTGTATACTCGTCAGGATGATTTAACTCTTCTGCTTCCAATGTTTAGTGAACGGTGGAAGCAGAGCTCTGCGCACACGTCCTGGTTCCTGCTGCTGTCACAAATCGACGCAAATAAATACTGCTTTTATTAGGATGCTGTCATTCTTAAAGTACTGGTACTAATAACATTTCATATCGTACCTTTTTTAATAGCAGGGTATCGCGATACTTTTCTAGTACCGGTATATCATGCAACACTACACTGTAATACTTTGTGGCTGATATGTGATTAACATCATCATTTAAAGAAGGTGTGATTCCCTCCTCTAGTTGTCCACTAAGAGAGAGACCTGTGGAGACAAGTCTAGACAACTGCGAGATGCGCAACAAGATGCTCGAGACAAAGTGGAGGTAAACTGTGCTTGTCAGTGCATTAATCACTGAAGTGTATTTATGTTTCTTTTTTCGTCCTCAACAGCCTAACATCTTGATCAAACATTTTGCATGAAAATATGCCACAATTTCTTTAGAAAATGTTAACAGGCTAGCAGATTAGAATTTATTTTTACCTGCTTCTGCAGTCACATGTCAAAAAAACATTTCATGGAAGAATTTTTTCAAAAAGAAACATAATATGTCCTTTAGATACAGCACAATAAGACCAGGAACAGTGATTGTAAATGGGGTCGATTTTGATTTCATGTTATATTTTCTTCCACTATGTCGGCCCCACTAACTTAAAATTAAGTAATGAAATGTTAAGATCCCCTGAAACGTGCCAGGAGACTGCATTCAAACGTCATACAGCAGCTTACACTGGGTCATCTTATCTAACCTCTCTCTCTGTGTCTCTGTAGGAGACGGAGCGTGTGGTGAGGGAGCTGAAGGCTCGAATCTCCGCCATGAGGGAGGAGAAAGAACAGCTGAGCGCCGAGCGACAGGAGCAGATCAAACAGAGGACCAAACTGGAACTCAAAGCCAAAGATCTGCAGGACGAGCTGGCAGGAAACAGCGAACAGAGGGTGCGACTAGCAGACACACACACACTAACACATGCACGCGCTACAGGCACACATATGCACTCAACACACACATTTCCAAGAAGTGCAGTCTTCGAAAAGAGAAAGTGACTGTTTAGAGAAAATAAACGAGTTGCTTCGAGTTGTTTACGCTACAGTTCATAAGTTTGAAGATTGTTTAAATGTTTTTGCAAGTCTCTTTTGCTCATCAAGGCTGCATTCATTTGATTTAAAAAAAGAGAAAAAACAGAAATATTGTGAAATATTATTACAATAAAAAAAAACGTTTTTATTTTAATATATTTTAAAATGTAATTTATTCCTGTGACGCAAACCATACATTTTCAGCATCATTACTCTAGTCTTCAGTGTCACATTATCCTTCAGAAATCATTCGAATTGGCTGCTTTGCTGCTCAAAAAACATTTCTTTTTTATGTGAAAAAATAAGAAAATTAACACTCATATGGATTAATGTGAGTTGACAAATTATCCAATTTAAATGTATCACAGCCCTAGTTTAAAGATTTGATAACATGCAATTTTTCTTTTTTACTTTCCTTGTTTGTGTGGAGTCGTAAACACTCATAAGCCCCATTTCCTCAAACAAATACCCACCTGCTTGTTCTTTTCTTATCGCTGCCCTCAATTGAAGAGGCTGCTGCACAAACAAAGCAATGGCTGAATTCACACACACAAACACACGGGTTTGATACACATGCTCGCAAATGCAAACACACGCATAAATACACACAGAGAGCCAGAGAGCTGCAGGAAATGCTGGCAGCCACTAGTGAACAGAGGGTCCGCAGTGTCTCCGTCTGCGTCACTAACTACACACGCTCACTCCAGCCCGGGCTCGCAGCCAGAATCAAACACACACATAATGCTTGTGTATCCCTATATGTGTGAAATACACACTTTTGGTCGGCCCTCCCGCATCCCAGCTTGGCTTATAGAGGGATTAGTCCCACCTGGCCAAGTGTGTGTGTTTTCCTATGGAGGAGAGGCCGAAATGCGTCATTTGCCCTTTGATTGGTGAATGTAGGTTTGCTCTGATGGAGATCCCCTTTGTTCTGCTCATGACGCTGTATCTACACACCTGTTTGTGCGCATTTCATTCATCTCCATTTAAACATGAACACCTCCTCACGCATCTGCGCAAAATTTATTTAGGTTTTCTATTAAAAGAGACGAGACTGATTAATTGATGCCACTACTTGTTTCAATACTGTTTCCCCTCTCGCTTCCTGTCCAACAGAAACGGCTGCTCAAAGAGCGCCAGAAGCTTCTGGAGAAGATTGAAGAAAAACAGAAGGAGCTGCAGGAAACAGAACCCAAATTTAACGCTGTGAAAGAAAAAGAGGAGCGAGGAATTGCCCGGTAAACTTTTTGAAGCATTGAAAGGGCCCATGAAGTGGGGAACGCAGTTTTCTTTCCTGTGTTGATGTATTTCCTATTATCGGGAAGTTGGGGTGGGGCATATTAGATGAGTTCTAATTTGTGTACACATGCACTATTCTCTGCTGTTTTGAAGTATAAAAAGTGTGAGTAGTGTGTTGGATAATGCACTTAATTAAAATAACCCTAACCCAGACAAAATAACCTTCTAAAATTCATACACTGCATGGTTGATTACATAGCGCACAAGTGCATAGTGTATAGTGCGTCGTTTGGGACTCAACTAATGTTACGTTGCATCACTGTCCTGTCATCCAATAATGTCATTGCCCATTTTCCCCATCTAATTTTCAGAGCCATAAAAATACCATTGCCCCTTTTTTCCATCTATTTTTCAGTGCCATAATAATACCATTGCCCCTTTTCCCCCATCGATTTAAATAGCACATTTTTCTCCAACTAATTTTCATTGCTCTAATAATATCTTTGCACATTTTACCCCAACTAATTTTCATTGCCCATTTTCCCCCATCAATTTTCATTCCCCTAATAATATCTTTGCCCATTTTCCCCCATCAATTTTCATTGCTCTAATAATGTCTTTGACCATTTTTCCCCATCAATTTTCATTGCCCTAATAATATCTTTACCCATTTTACCTCAACTAATTTTCATTGCCCATATAAAATCATTGTCCATTTGTTCCCATCTAATTTTCATTGCCATAATATGAATTTTTCACATTAAGGATGACACATACATTAGAAATGCTTTTTTGTGTCTTTAATCAATACCTGAAGTATGATTTGTTCTGTATTAATTTGTCGATTTGTGTTTTTTCAGACTGGCTCAAGCCACACAAGAGCGAACAGACCTGTATGCCAAGCAGGGCCGAGGCAGCCAGTTCACCTCTAAAGAAGAGAGGGACAAATGGATCAAGAAAGAGTTAAAGTCTCTAGATCAAGCCATCAACGACAAGAAGCGGCAGATCGCCGCCATCCACAAAGATCTGGAGGACACAGAGGCCAATAAAGAGAGAAACCTGGAACAGTACACCGTAAGATTCAATAATTCTAATCTTGGTCTTGATCATTAGAGGACAAAAAAAGATTACTTTTGCAAGTTTAGTGGATGGTTTTAAATGTATAACGTTTTTCCCAAATTTGATTTCGGCCACAGAAACTGGACCAGGATTTAAATGAAGTGAAGACTCGTGTGGAGGAGTTGGACAAGAAGTACTACGAGGTGAAGAACCGAAAGGATGAACTTCAGAGCGAAAGAAAGTAAGACCCTCCTGTTCTTATTCCCAACGCATCATGGGAAAATTTCTGGCTTTGGCCCATTTTCCAGCATCCCACCCTTTCTTATTACCTGAACGAACCGTTCCTCTCCTCACCTGGCATTTTAGTTATTAATAATCCACAAGCCATAGGTTTCACAGCACGATGAGGCTTGACGGATGGGCTATAGAATAGGCTCTCCTGCTGAACCCGGGCATAGTGTTTGTGAGCCAGAGCTGATGGGTGTGTCGGTGTCCCTCCTCCTGCAGCTACCTGTGGAGGGAGGAGAACGCAGAACAGCAGGCGCTGGCAGCCAAACGAGAAGACCTGGAGAAGAAACAACAGCTACTGCGAGCAGCCACCGGAAAGGTTAGAAGCCAAAACAGACATTGATGAATGTTGCTGGTGTTGTCATCTGTGCATTATTTAAACCTTTTTTTTAATAATTATATTAAATGTAATATCTTTACACCCTGCTGTTGTTAATGTAAGCAAGCCTTTAAAGAAACTTAAAATTTGGCCTTAGAGTAGGGCTGCACGATTTGGAGGGAAAATGTAATGTAAGATTACGTTTCCCTTACTCATTCTTAGATTGCCGTCTTTTATTAATAAAAAATATTGAAAAACAAAAAATACTATTTTAATAATTCACTGTGAAATAAATATATGGAATACATTTTATTTTACTGTACAATATTTCTTATGTCTTATTTTCTACAATGTCAAATGTTTTAATTTTGCAGTTAAACCGCAGTTGGCCCTTAAAGCTTCTATTTTGTTGACAACAGTCAGTTTAAAGGACAACTCAGGTGAAAATGAACCTAGGGGTAATTAACACATGGTTACCAAGTAGATCGTTCTCTGGGAATCGTTTTCTTGAAAATCGAATGTAAAGAGTTTTATCTCTTAAAACAGATTAGCTTATAACCCTAGTTTATGGGGCACAGAATACGTACAATTAAATCACTGTTAATACCACTAACAAGGCTCAAAATAGCCTCACACTAACACGGTAGCATAATGAGGGTCCCTACATGCAAACCGAAGCATTGAGAACAGGAGCCATCTTGAAAAACAGTCTCGACAAGTCGAGCCACGAATGCTGGGCTAAGTGATGAACTGTGACTTGGAATCTCATACAAGTACATGGTCCGTTGTTTCCGGAAGAAAGCACTGAATGCAACAGAGAAAAAAATAATAAATTCACAAACTAAATTTAGCACAGCGTTCGTGGCTCGACTTGTCGAGATTTTTCAAGATGGCTCCTGTCTGTATACGTGTAATGTACTGTCTTTATTAAGTATCTTCTTATTAAACTGTTTGTACACTTACAAAGTTCTCAATTAGGGCTGGGATAAAATTTTTTTTTCGATGCATCGATTAATCTAACGATTAATTTCCTGAACCGGTTCGATTTTGATGCGATTCTCGATTATCTCCCCATTAATTGCCTAATAGCAATTTATACATGTTGATTTACATTATTGAATGAAAAAAACATGACTTCTTTAACATTGCAATATTGCTCCTTAAAATTCCAAAATAAAATACTATACAAGAGCAATATAATGCATTCTGATGCCTAGCATTCAATAAAAAAATAAAAAGGTCACCCAGGCACCCCTTTCTTAGAGCTATTGAAAAAATACAGTAACTATTGTAAACTTGGGGCTTTAAGCTAATACAGAAAGTGCTTTTCCAACAAAAAATAAATAATGAAAATAAACATTGAGAATTCACCATTAATGTTGAACATGCTTACTGAAAAACAGCATCTTCATTCACATGCAAAAAACAACTTACACTCTGGCACTTTCCTTTCACTTACTGTGTGTCGGGCTCGGTCACATCAGCGATAAGGCATTGAACATTTTACATTTAAAACAGCTTATTATGTAGGTAGCCAATGTGCCTGATGCTTTCACTTGAACGTTTGCATCGTTTTTGTGATTAAAATAGATAAAATATTACCATAACATCTGTCTTCCTGTGTGTGTAAATTTGTTTATGTAGCCGTGACAACGGACACGTGCACGCCCGCCTGTGTTAAGAGCGCTAGTTGCTCCGTGAACGCTGATGTGCTCATCCTGTTGACATTTCCGAATGCAAGCACGTATTCCACACAAACAAACGTACATGTGTCATTAGTATGAGAAAAAAATGTTCTCGGACATAAATATCTTCATTCGGGTCGGATTCGGTTACTGCTCTGTTGGACGCGGGCCAGGGTTTTGGGACTGACGAATCGACGCGCATATTTTGCGCCAATGTATTTTTTGAGAATCGGGCTGGGACAAAGCGTCGACGTCATCGATGATGTCAACACTTTGTCCCAGCCCTATTCTCAATGCTTCGGTTTGCATGTAGGGACCCTCATTATGCTACCGTGTTAGTGTGAGGCTATTTTGAGCCTTGTTAGTGGTATTAACTAGTGATTTAATTGTACGTATTCTGTGCCCCATAAACTAGCGTTATAAGCTAATCTGTTTTAAGAGATAAAACTCTTTACATTCGATTTTCAAGAAAACGATTCCCAGAGAACGATCTACTTGGTAACCATGTGTTAATTACCCCTAGGTTCATTTTTCACCGGAGTTGTCCTTTTAAAAGCATTTCTCATAAGTACAGGAAGATGATTGGTTCTGGCATGTTACGTTCCCAAATGCATATAAGCAACCCAAACTCAAAGCAGGTTCAGAGATGGAGACACCAGAAAACACCAGATCATGAGCTGTTCATGTGTAAAAGAATACAGTGCTGTGCTTTACTCTGAAATCCATATTGATAGATAATAATTTTAGATTGATAATCTAAGAAATCTAAGCTGTATCACAATTTCAGTTTTATTTAGGGCTGTTCGATACAGCTAAAAATTATCACGATGCAATGTTTCATATTTTGGTATCAATAATTACTGAATTTGTATAACCTTTCTTAAAGACCGGTAGAAAAAAGGTTTGAATTTAACCACTGCATTTTTTATATACCCAGTTTATTAAGGCAAATTAGTTTAAACAGTCAAGCACAAAATAAAATTGAAACAAAAATCTTATATGAAGATTAAATGGGTGTTAAATTTTTGGCTTGTCTCGTGAGGCCACAAGAGGGCGCTGTGAGCAAAATATTAATATACCGCATTAAATTGTTCACTCAAAGCAATGAAATAACATGACTATTATGTGCAAAACGTTTAAACTATAAGTTTATAAGTTAAATAGTTTCGTAAATTGCATAAACAATTATGAACAAAACAGCATCATGTATTTATTCACAGCTTAAATACATAGCGCAGATCTCACATATTGCATTTACAAATGCATGAGATACAGTGGAATGGAAAAAAACCCAACAAAGTCTTGAGTCTCTATTTTCTAAAAAGTTGTACCTCTTAATTTAACATGGCTTTCTAAACATGCATGCGAGACGCAAGTGCAACAGTCAAAGTTTACCGTCTAAGTTCATATGCAAAATATGCATTCTGTGTGAATGGCTTGTTTTTGGGTTTTGACATAACCCAGATTTTCCCTGCATTGACCTTTTCTCTAATATTTTGAATGAACAGCGCAGCGCCACATCTTTTGCGTTCAACCGGATAGGCTAACAAAACATTAAAACGCAACAATGACACTTACATCATCATCATCGCATCTTGTGCACCACTTATAATGTGTTCTGATGAAAAGATGGGTCTCGTTCCACTTCCAAACAAACTCGTTTCGAATGATATATGAATGCAAAACGGACCAAAGAAATGTAAACAAACCAAACCAAAAGAAGTTGAGACCATAAAAAAGGGAAGAATGCTCATGCATATCGGTAGTCACGATTGTTGGCCATCACAGTTCAGTCTAGGTATCAGAACAGCAGATCTTCATTTGTGTGACGGAGGGATTCTTGCCTCTGTTGTGACTCCTTTACTCATTTTTTATGCCTTTAGGTTTGGTATCTTTAGGTTCGGTGATAAAAATGCCAATCTGAATGCTAATCGGACCAGGACCAAATGTTTTTTTTTTTTGGTCCGGACCGAGCGAAACGAATTACAAGTATGAATGCACCCTAATTGTGCAACCCTACCTTAGAGTTCATTATATGTAACAAACATGCAAGTGTATTTGAAATCAAATGCCACACCAGTTCACTCTGTATTTGCTGAACTGAACCATATCTGCTAAGCTCAACTTAGCTGCTGGATCGTTTCTCATGGACTGAGTCAGTCACTAATTATAGCAGCTCTCCCACGTTACAAAAATATACATCAGTATAGATGAACTCGGATTATCGTCATCTGTGCTTGAAATGAAAATACGAACCTAGAAATGCAATGTTTACGTGTCGTTTGCTTTTCCTCCAGGCTATCTTGAATGGTATTGACAGCATTAATAAAGTATTGGAACATTTCCGCCGGAAGGGCATCAACCAGCACGTCATCAACGGTTATCACGGCATCGTCATGAACAACTTTGAGTGCGAGCCTGCCTTCTACACCTGTGTGGAGGTGACTGCAGGCACAAGGTCAGACACACTGTTTATTATTAGATGTCATGTGCCACTCAGATTTTTGTGGTAGTGTGTTGACTAATGGAGTTGTGCGTGCTGGTGTTTGTTCAGGCTGTTTTACCACATTGTGGAAACAGATGAAGTGAGCACCAAGATTCTGATGGAGTTTAATAAGATGAACTTGCCTGGAGAGGTCACCTTCCTGCCTCTCAGCAA
This sequence comes from Gobiocypris rarus, assembly GCA_023029165.1. Classification (NCBI taxonomy): domain Eukaryota; kingdom Metazoa; phylum Chordata; class Actinopteri; order Cypriniformes; family Gobionidae; genus Gobiocypris; species Gobiocypris rarus. The sequence goes on along the minus strand of CM040929.1, from coordinate 25,740,931 downwards.
ACTGGATGTCAGGGACACCGCTTACCCTGAGACTAACGTAAGCTTACCACATGGTCACCTACACCACTGACATGACATTTACAATGGACCTGTTTATGTAGCGCTTACGGAAGTAAATACAACTGAACCATATTCATCTTCTATTTCTATTTATTTATTCATTTATAGCTATTTGTTGCTATTCTATTAAGTGGAAATTAAAACATTTTTTGTAGGACGCAATCCCCATGATCAGCAAGCTTCGTTACAGTCCGAACTTCGACAAGGCCTTCAAACATGTGTTTGGGAAGACTCTGATCTGCCGCAGTATGGAAGTGTCCACTCAGCTGGCTCGAGCTTTCACCATGGACTGCATCACACTGGAGGGTATGCTTTCCTATATGTGTCGTTTATTATTCCAATGACATCTGAGCCCTTGTCATTGAGTTGTTTTGGTATGTGCAACAGGTGATCAGGTGAGTCATCGTGGCGCTCTGACTGGTGGCTACTATGACACACGTAAGTCCCGTCTGGAGCTGCAGAAGGACATGAGGAAGGCCGAGGAGGAGCTTGGAGAACTAGAGGCCAAACTCAATGAGAACCTGCGTAGAAACATTGAACATATCCTCCTCATATACCCCTCTCACAAAGGGTTACTTATGATGTCGTGGCATGAAACCGAATGGATTGTAAAGTCCTACTTGTGTGTGCCAGTAGAGCATTCTGGTGTAATCGGCCTAGATGACAAGGTCATAGAGGATCGCTGAATGAGTCAGCTAGCCATTAACGTGTATGTGGTCATGTGTGAGCTGCACACATGGTGTTATATTAGGAATGGTGGGATGAGAATGTGTATCTGGATTGGAGGATGTGATTCTCAAGGCCTCGAGTGATATTCATTTTAAGCTAGTTTAAATCCTTTATCGAATCTCACTGGATTTGCGTGGCTCATACTCTGTGACTAAGTCAGAACTAATATGATGATATAACCACCTCAGTTTCAGCAAAAAAAGACAACGCACTGCTGAGAAGCAAAAGCATTAAGAAAATATAACAAGTTAATATTAAAAACTGCGATAATAGTATATAAAGAATACTAAAATAACACTGACAAGAAGCAAATTAGCTCAAGTGATGCAGCTTTTCAGGATTAAACTGGATCACAAGTTCTCCTTAACTCAGTTCTTCACGTATCAATAATGAAATTGACCAGCTGATGAATCAGATGCAGCAAATCGAGACCCAGCAGAGGAAGTTCAAGGCATCCAGAGACAGTATACTGTCTGAGATGAAAATGCTGAAGGAGAAGAGACAGCAGTCAGAGAAAACGTTCATGCCCAAGGTAATGCATAGTACTGTGTTTTTCAGTGCTAATACAATATTATTTCTTGGATCTTTAATTTTATTTCCCTCTTCTGTTTCCCCCAGCAACGCAGTCTTCAGAGTCTGGAGGCCAGCCTGCACGCCATGGAGAGCACGCGGGAGTCTCTCAAGGCAGAGCTGGGAACGGACCTGCTCTCTCAGCTCAGTCTAGAAGACCAACGCAGAGTGGACGACCTCAATGACGAGATCAGACAGCTGCAACAGGTTGGGCTGCTCGATTTATGGCAGAAGTCATGAACATTTATTTTGGTCTATATTGAAATCGTGATTGCGTATAGACTTTGGAGCCATCATGATTTTATTGAACTGTGTAATCATTTTTTTTCAACCGTAAACTGAAAAACAAATAAAATGACTATTTATTTGTTCAAAAATACAGATTTTTTTTTTACAAATGCGACAGGGATTTTAATATACTTTAAAATATAATTGATTCCTGTGATCTTCAGTGTCACATGATCCTCCAGAAATCATTTTAATTTGTTGTTTTATTATAAATGTTGTAAACTTGTTTATGGACTGTTTGTGTGCATGACTGACATCAGATGCACACAAAAATGGTAAAAACTTTCTCTCGTTGCAAGTTCAATCTGATTAGTGACATCTCAAAGTGGTGTTTACAAGGTCCCAGGCCCCAAGGAAGAACTAGTTGCTGTGACATTGTATGTGTATCATACTTCAAACAGTGGCTGTAATCTCATCTGAGAAGTTAGTCAGTCTGAAGCTCTGTTAGATGTGTGCGAGAATAAGCCTGAGGCCGCAGCTGCAGCTCTTTACCACCTCCACCCTGACACACGACACAGCATACAATTAAAAAGCTACTTTAAATGTTGTATAACCGGCCCACATTATTAGCCTTTGTTATTTTTGTATTGCCTTCCATCTGGTTTGCTAATTTGTCTGCTTTTGTATTTTCAGACAGGCTTAGCCGTTAAACATATGCATATCATTTTCACGTTTTCTTTTAGATGTACGTTCACATGGCCAAACATGTGGCTTTTGGCCCTTCAATCACAATAACAGATGTTTGTGTTTCGTGTGTGCCATGTTTGTACTTTAGGACAACAGACAGCTACTGAATGAGAGAATTAAGCTGGAGGGAATCATGACCAGGGTGGAGACGTACCTCAATGAGAACCTGCGCAAGCGTCTCGACCAAGTCGAGCAGGTGAATATAGCAGTTTTGCTTATTGGCAGTAAAACCTGAACATATGAAATACAATGCCATATAGTGCACTAAACAAAGTGTGTGTTTGTGTAGGAATTAAATGAACTGAGAGAAACTGAAGGAGGAACTGTCCTCACTGCAACAACGTCAGAGTTGGATGGCATTAATAAACGCATAAAAGACACTTTGGCTCGCTCTGAGGGTGAGTAAAGACTCAAATCATAGTTTATTTTATTTATTTTTTAAATAAGCCCAAAAAACAACTTTTGGTGGTCACATTTTTCAGATTTGGACTCCCTCATTGATAAGACAGAGGTGGAAATAAAGGACCATCAGAAGAGTATGGAGCGCTGGAAGAACATTGAGAAGGAGCAGAACGAAGCTATCAACCATGACACTAAGGAGCTGGAGAAGATGACCAACAGACAGGGCATGTTATTAAAGAAGAAAGAGGAATGTATGAAGAAGATCCGCGAGCTGGGCTCCTTGCCGCAGGAGGCCTTTGAGAAGTACCAAACGCTCACTCTCAAACAGGTACACGGCCATTACAGAAAACCTAGTATTTGGAGCTTATTTTTTACCCTGAAATGCAAGGTTTTTCCCCTTTAGTCAAAAGTTCATGGTCAAGTTACTAAACATTGTCCTTATAATTTCCAGTGACTCATTTAGAGTGAAATCAAACCGTATTTTCCTTCTTGTCACAAATTACGTCATAAACAAGTATTGCATAATCGTGAAGACCACGATTTGTCCGGATACCCTTGAAGAAGCCTTTTACCTCCTCCTCGGCTCATGTCTGGCTTTCATTTTTCCTCTCATCCCCTGCAGTCTCGCAGCTCTCCCACCTGTCTCTCATATTCTTTCTCTCAGTTGATCTTCCTCCTCTCTCTCCACCTCTCCAGTCAGGGGCTCTATTGTGTGTCAGCCCTCCTACACAGAGGTGACTCATTCTTCATTACCCCATGCTTGCGCTCCAGTTTTTTCACCCTCTCTTGGTGAACTTGAGTACGTGAAGTTGAGGAGGGAGGTTGAATTGTGCCATCACTGTCTGTTTCTTTAGCTGTCTTCTGGAATTCTCTCTTGCCGGTTCAGAAGTGGTAATAATGGTATAACGTTCATTAACGTGATTTTTGTTCTGCAAAATTATTTTTAATTAGGAGCTGATCCCAATCTGTTGTCACATTTGTTACTGTGGGAAACTCTGGCCCTTGAGATCCACTTTCCTGCAGAGTTTAGCTCCAACCCTATACATAATGATTGATAAATTATGAGATGGGTTTGAGCTCTTTCCCAAAAGTTTTCCGTTCCATTAGAACTTAAAGTCGCTCACAAAATTGTTCCATTTGCTTGCAGAATTTTCTTGTTCCCTCAACAAACTGCATTCTCACACAATTTTTGTTCGCTTGCAAAATTTTCTTATTGTGTGGAGAAACTTGTTCGCTCACTCAATTTTTATGTTTCTTCAAGAAACTTCATTCCCTCATTAAATGTTTGCAATTTTTTACATTCCAGGGCTCGAATTTCTGCGCGGTATTGCGCATAATTTGACTCATTACCCACTTGTTTCATGCTTCTAAGGCATGCAGTTCCCACAAACATTTATTCAATTAATCCACACAGATTATCAGATCAAATCAGTCATTTGAAAACTTTCTGTGAGACATAATTTCGCAAACAGCGAGTGTGATTCAGCCCTACCTCGTCTTCTCGGACATGGCTTCTCATCACCACGTTGTCTGCACGAACGAGCTGCTCGCTGCTATACTTTCAGAATTGTTACTTGCCCAATCGGGCCAGTGTTGCGCCCGACTTGTCAATTTAAACAATTTGAGCGATTTAAAGCATTCAGTAGTGCTTGCATGGTTTTCTGTGCACTCATACCCAGTGTGAAGACCACGATTTGTCCGGATATGGAGGGCAGTATATACTGATACGCATATGTATCAGTATATTTGATCCGAGCATTAGCTCTTAAAGTGACGGTAGCCTAATAAATAAATAACCTGCTGTTGTCTCTGTTATTACTGTTAATCAAACAACAAAAGATACTAAAAATAATTCATCTGTACAATGAAACATTACATTTATTCAATTTCTGAAGTATTCTTGTACCTGAATACTGGTAGACCTACCTGAAAACCTTAAAGCACTCTATCATTTGTATTTATTATTTTATTGTATTTATTTGTGCATCTTCTTTTTGTTGTTGTTTTTTTATCTTGTTTACTTGTTTTTTTTAAAAATTCAATTCAAGGTTGAAATCAAGCTTCATTGTGCTGTGTGTAAACTCAACAAAATTATCCCATTGTAAAAATACAAATGGATAGAGAGAGCAAATATTTTGGTGGAATAATTGTAATAATGGGAGGGGGGGCATTTTCCAAACTAAAATTTAGGCCCTGCATTCCCTTGAGAAACTACATTTGCTCGAAATATAATTTTTCCTTCCATCTCAGATTCTTTTCCATCACCATGACCCCCTTGATACTGTTTCATTGATTGCGTGTTGTGTAATGATTTTGTGTGTGTCTGTGTAGTTGTTCAGGAAGCTGGAGCAGTGTAACACAGAGCTGAAAAAGTACAGCCACGTGAATAAAAAAGCCTTGGACCAGTTCGTCAATTTCTCAGAGCAGAAAGAGAAGTTGATTAAGAGGCAGGAAGAGCTGGACAGAGGCTACAAATCCATCATGGAGCTCATGAACGTCCTGGAGCTGCGCAAATACGAGGCTATCCAGCTCACCTTCAAACAGGTACGACCATCAGACTCACTCAAGCTCATACGTCTTTCACTGACAGGATTATATGTTCCTGTTAATAAGTGTTTACGTTTCATTTTTTTATTTTCTTTTATTTATTTAAAAACCTAACCAGAATCTTTTTTTAGGACTGTTCAGCCATTTTGTTTGAATCATGTCCATGATTTATTTTTTTGTTTTTAAAATGCAAGTGCTAAAACCTTTACCAAGTTTTGTACCATTATGAAGAAAAAAATAAAACACAAAACAGAAAAACTAATGATTCATTGGAGGGTTAAAAATATGTGCAAATGATAAACTTGCAGCAATGCCTTTCAGATAATTTATAAAAAATACATTTTAAATCATATTCCCACTTCAGTCAGCACAAAAAAACATTCTGTATCCTGTTTAATAGTCTGCTTTATCTCCCGGCAGGTGTCTAAGAATTTCAGCGAGGTGTTTCAGAAGCTGGTGCCCGGTGGTAAAGCCACTCTGGTGATGAAGAAGGGAGACACTGAGGGTGGACAGTCTCAGGACGAGGGTGAGGGAGCAGACAGCGAGAGGGGATCTTCCTCTCAGAGCAGCGTGCCCAGTGTAGACCAGTTCACTGGCGTGGGCATCAGGGTAAGGGCAGGATGGAGAATCAGATGATTGTGTGCTTATGTACGCACAGTTATTACATGCTAAAACTCGACAAATCGTGTGTTTGTGTGTGTCTGTGTGTTCGTCAGGTGTCGTTCACAGGTAAACAGGGAGAGATGAGAGAGATGCAGCAGCTCTCTGGAGGGCAGAAGTCTCTGGTTGCTCTGGCGCTCATCTTTGCCATCCAGAAATGTGACCCTGCTCCTTTCTACCTGTTTGATGAAATCGACCAGGCTCTGGATGCCCAGCACAGAAAAGCAGTGTCAGGTACCATCAGCCAATGCATTGTTGACATTTAGATATGCAAGGAAATTTCAGCCACTAAGGGTGTGTTCACACTTGGCATGTTTGGTTTGATTAAAACAAACTCTGTGATATGCTCCTGTTAGTGCGGTTCATTTGAATGGGTGACTGCTGCCATCTGAACCCTGGTGCGCACCAAACAGGTGCACCGAGACCACTGAAAAGATGCATCTCAGCCCACTTCCAAACTAAATCTTGTGTGGGTTGAATTAAATATGGATCAAAGACATGTAAACGAATCGAAAACAGGAACATGCAACCCTAAAAGCATAGAATGCTCAAGCATACCTGTTTTTTCTCATCGTAGTCGTGATGTTGCACATTCAATTCAATTTTTTTTATTTATATAGCACTATTAAAAACAACTGCCGTTGACCAATGTGCTGTACAGAAAAACAATTCAACATAAAAATAATATTCAAAACACATGATGATCACAGTTCAATACAGGCGTCAGAACTGCGTCTCCTCGCAGCAGATCTCCGTTTGTGTCACGTAGATTCCTGCTGCTGTTTTGACTGCTTTACATTTATTTTTTTTAAGCTCTTCATGAGTTCTCAGCCTGTCAAAATACCTTAATATGTAGCTACGCACATACAGCATGTTTAGCTGCACACATTGTATTGTTTAGGATGTTCGGTAAGTTCTGATGTAAAATATACATAATAAAAACCGACCAATCAGGTTGTGAACATATCCCTAGGCCTTTAGGTTCGGTGTTAAAATGGCAAAGTGAACGCTAAGCGGACCAGGACTAAATATTTTCTTTTTTGACTTGACCAATCTAGCAAAGCAAACTGAACTTCAAGTGTGAACATACCCTAAAGTTCAAAAGAGGATTAATAGAAGTGATCTGGTATTAATACAAAATAATGCTGTTTTTTCTTTTCATATCAATACTTAATGTCTGCTTTGGAAGGTTACAAGTTTCTGATGGTGTGAATTAAAAGTGGTTTTGCAGTGCATCAATGCTTTGTTTTGCTGTCTTTCAGACATGATCGTGGAGCTGGCTGGACATGCTCAGTTCATCACCACGACCTTCAGACCTGAGCTTCTGGAGTCAGCCGATAAGTTCTACGGCGTCAAATTCAGAAACAAGGTAACAGGCATAATTAACACCTTGATATGTGAAGTAATTCACAAATGCTAACAAGTCTTGTGCATCGATAATGAGCTATAAATGGAAGTCTTGTCAAGCTGCATAGAATGATTTCCCTCGGCTTACGCTCTCTCTGTGTGTGTGTGTGTGTGTTTGTTTGTTAGGTGAGTCACATCGATGTGATCTCAGCAGAGCAGGCGAAGGACTTTGTGGAGGATGACACCACTCACGGCTGAGAGGAACAGTACACCACAATCACTCATTTTCCTTGTTTCTCACCTCCATCTCAACTGGTGTGTTTCCTTTATAAAATCCCAGTTGAAATGAATGAATGAAAAGCAAAAGTTTGTTTTTCTTAATCTGCTTGAATTCGGAACAGGATATGCTGACGACCTATTGTTGTTTTACAATTTTATATTTTCTTTTTTTTCATCTTTGTTGATTCTCGTATTTCAAGGACAAAACACTGAAAACATTTTTTTTAAATATTTGACTAAATGTGCCGTGCTTCACACTTGCATCAGCCAGTTATTTAAAGATGAGGAAGTTCAGTCACTGTTTCAAAGTTCAGCATCTTTAAAGTAAAAAACTGAGACTGAATACACAGGTAGGTGTATGTTAAAGAGCTGCGGTTTGCAGTCTGACGTTTGGCACCAGTTCTCTCTTCCTCTACTAATAAACCAGCATGAGCTGTTCCATCATACTCGCCTTTTTTAAGTGACATATGAAAACGGCTCGATTTGTAGGTTTTCCGAATGAGCCTAAATGTTTTTTTATCATTGTTTTTTTTTTGGTTTCATTTATTCTTTAGGTCATTGTGATTATAGTCTTATGTGTATTCTGTTACCCAAAAAGAATAAAATTACCCTGGTCTTTATCAAAGCTGTTTTCACCGGTTTCTTGCCGCTAGAGGGCGCTCTCACACATTTTAACTGTTTGATGTCATTACATCATTATGTGATTGTGCTACGTGTTGCAAAGAAAACTCAGCGATTTGGAGGCTGCTTTTGGCGTGTGCAAGTAAGTACTTTTTATATATAACTTGTGTAAATAAATGTACTTTTATTATATATATATATATATATATATATATATATATATATATATATATATATATATATATATATATATATATATATATATATTTATATATTTGTGTGTGTGTAAACATATTAAATATATATTTATTTCTGTAGGTTTTTTCAGAATTAGTTTTAATGAACCAGATCTCAAGGTAAAATTAAGTCTACAATTTAAATAAATATTTATAATATAAATAAATATTTCTATTTTGTAATGCTTCTGTCTTTATTTTCATCCCAGTGTCTTTCAAACATGAGCTTATGCTGATCAGAGTTGCATGAGAAGATCAGGCTTTGGAAATGGTCATGCTTGTCTGTAATAGGTTTGTAGTCATTCTGTTGAAGGTGAGTCATGTTCACTAAAATGATCTGGGGATATTGGATCCTCTTTCCGTCTGCCAACACCACAAACACAATTTTATCTGCCAGATCTACCCAGCTGATCACTAAAATGATCCAAGAGTCTGTTGGGCCCGTCCATCTCTCTTCTCTTTATTGCTCAAGCGCTTCTCTCTGCCAGAATCGCCCTCTTGCGACTTAGTTCAGCCCCTTAACATAATCAACAGATGAAACCACCCCGTAATCACGGAGAGGCCTCGATAAACCTCGCATAAATCTGTCCCTGCTTTACAGTCGTTCACCACACAAGTTAATTTGTTCTCTGACAGGTGCCGTGTCAAACCTATAACCACTTGGTCCCTCCATGTGCCCTTGACTCTGTCTGTCTCTGAATAGTGTTAGGGTCCCATTAAACTTGTCAGTTTTGTGAGCGGTGGCCTGCTGGGAGAACAGATGCTGCTCTCTCAATGGCTTTTTACACACAACATTTTACTGTCACGAGATGAACTCTCAGCTGCCAGTGCAATCGGCATCTCTTTTGTGGCTTTTGTTAAAATGTTTAGGCTAAAAGAATTAAACACTTTTTTTTCTTCATAGGAACTATGTATAAACGTCTTAAAAATGAATTGCTATTTTTTGTTTTATACATGGCAATTATTTATTTTTTATTAAGTGCACTGTATATATGTTTTTCTTATGTAAAAGCAACTTAGTTGTGACAAAAGCAGCTGTTCACATTATTGACTTTTAAGTCACAAACCTCTTTTATGTGACCAGTCATTCAAAAATGACCCATTCTATCATTTCAAGAGCTCAACACAGAATTAATGTTATATCGAAATACAGTACCAGTCAAAATGTTGGAAAATTAATTTTTTAAGTCTCTTATGCTCACCAAGCCTGCATTTATTTGATCAAAAAATACAGAAAAAACACTAATGTTGATATTATTGCAATTTAAAATGATGATTTTCTATTTGAACATGCTTTAAATGTAATTTATTTGTGTGTTCAAAGCTGAATTTACAGCACCATTACTCCAGTCTTCAGTGTCATTTGACACTGAAGACTGGAGTAATGGTGCTGTAAATTCAGCTTTGATCACACAAATAAATTGCATATTAAAATAGAAAACCATTATTTTAAATTGTAGTAATATTTTACTTTATTTTCCTCCTGTAATTGAGCAAATAAATGCTTGATTAGCATAAGAGACTTCTTTCAAAAACATAAAAAAACGGCAATGTTTCCAAACTTTTGACCGTTACAATAATTGCTATTTGTTTTATTATAGACATACCAATTATAATTTTATTATTAGTAAGTGTACTTGCTTACTAACAGGTTTCCCAAGCTCTTTGAAATACTTCAAAAGTCTGTTAAAAACAAACATAGTTCTTTTAAAAGCTTGAATTAAACTTGAACCAAATTGTGTTAGTGTTTGGTGCTATTACACAGAACTAGACTTTATGCGCTGCAAAAGCCAGAACGAAGCAGCGCTACTGATCACGCACAGGCAGCCCTCCAAGATAAATGCGAGAAGCACAGAGCTATTTAACTAGATCAGTGCCAGGGAAGGGCAAATTCAATGATGCTTGGCTCAGTATTGAGCTACATAAAAAAAAATTGGCTAATCAAAGTTCCAACAAATAATGCCTAATAAAGTAATGTTAAAGAGGTAACCGGGAAAAAACCAATACATCTCTATTGTTCCATTAGCACCATCTACTGTCAGAGATTGAAACTGCGTTTTCATTCAGCGTCTCCTGCTTTTGTTCAGACCAATGCGAAGATCAACCCATATTTGCACACAGCTTGTAAATGTTAACCTGTGGATTGATAAGGAGCTAATGTGCTTTCTTTTTTTCTATAATAAGGTATCTAGAATGTTGTATATAATCATATACAGCCTAATAAATAAATCATATATAATAAATCATGTTTAATATGTATAATCATTTATAATGTTGACTCAGCCATTTTCTTTAAAGGCAGAAATTTGGATTTTATAAATTTAGCAACTTCTATTATTTGAGCTGTTGTTGAAATCAGTCATTTTATGGTTTAGGTTGTTACTAACACTAATCTTTAAAAAAAAAGTCTTAAAAGCCTTAAAATTGATTTTTAAAAACCCTGCAGATACCCTGAACAGGTGGTTAACAAATCATTTTGAATATTTTTAATGCCTAACAATTATTATTATTAATTTAATTGCAAAGTTCTGTATGTCATATTGTCCCGATGTTGTAATGTTTTAATCAAGTAATGGTCCAGATTGGCAGTAAGAAACCCATTTTTACTGTTGTGCTTGAGTCTTTGACAGTCCTTGAATCATGAGGGAACTTTTCTTAGTGGACATTTACATTCACATTATGGACTTTTAAGTCACAAACCAACCACATAAAATTATAATAGAATCAATAGGTAATTTTTATATGACTGGTCACGTAGTGTTTTTTTGTACACGAGCTAAACACAAAAGTAAAGCGTTATATTGATATTTGATGTTGTTCTAGCAGAATCCACCAGCAAGCAAATATACATAAAAAAGTAAAGGACAGAATGACTTTTATTTTTGTAACACTTCTGAACTTCCTCCGCAGTAATCAAAACAAGGACGTCACATTGACTTTCACATTATTTGCATATTTATTTGTTTTCGTTGTTGCATTTACTGGCTAGACTGTAAAAAACATCACAAACTCCTCTCCTGCAGATCCTTTAAATTTGACCCAGCAACTACGAGCGCCACATATAACCACTCGCTGAGGCGTCATTGTGTCATTGCCGATCCATTTTTACCCTTGTAAACCATAACCGTATGTGAAAAGGCATTTACAGCTTGCCGCTTTGAGTGGGAACTGCATTTGTTCCTTTTTTTAAAGCAGTTTTATGAGGTCAGGCAGGAGATCTGTGGGAGCAACAGCAACAAACTGGAGTTGAGTTTTCGTTATATTATGTGCATACTTTAACCATTATTGCTTTCCTGACGAGTGATGGTTGAGTGGTTAAATCCAGTGTGGCGTAAACATTGAGTCGCGTGGTGGCGAGTTATCGAGAATGGCATTCGCAGCTGTAGTTTAACCTTTTTCAGAACAGCGATCTAGTGTAAAGGGTAACGTTATGACTTAGTCTATTGAGTGGGGGTGCTAATTTGAACAGGGAGGATCCTTTTTGATTTTGTTTTTTAGAAAACATTCTCGTAAAAGACTACACTACTAACAGTGTCCATTTTTGGCACATTTTTTGTTTTTGGAAGTCATTTCCACCACATCTCGAATGGTGTTTAATATCATTCAGAGATGGAAATGACTTAAACATTTATAAAACAAAATGGCTGATTCCTTTGTCTTGCTAGGGCTAATTTCACAGCTAAAATTACATATTTATTTGAAATATAATTTAATAATATTTCAACTTTTTTTATTGCGGGAAATTGTTCAGTGTTGTGGAAAATTATGGTACAATGGAGGGACCGTTGTAATGATTTTAAAATGAATCATTTTCACAAATTAAATATGAAAATGTTTAGGTTTATCTCATTCTTTCACTCTGTTTTTGAATTATAATAAAAGTCATTTAAAAGACGTTTGAAAAGCAACAAAAATAAATGTTTTCTAAGCAGCTTTTAAATGCGCAGCTGCACCTGTCGTGGTTACGACTGTTCCTGAGGGTTTTCTGTGTGCAGTTGTCCTGCTGATGTGGAACATTTTGTCCAGGGCTTGCAGTTTTAGTGTCAGTCTTTCTCTAAACAGCATCTGCTTTCCTACAAGTCAAGAATACTCTGGGATTGTGAATGTCACACGTCTGCAGGAGGATAATGAGGGTGGCAGCAAGAATCTGATAGATAATGAACAGCAAATGCACAAAATATCTAAGTCACCAAGATGTGTGTATGAATGAGTGTGTGTTTGGTTATTTATTTATTTCCTATCTGTGTCTCTGTCACTCAATATCTTGGTCTTATCTATCACTCTATCATCCTACCCATCTGCATATTGTCTATATTGCTCCATCTGTCCATTGCTCTATCTGTCTATTACTCTCTCTATTGCTCTATTACTTTATCTGTCTATCTGTCTTTCTGTCTTGTCTATTGTCGCTCTATCTTTCTGTCTATGTGCATTACTCTATCATTTTATCTGCTATATATCTATCATTCTATCTATCATCTGCCTTTCTGTCTATGCTATTGTACTTTCTATCAGTTGTAGGAAACTCAAAGCAAAAACCAGGAGACTGTCATCAGCTGGATTTCTTTTATTGAGAATGTGCTGTTGGTTGCTGTGGTCATCAAGTCCGACTAAGGGAGCTGCACATTGTATGTTATATGCATTCACTGGGCAGTCCTTAAAGGTGTTGACCTTACACAGCCTTAGAAGTGACCACTGAATCAAAAGCGTCTAAAGATAATCAAAGGCTTTGCACATAGACATGCAACAGGGGCCTCATTGTCCCCCATAAAATGTTAATGGTCGGAAATGTTAATAATCTGCACACGGGGCTCTGGCCTTTGATAATCTGTTGAGGAAACTGATCCACCAGCAGTTTTGAGTGACTGGCTAATGGCATTCCTCACACTTGCTCTATCATTGGCTAGAGAGAGAAGGAAAGTTTATGGCAGCTCTCTGGGACTCCCAAATCGTCAAGTGCCTTTAACGTCCCTGCTTCATGTCGTATTCCTCCAGCCCTCATCCCAGCTTTACAACCAGTCCCTTTGAGCACCCCTTTTTTTAGACTTTTGAAGGTCTGGCAGAAGCTCAGTGAGAAGGCGCGAGTGGGCTAACTTTCATTACCGCTGTTGATCCCAGATTCACTGGAGGCCGATTCATAACAACACGGCTGCACAGAAAGACAGGACCTCAGTCGGGATTCGCCCTTCAGCTCTTAAGACTACCGGCTATTCAGTTGCCTTTTGTCATTAGTTTCGTTCAGAAAAACCTCCTGCAACTTTTTTGGGAGTGACTCATTGGATTTTCCTGTGGGTAGAAAGTTGTTTCTACCATGAAGCAAACTTGGGACAAGGGTGTTTTTGAGAACGGTCAGTCAAACAATCCAGGGAATGTTGGGAAAGCTTCCGCTGAGCACCTCCAGAGGTAAGGAACGTGCTGCTGTGGGAAAGGTAGTTTGTGTTGCACGGAGATGTATGAAATATCAATTTGTTCGAGTGTTTAGTCCCTGATTTTGGGGATAAATCACACTCGAGTAGCGGTAAGTACAGTAAGAAATCTTCTAAAATGCTTGAAGTCTCACGGTTCCTTAAGACACAGTGATGATGGATGGGTTTGATGAGTGGGACTCTGTTCTTTGCCAAAGTGAAGTTCCACTGCGATTCTGAGCTGTATTATTGTAGCCACCGATCTCCAACATAAACAGTTATCATTCCTTCTGCTTATGCCATCATGCTTTCTGTCCCATCACAAATGTAAACATGCATTTCACCATATACATATTTAAAGCAATATTAATGTAATCAATATTTTTTTTAAATTTTGAGGTTATTACATTGTTTTTATTATGAATACTTTTAATTTGAACTTGCTAATTGATATTCTTACCAATTTTACTACAACTATATTCACTTGGTTCATATTTACCAGCTCAGTTGGCCTGGTAAACCGTTTGTTTAAAAACAGGACTTAAGTATTGAAAGAAAAGCAAACAATAAAAGTTGTTAACTTTATTAACACTCCTTAATGATAATTATAGCTTAAATAATAGTATTTATTTATTATAAAGCTGACCGTTTGAGTCTGTGTTGAGAATAACTACACAAATGTTTTACTTAATTGTGCAATTATTTTAGTGGTCGCTAAAATGTACCTTTTAAATCTCCTGATTTTTTTTTTTAAATAGTCATTATATACATCTTAATGAATGACTATTTAAAAATATATATATTATCGGATAATATTTATACACTTAAACCTTGTTAATGATTTTGCATGTTTTGCCTGACAAATGATCCAAAGGTAAATTGCATGTCTATTGCAACATAGTCACTTTTGTGTTTTAGTGTTTTAAATGTTACAACTTATTGTATATGGAGGCTATGACGGTAGATAACTATTCCCTTTGGTGACTCAATTATGAAGAAGAAAAATGGAAATTGGATGAAATGAGGAACTTGGTTCTCCACAGCACATGTATTTAATGTTTTCAGCAGATGTTACTGGTGACAGTGCTATTTGTTTGTTGCTGATATATGGCGCACAGCTTGATCAGTGCTGATGTGCACACAAGTGATGACCACTTTCCTGCAACATGCCTCTCAATGAGAGCACTTAACAATACTCAAAATATAATGCTAAAAACACATCTATTTTATACTGTGCAGTTTGTTTATATTTTTGATAAGCAGTCTTGCAAAGTTTAGATGGTTAATCGCTTACATAAAATTCTATTTTGCTTAATGTCTTGCACATTGACAAGTCATTTGAGGCACTTGCATAACATCTGAAGCACTGTGTAGCTTGCTCTTGAACAGGCAAACAAAATTAGCCCTTTAAACGGGACGAACATGGCCGTGGTCTTCTGCCTCGAGTGCAAACCCCCTGTGGTGTCACCAGTGGCTGACGTATAGAATCAGGCGAGTCTTCCGTGTGAGTTACTGACAGAAATGTGGATGCCAATTTTGTTGCAGCGTCATAAAGGTGTCCGTTTATGGACATGGAGTCCACAGTTTATGGACATGGAGTCCACAGTTTCTATTTTAAAACATTCTCTTTTTGGACTTTGTATGAAAATATTAACTATTAACAACTGATTATGTTTTTTTGCGTAGTAAAATAAAACCTGTAGCTGCAGTTTGCCAAAAAATTCCGTTAAATACGAAGTTCAGCGTTTCGTTATTCAATCGTACTTATAAATCAAAATATTTCTTTCACATATTTTTATGGTTTAATCGAACTTGTATGGTCATTAAAAGCAAATATCAACTTATAGTAAATACATGACATATTTGCAGTGGTTTGTTGTTTTGAAGAGAAATTATATAAAAAAATTGCTTGATTGAATTTTTTAAAGTAACTTTACCTAAACATTAAAAAATATTTGATATTAGGAAATGTTTTTGTGCAGTTTAGTCAAGGCTTTAAGTCTGTGAGCACTTTTAATCAAAAACACTTTTAAACGTGAAGCTAAAGTTTTTACGGTGTCATTTTTAATGTTTCTATTATAACTTTGTGACATTTGTTTGAGAAATCGATCATACTAGCACTAATTGTTTAACAGTCACTTGCATGTTGGCTCCTGCATTTAACGGTGCAGTGCATGAAATCCTCAGCTGCCTGCGTGAAGCTTTTCACAGCGAGAGGTCGTGGGCTCTGACTGTGCGGTGAAAGATGAGGCATTTTTGATGGATTGTTTTTAAATAGCACAGTGTACCGCAGCATTATAACTGGTATTGTCAGGATGTGTCGGGGCTGTTGTGTTGGTCTTTTTTTCCCCTCTCTTCTGCCATGATGTATATCGCTCCCTCTCTTTTCCCATATATCCCTCCTCAGCTGCTCTCTCTATATCACTCTGCCAGCCTGACCCAGAGGGGGAAGTTTCCTTGTTCCCCTTGAACGTGAGGGCTGATGGGAGTCCCAGACGCCATTCTAGGCTACATCGCTTCTGTTTTTGTTTTTTTCCGGATACTTTGGTTTAAACTGCTGTGAGAATATGACCCTGGAAAGGTACATTGTGTTTTTAGTTTTTATTGTAACATTTAACTGTTTTTCCACAGCTGTCGTGGTCTTTGGTGTTGTTTGACCTTTGAACGGATGGATCTAGATGTTTCAAGCACCATATAGAGCAGTAAAAGGTTTTTATACTTGTTTCTTAGTGAAGGCCTGAGCGCTGTGTTGACCTTGGTTCTTCATAGCATACGTGTTTGCTGGTATTACCAGGGATGCTTAAATCACAGCTGGGAAATATGTTGTGAATGCCTTTGTCCCTTCAGCTCTTAAGACTACTGGCTATTCGGTTGCCTTTTGTCATTAGTTTCATGTCTATGCGGTCATGAATCAGTATGGTAACACAATGCTCTGTGGAAACACGTGTTTTTTGGGCTGTTTGATGTGAAGATGTGGCAACATAGGCCTGAGAAATACCTTTGTTCTTGGTTCGGGAACAACATTTAGTCCTAACTAAAAATCTAAAATTGTGTACTGACCCCTACTTTTGTTCAATTAAAAATGGGATGTGGGATATCCAACTGGCCTATCCAATTGAAAGCTTGCTAAGCGAACACTAGCTTTGTTTCTTTATGTGCACTTAAGTGTCGAGAATGACTTCCAACCATAAATTCGCTCTTCATAAAGTCTTGCCTGATATTTGTATGATTGGGTATAGAGAAAAAAAACAGCAAAGCGACCGTTAGCTTAGCAAGTTTTCAAATGTCAATAAAGTAGTTGATTATCAACCAAATAAGGGAGGATTTACACACCTGTCACTGCAAATGATTGGGGGAAAAAGGTTTTAGCATGAAATTACCAAAAAACAGAGCAGCTTATGTTCCACTTGTAAAGTCAAGTTATCTGTTATCCCTGTGAATGTATTTATTTTTTTCCCCATTGCAATTGCTGCAGCCAAATGGTTCTGACGCCGTTTTGCTAAATTGTAAGGTTCAGACAGTGTGTCTGAATGTGCCTTGTTTCCTCCTGTGGCTTGGATCACATGACGGTTTATTCAGGAAGGTGTGATCTCTCAAATATCAACACTCGCCCTTTCAGCAACCATAGCATGGGTGCTGTCAGCTGCTTTGATCGATGGACACTGGTAAAAACCGAACGGCCATTAATTATCAAAACCAGTTTAGTTGGTGAGGTCGGTTAAATTTGGGAAGTGCCCGTGTTTGGAATGACATAGGACACAAGTTGCTGTTTCCTTAAAGTTCACACACAAACGTGACTAATACAGTGTGACAAAATATTTGTCTACAAGGCGCCATGTTAGCTTGGTGAAAAAGTGCGAGGGTTGGCCCTCAGCTGGTGTCAACCACTATCAGCCTATTTGTGGTGACACTTATTTGTTTCCATCTTTGTAGAATTGTGGTTTTCCTGCTGTGGTGTTCAGGCCTCTCAGCATGTGTTCATTGCTTTGTTGACATGTGGAAGCAAATGTCAATTCTTTAAGTTTTATGGCACCAGTAACTTCTGCTATTACACTGAAAGGGAATTTCTGAGCTTTGAGGTGTTTTGGAAACAAAAATGTGAATTTCTGAGGTTTAAAGTACATATATTTTTGATAAATTTGTCTAAAATAAGAACGTTATTCATACATTTTTGGTCAATATCTTGTATTGACAATGTAAGAGTCAAGCACTCTGTAAAGTCTACCACAACACACAGGTCATTTGTGTACTTTCCATGTTTTCTCATGTACTTTTGTGGTTGTTTTTCAAATACTGTGTATTCAGTCATACTACTCTTTTGGAGTACTGTTTTACGCATATACTATAAAGTAGAGAAGTATTCGATGTAATTATTATTATTATTACCTATCCATTTTTTTATTCAATAAATTATACTTTTTGACATTAACTGATAAGTCAGATGCATGACCTTGAGGTCTAATGATGTCAAAAGCCCGGTTTCCCCCAAAATTACCCGGAACAATTTGTTCCAGGAACTTTTTTAAGTCTAAAGTAACGTGAAGACCGCGTGTACCGCGTTTTCTTCACGCTACTTTAGACCGCGATTGAAACGCAGACAGCAACAGGTCTGAGGGAAAACGAGTCCGGTGACGTAGGACTGCGTGCGACTTTCCAGAGCCCACTGGATTTTGTCTGCAAACTGCACACACCGCAACAGGTTAAAATAAAATGCTGCGTGAGCTCAACCAATCAGCATGTTCAGCGCCCAAGGCCCACCCCGAAAGTTCCTGAACTTTGAAAAAGTACTACCTCGCAAGCAGGGCAGTTTTAAGGGGGAAATATTTACCTAGAACTTCATTTAGACCCGGGTTCCTGCAGTCGAAACACACCGAGTACCACCCCAAAGTCCCTAGTTCCTGGGGAAAGTTGCCGCGGTGAAAACGCATCTAAAGTGTATCAGATTTATGTGTACCATTTACAGCTTAATCAAATAAATTGTGCCATCTCGTCTAAGTGGTAAAACTGCACGAGTTCATATTTGATGTTATTAGAAATGGGAAGTCAGCCCTCTGACCACCGCTTCACACCATTCCCCATGCGGTTTCCCTTTTCTGAAAGTGCTCGATATGACCTCACCGACGGCTCTATATGTGTTTGATTGAATTATATGTAATGAGCACTGCTGTAGCTGCTCTGTAACGGCAGTCCTGCTGTGTGCCGAACATATGCAGAGAACATTTCAGCCAAGTGTAAAGGTCCCTGGGTAAACATGGTCTAAAATTAAAGAAGGTGTTTATCCGAGTTTAATTGGACGTCTGTCCCTGAGCAGAATCAAGGCACGAGGCAGATCTGCTTATAAACTAGATTTAAACTTACAATAACACCAAAATGTTGTGCTTTTGTAAATTTAAAGAAAAACAGGATGCGCTTTCTGTCGTTCCTGCCTCCCTGAACTGCAGCGCGTCACATTAATGAACCGAAACTGCGTATACTTGCCTCACAGATGTGAGAAATATATCTATAGAAAGCTTGAAATGTCTACTTTTAAATGAACCAATTCAGATCGAAAAGAAACACCCTTTGATTATGTAATCCGCATGAAAGGTGCATTTATCTCTATAAGCGAGTTCAGTAGTCGAGTCGGCATCAACTTCCATCTTTGCAGCTGAAACAGTTTATTAATAAACTAGCGTTTTCTGAATCAATTAAAATGTCTCCTAGCTATTTTGCCGACACATTCGTAATCATTTCATTTGGCAGTGCTTTGCGGCAACTTTTATTAGTGTGCTTGAGCACAGTATAGGCCAGGGGTGGCGAACTCCGGTCCTGGAGAGCCTCAGTGCTGCAGAGTTCAACTCCAACCCTGATAAAACTCACCTGCCTGTAGCCTCATAGTAACCCTTCAGACGTTGATTAGCTTGTTCAGGTGTTTGATTAGGGTTGAAGCAAAATTATGCAGGACTGTGGCTCTCCAGGACCGACGATCGCCACCCCTGGTATAGGCATATATTCTGCCCCTCAGTATACATTCAATTAAATTAATATAAACATGTGATTAGTTGACAAATGGCTTAAATGAATGACTACTAGTCGACTAGAAAAATCTTTAGGTGGGGGCAGCCCTACTGTGTACTAATAAATCATGCACAAGAAGACATGAAGCATGTATAAATACGGTAAAGACTCAGTTTTGTGTTCATGTCGACTCCATTGGCGTTCTGTGTGGTGCACCCCCCCTTTTCATGTAACTAATATATCACAGACCCTGACAACAGACCTGTCATGCCTTAATGCCAGGAATGTGTACGGTTTCTCTCCAAAGGCTTTGAAATCTCTTGCTTAAAGCTCAGGGTTGCACAGATGCTGCTGCTCAGTGTAGTGTGAGTAGTTTGTAGCACGTGTGTTCACCATAAAGGCATTTTGCTTTCATCTACGGTCATCTCGCGTTTAACCCTCTGGCATGTTTGTTTTACAACCTGTAGCTCAGTTGGTCATTCTGTGCCATTGTACCATCCTTTATGATGTCTTTAGTCATTTTATAGTATAGCACCAAGGAACCGATATAATGCCTTTTATAAGAGTTTCTGTATTGTAAAGCCAAAATATTAAAAGTTCAATGAGGACCAGAACATTGATGTATAATATTTAATTTCAAATATTTTCTTAAACCCCAGTTTAATATTCAGACAACCAATCAAGCCGTTTTTGAGGATTCCAACCAGCCCAGCATAGCAACACTACAGCCAATAGGATGAGTTTGGGGCGGAGCTATCTGTTTTCCTAACCAATGGCAGGCAGGGTCTTTGAGAGAACCTGTTTAAAAACAATTGCAATTCCGTTACATTACTTCAAAAATGTAATTATACTGCATATCAAGTTATACATTTAAAATGTTATAATTAAAACTATTAATATTGAAACTCAAAATCTCAAGCTTATCTGTTGTGATAAGCGACTAAGCTCAACTAAATATGATTGTGACAATTTTAATTACAATGATTAATCGGATCTCTGGTTATTCTCTTATACTTGACACCATCACACATCGAAAATAACTAAGCCATTTTCATCAAATAATGTTAAATTCCACACCTTGTGTGTTCGCAGTAGGTAGCGGTATGGATTTCTCAATGAAATCTTTATAGGGTGTAGTGTAGGCTTGTAAGTGTTCAGGGTGCTAAGTGCTCTGTTAAATATTCCCTGCATTGCTTTCCGTTTTATGGTGCTTTGACACATTCTTTCTTTTTAGGTCGTCAGTGTACCATAAAATGGTACTTTAGGTCCAGCTAAAACACATGTGGCCTGTTCAAAGAAAGTTCAGGGGTCACACATGTGCTTTTTTCAGCAAACAAACCCAAGGGAAGAAGAGAAATCTGTCATGTTTTTAGGGAATACGCCTTTTTTAATGAGCATCAATGAGATGATGCGTTTTAGGCCCAGATTAGTGTACTTATAGCGTCTACCAGATGGGACAAACTGGCCGGCTAAAGTGTGCTGAATGTTCCTATGGACAGCATTAAAAGCTAGTGAAACCAAAGTGGCCAGTGTGTGTCTCCTGCCAGCAGACGGTCCGCTTGGCCCTCAGAACCAAAGCACATGATTAACATACAGTACAAATAAAACGGACATCTATGAAATGTTTCTAACCTGGTGAGAGAAAATTGTGGGTGCTTATAATAGAGTAGAACAACACATGGTTTGATTTATGAATTTGATTTACAAGGCACAAACGGAATCTTCAGATGGTCTTGTTGCTTTTCCAGTGTTGATTTTGGGAGAAAATATGTGGAATTTTGTGGACTGGACTGGTAAACTTGATGTAATTTGTTGCATCAAGCTGCATTATAATAGTAGTCAAAAATAAAGAAAAAATGTCATATTTACTTACTAAATGGTCCTCGTCTTAATACATTATAATTTTGATGGTTATAGAAATCCTGGAATTGTATCATTTGATTTTATAGGTCAGGAAATGTTGTGAAAATTGCTGTTTGTAATCATTTGTGTTGTATTAAGATACAGGTCATCATGCTATATTGGATGAGTAGCCTTCTTTCTCCATTTTGTGGCAGTATAAGGTTCAATCACATCTGAAACAGAGATGGG
Source organism: Gobiocypris rarus (assembly GCA_023029165.1). NCBI lineage: Eukaryota > Metazoa > Chordata > Actinopteri > Cypriniformes > Gobionidae > Gobiocypris > Gobiocypris rarus. The sequence continues at coordinate 25,719,012 of CM040929.1, read as the reverse complement.
CCTGCCAGCAGGTTGCACTCTGAGGTCTCGTGGACTGGCCAGGTGCTCGGTGTATAAATTACCAGGCATGGCAACGCTGAATGCGGTGCCCGCATTTCACCAGCAGATGTGCTGAAGGGAAGAGAACCGCAGGGGTCAATATATAATTTTACTAGTCAACATTTGTAATTTTAGATGCTAACTGCTGCCGATGTTAATGGATAGCAATGCCTGATATTACTCATGGACTAACAGCGGTGTTGGTCTCTGATCATGTGACCTGGCTCGGCCTATAGTCTGCACTGTGAGACCGACATTTTGTTGACTTGGTGACAGTTGAAAATAGGTCACCTTTCGATCGCTGCCAAGACCGCGGTAGCCGGTAGCTATTGTTCAACAAGTTAGATAAATGAGGAGGATCAAAATACCTGGAAAAATTTCCCCATAATCCACTGTGTCAGCACCTAGAAGTTTTTTACCCTTATGGATGGTAATTGTTGCACTGTTTCCTGAGGAATTCTTTACAATCATGGGTTAAGATCTCAAAGACATAATCAGAAACCTTAATTGTATTAAAGCCAAATATCTTATTTTGGAGTGAAATGGTTAAATGCTAACACTAGCACAACCATATTGCCGCACATACAGTACTAACAGCCTCTGAGGGCTTCAAGATTAATTTAGAGGGCACGGTGGCAACAGGCAAGGCATGTTTTACAGCCGCTTTACAGACCCTGTGACAGCTTGTCTTTCTTTAAGACTCCATATGATCTTCCTCGTAACACAAACCCATCCAGCCATGCCAAAAAAACTCCTCACCATATTAGCAACAAAATTAATAGATGAAGGGGTGTAGGAACAATCTGAAAAGTAGAGGACCCAACATGCTTGTCAGCTTTGCTCAACAATATTATTTACTTAGACTGTTAATCAGTTTCACTTATTTTTTTGTTTAAGCATTGTTCACCCAGTAATAACTGATTTTTTAAAAGGCACTAGGCATAGCGTTAAGAGTTCTGCATAAGGACTGCAAATACCACAATGATGCAAGTTTGTGCACTTGACTAAGTAGCATTAGCATAGTCCATTTGCAGATTGCTACCACAAGGATGCTAGTTAATGTGCATGGTGAGCTAGCATTAGCATAGTAGCGTTATCGTTTGCGTGTTTTATGCTGCCTTCACATGCTATCGTAATTATCGTAAATACTAATTTCCTAATTTTAAAGTTGGACATGAACACACCCTCTCAAGTCAAAATTTGAATGCGATGAGCTCATAAACACTTCAGAAGTGGGTAGTACGAAATGTCCGATAGCATGTGAAGGTAGCGTTAGACCTCGTTTCACAGAAAAACATTAGTGGCATGCATCTAGAGACAAAACACTGACATATTTTAAGTGCAAGTTGTTTTCAGTTAAAACAGCTCAGTAAGACATTTTAGTCTGAGACTAGGCTTAAGACTATAGTCTGTGAAACCTGGGGGTTTGTCTTCTGTGCAAATTGCTAACAAGGTTCTACATAAGGACTGCAAATACCACAAGAACGCAAGTTTATGTGCTTGACGAATCAGACAACTATTGTAGTTTTATGTAGAAACTTGTTAGAAGCTATCATAAAAACCCATTGGAAATTCTATGGGGAACGCATGAAAAATTTTGTTTTCCAGATTGGCCTACAAATTGTCTCTACACCAATTGATACAATTTTTATTTATATAATTTGTAACTTTTTTTTTAGGAGACATGTTTAAACAATGAAAGCCCGAATTAACATTGTTTCCTACAGGTTTCTACTGTAGTATTTCCAGACCGCTCCTTTCCATGCCACATCTTTGTGACTCAAACTCAGTGGGCACCTGCCAAACATTGTTTGTTTCGTTCAGCACGGTGGGGAAGCCAACCCTGTGCTTCTGGTGTCATTAGCTGAGCTTGATAAGATGACAAAATAAGCTAAAGTTTCCCTCTGGAGGCTGTCTGAGCGGATGACACAGCTGCAGGTTGGCGTTGATTGTCTGTGGGGTGGGACGGGTAAAGGTGCAGACTATTCGTGTTCATTCACAATGTAAATATCAGGCAGATGTATGAAGAGTGAGTCATGTAGACATTTTAAGGGTCGAGGTGACTCATGTCCACCCACAGTCCATCTTGCATAACAGCCAAAACATCACACACACGAACAAGAACTCAGGTAGACCTGCCGTTTCTTTCAAACTCCACAGCAATGATGCAACAAGCAAGTTACTGAAGTTACTTATTGTATTTTTAAACTTCTATATCTTGTGTTAAGTTTTATAATTATGACTTTGTCAAGTGGTAACCATCAGACATCAAATTAAGTTTTTCATTTCATATTTTTATTTCAGAATCATGAATATCATGAGATTTTCTTGGGGGTATCCACCATTTTAAGGTATCAGGGGTGGCCATTGGTAACTTGAATGTGCGAGGCTTCCGGTGTCATTCACTTCCAGTTATTTTACCTGTTTTACCTGTACAAAAACATCTATTATAGATAACAATCTGTTACGCTGCTTTATGTTCCAAACCTCTATTTGTTATCATATAAAACTGTTGATGTTTGCTTCCCTAGACCCATTGTTGTTTACTAATCACCACGACACCCTACATCAAATGGATTGTGCCAAAATCGTGTTATATTGTGTAATCTGAGCCCGGCATAATAGTGAAGCTGTGAGTTTAATTACAAAAATGGCAAAGTTAAAACATTGTTGCTGAGAAATTTAAGTAGCAAAGCTGTTTACACTTCGCATTGCGCCACAACAGCTAGAAGCTGTTTACACCAGACACGACCACTGATGCGTTGCGCTGCAACAACTAGTTGTTGTCTGCACTGGATGTGACAAAGTGACCATTGCAAATCCATTTGTTCTTCTAACGAGAAGTATGCTAGTGCTTGGAGTACGTTATAAATAGAACGAGACTTCAGTTTGCTGTTGGGATTTGTTGCGTCACGCCACATCCAGTGTAGACAACATCACTGATTATAATATGATTATAATCATGTTCTTTTGTCGCATCGAGTCGCTCGCGTCCAGTGAAGACACGGTGCAAGTCATTGGATCCTATTCACAAACTTTTGAACGCACAAACCACCCATTCATCAATTCATACTTAAAGGGCACCTATTATGCAAAATTCACTTGTATAAGGTGTTTGAACATAAATGTGTGTTGGCAGTGTGTACACAACCACCCTATAATGGTAAAAATCCACCCACTCATTTTTTTTAATCCCCATAAATCATAAGCACTGTCTCGGCACAAGCTGTTTGCAGATTCCTGCAGTGTGATGTGGCACTGCAGAGGCCCCGCCCACACGTGTTGATGGACACTGACATACTAGCACAGACCCCTCCCTCAGAGAGCTGAGCTGTTCACAGTCCTCCATGTTTATCTCCTCCAGAGCATTAACAGCAGCATTCAAGTAAGAAATGTGTTCTTATTAAAGCTACTAAAGTTCAGTCTGTCAAGAGCAGTGAGTGAATTTCTGTTTATCTTCTGTTGTTTGATAGAGAACTGGTCTAGTTTAATAGACTACTCAAGGATGTGCTGACATCCAGCTCTGTGCACATGCGACAGGAGCATGTGTGTGTGTTCAAGTTGAGAGCGATAAGGCTTTAAAACGCATGCAGATGATAATATTTCATGATGACGAAGAACTGCAATGTCACATGAACGTGTCTGCTATAGAGATGATCATTAAAACAAACAGATATCATGTTTCAGTTTTCATTTGCGTGTTGACTGCTGTGAATGAGCTGTGAACCAGATGTGTAGGCTCCGCCCTCTCGGGTGGGGAGCAGCAGCTCATTTGCATTAAAGGAGCCACGCACAGCACAGCTCATTTTTCATCAACCCCAAAATTGCCATTTTCAAAATGGTATATTAAATGATCTGTTAGGCATTTTGATCTGAAACTTCACAGGCACACTCTGGGGACACCTGAGACTTTCATCACGTCTTGTAAAAAGGGGCATAATAGGTGCCCTTTAATTTTTTTCTAAATCTGGGATAAAAGTTAAAACCGAAATGTGTTTTCAATGTGTTTTAACTGGTCTTCATTATAGTGTATGAGGTTCTTGATGCGCATGTGCTCATCTGAAAAGAGCCATGGGTGGAGCTAAAGTCTAGCTCCCCCTCTCTGGATGTAAACTGGACTAGGTCATGCTCAACCCATGATGCCCAGAGAGGGGAGCTGCATGTCATTTTGGCTCTGCAGTGAGCACCACTTTGATTAGTGATGAGTGGCTGCTCAGATTAGTTGTGCAAAAGCCCTTATTTGGAGATGGTTTGACTGTATTACGCTAATTAGTAACTACACGCTACCTCATTTGTTCGCTATTATTCATATTTATCATCATGGCGTTACATGCTTATGCACCTGCTGTGAATCATTTTACATGAAAACCACACTTAAGAACAGTTGTACACAATTTAGTCAAATTAACAAGGCTAACCTGATGTTGTTGATTACCTTTATAACTTCTGTACTCCTTTGTTTCTTTAAACACTGGCCCAGTGTGATCTATGGAAACAAACAGCCCGTCACTGCTCTATTCTCAGCTGCTGCTATCAGTACAGCTCAGCCCATGGTTATCTCATAAGAGCTTTTACAGAGACATGGTCAGACAGTTGGAGGACGTGTGTCTAAAATAGGGTGTCCAATTTCATTATCCTTTGTTGCCTGCCTGTGTCGTCCTCTGATAAATGGGAAGAATCTGTATCTTCCCAATTTTGTGGATGACGGGAATGATGTGTGTGAAAGTGTTGTGATCTTCAAAAGCGTATTAATAACATCTCATAACCCGGGTGGCCATAGCACAGTGAGGTCTGGAAAGTGTACAGCTGTCATCAGCTGTAACCTCTCATCAGATGATCTTGCCTAATCAATGGGCCCAGTGGGGAAGAAGTGATGTCGAGGCCTCTCTTAATGGCCAGTAGTAATTGAATGACCGCAAATGGGCCCCAGATGCAAAGTTAGTGTCATCCTGACTGTGATGCCAAATTCAATTTATTAGTTGTGCACAAGGAATCAAGATTTGATTAGCATGGGCAAGTTTGCCCCTGCTGGTAGATACTGTAACACCACCATATGGCTGTAAAAATATCCTTCTCCATTGATGCCAATTCAAAAGTAGATACATGCTACAAATAGAGGTTCCAAAACGGGGTTTCAACAGCAGTGCCATTACAAACACACTTTTGGTTTCCCCAAGAACCCTTTTCCACTATAAAGAATCTTTTGTGGAATGGAAAGTTTCCGTGGATTCTTAATGGTTCTATCGATCGACCAAAAAAAGAACCATTATTTTTAACAGTATAGTTAACAATTAACTGTAGGTATGTGTGATGTGCGAACAGGACATCCTCAATTTGTAATTTTTTTTATTTTGAATATTTTAATATTTTATTTCATTTTTTGAATGTGCTATACATGTACAAATACATGTATTTTTCTTTTTACGTTTCTTTTTTCCAATTTTCAATTTAGATTTACAAAGTGTGCGTGTGCGTGCCCTTGTTTATATTACATTGTGGGGACATATCCCCATAAGGATAGTAAAACCTGAGATCACCTACATTGTGGGGACCAGCCAGAGGTCCTCACTTTTCAAAAGGCTTATAAATCACACAGGATGAGTTTTTTTGAGAAAGTAAAAATGCAGAATGTTTCCTATGATGGGTAGACTTAGGGGCAGGGGCAGTGTTGGGCGATAGAATGGACAGTTTGTACGGTATAAAAACCATTACGTCTATGGAGAGTCTCCACAGATAGTGAACCAGACTGTATGTGTGGGGTGTGGGATGATTCCGATATGGCTGTTACTTGACTGAAGCAGGCAGCCTGCCAAACAGTGATATTTTCAGGCTTTACTGCTGCACTAACTTTATTTTAATGGGGCTTATTTAAAGAAGTGCAAAGTGCAAGCTCATTGTGCATGTATGTGTGAACTTCAACAGCAACATGCCTTAAAGGATTAGTTCACTCAAAAATGAGATGTATCCCATAATTTACTCACCTGGCTTTAAGCAATCCTATGTGTATATGACTTTCTTCAGAGTTGTATTAAAAAATATCCTGACTCTTCCAAGCTTTGAAGCTCCAAAAAGCGCAGCCATCCATCATAAAAGTAATACATTCGGCTTCATTGCCTTCTGAAGTGATTGTATTTTTAAAAAATCCATATTTGGAACTTTCTAAACTATAATGACTGGCTTGTGTTCATGAGAGTCGAAATCCAGCGGAAAATTAAACTCTGACTCAACGTTTGGAATCCTCCTACATTTTTCTTCGTCATACATTGACGCAGGCTCATACATCCAAGGCCAGTTCGCACAAAAAAATTATGACTATAGCAAAAGCTACAATGATAGCAATATTAGCATCCACACCAATACACAATATCATTCTGTTTATTATAAGCGAGCTGCAGTTTTGTCGTTTGCCACTTTAAATGCTCATGCTTAAAGCAGGATGGATTCTGATTGTCTGATTGTGATTGTGATTGTTTTTATCATTTATCAGCTTGAAAAACAATCGTTGTGAAAGTGATTCCAATGATCTCATTCCTCTGCGTTATCATTATCGTTGTGGTGTGTACTCTGCTATTCTTTTAAATTAAGAACGATTTTTATTAAGGGCCAATCTCCAAATAGTGCGATGGCACCTATTCTATCTGTTAGTTTTCTTCCTCTTCCTCTTCCTCCTCTACCACCTCCTCCACCATGGGAGTCTATGGCAGCCAATAGAACCGTATGGTAAAAATTGTGAAATTTGGCACACTGATAGAGGTCGGTCCTAACATTTACAACAGCAAATTTGGAGTCTCTAACTTGATACATCTAGTGCCACCAACTATCCAAAGTTTCACATGAATTGATGCTAATAACTTTTGAACTAAACGAGTTCGGAAAACATTTTTTTCCTCGGATTCGCTTGGTCCTTATATCCCTAAAATTAGAATTTTCCCGGCAAATTTTTCCCACCAAAACAAAATACTTTTTCGTACTTCTCCTAGACGGTTTGTCCGATTTTCATGAAAATTGAACATCATCTTGAGAACATGTTGGCAAAAAGTTATCAAAAGCTTTTTGATATACCCAACTGTTCTTGAATAATGCATGAACAAATTTGATGAAGAGTGTGCCAAATTGGACGCAAGGCTATATCTCCGCAACGCTTTAGCGTTTTCAGACCAAATTTGTTACATGTCATCCCAAGCATGACCTGAGGCTACATGCAGTGCTTTGGCACAGCACCACCTACTGGTCAGAAGATATAAAAAATTGACTTTTTTGCTTCTTGTTGCTGTTTTTCTGAAGCTCCTAGCCATGCTTGCATGTCACATTGTTCCTTTTTGTGGTTGGCCCTGATCATTTCTGCTTGCAGCTATGTTATCTTCCTGTGAACAGGCCTTTAAAGGGATTAAAATAAAGGGATACAATTTTTAATTTTACTCGCCCTCATGTCATTCCATGAGAGTTACTGATCGACGTTGAAAGAAATGTCGTTTTTTTTTTTTTTTGGGTCCATATAATGAAAGCCAATGGAGTCCAAAACAAAAAATTTTTTGGGCAAAAAAACTAAGAAATGTTTCTAAAATATAATATTTTGTGTTTGTCAGAAGAAATGAGCTCTTGAAGTATATTCTTGATAATATGAAGTCTTTCTACACTGGAACAAACTCTGTCCCGGCTGGTTACAGCTGTGGTGTCTTGTCTTTTTGCCAGCACTGCATGCGTGTAATGGCTCGACAGCGGAAAAGTCACAGTAGTTTCATCCTCCACTTCCTCATGTGTCTTCTCTGATAGTTTGCGTGTCTTTAAATCCAATAGGGATAAAACACCAATGTGGCCCATTCTTTCTTATGATTTTCACACAGATCATCCAACTTCCTTGAGTATGTGGCAGCTGTTCACAGCTTTACTGGACTCTTCTGTATTTGCAGTCATTAATGTAATGGCTATTTGATAAACTAGTTTCCGCTCTGTGGAGCGCACATGTGGCCACATGCCTCATTATTTTTCTTCATAATTGCATCTTGCTGAGAGAAATTATAGAATATATATTCTGTAATGTGAGATTTGGCTATGACTTAAACGGATAGAAACTGGCTTTATTTCAAACTCTAAGCATTAAAGATGGATACATTAGTCTTCACTGATGTGTCGACAATTTAAAGTTACATTCCACCATCCTAGTAGTCAACAAACTGCTTCTGTAAGGACAAAGCATACATAATCTTGCTGCCATTTACATGTACACTTCCTTTCAAAAGTTTAGGATCTGCACAAATATTTTTAAAGAAAGTTTTTTTTTTTTTTTTTCAGTAAGGATGCATTAAATTAATCATGGATAGTATTTCACAGCATGCTGCTATTGCTACTTGACTGAAATCATTGGAAATAATTATCACTCAAACTAGAAAAAGCTAAATGCTACAAACCAGTAACTATAAACCCATAAACTAAAATATTTTGATATCACAGTTTGAGACTCTGCTGTCAGCTAATGGAATGCTGTCTTTCTATAAGCATAGACCGCCTTGAACCCGAAGCCCTTTATTACTTGGGTCAGGTGAATTCAAGTTCTCCTTGGAAGTTCCTATATGGATTTGGAAGTCATAAAAACCATGTTAGGTGTGTTAACATCTTTTGGGTTGGAACAAGACATAAAGTTGATCATACGATTTCAATTTTTATGTTTGATCAGACAACATTTGTGATGAAGTGTCAGCAAATCATTTGGTGCGTTTGATGGAAAGTTTGCATTTACGAGTTGGAAAGTCGTAATTACGACGTCAGTTGCGTTCAAATCACTTTGGACGTAGATCAAATCATAAATACAACCTTTCCGACATGACTTGAACGCACCAATTGAGAGTTGGGTCTGGACTTTGCAGGAAGGTAGATATTCAGGAGCACAAGTCCTCTTTTTTGCATTCAAGCTCAAAAGATATCTGAAGAGGAACTTGCGTCTCAGAAGGCGAGTACATGTGCAAGTAAGAGCATTTGGGCAGGCATAGATTTCCATGTGAAGACAGAGACAGGTGGATGGGGCATAGGACCCTGATTGGCAGGAGAGGACATGTTTCTAGGTAGTACTTTGCAGCCATTGGCTGAGGAAGGCAGTATCGCTGGGGAGTGACAGGGCGTGATTGGCATCCACAGGCTGGTGGTGCTGACAGATGGTAAAATGCTACGCAAGCTCTGGACAGATCTCACTCACAGGGTGGTGGTAGTTGGGGCGGTCAGGGGGGCGTAGTGTGGGGTGCCGGGGGCAAAGAATGCTGGAATGAATGCCTTGAGTATGTTGTCCTGAACTCGGATAAAATCTGCTTGCGGTATGTTTGGAAACATCACCCAAGGCTTGCGAAAGTCATGGTTGTGAAGTCCACTTTATGAATACAGAGATGAAAATGCTTTCTTATGTCAACTTGATTCACTGTGACATTGCAATGAGCTGCATTTCAAAACCGGTTAGCCTGCAAATCGGCCAATTAATCTATTTCGGTTCTGCCTAGTCAACACGAAAATTTACACCCTGCCTCAGGGACCTCCTTTAAAGGAATAGCTCACCTAACAAATAAAATATTATTTATTAATTAAAAAAAGTCTCATGGTACAAACAGCACATATGAGACCCTCATGACTGTGTGTCAAGGTCAGTAAATCTCTTAAGTATCAGATAATTTGACTTTATTATGACAAAGCAAAGTTATTCCATGTTGTAAAATGCCAAGATGAAATCTTTTATTTTTTCCTGAATTCCTGAGTTCAGTTTCAAAAATTACATAAAATTTTAATAATCAAAAAACATGTCTGATTAATTGAAATCATAAACATTTTACAGTTTAACAACACTTTTTTTTTTTCAACATGACATCATGACTTTGCGTAAACATACACAGCATTTTCTAAAGCCAAATGGCGTTATCTGTACGCATTTTGAGCTATCCGCGTGTATGTGTACGATGTGTGATTCCGCGTGTCTACGCCGAAACAAACCATTGTGTGTGTCCACAATGTAAATGGATTTATAAACTTTTTTTTGAAAATGTAAAAATGCTGAATGTTTCTTGTGATGGGTAGGTGCAGGGGAAGGGGCAGTGTAAGGGATAGAATGAAACGCCGTTGATAAACACGCTAACACGATTATGCGTCTTGATAGTCATACATACGCCATTTCATGAGATTAGTCTGGGTTTTTTGACAAAAAAAGTACTGCTCAACAGAGGTTTAAGGCCCTGATATACTTCAAGCAAAATCGAAGAATGAACTGATCCTTCCAACTACCATTTGTTGGTGGTGATGGTGTAATAGGTGGGTGTGGCTCTGAGGCCCTGCCTTCTTTGGCATGGACATTTTTCCTCTTTTCAGTCAAAAGCTTTATGTATCACATAAGTGTTCTTCCTTAAATATTAAGAACAAAATAAAAAATATTAGGAGAAAGCAACATTTTTAAAGCGAACGCAAAGTTTCTCGGGAGAACGCATTTCATGTTTCTCTGGAAGCGCAAACCTTTTTTGAGTGAGCACTACGTTTCTCCATTTTGCAAGTGGACGTAATGTTTCTCTGGGAAACGCAAATATTGATTGAGTGAAGGCAAAGTCTTTTTGAGTGAGTTCAAAGTTTCTCGGTGAAACGCAAACATTTTGCGAGCAAAAGCAAAGTTTCTCTGGGGAACACAATATTTTTCGAGGTTACGCAGTTTCTCAGGGAAACGGTGGGTGGACGCAAAAGCATTGACTTTATCCTATTTTTCCTCCCATCCCATTTTTTTCCCACCACCATGTTCCCTTAGGGGCTCCGTATTAAAAAGACGCATGAATTATGACCTGAAGGTGGATGTTTGTGTAATTATACTAAAAGGCATTTTTGTATAAATCCACAAACACACAAGGTTTACAACAGATTTTCCAGCAAAGTTTTAATTGTTTATAATTTAGAGGCCATAGTAGGCTTTACAGGGTTACATTCATGTCTGCTCCAGATATGGGGATCATGCCACATGTTCTTTTAAATATTTTGTAGAAGGTGGTGGAAGTGCACATCCTGAAAAGTCCATCTTTCCGTGTGTGTGTGTACTGGACTAGACCATGCTGAACAGATTGAAGGCCGTCTGTGTTGGCCTGAGTGTGTGAATGTTGAATGTAGTCCACATAATGATGTGCTGAGCTGGCTGGACTTAGAATATTCTTAGGCTGGTGGTCCCAGAGCCAAAAGCTCTGCAATCATCTGGCCTCTGCCCTCAACACGTGCTGTGACATGTACTGTCAGCAACCTGCAGGTAGGTGGGCGTCTTTTTCCTGTGGCTGTCAGCACAGGGGTTGGAGCCAGACCTCCATTGCCCAAACCGACCAATCAAACGGGTGTAGTGTGTCCAAGAACAGTCAGAGACATGGGAACATGGACATGCTGTTAGAAAGTCCGTTCCAAAACCCTAGTGAGCAGCCGCGCCTATATAGGCAGCATCCTGAAATGGAGCCTTGAAAGTGACCGATTTGGAATGGCCTCTTAAATAACAATCTGATTCCAGTGGATGTTAGCATGTTGCTAAGCTAAACAACATGATCAAATTAGGGCACCGCCAAATTATTACCGCAAGATGGTAAATGTGGACGGAATAATAATGGAATTTACTGTATAACGTGGAATGTCACCAAATTTGGATTAATAAATCAAAAGCAGGGCTGAACTAGCCTGGCGTGGCCATACTCAATTCTAGTCAGAATATGAGTCTGGTACCGCTCCATTGAGCTTTGATTATGGGGCGTGTTTCAACCGAGCCAGGAAAGACCTCAATTGGATAGACCCACAACCAATCAGAGCAACGGAGCGACGCGTAACGTTAGTTGTCAAATGGGAACATTAGATCGTGTTGGTAAGTACTCTGTGTATCCTTAAATTCTTTTATTACAATATTGGCAAAGATCGTTTCACTCATCTTTTCTTGTAACGTTACTTAATCCAGCGGCGTGCAGACAGGGTTGCCACGTTTTGCAATGTCGCGCATTTGCTACTCAAAACTCAAAACAAGTCCGTGTTTTTCTCCATGTCCGCGGGTTGAAGCGACCCCAATTATGTGATTATATAAACCCAGGAATGCGAATTTTGTGTCAACCTTGCCAAAATAACATATTTTGCCAACCAAACGCCATTTTTTGGTGGAAAATTATTGTTTGGGCCTATAGTTTTGAGTAGCAATTGTGCGCGACATTGCAAAACGTGGCAACCCTGTCTGCGCTGGATTAAATAACGTTACAAGAAAAGATGAGTGAAAACTATCTTTGCCAAAATTGTAATAAAAGAATTTAAGGATACACAGAGTACTTACCAACACGATCATTTTTTCTGAGAGAAATAGTGAAGGGGAATGCATATACGAACAAGTTCTCCGTTTAGGATGAGAGCAAATTCAACCCAAAGCGCCTTTGATGACGTGGATGATTACGTTACTGTTGATCATCTGTCCATCATCGTCTAAAGCCCGCCCTGACAATTTCATTGGTCCGAACAGTTTCTGTTCGGGCATAATAACTCCTCTATGGAGCGAGGCCAGACCGAATTCCCAGAGCAAAACATGTTGTGGGCGGGGCTACATTCGGCTGGCATCCAGGCTAGGGCTGAACACTTAATCATATCGCAATGAATGTTTGTTCTGCTTGTCTCTGTATGAATGAGCGCCGCAGTTTTGTCTACTGCACGTGCTTATGTGCAATGGTCATAAAGTTTTTAGTGTTTGCCGTCTCACTATGTGAGGATATGAACATGAAACTTCATCCCCAGAGCTGCTCTAAGAGTCACTTCACTAAACATATCCACACGGCTCCGGGGGGTTAATAAAGGCCTTCGAAGTGAATCGATGGTTTGTGTAAGAAAAATATCCATATTTAAAACTTAATTAAAGTCAAATATCTAGCGAAAAAAGTGTAAATCACACAACATATGACTAGGATGTAGCATGAGCATTTTGAACGGTGAGAGGCGTTACACGTCAGTTGAATACTTTAAAGAAAATTATATATGGAAAACAATCGGCCATACCCTCAAAGTAAATGGTGGGAAGTATGAATGGACATGAGATCATTATGCCAGGCTAGCAACAGTGCCGCCGCTCCCACCACGCACATCACGCGCTGCATCGCACCAAACCCCACCACCCCCACCCCCAGCTCGACAAAGTAATGAACGATACGATGGGCATCATAGAGTAATTACGCTTAGGGCATCAAGATGGCCAGCGGCGGGACTGGCTAGCAAACTGCGTAACATAAATTATCTCCGGTATCTAGCGCTAGTTTCGACAACATTGTGTGGAAAGAATTAAACCGTGAGTGGCAGATTTACTAAATTAGCATGAGAGCGCAATTCCAAGCACAGATGGAAATGGAAAGTTCTTTGTGTGATCTACCAGCCTGATCTCATGAAAATGTTTATCTATAGCACTATATGTATTTAACGTGTGATTTATATGGCAAAATGAGTTTTTATATGCATATACGATGATACGCACTTTATAACGTGTTATATATTTTTTTGGGAGGTAAAAAATGGCGCAAACACCAGTAAATTGACGAGCGCAAACCATAGTAAATCACCTTGCATGATTAATTTAAATACTCTCCTCCCATAAATTTTGCATCTGAAAGAGAAATGAAAATAATTGTATCCACTCCTTTTCAGAGCTAGCTTTTAGTACATCCTGACAGTAGTTTTTTAAAGCCAAAAGAGGGTTTACGCTGGCGCAAGCTGTTATTAAATCTGGCCCTAAATTTCTGTCATGCAGCAAAATTTGTTAAAAAAAAAAAAATCCAGTTCATTACATTTTCTTTCTTCTTTGCCATCTTGTATTTACCTTTCACCGAGCTTGTGCATTCTAAAAAAATTCTTCTGTAAAATAGTTGGCCAAAATGGGCAAAATGTTGTATTTTAGGAGGCATCATACAGTAATCTACTTTTGACAAAAAAAAAAAAATACTCCCTGCATAGGCAGCTCACTAGGTTTTGGACTACAGAATCTCATGGCGATTTGACTATTTTACGCTTTGCCGAATTGGTGGCGCCATACGATCTCATTTGTACATTTTAGTCTGTTTACATCCCACTGGGGGTTCGGTTACATGGTTGGACCTCCAGGATTGCTATTTTTAATTTATTTTTTATTATAAAACCTTCCATATGAATCGCATCGTAAAAATTTATGTGAAAATGGCACTGCATAAAATACTTTTTCTCATGAGATCGCCGTGGTTCTGGAACACAGCCTGTGTTTCTTGTCCAAAGGCAGAAAGCTATAACTCGGAGAATTTAGTAGGCACTTAACCAGTCTTAACATTTTATTTCTGTGCTGACAAAGACTTTGTATGTGGGTGGTTATCCGAGTGACACAATGCCCTATTGCTTACATAGTTTTCTTTCTTTAGAAAAGCTTGCAAAAGTCACCATATGCTATGACTAAATATGGACCTTTGATCAAATGCTCTCTCTTGGTTAGGTTTGTGCTGGTTGTGATGCTTCTGCAGCACAGATGCCTGTGATATGGTACACTCTTGGACTAGACTGTGGTTTGGGTCACACCAGACCAGAATACTGTAAATCACACTCTCCTCAACTGCGTTTGGCTCAGGCACTCCCTACAGCTCCAAGTGGGATTGGCTGCGTTTGCTGAAAGCTTGTTAATGTCGGAGTGATTTATTACAAGCTACTTTGAAATTGTTAGCGTTCTTCACATTTCCGATTACTATATTTTTTTATTTTATGCTATGGTTGTGCGCACAACCACAATTATGACTATAGCTCAAAATCTGATTGGTTGAGCCACATTTGAATGGATGCACACCAAATGTCATTCGAGTTTTAGTAGAGAAAACTCAAAACCTTTTGGCAAGAGATTAGAGAAATTAAAGTTGGTACACTTTAAAAAATATTGTTGGTTAAACTTGAAAAAGCTAGTAACCTGGTTGCTTTAATTTTGAGTTCATTTAAATAAAAAATGTGAGTTAGTACAATGAAGGAAATTGGTTTGATAAAAAGAAACTCAAAATATTATTGTATCTGAACCACATAAATTAAAAGAAAATTGTGATAAATCACAATTGGGCATTTTTCACTGCATTATAACAAACAAAACACACAATTTCACAATATGTTTACAAAATCTTTTAATAATATTTGAATAAAGGGTGATGTCTGAAAAATGTTCATTGTATTAACTCAAAATTTTTATTTCATTGAACTCAAAATGTTAAGTCAACCAGGTAACTTACTTTAAAAATATATATTTTTTACAGTGTATGTACTTTCATCAAACATTATAACAGTTCTATTACCTTAATAAATAAGTGTTTTTCCTTGTCGATCAATAAGCTTGCATTAACCTCCTGGGTGCCACTGTCCTCGTACAAGGACATTTTATTTTAGTGAATTTCTCTGAACTTTCTCGTCACAGTTTGAAATCTGGATGTCCTGTAAAGAGCACATTCAGGGATTACCAGAGATACAATTTGTTTTGAAGTTTGCACCAGGACAACAGCTTCTCCTTGGTCTTTAAATACGACTGAAGGATCAAATGTAACACTCTTATGGAAAATAATATTTTGTAATTATCATTTAAATTGGACTACTTTTCAAATGTTTTGTTATAAATCAGCATCTCAGGAAAATGTTATGGGGCTTCTAATCAAAATATGACTTTATGATAAAGGGTATTGATCTCATAGATGTCCACTATAGGAGACACCAGGACATCATGTTTATCGGGCATTGTGTGAGACGCAACAAGTGAATAGGGAAATAAATTATCAATATTCCTATAACATATATGATGATGATATGAAAATGTTGCCAACTATTACTCCCATTATTACACTTTTTTTCACATATTGCTCCAAGAACACATTAATATGCAAATTAGACATTGCATTGACCGGGAAAACCTATGTATGGCCATTTTACCCACATATTGCATAAAATAAAATGGTATATCAAGTCATTTCATTATATGTTTCATAACATATTTGAGAATCAACAAAGCTTGGTTTAAAAATCCTGAAACCTGAAAATGTATTGCTGACAGGGGGGAAATCCCTTTGTTTTTGCCTATACATGTAATTTCATGTCATTTATTTTTTTAACAATGAGTCCTGGTGTCCACTTATCCTTTTTTTGAGAATAAAATATAATTTTTCAAAAAATTACTTATTTTCCCTGGTCTTACGAGGTTAAAAGTTAAGCATAGCATTAGCATTACATAGCTATATCGAATTTGCAAACTAATCTCAGTAACTGAAATGACTTTTTTACACCATAATGCGCTAATTTAAATTGAAGACATTTCACGACTTTTACAACAATATATAATCCAAAACACCACACCAGCATTGTTCTCATTAACTAAAACGCCTAACCTTTTTGTTATTAAAAAAGCATCGGAAATAAATATAGATACTAAATTTAATATCCATTGCAGCTAACTGAAACAAGTTTAAGTGAAGCAATACAATTACGGAAAATAAACTGTAAAAATGGAATTAAAAACAAAAACTGAACTGAATAAAAATAAATTAAACCTAAATGGTAATATAAAAACAAAAACTAGAAAATGGCAAAAGCACTGCAACTGAAAATATAAAAATAAAACCTTCAAAATAAGAATAAGTCCTTTTATAAATAATACAATAGCATCTAAAATAATTTTGAATAACAGATATTTGTCTTCATGCTTTGACCATTTATTATTATTATTCAAGTGATCAAACTGAGTTGCTCATACAGAATGGCCTAAAAAATGTAATTGTATTTATGTGATGTCCACCTTTCCTGTTTTTGATAGTTCAATCAACCTTTAAAATGCTGACAAATGAAAGTCTTTCTACTTTTTAATGGTGGACGTCCCACACTGCTTGTGCTACAGACATCCTTAAAAAAAAATACACCTCATAAGGAGAGATGTGCTGTAGATGTGTAGCAATTTGTGATTTTTTTTTTAGCCGTGAAGATGAAATTCCATAGACTTGCATTGTAAGGAAGAACCTGAGCTATAGAAACCAACTGTTGAGGTGTGAGATTTCTCTCTCAGTGAAACCAGCAGATTTATCTTCCAGTGCACACTGCCCTCATTAGGCCGGATGTGGATCATAGGACACACACAATTAATGTCTCGGATGCTTTGGTGACAGTGAGAAATCTGTCAGCACCATCTAGTGGATTTGCCTTTTTATCCAAGTACACCTGGCAAAGAATGAAATCAGTCATTTTGAAATGACACTTTGTCAGGGATCAACTTAAACCTTGATGAATGACTCTTGCTATTTTTATTTTTTTATCACGGGATCAACACATTCAGTTCATTTTTCATAAACTTTTATTGAAGCACACGTTTGTTTTACAACTTTTTAAATTGCGGTTTAAATGTAATGTACATGCGTGATGAAAGAAAAAAAAATACATATCTTGTACTTTTTAGCGTGTGTGTTTCCCTTATTCACTAAATTTTTCAAAGCGTGTTGCTTTAAACACAGTTCTCCAGTCACACAGTGCTGGTTTACCTCCACTCCTTTGTTTTGGCACCAGAATGGAAGTCTAGTTTTATATCAGTCATGTTGTTCCCCGTCAGAAGGTTTTGAGAGTCCGGTGGCCCTGTGGGGCTAAAAAAGGGGAAAGAATCTGAAATGCTGGTTGTTGTGCCGTCCGTACTCAATGCCAACAGTTGGCTGGCTGTAAATCTGTCACATTGGCACCTCGCTGGGAATTGGATGCTGGGCCGCTTGTGTACGACGGGCTGTTTATGGCTGGCCATGAGGAGCGTTACAAAACTATACCGCCTCATATTATAGTGGAAAATAAGAAATAAGTGAATTGCGAGACTATCAAAAACACCTGTAGTTTTGTTTATTTTTTTAAAGAAAGTGTTTTAGTTGTCATATTAATGACTATGTGATGTGGTGCTATTCATTGACAAACAATGAGTAGAAATCTTTGGTCGCACTTTGTATTAGGTTTTGCAACTACATCCAAAAACTAAGTACTTATTGTGTTGATGTATTGCAAAACACTTGTGCTGATATTGACGTGGGATACGGGTAAAGTTAGGGACAGGTGTGGGTAAGTTTAAGAGTAGGTTAAAAGTGAAGGGTCAACAGTGTAACTATAGCTGGAATTACATAAACTAATTACAGATGTAAGGTTTTAAGGTGTCTTTGTCATAGTGTAATTATATTTTTATATTAGTAATATTAATTAACATCATGTACTTACTATTGGGTTAGGGTTTGGTTGAGTGTTAGTTGCATGTAATGCACAATTTACTGTTATTACTATGGTAAGTACAAATAACAATTACATTAAAATAAAGCGTTACTGGTAGTTATAATATAAGTACAATGTAAAACCGTGTATGCACATAATTGCATCATATTAAGTGGTTCATTTAAATGTTAGTACATACAGTTGTGCTCAAAAGTTTACATACCTCTTGCAGAATGCAAAATAAGAGGGAAAATGTTCCTCAGAAATATCATTCAGGTCCTGCAAACTCTTCCGTTTTCCAGCATCTTCTGCATATTTGAACCCTTTCCGGGAATGACTGTATAATTTTGAGATCCATCTCTTCACACTCAGGACAATTGAGGGACTCAAACACAACTATTAAAAAAGCTTCAAACGGTCACTGATGCTACAGAACGAAAGACGACGCATTAAGAGCCGGGGGTGAAAACTTTTAGAATTTTGAAGATCAATGTAATTGGTACTTAATTTTTCTTCCAGGAAACATCCAAGTATCTTCAGTTAGGGCAGTACTAAATTAAAAAAATATGATCTCTAAGCAAAATAGGACACATTTGGACATCATCCTGTTCAGTGGTTCATGGCGTTCAAATATAAATAGTTCTATATGAAAACAGGCTAATATACTCTTAGAAGGCGTTTTCCGTTCCACTACACTGTAAAAAATGATTCCGCATTTTAGTTCTATCCACGTAATTTTGTAAGTTGATACAACTTGCAGATTCTGAATTTGTTAATTCAACTTAACATGTTAAGTTTTCACTGTCTCAACTAGTCTGCGAGTTGACTTAACTAGGGTATATGTCGATTCAACTTCAAAACATAAGTAAGTATGCTAAGTAAGGTTAGCATTTAAGTTCTCATTATTTATCGCGAGATCACGTGCAGCGCAAAGGAGGTCTCGTTCATGGGCCATGCAGGAGAGTTTATCGGCAGATGATTTAATCAGTAGAACAGAAAAAGCGCAAGTCTAGAGACGCGTTTTTTAAAAGTTGAACTTATTTTAACTTGAGCGCAACATTCTTAGAATGCGGTGTCAAGGCCGAGGTGATGCAAAAGAGGCGAGCGCAACGGGTAAAGACCTCCATCTAGCGCGGTTACATTGAAAAACAATAGAAAAGTAGCGTACACTGTAAAAAAAGTTGCTGCCTTAAGTTTTTGAGTACAATCAACTTGGATGTTTAAGTCATTTCAACTTAAATTACATGAAACTGCCTTTAAAATGAGTTGAATCTTGTATAACTTATAAAAATAAAAATACATTTCATAACTTATTGATCATAAAATTTGTATAGATTTCTATTGATCCTTTTTTCTAAAAGTTCAAGTTTTATGACATTTTAATATAAATTAAATACTATTATAAATTGTCATCTGACTGTATCCTCTTATGGGGCATGCTGTCACATTATGTAAGGATTTCACAGTACAAACATGCAGTTTATTGACTCTTTACAATAAGATCTCATTTGTTAACATGCACATTATATTCTTACAACGTTTATTAACCTTTGTTA
The DNA here is from genome assembly GCA_023029165.1 of Gobiocypris rarus. NCBI lineage: Eukaryota > Metazoa > Chordata > Actinopteri > Cypriniformes > Gobionidae > Gobiocypris > Gobiocypris rarus. Next base: position 25,699,207 of record CM040929.1, on the reverse strand, counting down.
ATGCTAATAAACCATTCATATCAGTTCACAGTGCATTCACTATTACCAGACAACTGTTGTTAGAGTATGAAGTATATTTGTAACTCTGTCTTGTGTTTGAGGGTTGAGTTTGGGATTGGGTGGAAAGATTTCTCTCACTTTAGCTCTGGTATTCAGTTCACTGCTCGGCTTCAGGGTTTGGTGACCACATGTGTTGCCAAGTCCACTGTTTTCCAGCAGAATTTGACTACTTTTAAACTGTTGCTGACAGGTTGAAAAATACTTGTAATGTAATCTGTAATTCATTTCTGTAGTTACATTTATAACTACACTGTTGTAATTACATCTAACCCTAACCTTAAACTTACCCATACCACCACACCTGACCCTAACTTTACCTGTATCCCACCTAAATATCAGCACAAGTGTTTTGCGATACAATATGAACACAATAGGTGCATTGTACTTATATTCTGATGAAGTAGTTAAGGCCACCTAAATATAAAGTGTGGGACACAGAAATGAATTGAGACCGCACTTTTGCTGCTGGTTTTGAATTTCATTAAAAATAAAGCCATAAACAAGATGCAGAATTCATTTAAATTGTAGAAATTAAATGACAGTCAAAGAACTTCATAGTAACACTTAAAGACTTTATCTATAATGCATTATAAGGTTATTCATAATGTACATCATAATGCATTATCTTTTCATAAATAATTGTAACCAAAGTTAAAATGCATTATAATATTGGGAGATTCTTTGTTACATCTGAAATCGGTTGTTTGTCGTGTTTTAACGTGTTCTACTTTCTAAAAGTGTATTATAATCAGAGGTGGACACGAGGTGACGTATTTTTACTTTTTCCTCAAGTACATATTTCAAGTATCTGCACTTTATCAGTGTTTTTCTTTTGGAAAATGTTTACTTAATATTGTGTAATATTGTACTTTTTCCTGCACTATGTTTCATAAATGAAGTTTTTTACCTTTAACACTTACATAAAAAATAGTACTTTCTTACTTGCACTCAAGTAAAACTTTGAATTACTTCAGTAAAAGTAAGAAAGTAGGCTACTTCATTAAATTATATTCAATATGAAACGTGGTGCAGTAAAAAGTGCAATATTATGCTTTGGAATGTTGTGAAGTAAAAGTTTTCCAAAGAAAAACACAAAAAGTAAAAATACTTCACAACTGTCCGCCTCTAATAATAATTCTGGTTACAATTATTCATGAGACCATACAATGCATTAAAACATGCATTACAAGGCATAATTATTGCATTAAAATACTTTTATAATGCATTATACATAAAGGCTTTAGAGTGTTACCACATTCATACCCTTTTTATAAATGCATTTCATTTTCAGTTTGAATTACCCCTAAACAAGTTATCAAACTTGCCATAGAAATTAAAATATCTATTGATGTAAGTATTTTATTGACCATGTTTGACCCAATGCTCTAATTGACCTCATTCTGATTTGATGTGAGTATTCAAAAAATATAAAGTTATCTGAAATCAATTTGGTCGATATTATATTTTGGTGTCAATTTTTGACAGTTTTATATTGTATAATATAATTAAATTATAGTGTATGATAATGTAAAAGTATTTTTGTCACTAAATTTAATGAAATTTGATTAATGTTGAATTTCTCTGCAATTCCTCTGTGTTCATTCTTGACATTGATGGCAACATTTATGGTAAATTTAATATCTCTGTTGAGATCTGAATCATTTTGAAAGAGTGTTTTTGTTTATGAAATGTATGAGCTTCGCGTGTGTGTAGGTGTGTGTGTGTGTGTGTGTGTGTGTGTGTGTGTGTGTGTGTGTGTGTGTGTGTGTGTGTGTGTGTGTGTGTGTGTGGGCATGTTTTGTGAAATATCAGGACACAAATGTGTATAATGACATGGGTATGACATAGGTATTACAAAAACAGGGTGAAATATGAGGACGTTCCCATGTCCTCACTTTTCAAAATGCTTATAAATCACACAGGATGAGTTTTTTTCACAGAATGTAAACTGCGCAGTCTCCTGTGATGGGTAGGTTTAGGGGCAGGGGCAGTGTAGGGGATAGAAAATACAGTTTGTACAGTATAAAAACCATTACGCCTATGGAATGTCCCACATTTCACAAAAACAAACATGTGTGTGTGTGTGTGTGTGTGTGTGTGTGTGTGTGTGTGTGTGTGTGTGTGTGTGTGTGTGTGTGTGTGTGTGTGCGTGCGTGCGTGCGTGCGTCGCGTCGTGCGTGCGTCGTCGCGTGCGTGCGTCGCGTGCGTCGTGCGTCGTCGTCGCGTCGTCGTCGCGTCGCGTGCGTGCGTGCGTCGCGTGTGTGTGTGCGTGTGTGTGTGTGTGTTTTGAAATATCAGGACACAAATGTGTATAATAACATGGTATGACACAGGTATTACAAGGAGAGGGTGACGTATGAGGACATTACCCATGTCCCCATTTTTCAAAAGGCTTATAAATTACATATATCATAAATAATTTTTTGGAAAGAAAGTAAAAATGCAGAATGTTTCCTGTGATGGGTAGGTTTAGGGGCAGGGGCAGTGTAGGGGGATAGAAAATACGGTTTGTACTGTAAAAACCATTACGCCAATGGAAAGTCCCCACTGACGTGTGTGTGTGTGTGTGTGTGTGTGTGTGTGTGTGTGTGTGTGTGTGTGTGTGTGTGTGTGTGTGTGTTGCCTGTGGAATTAATGGGAAAGTACATTTAAAATATTAGTAATAAAATATATATTTTTGTATAGCCTACGGGTATTTGTAATATCATTATCTCTATTACAAATTTGTTAGTTTGGTATTTGTCTATTACAAATACCAAACTAAAAGACTGAAAAAAGCATTACATTTTGTAAAATAAATAGTTTTGCAACAAACACAAATAAGCAAACAACATAATGTACTTTTTATTATTATTGCATGATTATATATTTTAAGATTTTGTCAGTGATGTTGTCCCATATTTGCGGCCAACGCTTCGACATGCTTGTGGGTTCGTAATGATTTTCTATTCTCTGTTATTATTCCTAATAGTTGATGCAGATCCGTCAGGGTGTTGCGTTTTCTCCCAGATGCTGTCAGCGCTTCAGTTTATCATGATAAGCAGGTGATACCACTCATCTGGCATTACGACTCACTGATGTTGCTAATTAAAAATGTGAAAACTAGGACAGAGAGAAACTCGACATATGAAGTTCAGAGCCAGGTGGGCGCCTTGGCAAAGACAGAATGCTGTCAAACAAGGATCACATTTAGGATTTAATGCTCTAACAGTATCCTACAAACTCCTACGTGACTCCCGCAGAACATTTTTCATGGATTTGGATTGCTCATGTTTCACTTCAACATTTAATTCTGTTTTAAAGGTCCTACTGTAAACATGCACTTTTGTTTCTTTCTTTATCTTGTGTGGTTTGCTCTTTTGTCAGGTGATCTGAAAATCTATGTTGTGTGTACATACATACATGCATACATACATGTAAAAAAAAAACCACACATATATATATATATATATACTATATATACTAGTATTTAAAGGGAGAATTTTTTTTTTTTTAACATTAGGTGTTACATTTCGATGTTAGATAAATCCACTTTTGTTTTATATAGAATTGTTCTATAGTCTATACATTATTGAATGTGATTACATCTGAAGTAACGGAATTACATATTAATTAAGAGTAATTCTTAATATGTAACTTTACTTTTGCAAGGGAAATACAGTAATTAAATGCTTAGTAACAAGTTACACCCAACACTGAGATATAAATATAGAGTTAATAGAGAAATAGAGTTCGGGGGAAAAAAATCTGTTTGGAAAATAGAAATGTAAATTATTATTTGAAATGATTTACAATATAATTTTTTATTAACATTATAATTACTGTTTTCCCCACCAACATTACCATTTCCCCAAAGTCCGAAAACGGGAGATTTCAATATATTCTTTTCAAAACTAAAGAATAAGTATAATCTTTTTCATTAAAAGCCCTTAAAGCATTCACCCAAAATGTAAAGGTAAATCCACAGTGGTAAAAAAAGAGAAGGTTTGCAAGAGTTTTAGGAAAGGAAGAACAAACTGAAACTCTTCTGTAAAACTTCCATGTGGATATTTCCTAAACAGGATTTAGCTTCTTTTAATCTTTGGGGCAACATGATCTGTCAGATAATATTTTAAAGACACCTCAACATCGCTGAAAATCACCAACAATAAATGCTTATAAACTTGGCAAATCAACTGATTACATTTATTGACGAATCATTTTGGATCCTTGCTGAATGAAAGTATCAGTTTTTGTTCGAGTAGAATCATACTGACCCCAAACCTTTGAATGGTAGAACTATAATAAGAAGCCTAATTATAATAAACTTCATTCAACATTCATATTTAGGGAAGACATTTAGACTACATTTTATTTGATGGGAGGAGGTAAGGGTTCAATGGGTAGGGTAGGGTAGGGGGGATGCTGGAGGCCAAAAAAAAAAAACGTTGAGTTGTAGTTTTACTAGTTAATTTAATTAGCAAAACCATTATATGCTAATAAATGAACTGTTTTAAATTAATACGACTAATGACTAGGTTCTGCCTTCCAAAATACCAAAATAGGAAATGCGTATTAAAAATCAAATCTTTTTTTCATATCTTCCAAAAAAACAAAATAGGGAATCCATATTAAAAATAATAACTTTTTTTTTCATACCTTCCAAAATACCAAAATAGGGAATGCATGTTAAAAATCTAATATTTGGTTGTTGTTTTTTCATACCTTCCAAAATACCAAAATAGGGAATGCATATTAAAAATCTAATCTTTTTTTTTTCCATACCTTCCAAAATACCAAAATAGGGACTGCATATTAAAAATCAAATATTTTTTTTTTTCATACCTTCCAAAATACCAAAATAGGGAATGCATATTAAAAATCTAATCTTTTTTTCATACCTTCCAAAATACCAAAATAGGGAATGCATATTAAAAATCAAATATTTGTTTTTTTTTTCATACCTTCCAAAATACCAAAATAGGGAATGCATATTAAAAATCTAATCTTTTTTTCCCATACCTTCCAAAATACCAAAATAGGGAATGCATATTAAAAATAAAAAAAAAATAAATTCCCTACCTTCCAAAATACCAAAATAGGCAATGCATATTAAAAATCTAATCTTTTTTTTTCATACCTTCCAAAATACCAAAATAGGGAATTCATATTAAAAATCAAATCTTTTTTTTCATACCTTCCAAAATACCAAAATAGGGAATGCATATTAAAAATCAAATCTTTTTTTTCCCATACCTTCCAAAATACCAAAATAGGGAATGCATATTAAAAGTAATATCTTTTTTTCATACCTTCCAAAATACCAAAATAGGGAATGCATATTAAAAATCAAATCTTTTTTTTATACCTTCCAAAATACAGAAATAGGCTATGCAAAAAAAAAACAAAAAAACATCTTCCAAAATTACCAAAATAGGCAATGCACATTAAAAATCTAATCTTTTTTTCCCCCTACCTTCCAAAATACCAAAATAGGGAATGCATATTAAAAGTAATATCTTTTTTTTCATACCTTCCAAAATACCAAAATAGGGAATTCATATTAAAAATCTAATCTTTTTTTTTCATACCTTCCAAAATACAGAAATGGGCTATGCAAAAAAAATAAAAAATCCATCTTCCAAAATTACCAATATAGGCAATGCACATTTAAAAATCAAATCTTTTTTTTCCCCCTACCTTCCAAAATACCAAAATAGGCAATGCATATTAAATCAAATCTTTGGGTTTTTACTTTTTCTGCTACCTCATATAACTACAAACTTAAGAGTGTTGTAGGTTGAGTTTTTCGTTCATAGATTTGGTAAACAAATATGCCTAATGAAAGTATATTTGTTGCATTGGATGGGGAGGCACATCCCATTTGAAAATGGTTTCATCCATAGGTGTTAGTTCACATGACATTGCCCTCCCTGTTTTCCCTGCACGCACTTTAGCCCAGCACATGTGACACTGAACTATTCCAGGCCAAATGGAGCAGCACATATTCGTAGCAAAGGAAACTACAAGCGTACGCTAGTGTACACAGATCCCGCTGGATCTGAGCAGAGGCCAGAGAGGGAAACTGGTAGGGTTGAGTGAAGGGATTGTGCGAGGTAAGAGCCGGTGGCCTGCATGCGGTGACAGTGTTTTCAGCCTTAGATTAAGAAGCGGCCGCCAAATGTTTTTGATTTAACGCTCTTAAATCTGTGGGTCAGACTCAGGAGGCTGATGAATTGTTTCCTCTGTAAATGCAGATATAGTGTGAGGAGGAAAAGAGCATTGATTTTTGTGGTGTGACATTACAGGAGACTGGTGCGATTGATGTGCTGCTGTACGGCGAGACAAAGACGCTTGTTCAATTTCAATTACATGATCTATTAGAAATCTAATGTTGAGACATTATTGAGCAGTCTTAGACGTTGTTGCAGTTTTTTCTTTTGCGTTTGGTTGTGTTTTTATTATGTGTATTTTTTTAGGGGGGGGGAAACAGTGCAACTAAAAAAGTATCATCTAAAGTATCTTGGTTAAAAACGTAATATCACATTTTTATTTTACTGAATCAACTCAATACACTGTAAAAAAATACATGAGTTTTTAAAAAAAATTAGTTTTAAGTAAAACACATTGTTTTACAATAACTTGTAAATAAAACAGATTACTGGCATATGTTTTAATATTTCACTTTTTCCACTTCAAAATGTCACATTTAATTCAAACTGTTTCTTCTTTATGATTTTTTGGGTGAAATTTACTTGCAATTTCTGAGTGAAAATTGTTTCTACACCATATGTTTACTTTTTATGAGTTACCCCAGTGAATGCAAAGACCATTTCAGGATGAAATATGTCTTAAATTTAACAATTGCAAATCTGCACTTTTACAGTGTCATTTAACATTATTTATAGTAAAAATATAATAATGCCAGGTTTTTGTAGTTTTTCTCATTTTTTGGTAATCAAAGCTAAATATTGCGTTTGAAATACATATTTAGGCTATATACATAAAATTGTATCATTGTTTCTAAAAATGATAAATTAGATATAAACACCAATTAAGTTTGTTCTCTGATAAAACTAGTCAGTTTTGGTCATACGGTTAGGACATTCTGCATGAACAGATTGTATTTTTAAATTGATTTAAATCCGATGTGAAAGAAACCTTGTGCATACAGTGCTTGTCAGACACCAGATACCCCTGTAAGCAGTTATTGAATATGGTCATATACGCGGCCTCTGATTTCCTCGCTAACATGTTCATTAGTCATTCGTGTTCAGGAGTACATTTAATGCTCTTTTACTTTATTTTAAGGTGACCTAGTTACACCATACTACATATATTTACTTTAGTAATAACTGTAAATTATGTGTAATTACAAGTAACTAACCCTAAACCGACTCTAGCCAGAACTCTATAGTAAGTACATGTTGTTAATTAATATTACTCCGTACTTATTTGATTAAGTACAATGTAACTACGCCAACGTAAAATAAAGGGTAATACGTTTTTTTACAGTGTGCTTATGTACATTTACTTACCATAGTAACAACAGTATAATTTATGCATAATTACATGAAACTAACCCTCAACTTAACCCTATAGTAAGTACATAGTTAATTAATATTACTCAGTATTTAAATATACAATTACACTGTAACACTGACACCTAAAAATAAAGTGTAGTTTGAACATTTTATTTCTACAGCAGGTTTTTATTTAACTTTTTATGAACATTGAATAACTATAACTATAACACGGTTGCTTTGTAATTTTAGGATTAAATAGGTAAAAATGGAAAATTGTAAGAGAAATTGTTTATTTTATTTTAGCATTAAATCACAGTAATAGCCAAAAAGAGTAATACATGAGTTGGCACTTTAAAATGAGAACATTTCCGACTTTTTCCGAAGATGATCACAATAAATAAATAAAATGAACATTACAGTAAATACAGTGTCAAACATATAATTCTCTCTAATAAAAAAACTAAACTAAACCCATTTTTTATGCATGCTATGAATACATGATACTATTTATCACGCATGGTTATGCTTTGATATTGTAGTTTCTTTGTGGCTTTTCTCATTTCTCAGTTGTCTGTGCTGGTTAATGCTGTTTGATAATATTATGAATGCAAATGTATAGACACAGGACTGCAGGGTTAGAATTTAGCAGATATTAATTAGAAATAATGAATGGATTTGACAGATTTATTTTATTATACACTCAAAAATATATATATTTTTAAATGTATACATTTCAGTTAATAGTATAATTTCATCAAATTGAACCAAATAATCATTACATATTTTAATTGAATAATTGTTTTAAGGAATATTCAATTACAATTTTATGGAATTGTTTTTTTTTTTATATATATATATTTTCAAAAGATCTTAATCTTAATTTTTGACAGACAGACAGACAGACAGACAGACAGACACAGACAGATAGACAGACAGACAGACAGACAGACAGACAGATAGATAGACAGACAGACAGACAGACGGATAGATAGACAGATAGATAGACAGATAGATAGACAGATATATAGATAGATAGACAGATAGATAGATAGACAGACAGACAGACGGATAGATAGACAGATAGATAGACAGACAGACGGACGGATAGATAGATAGACAGACAGACAGATAGATAGATAGATAAATAAACAGACAGATAGACAGACAGACAGATAGATAGATAGACAGACAGACAGACAGACAGATAGATAGACAGATATATAGATAGATAGATAGACAGACAGACAGACAGACGGATAGATAGACAGACAGACAAACAGACAGATAGACAGACAGACGGATAGATAGACAGACGGATAGATAGACAGACAGACAGACGGATAGATAGACAGACAGACAGACAGACAGACAGACAGACAGACAGACAGACAAACACAGACAGACAGACAGACAGACAGATAGATAGATAGATAGATAGATAGATAGATAGATGATAGATAGATAGATAGATAGATAGATAGATAGATAGATAGATAGATAGATAGATAGATAGATAGATAGATAGATAGATAGATAGATAGATAGATAGATAGATAGATAGACAGACAGACAGACAGACAGACAGATAGACAGTCAGACAGACAGATAGACAGACAGATAGATAGACAGATAGATAGATGATAGATAGATAGATAGATAGATAGATAGATAGATAGATAGATAGATAGATAGATAGATAGATAGATAGATAGATAGATAGATAGATATTTAATATATACATCATATTAATACATAATACACACACATATATTAGGTAATTACAAACTTTTATTTTGCATGCGATTAATCGCGATTAATTTTTCAAAGAATTCCAAGTTGTTGTTTTTTTAAATATAACTTTTGTAACATTTTTATATGTCTCTACTGTCACTTTTGATCAATTTAATGTATCCTTGTTGAATGTATTAATTTCTTTTAAAAAAGTGTATATAAATAAATATATATATATATATATATATATATATATATATATATATATATATATATATATATATATATATATATATATATATATATATATATATATATATATATATATATATATATACATATATATATATATATCCTTTTTAATTTTTGTTTTATTTAAATTTTATGTTTAAATGATGATGAAACTATTTCAGCCACTGTGCCTTTTGTTAGCTTGTTCTGAAGTGCCGTTTTAATGTATCAGGCGGTATTGCAGATTCAGAAACCGCTCTGTCTCTGAGTCATGATGTTGTGCATTTCCAGTCAATAAGGTACAGCCCTTATAAACTGGAACAGGTGCTTTCAGGACATAATTTGTCCCATCATGAGGTCAGGGGGGCGTGACCTCTGTACTCTTGCCAATTTATCCGTGGATTAGCAAGAAATACACAAAGAGTCCTGCAGCTTGTTCCTTCCCACGGACCAGATTAGTGCAAAGACATTGTACATGCACAATAGCGTATAATTATGCTCTGCACATATCCTGTCCTAAGACGGGCTTGTATTAATTGGTGAAGGGCATTTGACACCTGGATCATCTGCTTGTTCCAGACGACTCAAGTGCAGAAGCGAGCAGGCAGCTGTGAGAGCCATATTGGTTTTCGGTGGTAGCTGAGCGTGCTGTGTTGTGTGTCACTGGTGTATTTTGGGCTTTTGAGTCATGAACGATCCCGGCGTAATGTCCAACAGTCCTCTTAGATAGCCATGCAAACGAAATAGCTGACGAAAATGTTTGTTTACACCTTTTTACATCAATGATAATCAAGACAAACTTTAGATTTTTTTTTAAATTGTTGACGTACAACAACAACAAAAAACTAACACTGAAACATATTAGCAATGCACTAATGGCGTTTTTAGAAGAAGAAAAGATATCGGCAAATGTGCTTTAGGCACTTAGGTGCTACTAACGTTACAATATTTTTGAAACCTAACCTAAGAGAGTCAGTCGTTGCGTTTTCGTGCGCTTACAGTGTGTAAGATCGTTTTATAGCATGCCAACCGTAAAACTAGACTTATAAATCCTTGTTTGCTCAATTTCTGCTCTCTTAATTGTGGTATGCTACAGTTGACCAGCTGTTGCGTCTCAAAGGCCAGTTGTACCATAAAATCTAATTTATGTATGTTGTGTCTTTGCCCAAGATTTCCATTACAGTTTTGCATGCCATTTCACATGCCAGGTTATATTGTACAGGAGAATGTCTAGTAATGTGGTAATATACACCCATACTTAAGTACCAGTTTACTGCCCTTATACTGCTGCTACTGCTTATAACAATAAAATGAAATAAATAAATATATATGTACATCTTTTAATGCCTAGACATCAAAATAGTATCAACCCACATACAGTGGGTATGGAAAGTATTCAGACCCCTTTACATTTTTCACTCTGTTATATTGCAGCCATTTGCAAAAATCATTTAAGGTCCTTTTTTCCATTAATGTACTCGCAGCACCCCATATTGACAGAAAAACACAGAATTGTTGACATTTTTGCAGATTTATTAAAAAGGAAAAACTGAAATATCACATGGTCCAAAGTATTCAGACCTTTTGCTCAGTATTTAGTAGAAGCACCCTTTTGATCTAAAACAGCCATGAGTCTTTATGGGAAAGATGCAAAAAGTTTTTCACACCTGGATTTGGGGATCCTCGGCCATTCCTCCTTGCAGATCCTCTCCAGTTCTGTCAGGTTGGATGGTAAACGTTGGTGCACAGCCATTTTCAGGTCTCTCCAGAGATGCTCAATTGGGTTTAAGTCAGGGCTCTGGCTGGGGCATTTAAGAACAGTCACGGAGCTGTTGTGAAGCCACTCCTTCGTTATTTTAGCTGTGTGCTTAGGGTCATTGTCTTGTTGGAAGGTGAACCTTCGGCCCAGTCTGAGGTCTTGATTACTCTGGAGAAGGTTTTCAGGATATCCCTGTACTTGGCCACATTCATCTTTCCTCGATTGCAACCAGTCGTCCTGTCCCTGCAGCTGAAAAACACCCCCACAGCATGATGCTGCCACCACCATGCTTCACTGTTGGGACTGTATTGGACAGGTGATGAGCAGTGCCTGGTTTTCTCCACACATACCGCTTAGAATTAAGGCCAAAAAGTTCTATCTTGGTCTAATCAGACCAGAGAATTTTATTCCTCACCATCTTGGAGTCCTTCAGGTGTTTTTAGCAAACTCCATGTGGGCTTTCATGTCTCTTGCACTGAGGAGAGGCTTCCGTCGGGCCACTCTGCCATAAAGCCCCGACTGGTGGAGGGCTGCAGTGATGGTTGACTTTCTATAACTTTCTCCCATCTCCCGGCTGCATCTCTGGAGCTCAGCCACAGTGATCTTTGGGTTCTTCTTTACCTCTCTCACCAAGGCTCTTCTCCCCGATAGCTCAGTTTGGCCGGATGGCCAGCTCTAGGAAGGGTTCTGGTCGTCCCAAACATCTTCCATTTAAGGATTATGTATGCCACTGTGCTCTTAGGAACCTTAAGTGCAGCAAAAAAAAAAATTGTTTTAACCATGGCCAGATCTGTGCCTTGCCACAATTCTGTCTCTGAGCTCTTCAGGCAGTTCCTTTGACCTCATGATTCTCATTTGCTCTGACATGCACTGTGAGCTGTAAGGTCTTATATAGACAGATGTGTGGCTTTCCTAATCAAGTCCAATCAGTATAATCAAACACAGCTGGACTCAAATGAAGGTGTAGAACCATCTCAAGGATGATCAGAATATATGGACACCACCCGAGTTAAATATATGATGTCACAGCAAAGGGTCTGAATACTTAGGACCATGTGATATTTCAGTTTTTCTTTTTTTTAAATAAATCTGCAAAAATGTCAACAATTCTGTGTTTTTCTGTCAATATGGGGTTCTATGTGAGAAAAAAAGAACTTAAATGATTTTTTAGCAAATGGCTGTAATATAACAAAGAGTGACAAATTTAAGAGGGTATGAATACTTTCCGTACCCATTGTATAGGCCACACGTACCAGATGTGGGCCGGATCTTGGTCAAAACTATTTTGCTGTCTTGGTGTCCACAAAGAAAGTGCCTTTCAAGGCAAAAAAGCCTATGGCTACATGCTCACATGCTGACAACAATCCATTATTGAATTACTAAAATCTCTCTGTTTATTTGATCTGAGAAATAATACAAATAAAAACTAATAAAGCTTTTAGTACATTTCTTGACAAAGATGCCCTTGGCTACATGCTAAAAACAATGAAAATACCTGTTGAGAAAAAACAAAAAACAGGTATGTTTTGAAGTATGGCAGCTGGTTTAAGCTGGTACTTTATATTTTATGGAGATTTTTCTTTCACAAACGCATCACTTTCCTTCAAGGCCTTTATCAACCCGGAGCCGTGTGGAGCCGTTATATGATGGATAGATGCACTTCTATTTTACTTTTAAAAAACGAAGCAACAATTATAAAGCAATAATAAAAATGATACATTTTAGTATCACTCCGAACGCTATTGCGGTAGTAAAGCTGTGATGAGTCGTGTATCTATTGCAGTAGAACGTAACGATAATACAGATACAGTTTCAAGCAAACCAATCACATTCAACCATTTAACTAGCCTGACGTGGTCATACTCAATTCTTGTCTGATACCACTTCATTGGGCTGTGATTATCGGGGCATGTTTCAACCGAACCAGGAAAGAACTCAATTGGATAAACCTACAACCAATCAGAGCAATGGAGTAAATGACTTATGTTGAGCGACGCATAGTTAGTGGGAATTTCGGATCATTTTACAGACTCGGATCTTGAATCTCGTTCAGCAAAATGAACAAATCTTTTTTCAAGTCATTTCGTTCATTTCAGCAGAATATAATTCAAATGTTACATGTTAAATTCCCCAAAAAATCTAGTACTTGTGGAAACCTTGATCACATTTGGAATAAAAAATAAATTATAAGCTAATGCAGCCAAGGCCAAACTTCGAGTTGAGTCTTTTGTCACTTCACATTTAATCCCATTTGTTCCCTGGAAAGATTAGTAATGTTACACCTCTCCTGTCTTCTGGTTTGAGTCGTTAGTTCCATCATCAGTGTCTGATCTGGGCCGTGACAGCCCTATAAGCAATGCGTGCAGTCCCCAAAACAGAAATGATTAATTCAGCCCTTGAGTCTTCGGATTCGAGTCATTCGTACCAATGGCCTGTAGCGCATGCACGGTCAACACAAAATGAACAAATCGCTCTCTGAAACAGTGATTTTTTTTCCAGAGTCATATTTAAGATTAGTTCAAAAAGAACGAATCGTTCATGAACGACGCATCACTAATGCATAACTTAGTTGTCAACAGAACTCAACTGCACCGATGCTGGAAGAAGTAGAAGAAGATGAGTGTAAACGATCTTTGTCGATGTTGTAAAAAATAAGTTAAGGATACACAAAGTTTTTACTAACACAATCATAATTTTTGAGAGAAATAGTAAAGGTGATAGCATACGAACAAGTTTCTTCATTTAGGATTAGAACGAATTCAACCCAAGCGCTCTTTGGTGACATGGATGATTACGTTGCGTTATCTGTCCGTCATCGTATAAAGCCCGCCCTGGCAATTTGATTGGTCCGAACAGCTTCTGTTCTGGCATTTTTACTCCAAAACGGATCAAGTCCAGACCGAACTGCCCGACCTCAAATGTTGTGGGTGGGGGTAAATTCGGCTGGTATCCAGGCTACCATTTAACATTAGTTAAATTAATTACTTAATGCACAAATTATAGCGATCACGAAAGGTCTTCAACGCGTTTAATCTGGCTAATATGAACCGTCTAACACAGTAAGGTGGATAGGCTATACCGCACCCCATCAGTTGTTTGGTTATATACTGCCACCTGTTGGCGTGGTTGTGTAACTTAGAGAAGATTAAAGACCAATTTATACTTCTGCGTCAGTGTACAGCGTAGCTACGTCGTAGGCTGTGTGTAGCACACAGACTGACGTACCCTGACACGCACCTCTCCAAAAATGTAACAACGCGTTGATTCGACACGGACCGCAAGCGCTGTGATTGGTCTGCCGGAAACCCTCCCTCAGGGGTATCATGCTGCCTCAGCATGTGTAACTGCGTATTGCCATGGACAACGATGCAGAAGTATAAATGAAAATCGACGCGTAGCCCACGACGTAGAGGCTACGGCGCAGGTCCGACGCAGAAATATAAATCAGCCTTAAGTTGTGATCACGAGAAAGCAAAACAGAAAAACATATTATCCATGGCCGTTTAGGGCTTCCGTAGTTTAGTTTCTAAAAACACATTACTGTTCTCCCAAAGAAATGTTTAGTCTTTTTAATACAAAGTGCCTTTCGAAGCATAAGATGCTACATGTTAACATGCTAACAACAATTCAACGAATTTGTATATGTTTATCTGTGGTTTGAGAAACATTTAAGTCAAATTTAAATAAAACTTGACACTGTTTAGTTTCTAAAAAACACATTATTATTCTCCCAAAGAAATGTTTTGTCTTTTTAATACAAAGTGCCTTTTGAAGCATAAGATGCCCTTGGCTAAATGCTAACCTGCTAACAACAATGAAACTAATATCTCTGTTTATTTGTGATCTGAGAAAAAAAAAAAAAACTTGATACTGTTAATATTCTAAAAACACATTCTTGTTCTCCCAAAGAAATGTTTAGTCTTTTTAATCGTTCATCAAAATGTATAAGTAGGCTAGCTTCTTTTGCTCCAAACACTCATGATATCTACTTTTCACAATCCAATTAATTCCTCATAAAGTCAAGTCCCATCCTTCATTTTAAGCGTATTATATTAGCATTTACCATGTATGAACTCTTACAGTCGGTTAGCCTTTCTTACCTCTTGCTGTGTAATGTCATTGATGGATGACAGTCACGCAACCCTCCATGAATATCAGGAGTGCTTGAAACAGTGGTGGCCTGGTTGCCAATTTCTCACTGCAACTCTATATTCATTAGACTAGTGCTTGAAATACTGATGTAGCCATGTGCATCGGCTATCGATATTTTGGTTTGTTCTTACACATTTACTCTTGGGGTGTGTTCCAGTTGCCGATAGTGCCCTGCAAATGTCTTTAAAGTTTATTCAGCCAAGTTGAGTGAGACTCAAATCAGGGAGCATATATTCAGAGTCACCTCAAGCAACAAATGGAAGAAATCCATCAGTATATCCCTTCACAGGAAGTGGAGAGATGTTAACCCACAACTCATTGAACAATGTGAAGGGACTCTGTGAATTGGAACACAGCAATGGGCACCCAAACCTACAATTAAATGTGTTGTAAATATGAACATTTCTGTAATGAGTAGAACAAAACCTATTATCTTATTATTTTCTGGTCTAAAGAAAGAAGGGATAACTTATTTAGAGCTGGTATTGATGTGTGAACTTTACGATCTGGAAAGGCTCCTGTAAGACCATGTCATAATCTTAAATGACTCCAGCACTACTCTGGAGAGGTGTTAATCCCACCAAAAGATTCAGTTGCACAAATTCAGATTTGAGAGGATCTAAGGGCCTCCCCTTGTTCCATTTGTTTCTTGACTGCTCATGCATGACCTTGGTCTGTATTTGAAACACCAGAACATGAAAGAACCTCTCAGGTTAAAAAAAATGACAAAATCCGCTTATCACGGCCTTTACCTTTCAGAAACATTGCTGTTCCCTCTTTCTCCACTATTACAACTCTTCCTTGGGGCTTTGCCACTTGCGTCAGATTTTGGCTTGGAGGGTGTGTGCTCAGCGATAGCGGTATCAGACTTGCACAGATATTTTGATTGATAGTAGTGCTTGCTAAATTTAGCGAGCATGTGAGCGCATTAATCAGTCCACTCAAACAGGGACAGGGAGTTCACAGTTTCTGAACTCATGTCTGTAGAATGTTTCTGAGCTAGACAAACCCCATTTCAGCACCTTGAGGTTTATTTTATAGTATTAAATATAGATGAATCCTTATTAATGTTACAAAAGGTATTCAGTCAATAGCATTCAGTAAATTTTTTTGAGCAGTATGTTTTTTGATGAACATTAAAAACACAGACAGCAACAGGACTACTACTGTAGGTTGTTGTCACTTTAAGATATAATGCACGGATCCAATACTCTGATACTGTTACACATGTTTTGTCTTTCTCGACTGTTTATGTTCACTTAAGACATAACTGACTATGTTTACTAGGACACTCACCAAGATGGGCATTTTAACATATTTTTTGTGAAATTGTCTGTTCAAGCACAAGAAGACGTGAAAGAGAGCTCAATTCATTGTGCTTCGGATGTGCAGTTTGCGCACACAAAACTTCTCACACAGCGTGTGCAAGTTATCTTTCGCATCTTCTTGCGCTTGAATGTTTAAATTCGCAAGGCTTAAAAACGTGCAAATTATAAACTTTTATTACAACGCAGCACTGGTCTGATCAGGAAGGAGTCCTGCATTTGCTCTCTCGTTATCTCATGGTGAGTGCAAGTGTGTGAGAAAGAAAGCAACAGAGGGCGCTCTCAGCCATGTGATGGTGCATAAAGCTCAATTAAATTTTTATCTGTGCTAAAAAAAAGAAATTCTGCCTCTAACTCAACTATAGGCAACTGTAATCGTATAATTTACTAACCATTGGCCACTCTCATGAAATTTGGTCACATATGCAAGTGATTTACTCGCATTGTAGACAGTTGCGATTACTCGTTAAATCAGAATCAATGTTAAAAGAGCGTGGTGTGTTTGCTGATGCCTAGTTTTTACTTTGTATATTTCCCGTGGCTCATGGTCATTTAATTGACAAAATGTTGTGTGTGTCTCCACAGTACCTCAGGAGAAAAGCTTGATAATAAGTCTGGTCCTCTGGGAGGAGCTCATGGTGGAGTGGGTCAGAACCTGCTGCTGAGTCCTGCAGGTCTTCAGCTGGCTCAGCTTCAGGCCCAGCTCACCCTTCACCGCCTCAAACTCGCCCAGACCACTAATAGTGCCGCCGCAGCCACTGTCCTAAATCAGGTCCTTTCCAATGTGGCCATGTCTCAGCCTCTCTTCAACCATCTTCGGGGTTCAAGTATTGCCCAGGCCCACGGTGGGGCCTTTCCGCCTCCACCCATAGCCTTCCCACCCCCAAATGCTGCCCTAGGACAACTAGTTGGTGGTGGCTTTACCCCAAATCCCACGGGGATCAGGCCCACTGCCTACAGTGGGGTGTCCAACCAGAAAGCTACTCAGCACAATGATTTCGGCAAAAAGGCTGGTACATATTCGACGGACACGGACCGTCGCTTGCAATTCGGATATCTGGGAGGTACTTCAGTGGTCTCTAGTAAACCATGTGATGGAGGACAGTATGGTGGAGCCACTACACAACCCAGAAACAATGTCCATAACAATTTTCAAAGAGACTTCTACTCCTCGGAAAACCCAGTACAGCAAACTGGTTTCATGGGGGAAGCAACGATCAAAATATGGGATCTGTTTCTTCATCAGCCACTAAGGAACAATGGAAAGGTCCGATCAACTTGGGGAAGATGGATATGTGTACAGGAGCAGGTTCTGGTGGTTGGATACCACCCGGACCAGGGTTTGTGGGTCAGAGGGCAGAGTTGTATAACCCTGAGGAACCCACAGCAGATCCTAAGTTCAACTCTACATGTGGCCCAGGGACTGGCCCACCCATCGGGCAGCAAGGGGGATTTCAACAGCAGCCACAGGTGTCCCAGGGGAAGAAGGTGTGACCTTGTCATTACAACCCCACCAGTTCAATGACTATAATGGGAAGACACCTTCACACCTACCTCATCAGTGCACCATTTGTGAAAAGAAGGTTTACAACTTGAAGGTGAGTAGATCTGATTTGTTGGTTGAGATTAAAGTAAATGGCCCACCTTCAAAGTAAACACCAACTCCAAAGATGGATTAGCATCTGCACTACAAATTTAATATGATCACATTTGTTTATTGCCCTGTTTACACCTGGTATTAAGATGCTCTTTTGTCCACTTTGAATCACTTCTGTCCTGATTTTGAGGGGAGGGTCTATGGGCGGGTAAATGTATGGGTTCTTTCAGATCTTTCGATCTAATGGATAAAATAAGCTCGCGCAATGTACATATGAACACGTCCAGAGACAACGGAAAAACATTCAGAGATCATCAGCTTTCGTTTCTGCTCTGACAGCCACATGCCAAGCCAAATGCTGAGTGGGTGTTAGAAATCAGGAATGGTGAAAAAACTTGGTACGTGTGCTTGGTACGTTTTTCGTCTTCAAACCAAACTTGGGTCTCCAGCTGACAGTTTAAATCCTGTCTGGCTAGCGCGCTTCCCATAATGTTTTTGCATTTGGTCAATAGGCGGAGAGAAATGTGTTTTCAACAACCTCTGTAAGTGGTTGAACGTGGACAAGCTCAAAAGTTTTAGACCCTGTTTACACCTGTATTTAGCGCTGTCCACTTGTGATCCAATCGATCAAAACGCATCTTAACACCAGGTGTAAACAGGGCCTATGACTACTCGAATGCTGGTTAGATAAGAAACTCTCTAGGTTCAGTTTACACCTGTGTTCAGCACTGTCTACCTGAGATTGGATCATAAACTGTTTTTGGCCTGCTGGACCCTGTTTAAACTTGTATTTAAAGCCTAATACTTGTGATCGGACCACGAAGACAGATCTTAATACTAGGTGTTAAGAATTTGCTACATGTGCCAAATGTATGTTAAGCTTTGAATTCTGTTTACCGTACCTAGATAAGTCTATCCAGATGTCTCATCATCCAGTATCCACAATTGAGATCCAGTTGATATCAACTCCAGCAACTGTTTTTCCCAGCTATTTCTGAGAGGGTTTTCGTGATACTTGGCTAAAACAGGCTCATTTGTTACACTAGGGTGCAAATGCTTTTGTGGCAGCTGGCATGTGTCAAGTGGAGGCAGGTTTAGGGGGGCGAGGACGCAGTTGTTCTGTAGCAGTTTGCCGTAATCGCATTCATTCTCAACTCTTGCTCGTCTTTTCTTTGCTGTGAACTACTAGCTCTCTAATTGGCCCAGGTTGTGGCTACGCCAGGGGAATCTTTCTCACTCATAGTGAAGGATCATAGTGAAGTCCATCTGACAGGCGTATCGTGTTTGTGTGTGTGTGTCTGTGTGCTGTTTTCAGGACTGGGACCAGCATGTGAAGGGCAAGTTACATCTGCAGAACTGTTCGCTCTACACTGAAAGGTGAGTACTGAAGAAAACACCATTTGTGCCATGTTACAACTTTCATCAATTGATCTACAGTGCTATTTTAAGTGTCTATCATGTTGATAAACCCCCAACTCTGATGCATGAGCGGCTAATCGTTGCTAACCTGGTGTAGAAGCAAGATATTTTTAAAGGGCTTGTTTGTATGTGCTCTATTTTGATCCTTGTTGCGTACCGGTCATCGCCTGTGATACTCTTGTTAAGCATTTTATGAGTACAACCAATCTCCGTATTATTTTATAAGTAGTCTTCTTCCATATAGAGAGAGTTATGACCTGAATTTGAGCTGTGTCATAAGATATAGTCAGACCAGATGCACTGGGATTTAGGATCTAAATGCAGTGCTGTCCCCTTCACAGCCCAACGCTCGGAGCAGTGCACTTTCCAGTGTCGTCAGAAGGATGTCTCAACATGGCGTTGAGTAACACTATGGCATACACATCCGCTGCCAGTCAAGGTAAGGCAAATCTCCTGATTTGTCCCTCAATTTAAGTGCTGAAAAGTCAGGAGACTGAAAGCTCTGGGACGTGATTTTAGAGAGGACTCTATTTTTAGGGCGGTCAGTTCAGTGGCGGGGGGAGTGGAGTGTCTACTGACTGGAACACTTGAGTGACGTGTGTAAACAACACAGACAACTGGGAGGGGAAAAACTATTCACTGGTCATTGTTTAAAATACTTTCTTTCTAAACGTATTGATCAATCATCTTGTACTCAAGAGGTGTACTCAAAGTTTTGATTGACTAGCATTAGCAAGAAGCAAAACGTGCTGCGTCTGAAATCACGCACTGTTTACATTTAAATTTGGACTTACTTTAAAAACCATTAAAAACGACCATTAAAAAAGTTCTATATAGTATGAATATGTGTAGTATGAATGTAATTCGGACGTACTACATCTTCCATGTTGTTAGTCATGTGAACGTTGGCATCAGTTGCGTTGCTTCACTTCCATTCACAAATCCTCTCCCGTGGCCTCATGGGATAGTAAAGTGTCCATCGAATGCGCACTTAAGAATCTCACCAGAAGTATTTGGACTTTTCGCATACTGTTTTTCAAATACTATATAGTAGGGAAATATTCAATTTCGGACTCAGCGATGGCTAATCTGTTAAACTGCGAACGCGGTTTTATTTAATTCAATTTCTGTTTTTACATTTTTTACTTATACTTTTCCAAAAATTATTTGGTTTGGAAACGAAGTGGCTTTTTTTGGTTTTGTAAGCTATAGGCTAAAAACTACAATCCCGAAATGAACTAAAATATTCCCTGGCCCTGCCGCAATTTCCTATTTCAACGGGAAATACATCAACGCACATACAAAAACGTTTTAGTCAAACTATTTCATGGGGTCTAACTTTTTAGTGGGTCCTTACGTAAGGTGATGGGAACAATTTGCAGCATGGTTAAGATTAGATGTCATATCATTTATAAATATATTTGGATATCTGAAATGTTGTGTCCTGTTTTCTACAGATGTTTCAACTGGAAGTGCTTCATATCCTCTGCAGTCGTTTCCTCTCTCAGGGCCAGGATTTACTTCAGGGGCAAAGGTTAGTCATTTGGAAAGACTATTAAACAAACATGGGATCAAGGAAAGAAAATATGCTGTCATTTTGTTACGAATTAAAATTCGGGGTTGACTGGTGTGGATTTGCTACTGAAAAATCTCTTTTTGAAGAGGTCTTTCATTCTGAATGTTTGTTGGCTTATCTCATAGCATTGTTCTTTCAGCTCACAGGGTTTGTAAAGAAGCCAAGAGTGTTGAGATACAGAGCATGCTATATTTTGGTCACACTATTTCAATGACGGACAGATTACTTAGTGCTTATTATCACAGTCTAACGGTTATTATTTAAAGGACAACTGAGCCATCTTCACAGCTAGAGCTCTTTGAGAACAGGTGGAAGCCATCAGTATTGAACAGCTCAGTCAGGAAAGAGTTTAATGTATGAGTGTGGTTCAGTAGCATCGATAGGGGATTGTTTCAGTTGTGAAGATACGAGCATAACTGTATTTTGTCAGCTAAATGAGCAGGGTCGGCTCAGGCGGTTATGTTATCATGTTGTTGTAATGAGGTGGGAATGCACCAGGCTAGACGGATCTGGTTCCGTGTAAAAGCCGAACACTTGCTTTTGTTGTCCAGGGACTTTATTTAGCTGTGTGATCAGACTCCAAAATTAACTTTTTGCCAGTGACCTGCCAGTGCTGAGTGATTAGAAAAAAATCTACCACCTATAATACAAAACAGTTTAACGGACACAAGAAAATAGATGTTTCTTAAACACTATTATATATTATTTCAAACAAAATGTTTTCACATTTTTTCTGTGCATTTATGCAAAAATAAAAAAAATAACCAAACATTATTTTGTTCGCTCAATGGCAATAATGTCTCACTTTAATTTCTGGATTTTGGACAAAACTTTTTTTTTGTTGCTGATTTTAATCTAATACATCGTCTGAATGTATTTTGTTGTAATTAGCAAATGTTATAAATTAAAAGTTTTTGTAATAATCTTACAATTTTACAATTCCGTTCTGATTCATTAGGTCATTAATTTCTTTATTCCGTCTCAGTAAATACAAAAACAATAATAACTTATATGTGTGAGTTCGTTGTAGCAAAGCAGGGCCATTTTGAGGTCAAGGCCCGAGAAGAGAAATACCCCTTTTCCACCAAGGCAGTTTGAATGCTGGTTCAGAGCCTTAAGTAGCACCAAAACATTGCTGAAGTCTAGAAGTAAGAACCGCTTGCGTCAGGGGCTGGAGGCGGGGTTACTGTGACCAACAAGACAACACAAGCTTGTGAACGCCATTTTTGAAATAGCAGCTAATTGAGCTAATAGCAGCTTGATTGTAATCCCCGTCTATACAAATTACGGCAAGCTGAGCAAATGCATTGGATGCTGATGTAGGATCGCAAAACCATGAGCATCAATAGTAACGCAACGTTTGCCATTGTTGATGGAAGGCTTGTTCGAGATATTTGCTCCTTATGCTTTTGAATTGCTCTTGCAGTACTTTGTCATGCGCTGATCGGTCTGATCTCGAACAAACCTGGTGTGTTTGTGTTTCCCACTTTCTCGCTAGCTTTGCTGAGTAAGATGAGACGTATACAGTGACGTAAGACCTGGCTCTGTGGTGGCTCTCTAGCCCGTGGAAAGGCAAACCGGTTCTTAGAAGGTTCTTTTCTGGTGGAAAAGGGGTAACAGAGATAAACAGAAATTAAAAGTAAGTTACCAAGAGAAAATCACTGGTATGACTTGCACTATATTGCCAAAAGTATTGAGATACCACTCCAAATCATTGAATTCAGGGGTTCCAATCACTTCCATGGTCACGGGTGTATCAAATCAAGCACCTAGGAATGCAGACGCTTCTACAAACATTTGTGAAAGAATGGGTCGCTCTCAGGAGCTCAGTGAATTCAAGTGTGGTACCGTGATAGGTTGCTATCTGTGCAAGTCCATTCGTGAAATGTCCTCACTACTCAATATTCTACGGTCAACTGTTAGTGGTATTATAACAAAGTGGAAGCAATTGAGAACAACAGCAACTCAGCCACGAAGTGGTAGGATACGTAAAATCACTGAGTGGGGTCAGCGCATGGGTTAGGAAGGGTTCATCCCCAAACTGTTCCAACAAAGTTGGGAGCATGAAATTGTCCAAAATGTCTTGGTAGGCTGAAGCATTAAGAATTCCTTTCACTGGAACTAAGGGGTCAAGCCCAACCCTTGAAAAACAACCACACACCATAATCCCGCCTCCACCAAACTTTACACTTGGCATAATGCAATCAGGCAAGTACCGTTCTCCTGGCAACCGCTAAACCCAGACTCGTCCATCGGATTGCCAGAAAGAGAAGGATGATTGATTACTCCAGAGAACACGTCTCCACTGCTCTAGAGTCTAGTAGCAGAAGTCGCTAACTTTCTGCAGAGTCAATAGCTACAAACCTTCAAACTTTGTGTGGCCTTCAGATTAGCTCAAGAACAGATTAATTTAAGAACAGTGTGTAGAGAGCTTCATGGAATGAGTTTCCATGTCCGAGCAGCTGCATCTGAGCCTTATATAACCAAGTGCAATGCAAAGCGTTAGATGCAGTGGTGTAAAGCAAGCCGCCACTGGACTCTAGAGCAGTGGAGACGTGTTCTCTGGGAATGTGCTTCTAGAAGAATGGTCAAATATTGCCATAAACACACTCCTAAACCTTATGGAAAGCCTTCCCAGAAGAGTTGAAGCTGTTATAGCTGCAAAGGTTGGGCCAACTCCATATTAAACCCTACGGATTAAGAATGAGATGTCATTAAACTTCATGTGTATGTAAAGGCAGGCGTCCCAAAACTTTGTGCCTTATTGTCACAGTTAACATAATCATTAATGGTAAAGACTTTTTTTAATAATTACTTGATAAATAATAAGTGTTCTTGGAATTTTTCTATTTTGTATGCCGTTAAAAAAAAAAATACCTTTAAATTAATATATTTTATCAAAAAATAATAAATGAATAGTATTTTTAAGACTATTCTTCACATTCTTTCAACTTAAATTCAAAATAACTCTTATAACAATTCTCAAAACAAAACAACAATTTCATGCATAATCAATAACCCTTTTGTTTCAGCTCAGAAATGCATATCCTAGTAATATGCATACTAATAAGCAACTGAACCCTAAAAAAAGTGTTGTATTATATAATATAATATTATATTGTATTGCATTAATTATATTATTTTAAATGCATATTTCATTCATTGTTATAATGCATTTCTTCTACATTAGGGGTGAGCGGGACACAAAGTAATGTGGGTTAGTTGTTACACACATGGTTTAACACTTTCCACACGTCAGGATGACGAAACTTTGTGTATTTACTAGTTGCCATATCAACACTATATAGAGAAAGATATGCGCCAAAATTCTTCAGAAGATATCACTGAACATTTATTTAACCATAGTTAAATAATCCATAGCAAAAGTTAATTTCTTACTTGAGTTCATTTATCATCTCTGTTTTTTGTGTTTATGTAAAACTAGACAAATCTGATATTATTTTAATGTTCTATCTGTTATTTAACAGTTGAGATGGTTCTGTAACGCTGATCTAACAGCAGAAGACACGAGCCAGTGTTTAAATCCCAGTTGAGCAGGTGGGGTGTGTTGTCACACTGCGTTACAATGAGCCCCTATTAGAACTACACTATTATATTCTAAAGAATAGTAAAGAAAAAAGGGTGAATAAAGACTGAGAGTCAATGTTCAGAAATTATTCATTATTATTATGTTTTGAACTGTGTTTGTTGTCAAACTCAGAAATTAGTTTATTTTTAATTATTAAAAATTACATTATTTTAAATATGAAAAAGTTCATAATTGTATTTTATTGACGTCACATTTCACTTCCATTCTTTCAGGGTAAATCAAGAAAAACGTATACACTGTATTAATGAAACAAAACCACATAATTGTACTAGACGTGGGAAATTAATGTGGGGAAAATAAATACTCCAACTACTGAGAAAGTCAAAAAGCGTTACTTTGTACCCCGCTCTCCCTTACTCTTGTCAGCGGTTTATCTTCCGACAGTCTATTTTTCATTTTTTCCTCTCATGCTCATTCTTTGTTTGCATGTAGTAAAGTAATGTGAGTAGCGCTCCGACAGGCGGCTGTTTGCGTGTCCTGAGTGTGACTGATGGATCCTCACATATGGACGGCGTGAAGCATTGTTTTGGATTAGATGCTCCGACCTTGCACAGACGTCCAACCACCTATAATTGAAACCATGTCCTGTGTAGGATGGTATTTAATACAGTTGCCAGCTTGTGGATTCAGAGACTTGCACAAAGATTCTTTATGGTGGTCTTTTTAGCCAAGTTATTTATGATTTAGTCCATTGGAAGAGGTGAAGGCACGGGCTAATGTTAGCTCCTATAAAACCCACCTGTTATACTGCAGCTGTACATTGGCGGCACTTTAATAACACTCTTAGTTTTCAGCTTATCGCGTGAAAGGATGCAAAAATACTCAGTTTTAAAAAATCAGTCGACAAAGAAAGGGTGTTGTATTTTCAGCATTGACAGATCAAACCGTCTGGCCAAGTAATCAAGATGTGTGCGCTGTTCCAGGATTCTTTGGAGGCTCTGAGGCTGGGAATTCAATTTCAGTCCACAGAATCGTAACCTGATCCTTGGGGATAAAGGTTTCCTGACGGGAGGAATGCCAGGAGATCTATGAAATTCAGAAAGCGCATGCTATAGGTTTCAGATGAACCTGTTTCAGGGCTTGTGCAAAGCAGTTTAAACCCTCTTTAGATAAGCAAACAGATGTGAATGCATTTGTAGCATGATATGGTGCCAGTCATCACTAGATCTCCAAAGAGATTATCTTTCGTTCTCCTAATTTATGATGTGTTCATGACAAATCTCATTGTGTCATTTTCTCAGCTGACAGTCATATTACAGCACTACGTATTCCACTGCAATCTGATACAGTTACATAAAAAGATTACCAATACATTTTTATAACAAACCAGTGACAGATCTAGGAATATAGGCATTGCGATGAAACTTCATTACAATTATACTGGTTACACTAAACACATCATAAATATTGCATATTTCAACATTAATCTGTTTTTTTCTTTTGGATAAAGATATGCCAGTATTTTGTTTAATTTATATTAAATTTCTCTTGTCTTTATTTGCATATGGGGCTTTAACCCCTAAATCCATGAATGTTTTGCCAATCGTAATTACATATTCGGGTCTTTAGCGACCCGGATCTATATCGAGCACTGATGGATCTCTACCTGTTGTGATAATATAAAACTCTCCTGATATTAGAGTAACAAGTACAGAAGAATCAAATAAAGCATATTTTGTTCCCTTTTGGAGCTTGGAAGGGTTCAGTTTGAGCAGATGTTTTATACCATCATCACTGTCCTCGCCAGAGCTCATTTCCCAGTACATTCACCATCTCAAACATATTCTCAAAACTATCATGCTCAACATCTTAACAATCAATATTTTGATCTCTGACGGCTTCTTCACCAGATCCACCATCAGTGACAGTGACAGTAATATCTGATAGCGTTCAGTTGCTCTGCAGTAAATCACTGAGACATTTCAAATTTTGCTTATAATTCTTCCAATTCTTTTGTTTTCTGCCTGCGGTGACTATGAGTGAAACGTCACTTCATCATTGCACTTATTCAGTCATCAAAGATTAAATTATTGTTTTGCAGAACGGCTCGCTTACAAAATTATTAAAACAGACATTTTAGATTTTTTCTCTTGGTATATTGTTAATAATGAATTGATTGAGGAATACTAAGAAGGTTGATGTCTAGCTTAAAAAATGAATGAGGTGGAGGGTAGTGGATGATGTCCCGGGTCATGTGAGAGTCCCTATTATGGATTTTTGAAAATTACCTTTCATGTAGTGTGAAACATAGTTCTAAGTTAATGAAAACATCCTGCAAAGTTTTAAATCTGAAAGTGCAGCGTATATAAAGTTATTGTCTCTCAAATGTAAGAGTCGACTCTGAGTCAGTTAAACGAATCGTTTTTCAAACTAATTGCAAGCCATTTCGGTGTGACGTCAAGATAAAACATTAGCATATTACCTGTCCACTTATTGCGCACCCACAGAGACACCAGGGAAACCTTGAACCCCCTCAAACACTGTAGCGAAAACTGAATAGCATCCTGTCGAGAAGACGCTGAGCTCTACAATGTGTTTGTGTTTCGTTTGTAAGCATCTGGCTAACTGGCTAACTCACGTTATTACTCTCTTACTGAAATACTACTGTAAATCAGCTGTGGGCTGCACTATTACCTAAAACTGTGTCTATCCATATAGATTGTCTGTCATTCTCACTACTTTGAGTAAAGATAAAGGATGGAGCAAGATTTGTTTTGCAAACTTTAATGGTACATCAGTCATTCACTTTAGTGCTGGGCTATTCCTTTTTGCATCTCTCTTTAATTACGATGACCTTGAAATTCTGCCCATCTCTGCAAAATAGCACATTTTATACTTTTGAGTTTTACTTGCTTTGGCAGACCAATCATAAAAATAATATTTTGAGGGCAGTCCTTGCCAGCCAATCAGCAGCAGCCACAACCCCTCAGGGTTTCACTGCAATGCCAGAGATGTTTCACTCAGCATTTCAACATAATCACCTTGATCATTGCCAGAACATCAAGCTTTGACTGCCCACAATGCGCTGAACCAACTCCAAAACACTGGTGTTGTATTTTACTATCCCGGCACATAAGCCATTCAGAGTTACATTCTGACTTGTATAACTTATAGCAGAGGCATAAACAGCCTGTTTGGTGGGTCTATTTTGGTATGTGTTTATGGAGATAATCCTAATGTGACCTTTTTGGCAAAGTCTGGCAGGAAGCCATACACAGAATTATCACAAGCTCTGCTCAAACTGTTAGAGCCAGTCAGCGGCCAGCCACAGATAAACCCAGAAATCAACCGTGTGTAGATTAACATTGATACAGTATTGTTCAAAATAATAGCAGTACAATGTGACTAACTAGAATAATCAACGTTTTTAGTATATTTTTTATTGCTACGTGGCAAACAAGTTACCAGTAGGTTCAGTAGATTCTCAGAAAACAAATGAGACCCAGCATTCATGATATGCACGCTCTTAAGGTTGTGCAATTGGGCAATTAGTTGAATTAGTTGAAAGGGGTGTGTTAAAAAAAATAGCAGTGTGGCATTCAATCACTGAGGTCATCCATTTTGTGAAGAAACAGGTGTGAATCAGGTGGCCCCTATTTAAGGATGAAGCCAACACTTGTTGAACATGCATTTGAAAGCTGAGGAAAATGGGTCGTTCAAGACATTGTTCAGAAGAACAGCGTACTTTGATTAAAAAGTTGATTGGAGAGGGGAAAACCTATAAAGAGGTGCAAAAAATGATAGGCTGTTCAGCTAAAATGATCTCCAATGCCTTAAAATGGAGAGCAAAACCAGAGAGACGTGGAAGAAAACGGAAGACAACCATCAAAATGGATAGAAGAATAACCAGAATGGCAAAGGCTCAGCCAATGATCACCTCCAGGATGATCAAAGACAGTCTGGAGTTACCTGTAAGTACTGTGACAGTTAGAAGACGTCTGTGTGAAGCTAATCTATTTTCAAGAATCCCCGCAAAGTCCCTCTGTTAAAAAAAAGGCTGCAGAAGAGGTTACAATTTGCCAAAGAACACATCAACTGGCCTAAAGAGAAATAGAGGAACATTTTGTGGACTGATGAGAGTAAAATTGTTCTTTTTGGGTCCAAGGGCCACAGGCAGTTTGTGAGACGACCCCCAAACTCTGAATTCAAGCCACAGTACACAGTGAAGACAGTGAAGCATGGAGGTGCAAGCATCATGATATGGGCATGTTTCTCCTACTATGGTGTTGGGCCTATTTATCGCATACCAGGGATCATGGATCAGTTTGCATATGTTAAAATACTTGAAGAGGTCATGTTGCCCTATGCTGAAGAGGACATGCCCTTGAAATGGTTGTTTCAACAAGACAATGACCCAAAACACACTAGTAAACGGGCAAAGTCTTGGTTCCAAACCAACAAAATGAATGTTATGGAGTGGCCAGCCCAATCTCCAGACCTTAATCCAATTGAGAACTTGTGGGGTGATATCAAAAATGCTGTTTCTGAAGCAAAACCAAGAAATGTGAATGAATTGTGGAATGTTGTTAAAGAATCATGGAGTGGAATAACAGCTGAGAGGTGCCACAAGTTGGTTGACTCCATGCCACACAGATGTCAAGCAGTTTTAAAAAACTGTGGTCATACAACTAAATATTAGTTTAGTGATTCACAGGATTGCTAAATCCCAGAAAAAAAAATGTTTGTACAAAATAGTTTTGATACAGTCAAAGGTAGACACTGCTATTTTTTTGAACACACCCCTTTCAACTAATACCCCAATTGCACAGCCTTAAGAGCGTGCATATCATGAATGCTGGGTCTTGTTTGTTTTCTGAGAATCTACTGAACCTACTGGTAACTTGTTTGCCACGTAGCAATAAAAATATACTAAAAACCTTCATTATTCTGGTTAGTCACATTGTACTGCTATTATTTTGAACAATACTGTATAAGGCTTTGAATTCACGACACATACAGGGACTTTTTAGCTGTGCTTTGAAATCTGGTCTGAGTATCATGGTTGAATCATTTACACTGACAACAGGAACTTCACAAGTTTCACTACTTTCATTCTCACGATCGGCAGTCATGATAATTAATCGGTTCTCACGCGCTCTGCGGATCTCTGTGGTCCTTGCACTATAATACTCTTCCTATGGTGTGTAAATTGCAGTGTAAACACTGACCCTGGTCTCTGACCCTGCGCTGATATGGACGGTGCGCCCCTCACACTTGCTGCTGTCAATCAAACATCCTGGACACATCCCGCCTCACTGTAGCTTGTCGGGAAATGTAAATAATAACTATTTTAATTTTATTTAAACTAGACACTTTTTAGAGTATTTAGATTCACAGGTATAAAAAGATCATGAACAATTTAAAACAATTTTATTGTAATTTTACACTTTTACACTTTTTTAAAAATACTGTAACAAATGCTCTATTTCCCCCCACAACTGTTTTCAACATTGATAATAATCATAAATGTGTCTTGAGCAGCAAATCATCATATTAGAATGATTTCTGAAGGATCATGTGACACTGAAGACTGGAGGAATTATCACAGGGATAAATTATATTTTAAAATATATTACATAAATATATTACATATTACATTAAATATATGCTGTTTAACTGTATTTTTGCAGGGTGAGCATAAGAGACTCTTTTGAAAAGCATAAA
Organism: Gobiocypris rarus; assembly: GCA_023029165.1. Lineage (NCBI taxonomy): Eukaryota > Metazoa > Chordata > Actinopteri > Cypriniformes > Gobionidae > Gobiocypris > Gobiocypris rarus. The sequence goes on along the minus strand of CM040929.1, from coordinate 25,668,578 downwards.
AAAAATTGTACCCCAAATTTGTGAATGGTAGTGTAAATAAATCAGATTAAATTACATTTTAGATCGCTTCTAGAGTCTTTAAATTATGGTATAATGATATAATATAGAATTATTAATAATTGATCTATTTTAGATCATTTTTAGAGTCTTTATAATGTGGTGTAGTATGGATTAATTAGGTAAAATTGCAAAAAAAAAATACATATTAGAGAGACTTTCTGTAGTTTTTAATATATGGAATAAATGTAATATTAATTATACAGATTTCAATTTTTTTTAGAATTCTATCATAATGTTAAAAACATTTACATATATTTTATTTCATTGTATTTATTTTATTAATTTATGTTTTATTTTATTTATTTATTTATGTATGTATTTATGTATTTATTATTTGATTTGATTTATTTTATTCAGACCCTCAGCTGAGGATCACAGTCAGTGTTGTATTTCAGCACCAGAAAATATATTACATCTATATATTACATAAATATATTACATATTACATTAAATATATGCTGTTTAACTGTATTTCAGCACCAGTAGGGGGCATTAGTGAGCACAGCAGGGGCCAGATGGATTTTTAACAAACTGTTTCAAGTATAAAGAGACCACACATTAACACTGCCAGCCACAAATATCTTATATGTTCACATTTAATTTAATATATTCAAATGCTCTCAAACATTTCCCACCATTGTTGATCAGATGTAAACGATTTGTAAAGCGGAAAAAAAAAGTGTGATGTGAAATTTGTAATAATCTCAGGACTGTGTGTTTCATCGCGTCCCGTCCTCTCACAGTTTCTTCAGCGCAAGGCGTGTCCCGGGCGTGTCGTCCACATCTGTAACCTCCCCGAGGGCAGCTGCACGGAGAATGATGTCATCAACCTGGGCCTGCCCTTCGGCAAAGTGACCAACTACATCCTCATGCGCTCGACGCATCAGGTACAATCAAGTGCGACATGTTCCTGGATCGACAATCAACCAATCAGATTAGAGTTTACGGTTCATGTCAAGTTTAGGCTTTCAACAAGGGTTCGGTGTTTCTTCATCACCTATCATTTCCCACTGATTTTAGGGATAACTTATAAGTAGGGTTAGGGATATAGTTAGGATTATATTTTCGGATAGGAATAATGTTCCAGGATAAACAAAATATGTTGCAAAATATGTGCAACTCAGGGGTCATTGACCCATTTAAAAAATAATGTGCACAGAAAAATCATTTAAAATAAATACTGAGGCTTATTTCTTTCAAGCTGTAATATTCAGTACCTTGGAATGAAGATAGCGCTGTCCCGAGTTGATTTATCACACAGTTTGTGGTAAATAGTGCCCGGCTGGAGGAGTAGATTTAAGCAGGCACTTCCTGTGCTTTATCTTTAAACCCTGACACCGATGATGTCTCCATCCGCTCGATTCGTTAATCATATTTGATTGACTTTATGATTGGTGATGTTAGTACAGACTGGATCACATTCTGGGTCCAGTGCCAAGTTCGACATGTGCCCGAAATGCCTGGCGTCGAATTGATCTTGTAACTGTCTTGGTGATTTAGTACGCAATTAAAAAGAATATCTTAAAAGATCTGTTCGGATCACATTTGACACATTTTATGTATCGTGCGTGCTTTCTGTCAGGCTTTTCTTGAAATGGCGTACGTGGAGGCGGCTCAGGCTATGGTGCAGTACTACCAGCTGCAGCCGGCCACGATCAACGCACAGAAACTCCTCATCCGCATGTCCAAGAGATACAAGGAGCTGCAGCTGAAGGTACGTGTCATCCTGGCTCGTCGTGATCACACTTGAACAAACCCAACTCAGTGTGTTTTGCTTTCTGATGCAGAAACCAGGTAAAGACGTCGATTCAATCATCCACGACATCAATTCCCAGAGAGAGCGAGATGAGATGCAGGAGACTGACAGGTGAGAGTGACATCAGGACACATTTCTGGAACTAATAATTTATTCAAAAAGACATTAAAAATGCATTTCATATATACAAGGAATTTCTAATGAAGTAAAATTCAAAACTAAAAAATAAAACTCAAATTTTGCAGGGACCAAGTCAGGGTAAATGCAACTGTCCTGATAACTTAATGAAGAAAAAAAAAAGTAGTAATGAAGTGTGTGTGTGTGTGTGTGTGTGTGTGTGTGTGTGTGTGTGTGTGTGTGTGTGTGTGTGATGGGTAGGTTTAGGGGTAAGGGTAGTTTGTGTGTGTGTGTGATGGGTATGTTTTGGGCTAAGTGTAGTTTGTGTGTGTGTGTGTGTGTGTGTGTGTGTGTGTGTGTGTGTGTGTGTGTGTGTGTGTGTGTGTGTGTGTGTGTGTGTGGGTGTTTAGTTTGTGTGTGTGTGTGTGTGTGTGATGGGGGTTAGGGTTAGGGTGTAAAAACCCATGTAAAAACATGCATGAACACAATAAGTTCACTGTATCAAATGATTAATTTCAATGTTAGTACATAGTAATATAAACCTAATATAAAGTGGGTTATAATGGCTGACATTTCGTGAACTTTTAAAATTGCGTACAATATAACAATATATGTATGTTAATGTATGTTAATATAGTACATACAAACGGCATTTATTTTAACATGAACAGCTAGAATGCAACTGCCTTGGAACTGATGAAGGTGTGTCTCTTTGGAAAACTGATGATAAATAATAGTGCTCTGCTCTCGACCAGGTTTAGTTCTTCATGGCTAAACCATTCTTAGTGAATGTAGCTTACCGCTCCCTCTGTTGGTGATGATAATCACTACACGACTGCTCTGGTAACCAGCAGGCTATGATGGTTGGGATTTTTTGCTGTGTATTTACAGGCTGTTTTGAACAGCGTCTTTTCACCCTAATATAAAAACAAGAAATACAGTACATTTGTGTTTTTTTTAAACTGTTTTCGTAAAATTTTTCTTTGTCGTCTTCATTCTCTCGACCACTGGTTTGTGTAGGTACCTACCAGAACGTGCAAGATCTCGTAGCCCGGTCAGTCGTTCTCTGAGTCCGCGCTCCCACAGTCCGAGCTTCACTTCATGTAGTTCTGCCCACAGTCCACCGGGCCGTCGTGTCGGCCTGACTGGAGCAACGGCATGGGGCCCCGCCGGGCCTCTTGGGACTGGACGTCCCATTCCCGTGGCGACGAGGCCCCCCGTGAGAGAGACGACTGGAGGAATGACGAAGAGGAGCGAGCCAATGGGTGGCTGTCCGAGCGCAGGAAACCCTACCTTAAATCCGGGGACCGGATCAGCCCTCGTATGGGGCCCGGGGACGAGCGGGGCAGGGACTGGTACCCCCGCGGAAGTCCTCAGGGTTCCTCTTTCTCCTCCTACCACTCCATAGATGACTTTTACAAGAAAGACTCACTTTACAAGACTGATAAACTGAGCAGGCCGCAACATCAGAGACATGAAGGGAAAAGTAAGAGAAGGGAAGGTGGCGACTATCACAGGCCACGACACTCAGAGTCAGAAGTGACGGATGACACAAGCTCCAACCGGATTGCTGAAGACAGAGGACGCAGCAAGAGGTCCAGCCGGAGACAAGATAAGGAGGAGAAAGAGTCCGAAAATCAGGCATGTCCTACACATTTCACATCCTCATTAGGGATTATTTTAAGAACAACTGTGTATAATGTTTCAACTGAATCACAAGATTTGAAACCATACACTTTAGAGTTAAAAATATTAAACGTTAAATATTATGGATATGATTCGGCTGCATCTGTGTTCTTTAATTTGCGTGCCATCACTAGATCACGCGCATAACTTTCCACTCCCATCGGTGCTTTTATGAATTACGCTCTCACGCTAATTTGCCCTGTGTAGTAAATCTGGCCCTTAGCTCTCATTCGTGAGCAACTGTCATACGGGTTACAGGTGAGCCGTATGGCAGGAGCCGTAAAACGTGCATAAGCGTACTTCTCATCTGGGTGGCCGTTGATTTCTCTTGGAGCCTGTTCCTTTGGCCTGGTCACAATCCTATCAGATTCCTAAAACACCCTAGCAAACACACAATTAGATAAAACATAGGTGATATCCTTTCCCTTCAAGGTTCATCACAGGAACAGCATGATACATCCACACAAGGCCCACCCTTTGCCGCTATCATTCTCACATTTTGACATATAGGGACCTGTAAAACCTACAAATGGCAAGTGTGTCAGTGGATACATGTGGTGCGTTGATGACCTTCATGACTCTGGACACAGCTGTCTTTACATGTCTTGTACAGCTGTCAACCGCAAAAGAAAAATGTATATGAACAAATGAAGATTGCAAGAAGATCAAATGAATTAATTACAAAACAATTGCATATTTATTCTGTGGAAGACGGCCTAAATGAATAAACACTGAATCAGACTTTCATTACCTCTCAGATACCAACTAGATGTTGCTTGTAACACTAAAAGCAGAATAGATATAAAACCATGATTCCCTATTCGTTATATAATAAAATTCTTCAAGACAATATTTTAATAGCACTGCTTTTTTCATGCATTACAGAAGGAAGAACATAGAGCCAAAGAAAGATCAGCGTCTCCTCATAACAGCAAACCTGAAGAGTCATCGAAGTGTGACAGAGATGGTGACAGTGAGGTAAACATTCATTCATCTATAGGGTTACCACCTGTCCCGAAATTGGGAGCTGTCCTGCAAGAAGTAAGCAGTGTCCTGCATTTAAATTGCCTGTTTTTTTTTCTTGCCTGAAATTACGATATCACAATTAATAAATATAATATGAAAACTTTAAAAATCCATTTGCGCAGCCATTTTCTAGCTAGAGCGGGAAAATGAACCAAGCAAGAAATACAGGGCTTGACATTAACACATGCCAAATGCTGGTGTATTTCAGCCATAGACCGTAAAAATATATGGACGTCGCATCTTCACTGCCTTCCACTGAAGAAAAGTGAAGCCGCCAACCTCTGAAGATTTGGGACCAAGTCTGTGCAGTAGAGAGCAGGAAGTAGAGCCGCGATATCAAAAGCCCGCCCACGCTCTCGCAGATGCAGAACAATTCATTATATTAGTGTGAAATAAACAGTTATGAAATGTAGAAATTAAAGCTAAATCTCCAATCTCCTCCTGAGAATCCCGAAAAACTCCATTAGTGCCTCATTGACAACTACTCAGAGTCAATCTCAGCTGTCAATCATGACGTCACACCCACCGTTTTATAGCATCAAATAACTCAAACCAAACTTAGTCAATAAAACAAACACTTGAAATGAAATCATCGTGATTAAAAACTGCCAGAAAAATGACAGAAGCCAACTTTGGGACCAACCACCTAGGGGCGATCGAGAAGCATAGGCTTCAGTTTTTAACACGAGTGCGGCAGGCTTGATTTCAGCAGTGGCTCCAACACAGTCTACTAGCCACTTTGGCAGGTTGACATCTATATATAATATATACATTTCTGTCAAAAAATATAGATTTTTAGATATCAATACTGAAAAATCTGAAATGCTTCCAATACTCATTTCCTGCAGAATAGATACACAATACCACTTTCTACTCTTTCTCTCTCTCTCTCAAATTGTGAAAGAATGGTTGGGAGGGAGCATGAAGGAATATTTTCCCACATGAATTGACACCTCCAGACCTTAAATTCATTGAAAGCATTTGGGATGTGCTGGAAGAGACTTTACAGAGTGCTCTTGCATTATCAATACAGGATCTTGACCAAAAATTTATGAAATCTCTTTTGTAACATTTTAAGTCTTTACTGTCTCTTTTGATAAATGTTTAATGCATCCTTGCTGAATTAAAGTATTAATTTCCTGCCAAGGGTCTGGAAAGTGGAGATGATGGAGAGGAGGAGAGTTGGTATCCTAAAAGCATGGAGGAACTGGTGACCGTAGATGAAGTCGGAGGAGAGGATGACTCTATAGTTGAACCTGATCTACCTGACCTTCAAGAGGAGGACCGGAGAGTTGAGTCGACGACAGAGAGCCCTAAACCAAATGCCAAGACCCCAACAGAAGGCGAGGACACCGTGGTGGAGCCTCCCACCCTTCCAACACTGGATTTGGTCCCAGAGGAAAGCTCTGGAGGTGCTCAGTCCTGCCCCGGAGAGACGCCCCTGAAGGCATCTGCCCCGGAGCAGCCGGTCTCTCAACTCAACCAGTTCCCGTCCCATGAGTTCAAGAGCGCTTTGGAGGAGACTTGCACCACCATTGAAATGGATACACAGACCAACTCAGCCACACCAGCCAGGCCTCCAAATCACAGCAGCACATCTGAGAGTGGGAAAGTGACGGACTTGAGTAATGACGAGAGAAAGGCGGCAGAGACGGACAACAAGGAGCCATGTCTCAAACAGGACAGTCAGAAGAAAGGTACCCACAACCGACTAGTTTGTCAGTAAATGCCCAGTGTGGGGAAGGTTACTTCCTGATACTAATAAAGTTCTTAGTACGTCCTCATAACTTCGGTAGCCTCAAACCGTAGAGCATGGCACTAAAAACGTGCGATTACACTTGCGGTTAAAATCTACTTGCTAAAAAATCGTACTAAAGGATTTGAACCTTTAGTGGCAGTTTAATGTGATTTACAGGCTTAGATAAAATAACATCCTCACGTCCGTGATTCACAACAAACCTTTAAGCATTTTATTCCACCTGTTTTTCTATTCTAGATATTCCTGAGTCATTACCGGCCCTTCACCTCAGGCGACGGACATCTCTGCTGCGTCACCGTCTCAGGATCCAGAGAAAGCCATCAGTGAACACAGCATACCATTAGGTACGTCCACCAGAGTCAAGAGTCGAGCCGAACACCGTTTAGTCCAGAAGAAGAAAGTATGAGCAATAGGAATAGCGGCGCTTTGCTGTGCGGGCAGCGCTAATGAACGGCTCTCAGTGGGTAACTGGAGCCTTTAAGGCCAGCTGATGTCAGTGGAGCATTTGTCATCCTGTTGAGTGAGGTGTGAATTGCACTCCCGAGGCCCGAGCTTGTGTACTCATTACCACACAGCTAACGCACTTGATTCCCTCTCAGAAGAGCTGACTTTACACCCCTGCACACACGCACAGCGTAGAGCTCAGAAAATGTGGCGTTTTGGTTGTGCTGATTTCTGACTGCTTTTGTTGTTTTGGCAGGTGTGGAGTTCATTGTGCCAAGGACAGGATTTTATTGCAACCTGTGTGGCTTGTTCTACACCAACGAACAAACAGCCAAGACGTCACACTGTCGGAGCACAATTCACTACAGGAACCTACAGGTCATAAATAAAAACATGCAGTCTTCCTTTCTCTTTCCATCAAAATATGAACATTTTCTCAAAGTTAAATGCAATTTTACTCCTTTGTCACTATGACAATACAACCCTATAAACGGCTGTAAAGTGATAATTTAAACAGCTTGTGCTGTGTTGAAAATAAAACTGAAAATAAAATAAAATATGAATATTAGTTGAACATTTGAAATGTTCCCTTGGCAATAAAGTGAAATAAGTGTAAGTTGAAGCACTAAAATTATTAACTGAAAATAAATACCTAAAACTTGAACTGAAATAGAAATAAATTAAAAAATAAATTAAAAAAAGCTAATAAAATGACAAAAGTACATACTGAAATGATTAAAAATTAAACCACAATCTATACAAAAATGCAGCTGCTGAAGCAACTCGAAAATCAGTATATCAGTGAATTATTTCTTAAAATCTATTCCCAAATGGACTGTTTTACTAACATGAATCAGACTTTCCAGCAGAACAAACACTATATTGCCAAAAGTATTGGGACACCCCTCCAAATCATTGAATTCAGGGTTCCAATCACTTCCACAGGTTTATAAAATCAAGCACTAGGCATGCAGACGCTTCTTCAAACATTTGTGAAAGAATGGGTCGCTCTCAGGAGCTCAGTGAATTCAAGCGTGGTATCCTGATAGGTTGCCATCTGTGCAAGTCCATTCGTGAAATTTCCTCACTACTTAATATTCCACGGTCAACTGTTAGTAGTATTATAACAAAGTGGGAACAACAGCAACTCAGCCATGATGTGGTAGGCCAGTGTCAATAGGTACAGACCTCAAAACTTCATGTGGCCTTCAGATTAGCTCAAGAACAGATTAGCTCAAGAACAATGTGGAGCTTCATGGAATGGGTTTCCATGGCAGAGCAGCTGCATCTGAGCCTTACATCACCAAGTGCAATATAAAGCGTGGGATGCAGTGGTTTAAAGCTTGCTGCTACTAGACTCTAGAGCAGTGGAGACGTGTTCTCTGGAGTGACCAATCACGCTTCTCTGTCTGGCAATCCGATGGATGAGTCTGGGTTTGGCGGTTGCCAGGAGAACGGTACTTGCCTGACTGCATTGTGCCAAGTGTAAAGTTTGGTGGAGGGGGGATTATGGTGTGTGGTTATTTTTCATGGGTTAGGCTTGGCCCCTTAGTTCCAGTGAAATAAATTCTAAATGCTTCGGCATACCAAGACATTTTGGACAATTTCATGCTTCCAGCTTTGGGGATGGCCTCTTCCTGTTCCAACATGACTGTCCTGACCTCAAGCTGTTTGAATAAATTAGAGTGGAGACTGCGAGCCAGGCCTTCTCCTCCAACATCAGTGCCTGACCTCACAAATGCGCTTCTAGAAGAATGGTCAAAAATTCCCATAAACACATTCCTAAACCTTGTTGAAAGCCTTCCCAGAAGAGTTGAAGCTGTCATAGCTGCAAAGGTTGGGCCAACACCATATTAAACCATACGGATTAAGAATGGGATGTATTGTGCATGTAAAGGCAGGCGTCCCAAAACTTTTGACAATATAGCGTATAAGATTAGCAACGCTACAGTCTAGCTAACTACATGGATGCTGCTTAAGCAACTTGATTCAGCGAATAAGTGAATTATTTCTTAGAATTAATCAGAGTGGCCTGAGAGGACAATATTTGACTATTGCTCGCTTGGCAGCAAAGCCGCACGCAAACAATGTGAAATTCAATCAGCGGTGTAACATTTAGCTACGCTACACTGCTACTTGTTGGAAATAGTACCTTGTTACTGAAAAGGCTACACTTACTTAGGTACTCACCACCACTGGTGACGGCAATTTAAGATTGACTGATCTAAGGAGCCCGGTCCTCTGGGTGGGATATAGTTTCTCATTATAACCCTTTAGAAACACACACATACAGACAGACGAACACACTCTCCAACACAACATAGTTGAGGCAGCATGGAGCCGGACATTCCCCGTCATCACAGTCAGACCACAACCAGTTGTCATGTCTCTCAGACTAGAGTGGTCGGCCAAAGAGCGTCACCTCATACTTCACTTCTCCGCCTTGAGGTCTGCCAGCTGTGTTGAGTTTACAAGAACTACAGTGAGAAGGTGACAGCTGAATTTAACACCAGAAGAGCAAGACAGGTGAAACCGAGAGAGAGAGAGAGAGAGAGAGAGAGAGAGAGAGAGAGAGAGAGAGAGACTGTAAACACTACAGGAAACACCTGCTTTCCTCCCACATTTTGACCTTCTTCTGTTTCAGCTCTCCTTATTTCACTGGTAAACATATACGCTTTTTGGTAGGACCCACATTTATGGGAGTGTACATGAACTACATGCACTTTTACATCATAAAAACAGACCTCAACATGACTGAAGCGTCAACTTCATACTCATTAGTACAACATTAGTACAAAATATGAAAGTCCGTTTTTTTTCAAATTATGCAACAAGTGCGACAATATTGATGAATAAGATGACTAAATTAGGATACTTAAAAAGCTAGCTATGAAATTAGCCTTAGCAAGTCAAAGTTTTCTGTCAGTTTAACCACTGTTAGACATCGTCAAATTACATAAATGTATGGGTTTGAAAAGTATATCATTAATAGAGCTTGGTTTCTGGGCCAGAAGTGCCCATAAACATGCAATATCCAATTGTAGCATAAACTTCAGTATAACAGTCAGGTGCTGTCAGTCAGCCATTTTAAGTCAGAGAAACCAAACCGTTGCTCTTCAAGGCTGTATGGCTGCTTGTATGCCTGTAGTTTAAAAGTAAACTGTCATTTGTTTAATTTAATGGGGAATTGTTTGTGTTTTTATAGAAGTATCTGTCACAGCTGGCGGAGGAAAGTCTCTTGAACTTCCACACGGAGTCGCCGAAAACTGAATGAAACGTGAGACTACCGGGACTGCACCACTGCTGGGACACACTGAAGGAGACAAATCCATCGAGAGACAAAAGCGAAGGGACACAAGGAGAACCGGAGCTATTGGATCCTCTGTGTACTCTTGTTAATGGCATGTGAAATGTATGAAAGTTTTCACGACTTAAAAAAATGGGTTATTAAATATATTTTAAAGGAAAAGTTAACTGGAAAAAAAATTAAACGCGTTACTTTTTTGTCAGTGAAATTCAAAGTGATTTTTCAGAATGTTTATACTGCTATTTTTCTGTCCAATGGAAGTAAATGGGGACTGTGGCGTATGTCATGTCTACAACTCAAACTAGCGCACATCATCAACATCATCATTCTCAGCCACTCCCTCTGTTCGCTGATTGGTCCGGTTAAAATTTGAACGGAGAACACCCGAGAATATACCGCAGTCGTCTGGGATTGCGGATTAAAATTGAGCGTAAATACGTAGGAGGGGCGGAGCCTGGCTAGGTCATGCGCAGTGCTGGGTAGTACTTGATTACATGTAATCCGGATTACATAATCAGATTCCTAAAATGAAATAATTAGATTTTATTACATTTTAAAATACTTGTAATCAGACTTAATGCTTAATCACAAAATGGCAGTCTGAAAAATTGTGGTCCAAGACCTTAAGACTTTTGTCGCACTTGAACCACGAATACACACAAAAAAAAGTGACTGGATTCGAGGTGTTTGTGTGATTGTAATAAATAAAGTAACAAATCTTTCCTTCACGGGTCAATTTGACCCCCTCAGAAATTAATGGAATGTGATAAACTCGAGAACTAACTTTAGGACCCAGCGGAAGGGTGCATTTGCTCCATATAGAGCTATAATGCCATCTAGTGGCAAGAGTCATGAAATATCATTTTATATAAATGTTTTTTTCTTTCCACAAGAGGTCGGCTAAAGACACCAAAATTGACCCAATGTGAGATATTTTGAGCTGAATTATGCATGTATTGGAGAGCTGAAATAATGCTTAAATTATATTATTTATTGATAAAATCTAGTTATTTAAAGGTAAAACATTTTTTTTATTATAATAATAAAAAAACTCAAGTTGCATTAAAAAATTGAAAAAAAAAAATTATTAAAGAGAAAATATGTATGCTTTCTGGACCAAAAAAGTATAATTTTAGGGCTTCGGGTCATTTTGACCCAGGAAGAATAGATTTGTTAAAAACTATATAGACATATATATATATATATATATATATATATATATATATATATATATATATATATATATATATATATATATATATATATATATATATATATATATATATATATATATATATATATATATATATATATATATATATATATATATATATCCCACGTCATGAGCGGGGCTCTGTACTTGACCGCCTCAGTTCCCATTCACTTTCATTGTATGGAAAAGAGCAGCCGGAACTTTCTACAAAATATCTTCATTCGTGTTCCATGGAAGAAAGAGCGCCACAGAGGTTTGAACATGAATAATGACAACTTTGGTCTCTTTAAGTACACTGTCCTTATTCATTGGACACAAGGCAGTGAGTGTATTCTCTGCAGTTCAGGAATTTTTATTACACTGTGAAAAATATGTATCAGAATGTGAAATGCACTGGTAAGTGTAGTGTTTACATCATTTGCATCTGCCTCATTCATACTCTAAAGCTTGTGTATCTGTAGACTTCAGAAGTGCCTTATTTCAATTTCTATTTAAATTTTAAGAGGTGTAAAATTGTCCTCAGGTTAATGCTTGTGCATATTCTGTTGTATTTCATTTCCTGTGATCTTTTTTTTTTTTTTTTGTCAGTGTTCAGGTCTCGAATCTGTTTCATGCTTGAAATATTCATTTTTCTAAAGTGCCTTTTAGGTGGTCAACTTAATGTGTGTCATACTATTTTGCTTTTGCTTTTCATCATTGCTGTACACAGAACTCAGACTTTAGGGATACTTGAACTGGACCATGCTTATTTATCTAATATTATTAAATTTATTGTTTAAAGATAAAAACAACTTTGTGTGTGTGTGTGTGTGTTATAATGCGAGTTTATTATTGGAATGGTTCTGGAAAACTTGGTCTCTGCTGTTTTATATTCTGTTTAATAATAGCATCCCATTTTCTGACAGAAAATCTGTATAATTATTTTGGGTTGCATTGATGCAAATATTGAATAAACATTTTGGAAAATAGCGTGGCTTGATATGTGAAACTAAGTGTAGGCCTGTACATTATGAAATAGCCCTTGCTTCTTTTTAGCCATCGTATTTTTTTTTAAATGGGTCAGCTGAATAATATAACGGAGAGAAAGTGACTTCATCCTCACCCATGCGCAATATGTTACATAATGACATCACTTCTGTTCCAGCGTCCATCTCCGGGCGGCGGAAATTCACGATCTTTAACGAACACCTCGTAGAAAATACGAGAAAGACCTGCTTCATCAGAGCTCAATTTTCATTGGTCACTTGGCTATCCGCCTCTATTATTCTGACCAATCAGAGAGCTCGCAGGGCAGCATTACGCCATCGAGTTGCTGGGCAGAGAACACAAAATCAACACCAGCGGAGAGTACGCTCGAACTTGGACGACGCGATAAAGCAGGTTAGTAGGATTTGTTCTCCATCGACGGGATGTTGTTAGAAAGAAACATATTTTACATATATAACACTTTTGAAGGTTTTATCTCGCACGCTGCGTCAAATAAAGGCAAAAATGCGTTTGGTCGCTGCATGTCCCGAGGCTTTGTTTATGTTTATGTTGCGCTCGTGCATTTGCGCGTGCCATAACACCATATTAAATGCGTGCTCTACGTCAAATTGAAAACACGTTAATAAAACGGTTATGAAAACTAAGCATTGCTTCGCCAAAACACGTTGTTTTAGAGACTGCAGAGCTCCTGTCTGTTATGGTAATGCGTCCATTCATTGTATCAGGCTTGTGTATGAGCCAAATGGACGCTGCTGATTGGAGCAGCTGTCTGAATGTTTTCATGTATTCATTCATTTATGCTTTAGACATATTAACATTATATCTCTGCATTCCTAGGTGCAAAGGCACATTTCATACGCTGGAATACGTAATTCCTTAACAATGGCAACTGACTGTGTGGCATGGCTTAATGCAAACCCCGTTGGTAAGTGCAAGTTGATTTTTATCGCGACATTTGGTGATATTTATTTATTATTATTATTTTATATAATTTTAACTGTTTCTAGGTCAGTGTATGAGAATTAGTTGGCCTTATAGTTGGGTTTTGATATGATAAGTCTCAGTGAAGTTGCCAAGGTCAGGGCTATCAATTGTTTTTACTCTCTCAGTGGAATAAAAAGTCACTGAATGGGCCCAAACTATGAATATTAAGTCTCAATATAATCAAAGTTGTCATGCATATTCACATATTGTCATCCACAGAGGCCGGAAATCTTAGTGATTCCTTCCCCTCCGGGGACGAGGACAGCCCCTTCACTGGAAATGTCAATAAAGAGATCAATGGAAATTGGATATTGGCCCCCACCGGCAGCATTCACGAGGCAAAACTCAAGGCCAAGGTGAAGAGACGTCTGAGGAAGAACTCCTCCCGGGATTCAGGCCGGGGCGACTCGCTGAGTGATAACGGCGATGTGGTCCGGGCCACGGTTCCGCCCACCAGCCCTAAGGGCAAACTGCTTAACCGGAGGTCGAGGATGGGCAAGGGACGAGGCCTGCCGAAGAAAGGTACTGGTGCTGTTTTCATTCCTTAAAGCCCTTTCATATCAAGAACCATAACTATCTTCATCTCAATATCAACAGACCAAAACATTCTGGACTTGATTGATTGCACAAAAATATGAATAAATTGCATTTGGAATTCTGAAAGTTCTGGAAGTCCAGTGCACTTGGGCTTTGGACTATTAAAGGGATAGTTCTCCCAAAAATGAACATACTCCCCCTCAAGCCATCCTAGGTGTATATGACATTCTTCTTTCAGAAGAATACAACCAGAGTCATATAAAAAAATGTCCTGGCAAATCCAAGCTTTATAATGGCAGCCCAAAATTTGAAGCCCCAAAAAGTTAATCCATCCATTATAAACATTTTTTTTGATTTGATGGGTTTGTGTAAGAAAAATATCCATATTTAACAATATAAAGTAAAATATCTAGCTTCCACCTGACTGCCTTCCAAAAGCGTAACTTGCGCGACGGTGGCGTTGTACATAGTGTAAGTGTTTTTAACTGTGGGAGGTGCTACACTTTCTTCATAAGTTTAATACAGTAGGCAGTCCACTGGAAGCTTGATATCTTTGTGTAAGAAAATATCCATTACACATTATAAAGTATTATAATGTGTTATGGATATTTTCTTACACAATTGCATTGATTCGCTTCAGAAGGCCTTTATTAACTCCATGGAGCTGTGTGGAGTACTCTTATAATGGATGGATAGACTTTTTGGGGGGCTTAATTTTGGGCTACAATTATAAAGCTTGTAAGAGCTTTTTTATATATAACTCTGATTGTAGTCGGCTTGAGTGAACAAACTGACACACTTCAGCTACCTAACTCGACATACGTTCATAACAGACTGTCAGTCCCATTCATTCAGATGTTGTTTTACCCAGTGGTGGTCCTTTTGTAGAGGGTTCAATGTCCCTGAGTGCAACAGACCTGAATTGATTAGGAAAGGTCTGGCGTGCAGAAACGGCCTACATACTGTCCGACTAGCTGCGTCAAGTACACTACGTGTATGCTGACTTGCTAACATAATGCCAAGCCTGCGAAAAAACAACAACTCTACTCTCTTTGTGTCTGACGGTGATCATTTAATCGTCTAGATGAGTGTTTTAGCTCAGATTATTGTCCCCTTCTGACCTTTCCACCCCCCCTCCCCCATCACCCGCAAGATGACTAAATGCACACTTCTCTTTTTGATTCCCTCTGCGATGGCTCAGTCGGGTCTGTTTGTGTTACGTAACTGCTGGTTAAGTCAGCCCGCAGGGCAGGAGATCCTGTTAGCTTTTTTTGGCCAGAATCCTTCAGATGCAGGCGTTGCAGTGAAAATGTAGTTGGTTTGGAAGTGCCATACATAAGGTAGAATGCCCCACTTAATCCATGTAGGCCTGAAAAATGGATTACAGCATAATGACAATCGTCTTTGCGGTCAGGCTGAGCAGAAGCCAGTAGTGTTGTTTTGCCATTAAATAAGAAATTACAAATTGATGACATATTTTCATTGTTAAATAGTAATTTGATCAAGTAGGAGCAAACATGTATTTCGAAATGCATGTTGATCTTGTGAACGATTTATCCATGCGTTTTTCTTAATCTTCTCATAATTCTTTATCAAAATGTGAATGTGATTTTTGGGCGACATGTCAGACTCAATTTCGTCAGTTTAAACCCCATCCCTTTCTGCCTCCATACAATCACCAACCAATGGATAGAACCATTTTCTTTCAATAATCTAAATCGCTCGGATGTACATCACAATATTTAAAAAAAGATTTCTTGCGACTTTAGTTTAAATGAAGAACAATTAATTTTAACCAGAGGACATTGCAGCCCAATAAAAGCTGGAAAGGAGGGCCCTGTCTCAAATAGCATAGTTCCAAAATGACTTCATAAATAAATCTATATATATGTAGATATTAGTGCTGGGGAAAAATTAATCGTGATTAATTGCATCCAAAATAAAAGTTTGTGTTTAAATAATATATATGTGTGTACTGTGTATAATTATGTATATATAAATACACACACATACATGAAAATATTTGCATGTGTGTATATATACTGTATAATTTATTTTATATAAATATATTTTTTATAAAAATATGACACATTTAATTTAAATATATACGTGTGTATATATAAGAGATGGGAATCACAGGGTACCTCACGATACGATACACGGCTCACGATACTGATAATATCACGATACCGCAATTCTGTGATAATCAATATATTGCTGGACAATGTTCTTGGTATTACCCATGCACTTTACTTTTACCAGGCAGTTCTTGCATATCACTTGTCTATTTTGTTCGTCCCATCAATGGTGTAAAAGCCGAAGTGGGTCCAGACTTTGGACTTTGAGTAAAATAAAAGATGCTCCAGCTACATCTCACTGCTGTCCGCCATCCCGTTAAAAACCTCTTTTGGCTAGTTATCTTATGTTCACGTTTCCCCCATTCATGTGTTGAGCGCCACCTCGAGGAGCCATGAAGTATTGACGCTGGGAGCAGGGATATCCATTTAGAGCGCCTTCTATTAATTGAAATATTGATATTTGGCGCCAGTGTAATTTAAATTAATTTCATTAAAAAACTTAAAGGGCAAATTACAAGCACAGTTTCTTCCGATCTCATGTCAATCTTGAGTACTTGATTCGGTGGTCTAAAAACAAAATAACAGCGCTGCCGACGGCTCCTGTAACCGGAACGAAGCTCATTATTAGACTTGCTCTGGTTGATGTGTGCAGTGCACGCGCTTATCCGGGGATAAGCGCCCATACAAGGAATTCCACCCTTTATGACCTCATACAGGGTTACACTAAAAAAAAAAAAGCGAAAGTTATTCGAATCCTGAAAGAGTGTATTTAAATACTCGATCATAACAAATTTTTTGACATTTTGGTCATGTTTAGCCTGAGAATTCAATAGAATGTAAAATTCAGAGTGTAAATAAGTCAGAATACATGAAAAACATTAGACCCACCAACCCCCTCCCTTTTTGATTTCCATTTTATGGAAAAAGATCAGAAAGTATCTTATGTTCAACAAAAGAAATAGTCATACCGGTTGAGAGCGGCACACGTGTGTAGCAGAACATCTACACTAATGGACGCCGCACTAAGCCTTGTGTGCCCATTATTCTGCTTTGGTGCTTTTACCAGTTTGGTTGGAATCAGTTTCTATTTCTTGGTTCAGTATCAGTTTGACACTTGTGGTCAGAGCTCTGCACATATCGAGAGATGATGTCACCAGCTGTGAATTAAAGGGCCCCGGCTCTGTTTTGGGGAACCGTTTCAGAAGGGACGACACTGTGCGGTTAACATGACAATGGCAGGAACAGTATGTACTTTCATGTGCCACAGCAGAAGGCCCCGAAAGAGTCATATGGTTTTCGTTCTTCTTTCTGTTCTCCACATGACACTTCTTTTCAAAACAATAAAATGCATTTGAGGAACTTTGAAAGCGAAGTGTTTTGTATCCATAGGTGGGGCTGGCGGTAAAGGTGTATGGGGAACACCTGGGGAAGTTTATGACGAAGACGAAGTTGATGTTAAAGATCCCAATTACGATGCGGAGCAGGTAAGAACCACACAATACACACTCGCTTTTGGTTTTTAACCATGCAAGTTGGCCCTCAAACCTTTGTTTCTCCAGGAGAACTGCGTATACGAGACGGTCGTCCTCCCTCTGGACGAAGAGATGTTTGAGAAGACCGTCACTCCTATCGTTCAAGAGTACTTTGAGCACGGGGATGCTAATGAAGTGGCGGTGAGATTTATGACTGTGTTGTTGAATGAGGAGATGGCTTTTGCCCTTTCATATCTAATCGGTGTCATTCAGTTCTCTGCAATCATTTTTTTTGAGTAAACAAACATGTGAAAACCTGTGGAACGGTGCATTCTCATTATAATCAGAACATCTCACTCTGTTCCTTCAGGAACTGCTTGCCGAGCTGAACCTGAGTGGCATGCGTGGGGACGTGCCCATGCTAGCCGTATCGCTAGCGCTGGAGGCGAAAGCCAGCCACAGGGAACTGACGTCACGACTTCTCAGCGAGCTCTGCGGGCGTGTGCTTACTGCTAGTGACGTGGAGGCCTCCTTCCACAAACTGCTCAAAGAGCTGCCTGACCTGGTGCTGGACACGCCAGGGGCTCCGCAGGTAACACGCTAAAGCCAGTGCAGCTGAGTTTAAGGCGTCTGTAACTATTGCACAGATATAAAGGCCAATTCACACCACAGACAAACACGTTTATTGGGTTTTGTTGGATTGGTGTATTACACCAGTCTGCATCTGTTGGAGTTGGTCTTTAGGGTTGGACGATGTCTGCCAATCACAGCAGTGGGCATTTACACTGAAGTCTCACAGCAGCCAATCACAGCAGTTTATTATGATGCTCGTTAAAAATTAATAAATTATTTTTATTAAAAAATATATTTGAGGTGAATTTAGGGGGTCATGAAAAGAAGACATTAATCAATTATTTGTATGACATTTAATCATCAGCTGAAGTTCATGAAGCGCTCTAGCAGGTTTTTGTAGCGTAACATTTGCCACAGTTTCTAAGCTCCGGTGCGTCTTCGTGTTTGCTCTGCTAAAAGCGTGTTTGAGCTGCGGTGAACAATGAATACCCTGTGGTCGGAGCGTGTCTGGTGGTGCGGATGAGCCAGTCAGAAGAAACTTTCAGCTGTTTCCTTTGGTTTCATACAAACACCAGAGCTTGTGCTTTTGTCTGGGCTGTGTGCAGAATGCTGGGTCAGCGCTGTGCCTCCAAACACACTCTCTGCTGTACAAACACATTTACCCAGCTCTCTCCTGTCAGCCTTCACTCCATACACAAGAGCAGATGTTGTTTGAGTGCTAGAATGTGGCAAACGCAACCCTTTCTCCCCGTCACACCCTATACGGTCCGAATACAAAGGGTAGACATGCCAAAACAGCGTGTGTAAATATTGACCTCCCTTTCCATTATGAACTGGTGTGTATTACTGCATTTTGACAGTGTGTCCTCTCCAGCTGTGCACACAACTGCTCTGTTTACAATTTCAATGGAATTTCAAAAATGGAACTTTGTTTTTTTTTATTCAATATCTGCTGTGTTCACTGATTTCAGTTCCGTGTGTGTGTGTGTGTTTGTGTGAACGAGAAGTATAATGCTTTCAGTGGAAATCCTTTAGAATGAGTGGAATTTTAAATTATTTTATGACTGATTAGAAAATGTACCAAAAAATATTACTTTATTTATTAATTTTAATATATATTTTTTAAAAAATCAGAAAATGGATAACCTAGATTAAAGTTGACCATAAAGTAACATTTTTATGTGAAATATTTCTGTTGAAAAATATTTAATTTGTATTATTTACAATTTTTTACAGCTTTAAAGAAATTCATATTAGCCAATTTTAAATACTAATTGTGGTGTCAACAAGAAATATGGAAATTCTCTCTGAATAAGGGATATTTACCTGCAATTATGAAATTCTATATATTTTTTTTATTTATGGTAGTGTGAATAGAGTGGACCAAGAAATATTACTTTATTAATCTTTTTTTAATATATATATTTAAAAAAAAAATGTATACACAAGGGTGATTTGAAAATTGACCTAGATTAGAGTTGACCAAAAAGTATATATATTTTTAAATATTATTGTTTAATAATATTTATTATTTGTAATGTTTTGCAGCTTTAAAGAAATCCATATATTTTAATTCCTAATTAAATAAGAAATATGGAAATGCTTTCAATGGAAAGATCTCAGACTGAGTTATATAAACCTGCAATTATAAAATTTATTTTTATTTATTTAATCATGAATAGAAAATGGACCAAGAAAATATTCATTTTAATATCATTATTTAATTTATGAAGATGTGATTGGAAAATGGACCAAGATTAGTTGATCAAAAAGTGAAATGTAAGGACTTTTCAATGGTAATATTTTAATATGATTACTATAATTAAATGTTAAATCAAGGAAATGTAAGAGGCCTAATGAATGAATGTCTCTTTCTTTTCAGAATGAGTGATCGTCCCCTGCCTAATTCTCGTTGTCTTCTGTCTTGTAGATGCTCGGCCAGTTCATCGCTCGAGCCGTTGCAGACAACATCCTCCCAAAAAGCTTCCTTGACGGCTACAAAGGGCGAGTAGACTGTGCATATGCCAGGTATTGAATGTTTTACACCAGTGGTCCCCAAACTTTTTTCTGTGAGGGCCACATTATTGTTATTTTCTTTAATGGGGGCCGGGTCGGTTACAGAAAATTACATGGGCCAGAGTGACTATTATTGTGGAGTATTATTGTTTTTATTATGATTTTAAATGTATTTATTATGCCTCCTAATGCTTTGTTTATTATTTTATGCACCATACAGACAAAAGAGAATTACTTTAAAAAAGCATTATCCAATTGTCTTGTAGTCTCTAGTCATTTCTTGCTGGCTCAAGACTTGCTCGATCACGATGAAACGTTCATTGAATGTGCGATTCTATTGGTGGGTGAATCTAACAAATAATTAAGCTAGGCTATGTTAATATTTTAGTTAATTACTAAGGTAAAAGTAAAAAAAAATAAGGGACATTTTAGTTTAAAAGGCAACCTTTATAATCAAATACAGATATGAATATAATTTTAAAATTAAATTTTTTCAAAATATGTCTCTGGCATTGTTCAAAGGGCCGGTGCAAATGTGGGGGCGGGCCGTATTCGGCTCGCGGGCCGTAGTTTGGGGACCCCTGTTTTACACGTACTGGGTCGTCTTGTGTTTTGAATGCGTGTTTGACATTGTCTTGTCGTTTCATCAGATCCGCTCTGGATCGCGCGGCTGTGCTGCTGAGAATGAGCCGATGGACCGGCCTTCGCATCGACAGCCTCTGGGGTTCGGGCGGCGGCCAGAGACCTGTCAATCAACTCATCAAAGAGGCAGGGACACACCCACTCACTGGCTGCGTTACGCAACATCATCCTTTGTGTATGAAAGGGCAAACTGGAAGATTCTGCAAATCTAACGGATTGCATAATCGTTGTTGTTGCAGGTTAACCTCCTGTTGAAGGAGTACCTGTTATCAGGTGACACCGTGGAAGCCGAACGGTGCTTGAGAGAACTGGAAGTTCCACATTTTCATCACGAGTTTGTTTATGAGGTAACCACGGCAACAAAACAGCCATTTAAAGTGGAGAGCCTGATACGGCTCTTGCCTGATTTTCTTCTTCTTCATCTTCAGGCTGTTATCATGGTCCTGGAGTCTAAAGGCAACAGAACCCTTCAAATCATCCTGCAGTTGCTGAAGTCTCTGTGCGCCTCCACGGTCATCACTGTGGACCAGTTGAGACGGGTATGACGTCACCTGCTGGTCACTTTCTGTCACTGCAGCTTTAAAAGGGCTTCTTATCAGAGTGATCTCCTCTTACAGGGATTTGAGAGAGTCTACATGGACATGGCAGATATCAGTATTGATGTGCCCTGTGCGTACTCGCTCCTGGAGCAGTTTGTGGAGCAGAGCTTTAATGCCGGGGTCATCGATAGAACACTCCGGGACCTCTGTCCTTGTCGGTGAGGGAGGGTTTTGTTCTTTTTTTTATAAAGACACAACTTTGCTACATCATTATTCTTGTTATTATTACATCAATTATTTGTTATGAATTATATTTACTATGCATAAAAGTATTTTTATATAATAGATTTATTATGAATAGTAATGTATACAAATATTCAATATTTCCAAATGTATTATTACTAAAGAAAAGTGTTGTATTTCACTCAGTCTGGGGTTGCCAGTTGGGGACTAGTTCACCACAGATGTCCGGTTAGAGACATGAAGAAGCAATAGGTTCTTAAGTTCTTTGTTCTTTATTTCCAGCACATTGCACGAATCAGTACATTTTGCTTCCATATACGTTTGTATGTGTGGTCTAGAACAAAGCATACAATAAATAATCAATATAACGTAACAGAAACAATCAAATAACTAGATAAACTTAGAGAGATAACAGAAACACTCAAAGCAACATCATGTGAATACATGAGCAAATTAATAATTCATTCATTAAACAAGGCAAATCAACCAAACATAAATCAAACAGATAACATAAGCTGAAGTCCATAAATCAACTTACTTCTCGTACCATATACGCACACATCAAAGGTGAAGCAAACACAGAGTCTGTTTGATCCATCTCACCATGCTGAGCTATTCACTAGCCCTAATCAAAGCCACCTGCTGGAGATGGGCGGAGCATAGTGTCTTTGCATTGCTGCCTTGACAAGCGTGCCCTGACATTGACTGGTTACCATAGAAAGATCCACTGACAGCTACTTCAAAATACAAGTCCCAATGGGCCTTTTTCATTACGCCCCAGATTTCCAAAGAATGAGGAAATCTGTCCATTATAAAAGGTCAAAGTCCAATTTTAGTCTGGAATCTCAGGTAGCTGTATAACCTTAGCCACAGGTCGCACATAAAGCTTGTCCTTAATTCTCACTTCCACAGTTCTGATTCTATTATCCACCCCAGGGAATACTTGAGAGATCTGACCAATGGGCCACATGGCCCTGGGGAATTGAGGGTCCACAATCATAACTGTAGTTCCCACCTTGATATCGGGCGACTCTAGTTGCCATTTGCTACGAATCTGAAGACCAGGCAGATAAAACTTGATAAATCGCTTCCAAAAGTGATCCGCTAGGACTTGGCTATGACGCCATCGACGTCGAATAGTTCACTTTGAGGATATATCACTTGAGGAAGGGAAGAATCGGGCCGCCCCATGAGGAGCGAATTAGGAGTAATAGGATCTGGGTCAGCAGCATTAGAGGAGGTATACCTAAGGGTTTAGAATTTAAAATCCCTTCGATCTCAACGAGTGTAGTGAGAAGAGTTTCCTCTGGTATTGGCTGAGTTCCCAGAGTGACCTGTAGAGCTTGTTTCAGGAACGGATCTCCTTTCCCAACACCCACCGAAATGTGGGGCATAAGGTGGGTTGAAGCGGAAGAAAATCTGCTGACTGGCAAGCTGTTCCTGAAGCTCTGGAACTAGTCCAGCGAATGTCTGATGCAGCTCCCTTTCCCCTCCTTTAAAATTGGTACCCTGATCAGATAAAATTTCCAAAGGTCTCCCACGTCGGGCTATAAAACGCCTGAGGGCCATTAGAAAGGAGTCGGTATCAAGTCTTGAGAGGATGTCAATATACACTGCGCGTGTAGTCATGCACTTGAACAGAATACCCCAGCGCTTCTCACCTCTGCGCCCAATCTTTACCAAGTATGGCCCAAAACAGTCAATTCCAGTAGAATAGAAGGCCGGTTTGAATAAACGTAGCCTGGCTGGAGGCAGATCAGCCATTCTGGGTATCTGTGGATTCTTACGAAATCTCTGACATTCTGAACAATCTTTGCGTTGATAACATCGAATTGCTTCCCTACCCCGAAGGATCCAGTATTTCCTACGCATTTCCGCCAGTACTCTCTCAGGTCCTGGATGAAGCAGCTTTGCATCATAGTCCTTTATGAGAAGCGAGTGATATGATGGCGGGAATCAAGGACAATAGGATGCATCAACCCAGGCTCAATCTCTTCACAGCGGAAGACGACCTCCTATTCTAAGGAGCTGACTCAAGGGTCAAGTTCAGGAGCGAGGCTAAGGAGTCGACTATGCTTATGCAGTTGTTTTCCGCTGTAAGCTGCATATCGGAGGCAAAACTTTCCCATTGAGCTTGCTGAAGTATAGCTATTTCAGCCTGTCGAAAGTCTTCAGCTGAGAGATTGGCCTCATCTTCCTTGAGAGATTCTGCAGTAGCTGTCAGTAGCTCTCGAAAGGTCAGAAATTTGCTTGGATCCGGTATGGACAAACGCGTTGTGCTGCATTAGTCAGTCCACAAAATGTAGAGTTTCTTAACTCATCATTATCAATAAGGGATGGTGCTGGTGTAACGCCACTGATCAGATGTAAGATGGATGAATGATGGCCCTGTATTCCATCGACTTGTTCCTAGTTCTGCCAGCTTTTTCCTCTGGTGATATCATCTGCCGGGTTATTATCAGAGTCCACATAGCGCCATTCACAATGGTTGGTAAGTTCCTGAATCTCGGTCACTCTTGTCCCAACGAAAACCTTGAATCGACAGGATTCTGATTTAATCCAACTTAAGACTGTGGTGGAATCAGTCCAAAGAAAAACTTGATGAATGGGTAAAGTCAGTTCATTCTGCAGGATCTTGGCCAACTGGGCACCTGTTAGAGCTGCACATAGTTCTAGTCGGGGGATCGACAGACATTTTTTTGGAGCCACTCTTGACCTGGCCACTATGAATGTGACCTCCACTTCTCCCTGCTGATCTTCTGTTCGAAGATAAGCGACCGACCCATACGCTAACTCTGACGCGTCACAGAAGATATGAATCTCTCTATGACTGGAGGCATCATCCTTCGGTGCACTGCAATAGCATCTCGGTAAGACTATCTCTTGAAGGTTACTGAGCTCCTCTGCCCATCTGTTCCAAGCATTCACTAAATTCTCAGGTAATTTGGGATCATCCCAATCCCTCTTTTTGTCCCATAGTCGCTGCACTATTACCTTGGCACGTGTGAGGTATGGGATGATGTAGCCAAGTGGGTCATATTGACTGGCGAGCACTTTATAGATGTTGCGCATAGTAATTTCCTGGCACTTTATAGCACGAAGCTTATAGGACAAGGTATCAGTTTGACAGTTCCACTGGAGTCCAAGCACTGATTCATGATTCAAAGCATTACCCTTGGCAATCCATTGCTCAGCACTGTCAGACCTGGATGCCGCTGGTAAGTGACTGATGGTGAAAGGTGCATTACTCGCCCACTGCCTGAGTTCGAATCCTCCTCCTGCCAAGATACTCTGCAACCGGTCTACCATGTGTCTTGCTTCATCTACAGAGGGCAGACTTTGAAGGTAATTGTCTACATAAAATGCCTTCAGTACAGCATCATGTACCTTTTCACCAGGCTGACTGTTCCCCAAGATATGCTTTTGCAAAGCAAAGACAGCGCAACATGGACTACTAGTTGTCCCAAAGGGAAGGACTTGCCATTCATAGACTCGGGGTTGCACTTCTCTTTCTTGATCTCGCCATAAGAAACGGAGAAGTGGTCGATCTTCAGGAAGGAGTCTTATCTGGTGGAACATTCCTTTAATATCACTACTGAGGGCGACTGAATGTTCTCTGAATCTTAGTAGCACCGCCAGCAATGAGGAAGTCAGAGTTGGTCCTGGAAGTAACAGTTCATTGAGGTTGTTCCCTTGAAACTGGAATGAACAGTTGAAAACCACCCTATGCTTCCCATTATGCTCAACCATATGATGTGGAATATACCAACTTACTGGAGTGTCTTCTGCTCCTGACTGTAGTTCAGCAATGTAACCAGCCTGTTTTAGTCGTTTAATTTCATTCTGGTAGATGGCTGCTTGATCAGGAGACTTACTGAGGCGGCGCTCTAGACTTCTTAGATGAGGCATTACTGCCGCTTTAGGTGCATGAAGAGGGGGCATATTTTGAACTCGGAGCAGTGGGGTAGCATATCGCTGTATCCCATCAACCTCAACTCTGACGGTTTTGTGTTCCAGTAGTTTCAACGACTGCTGGTCCTGTACTGATCGAGTACTCGTTTTTCGCATCCCTCCATGGAAGGACATCCATTTGCCAGAGTCTTTCAACTTGTTCGTGCAGAGTAGCTGAAGGTGACAAACTCGTGAATAGACATTGCTGTTCTGTGAGGTGATATTGCAAAGCTTGAACTGGTCCTTGCAAAGTCCATCCAAGAAGAGTCCTAATTGCAGCAGGACCACCTGGTGGTCCCAAGCGAACCGTTCAACTGGGGTAATTAAATGATGGCAGTCTGATCCAATGAGCAAAACTGGATGAGCAGCTTCAATATTTCGGAGGGGAAGTCCTTTAAGGTGACGGTATCTTTTCCGTAGAGCCTTAACAGGATGACAATGTACTCAAGCCCCAGTTCTGATGCAGTGAAAGCTTCATTGATCGGATATACCTTATCTGGTTGACAGGCTGGTGAAAGGTTGAAGGAAACAGCCGCCCCATGCAGGACCTTAAACTCTTGTCTCACCGTGCGCGGGGCAGGTCCTCTGGCTTCCTTTCAATTTCAGCTGGTTAGCTGCAGCATGCAACAAGATGCTCCTTTCTGAGCCATCATCAAGAATGGCATAAGCATTCATGGATCGATCTCCATTTCTTAGAATGACTTTACACATTTTCAACAATACCTTCCGATTTCCTGGGGCTTGTCAATGAATAATACATCATTGGCGGCCTCGGCCATGATAGGATTTGCAGATGGATCTTGTCCTTCTACTCCCTTTTCCTTGTTTCTAACATTAATCTCATGAAGAACAAGTAAGTGGCGCCATTACATGATTTACAGCGCATTTTAAGATTACATTCTGAGGATCTATGGCCCCGTCCACAGCGCCAGCATCTGTTGTGTCCCTTAATCCAATTTTGTCTCTGAATGTTGGAGAGTTGAGAGAAATTGGCACAGTTATTCAAAGAGTGTTTGTTGTTATCACAGTAAGGGCAGTAAGGTTTTGCCATTGTGGTCTTAACTGTGACAGGTGCCACAGGGTATTTCTCAGTGCTGAGTAGAACTTCTGTCCCTTTGTGAAATGATTTTACCTTCCTTGGTGGGTCCCAAGATGACCTGGGCAAATACCCTCTACCCGAGCTGCTCGCATATCTTGTGGAATCTTCTTGCACTTGGATTTCATATTCTAACCAGTCTGAGAAGTCAAGGAGGTTAGGAATCTTCACATCTAATGGGTAGATGAATCGTCTGAAACTGCTCCTCAGATCATGTGGCAATTTACTCAGTAGTCTGGACACATGAGATCCGCATCTTAATTCCACTTTGCCAGGCTTACCTAGTTGTCGCAACATTCCCACCAAGGATCTCACCCTCAGAGCATACATCCGGAATGTTTTGATGTCTCCAGTATTGATGCTCGGTCCCTCCATCAATTCCACTATGCGCTGTAATGCCAATTGATGTGGCTGGCCATACTGCTTGTTGAGTGCATCCATGGTATGGGTATAAGGATGACGTGAACTGCTGTAGGATTCAGCGATTAGCTGTGCTTCCTCCAGCTTGAGATGTTCTAGCAGAATATGGAATTTGAAACGCTCTGTGGTATTAGCCGGAAGAATGTTCTCCAATGCAATCTTAAGCCGTGCAAACTCTCTGGGGTTCGGGTGGATCAGGTCGGGAATCGTAGGCGTAGGTCCACGATATACTCTTTCTTGGTCAACCAATGCACTGGGAGAGTGTTGGTGCCTTCTCCTACTCCTAAATGATAGCTTGTGCCGTTGCCTAGAGGAAGCTTGTGGAGAGGGAGAGCGGACATGACTTCTTGAAACCATGTGGACTTCATGTCCTCCATTTTGTCTATTATTAATTGGTCTTTCAATCGTTGGACTGTTACGAACCCTTTGATCCCTGGATGAGCTCAGGTGCAGGTTTCTCATGCCCTCAACAGAAGAGGAAAGACTTTCTTGACTGCTTGAATACTCAGAGCTTTCCATATGTTCCACAGAGCTACTCTCTTGCAATGTATCGTGAGATGCTTGGCCGTAGTTTGGATTTGACCCTGGTTCATTTATTCTTGGCCTCCGTGGGGCTGGTACTGGTTTAGGGCATTCTACGGTCTTTGACAGACCAGGTACAGGCAGTGGAAATAATCTCTGAGGGGTTGCGGCTGCTGAGTTTGCCAACTTAACAATTGTTTCACTTCTGCTTGTATTTGAGACATCTGTGATGTGAACTTACTGTTAACCTGTTTAAGATCATCTCTTTCCTCCTTCAGCTGTTGAACTGTGGTAATTAGGTCACTGTGGAGTTTCCTCAAATCAGCATTCTCCTCCGTAATGCTTCCACATGCTGGTCCCACCGATCTGTGGTATACCATTGTTGTGGACTGTGATAATCACCATGATATGCTGCTGCCTGTGGGGTGTCCCTCCTGGCATCCTCTTCGGCTGATGAAGCACACTGTGATTTCTGGGAATAGCTGGGAGGTGTTAAGGGTCTAGGTAGATTATAACCAGTCAAGTCATAATCCTGCAAGTGTGCTGGAAGAGACACTTGTCTCCTGTGCTGCCCAAGGACTTCATCTACTGGTTGCTTCTCCATAACTGTGGAAAACTCTGGCTCCGGCTCGAAGGACCATAAAGAAAAGTGTTGTATTTCACTCAGTCTGGGGTTGCCAGTTGGGGACTAGTTCACCACAGATGTCCGGTTAGAGACATGAAGAAGCAATAGGTTCTTAAGTTCTTTGTTCTTTATTTCCAGCACATTGCGAATCAGTACATTTTGCTTCCATATACGTTTGTATGTGTGGTCTAGAACAAAGCATACAATAAATAATCAATATAACGTAACAGAAACAATCAAATAACTAGATAAACTTAGAGAGATAACAGAAACACTCAAAGCAACATCATGTGAATACATGAGCAAATTAATAATTCATTCATTAAACAAGGCAAATCAACCAAACATAAATCAAACAGATAACATAAGCTGAAGTCCATAAATCAACTTACTTCTCGTACCATATACGCACACATCAAAGGTGAAGCAAACACAGAGTCTGTTTGATCCATCTCACCATGCTGAGCTATTCACTAGCCCTAATCAAAGCCACCTGCTGGAGATGGGCGGAGCATAGTGTCTTTGCATTGCTGCCTTGACAAGCGTGCCCTGACATTGACTGGTTACCATAGAAAGTTCCACTGACAGCTACTTCAAAATACAAGTCCCAATGGGCCTTTTCACAATTACATAAAGTATTTGACATATATAAAAACTATTCATATATATATATATATATATATATATATATATATATATATATATATATATATATATATATATATATATATATATATATATATATATAATATATATATATATATATATTACATAAAGCATATTGATTATTACATGATATTTATTTTATTCATACCCAAATTAAATGTCATTTTCTTAAGAAATTCGACAAGAAAAAACTATTATTATTTTTACAATGTATTATTATTATTATTATTATTACTACTACTACATAATGTATTATTACTACTATTATTATTAGATAAATATTATTTTAGTCATGTACCCAAATAAGTTATTTCATTTTTGTCATATACAAAATTGTTTATTATTAAGTTTATTTTAGTAGTAGTATTACATAATTATTTTAGTCATGTATCTAAATAAGTTTTCCTTTTTTACATATTTCTCATGTAATCTGTATTTCATCATTTATTACTAATTATGAAAAGTAATATATAACAATGATGTATTTATATTTTTATAATTTATATAATGTATTAGTATTATTAGCATTAATACATAAAAAAAATTACTTGTCATGTACCCAAATTAACTTTTGTTTACTTTTATAAAAATGTATGCACCCAAATAAGTTATTTCCTTTTTGTCATATTTCTTATGAAATGTATATTTGTATTATTATTATTATTACTACGTAATGTATTTTTAAATGTATATATTTTTGTATAGTAATATATACAAATTTATATATTTATTATTACATAAAAATAATTGTTGTCCTGTAAACAAATGAACTTCCTAATATTTGTTTGTTTTTTGTCAGGGGCCGAAAGCGGTTCATGAGTGAAGGAGACGGTGGACGCCTCAAACTGGAAAGCTTCTGAGTTCAGGAGTCCCACAAGCCATTTCTGTGGCAGCTGCTCCAGTTTTGACGCTCACTGGAGTTCTGTATTTCTTTAAGTTGCTTGTATTTGTCATGCAAGTTTAAGTACTAAAAACTTTCCTCCTGTCAGAACACAATGTGACCGAAGGGCCAGGCACTTTTCAAATCGGAAGGAGATGTAAATCCCCCTCGATCCTTCTGATGTGACTTTTATAAGCTAATCCTGAAAGTGCCACACTTTTGACTTAGTCATTCCATGTTTTGTATTGCAGAGTTCACTGCCACTCCTGTTCTCCAGTTAGCAGTGTTTGTAGAGACGTGTGGATTTGTGTACATAGCTTTATAAGCGGGGGCATGTAAGCTGAAAGCTCTTTCTCCCTCCTGGGCTGCTTTTTGTATGCTGTGCTTGAGTTTATTTTCTCTTTGACTTTTCAAAGGTGTCATTTCTGATGGTTACTGACGAAAGGACGAAACTGAGCAATGTACAGCAGCTGGGATCATTTCACAGAAGTGTCGAGAACATTTATTTTTATATTTCAGTAGACTGGTGGATGTGAAACGTACCTAACTTGCTCTTTGTTCAAAATGGTTGACAAATAAATAATAAAGTTTGTCATTACTGGTATTTGTGAGTTCTTTATTTGATGGATGGATGGATACCTCAGTGTTTCCCAACTACGTTTCCGGAGGCCCCACAAAACTTCCAGTCTGAATATTTCACAATCTGCTCAGTTACTGGGATTTTCACGCACAACTATTTCTAGGGTTTACAAAAAATGGTGTGAAAAGGGAAAAGCCTCCAGTATTCGGCAGTCCTGTGGGCGAAAATGCCTTGTTGATGCTAGAGGTCAGAGGAGAATGGGCCGACTGATTCAAGCTGATAGAAGAGCAACTTTGACTGAAATAACCACTCGTTACAACCGAGGTATGCAGCAAAGCATTTGTGAAGCCACAACACGCACAACCTTAAGGCGGATGGGCTACAACAGGTACCACTCATCTCCACTACAAATAGGAAAAAGAGGCTACAATTTCCACTAGCTCACCAAAATTGGACAGTTGAAGACTGGAAAAATGTTGCCTGGTCTGATGAGTCTCGATTTCTGTTGAGACATTCAGATGGTAGTCAGAATTTGGCGTAAACAGAATGAGAACATGGATCCATCATGCCTTGTTACCACTGTGCAGGCTGGTGGTGGTGGTGTAATGGTGTGGGGGATGTTTTATTGGCACACTTTAGGCCCCTTAGTGCCAGTTGGGCATCGTTTAAATGCCACGGCCTACCTGAGCATTGTTTCTGGCCATGTCCATCCCTTTATGACCACCATGTTCCCATCCTCTGATGGCTACTTCCAGCAGGATAATGCACCATGTCACAAAGCTCGAATCATTTCAAATTGGTTTATTGAACATGACAATGAGTTACTGTACTAAAATGGCCCCCACAGTCACCAGATCTCAACCCAATAGAGCATCTTTGGGAACGGGAGCTTCGTGCCCTGGATGAGCATACCACAAATCTCCGTCATCTGCAAGATGCTATCCTATCAATATGGGCCAACATTTCTAAAGAATGCTTTCAGCACCTTGGTGAATCAATGCTACGTAGAATTAAGGCAGTTCTGAAGGCGAAAGGGGGTCAAACACAGTATTAGTATGGTGTTCCTAATAATCCTTTAGGTGAGTGTAGAAAGATAGATGGATGGATACCATAGATAGATGAATGAATGGATAGACATTACACACACTAATCTCTTTCAAATGTTTATTTTTTTATTTTGATGATTTTAACTGACAACTAAGAAAAATCCCAAATTCAGTATCTCAAAAAATGTGAATATTACTTAAGACTAATACAAAGAACAGATTTTTAGAAATCTTGGCCAAATGAAAAGTATGAACATGGAAAGTATGAGCATGTCCAGCACTCAATACTTAGTTGGGGCTCCTTTTGCCTGAATTACTGCAGCAATGCGGCGTGGAGTCGATCAGTCTGTGGCACTGCTCAGGTGTTATGAGAGCCCAGGTTGCTCTGATCGTGGACTTCAGCTCTTCTGCATTGTTGGGTTTGGCGTATCGCATCTTCCTCTTCACAATACCCCATAGATTTTCTTTGGGGTTAAGGTCAGGTGAGTTTACTGGCCAATTAAGAAAAGGGATACCATGGTCCTTGAACCAGGTACTGGTTGCTTTGGCACTGTGTGCAGGTGCCAAGTCCTGTTGGAAAATGAAATCTGCATCTCCATAAAGTTGGTCAGCAGCAGGAAGCATGAAGTGCTCTAAAACTTCCTGGTATACGGCTGCGTTGACCTTGAACCTCAGAAAACACCAGCAGATGACATGGCACCCCAAACCTGTGGAACCTTTACACTGAACCTCAAGCAACGTGGATTGTGTGCCTCTCCTCTCTTCCTCCTGGCACTCTGATTTCCAGCGAATGCAAAATTTACTTTCCACTCAGCAGCAGTCCAGTCCTTTTTGTCTTTAGCCCAGGCGAGACTCTTCTGACGCTCTCTGTTGTTCATGTTGTAAATTAATTTGAGTAGTAATATAATGTTTAATTGATTGTCTTCAATAATAACAGAAAAAGTTTGAATTGCTGTTTATTAGGTTGTTCAGCTTTAAGAAAAGTCTACCCATAAAGCTTAGGGGCAGAGAGCGCGCATGCCGAATAGAGGAGAAGATGAGACTGAGTGGGTGCGCTGACAATGTGTAATTCTGTTCCCAAACTTAAGTAAACAGTTCGTTTTGTCTTGATTCAAGTCGTCAGTGGTCATTATTGCTTCACTAAGAGGATAAGATACGACAAAAGTTCAAGAGTGGCTTGACACAAGGAATGCGACAGCTGAAACCCATATCTTGCATGCGTCTGTGTGTAGTGGTTCTTGAAGCACTGACTCCAGCTGCAGTCCACTCTTTGTGAATCTCCCCCACATTTATGAATGGGTTTTGTTTCACAATCATCTCCAGGGTGCGGTTATCCCTATTGCTTGTACACTTTTTTATACTTATCTTTTCCTTCCCTTCGCCTCTCTATTAATGTGCTTGGACACAGAGCTCTGTGAACAGCCAGCCTCTTTTACAATGACTTTTTGTGTCTTGCCCTCCTTGTACAAGGTGTCGTCTTTTGGACAACTGTCAAATCAGCAGTCTTCCACATGATTGTGTAGCTTACAGAACTAGACTGAGAGACCATTTAAAGGCCTTAGCAAGTGTATCGAGTTAATTAGCTGATTAGAGTGTGGCACCAGGTGTCTTCAATATTGAACCTCTTCACAATATCATAATTTTCTGAGATACTGAATTTGAGATTTTCCTTAGTTTTCGGTTATAATCATCAAAATTAAAAGAAATAAACATTTGAAATATATCAGTCTGTGTGTAATGAATGAATATAATATACAAGTTTACTTTTTGAATGGAATTAGTGAAATCAACTTTTTTATGATATTCTAGTTGTATGACCAGCACCTGTAGATAGAGATAGATTGATAGACAGACATAGATGAGTGAATGGATAACATAGATTGATAGATTAATAGATAGATGGATGGATGGATGGATAGACATAAAGATGGAAGATACCATAGATAGATAGATAACAACAAAAGATAAATAAATATATACATTTAAATATGACAGAAATATATATAAGCTGCCATTTTATTTGACAAAAACCCGCATTCACGCATACACATATTTACAATGAGATCAGAGCATTGAAGCCACACAACACCGCAACTGCTGTGACTGAACTGGCACAAAAACATCTGAAACTGAACTGCCTCTCACAAATAATAGTGATTTGAACATATCTAAATTATTATTATGCAGCCGTATGAACTAACGCATACATAACCTCAAGCATAAATACAGATTGTAGCAAAAGAACGAGTTGACCGTCATACATGAGCTATGACTGACTATAACAGTGATATGTGCTGATATTAGGTTGTGATGGAAGTGTGTACTCGATCCTTAAAAGTGTTCCCTACTCTGCTTTTTCAGCCTGTTGCTCCTTTGAAGCCAGTTCCTG